>OX421390.1:1430000-2630000 GCA_949126905.1 Amorpha juglandis
GTTAATAAAACAGATAGATAACTTATGACATTTGGAAATGTAGACGCGGTTTGAAATTTGAATTTGAATTTTTGATTATAGAACACGGCCGTCCACCGTTTAGTAGCCAGTCTAAGTCTAAATTAATAAGTTTTTATTTATAATTACATAAGTTGATAAAAAATGCTATACAATAGCTTTACCGCGGCAGTCTCCGAGTGCTACACGTCTTTTTTTATTTCTATTTTTCTATTCTATTTCTATGTAATTTTATGTTGTCAAACAAAAATAAAGAGACATATTTTGTTATTTTAGTTGATAATTTGTATTTTTTACAATTTGTGTCGATTCTACATTAGCCGAAGGAACTTCGTTCCTACCTGGTGTCCCACGACACACACCAATTTTTTTTTTTTATTTCATATTATGATTGAATGACGAGACGTGCAAGGCGCTCGTCTGATGGTAATATACAGAAGCAACACCATAGAACTTTGAATTACAAAACACTGCATGGCACTGAACTGAGCTCGTCGCCCCGTGATATAAAATGATAAGCCTCATAATGCCCAGTAATTCCACTGACTTCAATGTCCTTCAAACCGAAAACAACAGTGCTTACACTGTTGCTTGGCGGCAGAAATAGACGGCGCGGTGGAACCAACCCAGACGGCCTCTCGCATACGAGGGACCTACCTTGTAAATGTACCTTGTAAAATAATAAACAAAATCAAGTGAACTACAAGCGTGAACGTATTGTCACAGCCTGTAGGTCTCTTGAACTCGGTTACAAGGTTACAACCACAACTAGATATTCAAACTAAGGTCAATTAGATTAAAGTACGTGGAGACACTTCATGCCATCATACCGCCTCGGACTAGATTCCACCTTCAATCAAATCAAATTAATTTGCTGGTGGTAGGATATTCATATCCGCCCGGATAGCGACCACCGTACACATGGTGTTAAAACCTGCCATAGTGATCCTGCCATAGTGTAGATCGCGTTCCAGGATCAGCTATATCCGGTTGCAACATGACTTGATGGTTGATTGGGGTGGGCAGGATACCTCTACGGGTAGCCTTGTATCACTGTGCCTGCATCGGTCATCCGCCTGTCCTGTCGCTGGCCCCTCGATTTGCTTCTTTCCCCTCCGAAGAGGGAAGAAGCATTTATACAGGCTGGCATGACTCTGGTGACCTCCGATAAACTCATTGTTTGTTGGTGGTCGCTGGTGTTTTGGACTGCACTACACTTACCGTCAGGTGTAGTGATAAAAAAAAATTCTCAGCTGTACTACGAGACAGTGGTACAATATTGTTTCTTTGAATAACGTATTTGAGTCATGTTTTTATTATTTTAATGAATAAGCTATACTCAAGGTCAAGGTCAGCAACGCGCCGGTGGGCGCACATGGGCGGTGGAGATCACTTACCATCAGGTGACCCACTTGCACGTTTGCCGGCCTATGCTATAAAAAAAAAATTGGTGTGTGTCGTGGGACACCAGGTAGGAACGAAGTTCCTTCGGCTAATGTAGAATCGACACAAATTGTAAAAAATACAAAAAAAAATTGGTGTGTGTCGTGGGACACCAGGTAGGAACGAAGTTCCTTCGGCTAATGTAGAATCGACACAAATTGTAAAAAATACAAATTATCAACTAAAATAACAAAATATGTCTCTTTATTTTTGTTTGACAACATAAAATTACATAGAAATAGAATAGAAAAATAGAAATAAAAAAAAGACGTGTAGCACTCGGAGACTGCCGCGGTAAAGCTATTGTATAGCATTTTTTATCAACTTATGTAATTATAAATAAAAACTTATTAATTTAGACTTAGACTGGCTACTAAACGGTGGACGGCCGTGTTCTATAATCAAAAATTCAAATTCAAATTTCAAACCGCGTCTATATTTCCAAATGTCATAAGTTATCTATCTGTTTTATTAACGGAATTTCGACTTTAACTTTGTGTGCTAGATATCAAATTAAGTTTAAAAAAAGTCTCATTTAACGGTTTTATTCCACGCATTTTTTCCACGCATTTTTTCCACGCATTTTTTCCACGCATTTTTTCCACGCATATTTCTTACGGTTTTACTATCACATTTTTTTCAGTTCGGTCACGCAGCGAAATCCCTATCCCCTCCAAGCCTGCCGTAAGGAACTTCGTTCCAAAAATTATCAACTAAAATAACAAAATATGTCTCTTTATTTTTGTTTGACAACATAAAATTACATAGAAATAGAATAGAAAAATAGAAATAAAAAAAGACGTGTAGCACTCGGAGACTGCCGCGGTAAAGCTATTGTATAGCATTTTTTATCAACCTATGTAATTATAAATAAAAACTTATTAATTTAGACTTAGACTGGCTACTAAACGGTGGACGGCCGTGTTCTATAATCAAAAATTCAAATTCAAATTTCAAACCGCGTCTACATTTCCAAATGTCATAAGTTATCTATCTGTTTTATTAACGGAATTTCGACTTTAACTTTGTGTGCTAGATATCAAATTAAGTTTAAAAAAAGTCTCATTTAACGGTTTTATTCCACGCATTTTTTCCACGCATTTTTTCCACGCATATTTCTTACGGTTTTACTATCACATTTTTTTCAGTTCGGTCACGCAGCGAAATCCCTATCCCCTCCAAGCCTGCCGTAAGGAACTTCGTTCCAAAAATACTCGCCAACATCTATTATCGAAATAATAAATCAACGCAAAAATAAAATAATTTGAAGCTATTTAAACTTGCTGGGTTAGTTGTCAAATGACTGGAAAAGGATGCAAAAGTCACAAGGCTGGTAACGTCTGGTTACGGTACGCGTGTGGCAGATTTTCCCACCACGCGCCCACTTTTGCTTATTTAAATATTTAAAACATGAACTGCTGCATCATTTTTTGCCATTTTTTATTTTATTTTTACAAAATAGTTTCGTATAATTGTCGGGTGCATCCTACTAATATTATAAACGCGAAAGTTTGTAAGTATGGATGGATGTTTGTTACTCTCTCACGTAAAAACTACTGAATGGATTTTAATGAAACTTTACAATAATATAAAATAAAATAATACATACACCCAACAGTCACATACATAGTCCTGCCCCACAGTAAGATACGAGTCTTGTGTCGTGGGTACCAGAAACTACGAGAGACTTTCGGTCTCACAACACCCAGACCCCGAACAAACATTTGTGGATCACACAAACATTTGTCTCGGTGCGGGGATCGAACCCGCGGCCTCTCGCTTCACAGCCGGCTACTCGCCCGCTGCGCCACGGAGGCTATCAATATAACTTATACATGAGAATAAGACATAGGCTACTTTTTATCCCGGAAAAAGCAGATCACGCGGACGGAGCCGCGACCAAAAGCTAGTATAAAATATTGTAAAAAAATATACATACACAGCCAAATACTCTATAAATGAAACCTGTCTCTCTACAGTGTGGTTCTACGCAAACATGACGGGATTTTCCCCATGTCTATGGTGAACCCTATTCCGGGAAGTGCCTTAAGTGTCGTCGCATTGAGGAAATGTCACCTATCACCATTCGTTATTGTGTACCTTCGATGTGGTAGAGTCAAACGAAAGGCATTTATGTTTACAATATGAATGTAAGTAGTGGTAGTAGTAAGCCCGTGTTTTTGAAGTGACAATTCATTAGCCATGTGCCACGTGAAATCTTGTGAGCTCTGAGCTAGCTATACAATCAGTCAGTCAGTCTGTCAGTCCTTCAGTCCGAGTCGAGTTGACTTGAGAGTGAGTACTAAATAAATATACTTAAGTCATAAGTTTTCACTTCTATCGACTGTCATTTTTTATGTATTTTATAAATTTTTGATCCAAAATAGACATAGGTCTAGTGTTCAAGTGCTTAATTGAATGAATTACGTGGGCATTCCTTACAACTAGTGACAGTTAGTCCTACACTGGCAATGTCAGAACATTGAATTGATAATTATCTTAATAGAATGGGATTTAATATAATCTACGATATAATAAACGTTATCCATCGACTGATAACATTTATTTAGGGTCTAGGCAAAGGTAAATTATCCGGTTTTTATCGTATTTGAAGGCAATCACAAAATCCCATCAATATATATTTTTTATTTAATTGAATAACGAGACGAGCAAGGCGATCGCCCTATGGTAAGCGTCACGCCTGCCCATAAACAGAAGCAGCACCACATAGAACTTGGAATTACAAAGCAGTGCATGACGCTGAACTGCGTTCGTCACTCCGAGACATAAGATGTGAAGTCTCATAATGCCCAGTAAGTTCACTGGCTTCAATGTCCTTCAAATCGAAACACAACAGTGCTTACACACTGTTGCTTGGCAGCAGGAATAGACAGACAAAGCGGTGGTGCCAACCCAGACGGCCTCTCGCATACAAGGGACCTTCCACCTAGTGAACAAAATTTTTGTTTAAAATTAAAATCGTCCGAAAAACTAAAACGCCTAAAACTAAAACAAACAATGTTGAGTTCAAATGTGCTATAGTATTGATAGTGATTGTAGCGACTCGTAATTGATTAATTATTTTGGTTGACATTTACTTTATTTTTGCATCTCTTTAATTTTTCTTAAAACGTCGAATCACGGTAGTCGGACTATCAGTCTTTTGGCCCCGATTTCTGTTTATTGAGTTAAACGATCTTTATAGGTAGGTACCTTATAAAAAGGAATGAAAACAATCGAATCACCCTGTCAAAAGTTATGCCTGGTTATACAAGAATATTTACACTATGGTAGGAGGTTTAATGAGCGTTTTTATATCTGATTGGATAAATGACACATGGCAAAAACCCGACATAGTAGCTCGTACAGGCGAGTCACGTTCGAGGATCATTTTCAATTTTGGGCCAGCATAATTCTGTCATCGCGCGACACAATGTCACTTGTCGGTCAACATTATTTTTTGGATACAACTGTACTTAAACATAAACAGTGTGGTCACTTTGTTAAAAAGGTCTCTGAGTGCATTCAGTGTTGTAAAGAAAATGTTATTTAATCCCTATATACGAATGGTAGAGCCACGCTGAAGACAGTTTTGTCTACAGCATGAATGGGCCGGCTTGACCGGGTCGTTACCATTGTCTCACAGAAAACCGACGTAAAGTAGCGGCTTGCTGCTGCGTTTCGTACGGTGAGTGAGATATCTGAAAGCCTAAATCCCCCTCCCTTTCGCAATCCCTAATTATCCCTTTCCTTTAAGGTCGGCAACGCGCCCGTGATTCTTCTGGTATTGTGGGCATACATGGGCGGTGGAGATCACTTACCATCAGGTGACCTACTTGCTCGTTTGCCGGCCTATGCTATTTAAAAATTATAATAATAATAAAGCCGCAGGGCAGCTTGTGGCGAGCTGTTGGGGAGTAGCGACCCTACGTACCCGAGTGCTCCCGGGGGAAGCTCCTGTTCTTCACCTCTGGCTTGCCTTCACCGGCCGGTCAGAGTGGAGTCGCGAGAGCTTTCTGCTCGAGGGTTGGATGTGGAACGTAAGTGGTTAGTGGGCAACGTGATGGGACTCTAAGGGAGCAAATGATCGTTGTTTAAAGCCCAGTGACACCTCTCCACCCTTTAGCCACTCACCTGGTGTTGCTCCCTTGTCACTTTTTGTAGCGACTATTTTGGGGAGCCCATCTACCTGAGTTGGCGAGTCACCACCTGCCTATTTTATCCGTGTATTTACATAGGTCAGGCAGGTGCCATAGTCATTTCCATAGACCCAGTTACCCAATCTACTAATACCTCACCTCAATAACCAATTATAGATTTAAGTCGATCGTTACAATAGTCGTTACAATAGACAATACACCGACCGGGGGCGGTCCTTGGGTACACTTTTATAGTGTACTAGCTTTTGCTCGCGGCTCCGCCCACGTGATCAAACAAACAATCAAACTCTACAGCTTTATAATATTAGTATAGATTAGCAACGGAAGCCTTCAAATAATATTATTTCGGTAGCTTAGCAACGGAAGCCTTCAAATATGAATAATTTTCCCCGTTTTTGCAACATTTTTCACTGATGCTTCGCTTCTAATGGTCGCAGCGTAATGTTATATAGCCTAAAGCCTTCCTCGATAAATGGACTATCCAACACAAAAATAATTTTTCAATTCAAACCAGTAGTTCCTGAGATTAGCCCGTTCAAACAAACAAACAAACAAACAAACAAACAATCAAACTCTACAGCTTTATTATTAGTATAGATACAGGGATAACCGTCGGGCGGTGTCACATCACAATATTAGATTAAATTTATCTAACGGGCCTCTACGTGTTGGCTTTGGCCCCACGCACGCCTAACAAAGGTCCGGGACTCTATAGTCTCGAGATATGGTAAGACATACATAATAATAATAATATCGATTTTGGGGGCTTAACATAATGCCCACGACATATCTCACGCGCGAAAGAAATACCTATCGACGACGAATATCTTAAAAAAAAATTGGTGTGTGTCGTGGGACACCAGGTAGGAACGAAGTTCCTTCGGCTAATGTAGAATCGACACAAATTGTAAAAAATACAAATTATCAACTAAAATAACAAAATATGTCTCTTTATTTTTGTTTGACAACATAAAATTACATAGAAATAGAATAGAAAAATAGAAATAAAAAAAGACGTGTAGCACTCGGAGACTGCCGCGGTAAAGCTATTGTATAGCATTTTTTATCAACTTATGTAATTATAAATAAAAACTTATTAATTTAGACTTAGACTGGCTACTAAACGGTGGACGGCCGTGTTCTATAATCAAAAATTCAAATTCAAATTTCAAACCGCGTCTACATTTCCAAATGTCATAAGTTATCTATCTGTTTTATTAACGGAATTTCGACTTTAACTTTGTGTGCTAGATATCAAATTAAGTTTAAAAAAAGTCTCATTTAACGGTTTTATTCCACGTATTTTTTCCACGCATTTTTTCCACGCATTTTTTCCACGCATTTTTCCACGCATATTTCTTACGGTTTTACTATCACATTTTTTTCAGTTCGGTCACGCAGCGAAATCCCTATCCCCTCCAAGCCTGCCGTAAGGAACTTCGTTCCAAAAACGGTAAACATTCGATAAAATTACGTCGCCATGTTATGGTTCGTAGAAAAAAATACTACATTAAGGTTAAAAGTACAATTTTCTCTACTTTATCTCGTACTTTTGACATTTGTGTCTAGTATTCTGATAGTCTCCGTGGCACAGCGGGCGAGTAGCCGGCTGTGCAGCGAGAAGCCGCCGGTTCGATCCCCGCACCGTAAGAAATGTTTGTGTGATTCACAAATATTTGTTCCGGGGTCTGAGTGTTATGAGGCCGAAAGTCTCTCGTAGTTGCTGATACCCACGACACAAGACTCGTATCTTACTGTGGGGTCAGGACTATGTGTGTGAATGTTGGGTGTATTTATTTATTATTTCTAAGCCACTATATATTTAAAGAGATAACCAGATCAAACTGGTTTCTGACGCCAAAACGAATGGATAAAATTATCACGTTATGCATATGTTACGTCCCCCTGGGGTCTTATTCTCTATGACTGTGTGAATTCGAAACATACCCGAGTTACGTTAACGCAACCAAGTTACGTTGACTTCTATGATATTAGCATTGAGTGATGATGTCTAACCCCCGTATTCATAAATGTAACTATGAGGCCTTATAGTGAGCACAAACCCATACTGACAATTTCTCTAAACGTCATTGGTTGGTTTGAGTGGTGGGGACACGCTGTAGACAGTTTTGTCTACAGCATGAATGGCCCGGCTCGATCGGGTCGTTACGTAAAATAGCAGTTTGCTGCTGCGTTTCGTACGGTGAGTGAGATATCCGGAGGCCTAAATCTCCCCACCCTTCCCAATCCCCTCCCTTTTGAGCTCAGCAACGCGACTATGATTGTACAATGTCGTGGACCGTCATGCGTCATGCGTCCATGGACGGTGGAGGTCATTTACCATCAGGCGACCCACTTGCTCGTTGGCCGGTAAATGCTATAAAAAAATTGTTTTGGGCGCTAAATAAAAACAGGTCAATCGTGTACACATCACTCGATACTTTGCAAAGAGCTTGCTGAAGTGTTGTATATACGAACCTCAGCCAGTCATCACTACATAGTATAAAACAAGGTCGCTTCCCGCTGTCTCTCTGTCCATATATATGCTTATATCTTTAAAACTATGCAACGGATTTTGATGCGGTTTTTTTATAGATAGAGTGATTCAAGAGGAAGGTTTATATGTATAATACTTGCATAATACAGTAGAGAAACACTGATAATTTTAGAGGTTTCTAATGTGATGTCGTAAATAAACACTTTTTATTTCATTTTATATCTCACGGTGAACGCAGCCCAGTGTCACCCAGTAGTGTGTAATACAAAGATCTGTGTGACATTTTTCCAATTTATGGGCATGAGTGGTGTTTACCATCATGCGAGCCACCTGCTTGTTTCCTCATTTAGGCTGATAAAAAAGTTCATGGCAACATTTGGGTATTTTAAAAAAAATTGTGTGTGTCGTGGGACACCAGGTAGGAACGAAGTTCCTTCGGCTAATGTAGAATCGACACAAATTGTAAAAAATACAAATTATCAACTAAAATAACAAAATAAATAAAAGACGTGTAGCACTCGGAGACTGTCGCGGTAAAGCTATTGTATAGCATTTTTTATCAACATATGTAATTATAAATAATAACGAGCTAGCATAATCTTTTAAAAAATCTAAGGAGATATAAAAATACTTCAAGTATAACTGGCTGAATGAATTTCATTTTAAAAACTGATTGAGCTGAAATTCGCACACAATTTTGGTGCAGGCAAAAAGGAACTAACGCTGGCTGGTTATGCGGCGCTTTTAACGCTTTTTTCTTACGCTGTTTTCTTACGCTTTTTTCTTACGGTTTTACTATCACATTTTTTTCAGTTCGGTCACGCAGCAAAATCCCTATCCCCTCCAAGCCTGCCGTTAGGAACTTCGTTCCAATAATAGTTGTGATAAATGTCGAACTGGAATTCCCCTGGTGAATTCGAATTGAAGATTAGCAATTCTGCTCTTTTAATTTTTTTTTTAATTCTGCTCTGTAAGACTCATCGGAATGCATTTCAATACCTACGTCGATATGAATTATGTTAGTATTGGGGAAACCTGATTGCACACCACTCCACGATTCTGTAACGGTACATATATGTGTATTTTGGGATTCCCATGCCGCAGTTAATCTTCCAATACACTAAATTGCCGCAGATATATCACTGTCTCTTTTGTGACGTAGTTTTCGCGATAGCCTTTTTAAATATAATTGAATGATGAAACGAGCAAGGTGCTCGTCTGATAGTAAGCGCCCAAACAGAAGCAACACCACATAGAACTTTGAAACACAACAGTGAACAGAGCTTGCATACTGTTACTTGGCGGCAGAACTAGACAAAGCGGTGGTACCAACCCAGACGGCCTCTCGCATACGAGGGACCTACCGCCTTGTGCATACGAGGGACCTACCACCTGGTAAGATATAATATATTGGTAACATATTCCGATAAACGATAAACTAATGTCATATTAATTACTGGTTAATTAATTCGTTTTTACCAACTTGCTCTACGATATGATCTTGTGACTTCCAAGGTGCCATATTATCAGTATGTCCCCCAACAAATTCTCTGAAATAGTCATGCAACGCTCTATTGGGATCGATCTATTACGGACAGTACTATTGTTGCCAATAAGCCTAATATTCTAGTAATAGATCAATTGGCGCGCCGGGCAATGCTTGTTGATGTCACCATTTCTCATAATGAGAAGCTCGTTAAAGCCGAAGAAGATAAAATGTCCAAATATCTACATTTGGCACACGAGGTTACTAACATTGGATGTGGACTCAGCAATTATTGGCCCGATAGTCGTCTGCCCATGGGTTGATACTTGAGAGCCTCAACCAACATCTTCAGAGGCTTTCAATTGTTCGTTGTGTTAAGAGCAAAGAAGCAGTGTTATTAGACACGGCACGCATTGTGAGGAGGTTTCTCTCTGGGTTCTCTCTAACCTAACCTAACCGCCGGTGGCTTGGGTTCTAAGCCTCGCAATTGGAGCTGTTGTACTTATATAAATCCTTAAATCCTCTCCTCCTTATCCCTTTCCTTTAAAGTCAGCACCGCGTCCATGATTCTCCTAGTATTGTCGGTGTTGCTCCAAAGCCCACTTGACTCACCTGAGGGTAAGTGCTCTCACTTACTTTCATGGTAGGTGACCCACGTGCTCGTTTGCCAGCCTAGGCTATAAATAGTATGTCGCAAGGAGACCACAAAACTCAATTTAAATTAGCATTATCTGAGAGTGCACGTGACTATCAATTGTAATGAAGTGGACGTGTCCAAAACATTATTACATTACAGCACTTACGTTATCAATTAATACACGTACGAGATTTATTTTTAACTTGGCTTCAATTAATGTGTGTGTCATAATGATTTCTTACGTTTACGCGAATGTTACACATTGAAATAAAACTAATTTAAACGGATTTTATCGCGGTTTTTTATTTTATTTTAAAGTAGCAAGCAGCTACTTTACATCGTTTTTCTGTGAGACAGTGGTAACGACCCGGTCGAGCCAGTCCATTCATGCTGTAGACAAAACTGTCTACAGCGTGTCTCTACCACTCAAATGTGTAACATTCGCGTAAACGTAAGACTATGACTGCACTACACCTGATGGTGTAGTGCAATCACTTTGCCATGCTGACATAAAAAAAGAATATTGGTAAAGGCGACTTGCACGACGTTCCCTAATCGTATTTAATAGTTTTCACTAATGTCAAATTTCCATACCACTTGAATTTTTTAAACACGGTTAGTGGCTAAATATGTTAAAGCATTGTTGTGCAAGAGAGCCGAAGTATCACAACAGCCAGTATGCAGTAATGTCAGTCGCTGCAATGCTCCTCCAACCGTAACATGGTAATGTTTGCATATTGCCGCATGGCAGCAGTGATGGACAAAGTTGTAATGACAGCCTCCGTGGCGCATTGAGCGAGTAATTGTGAGACGAAAGGCCGCGGGTTCGATGCCCGCACTGAGACATAATATTTGTATGATCCAAATATACAGTAAATACATGATACCTATGACACAAGACTCGCATCTTACTGTGGGGTCAGGTCTATGTGTGTGACTGTTGGGTGTATTTTTTTATTTATTCTTGCTATCTATCTAGACAAACTGCCTTGCCTGCCATGCCTTTCTTAATATTCTATTTACAGACAGTAACTTACCAATAGTAAATTTTTGATATATTTTGTATGAAAGCTCTGTCAAAACAGTGTTTATAGTAAACACATCTATCTGTAAATAGAAAGGGAACGGCTATAAAGGGAGACATACTACTGATTGTACAGAACGATTATATTAGGTGACCCATTTGTTCGTTTACCTTGAGCTATACTAGATGTAAGAGAAACGCTTCCAAAAATGAAGACAGGTGGTAGTTCTAATGATTAACACGACTCCATGAAAACGCAAAATAAGTCTACATATTTGCTGGTAGGATATTTATATCCGCCCGGATAGCGACCATCGTACACAAAGTGTTAAAGCCTGCCATAGTAAACATCTTGCGTAGATCGCGTTCTAGGATCCGCCAGTGTATATCTGGTTCTTCCGAGGGGCTTGCGACATGACCTGATGGCAGGTTGGGGTGGGTATAGGGGTACATCCTTGTATCGGCTGTCGCAGGCCCCTCGAATTGTTCCTTCCTTCTTCGGAGTGTGATGAATCATTCATACAGACCGCCATGATTCTGGTGACCACCGATAAACTCATTGTTTGGAGGTGGTCGCTGATTTGTTGGACTGCACTGCGCTTACCATCAGGTGTAGTGCAGTCGCTTTGCCGTACTCGGATAATATATTTTTGGAACGAAGTTCTTTACGGCAGGCTTGGAGGGGATAGGGATTTCACTGCGTGACCGAACTGAAAAAAATGTGATAGTAAAACCGTAAGAAATATGCGTGGAAAAAATGCGTGGAAAAAATGCGTGGAAAAAATGCGTGGAATAAAACCGTTAAATGAGACTTTTTTTAAACTTAATTTGATATCTAGCACACAAAGTTAAAGTAGAAATTCCGTTAATAAAACAGATAGATAACTTATGACATTTGGAAATGTAGACGCGGTTTGAAATTTGAATTTGAATTTTTGATTATAGAACACGGCCGTCCAACGTTTAGTAGCCAGTCTAAGTCTAAATTAATAAGTTTTTATTTATAATTACATAAGTTGATAAAAAATGCTATACAATAGCTTTACCGCGGCAGTCTCCGAGTGCTACACGTCTTTTTTTTATTTCTATTTTTCTATTCTATTTCTATGTAATTTTATGTTGTCAAACAAAAATAAAGAGACATATTTTGTTATTTTAGTTGATAATTTGTATTTTTTACAATTTGTGTCGATTCTACATTAGCCGAAGGAACTTCGTTCCTACCTGGTGTCCCACGACACACACCAATTTTTCTTTATTGTTTCACGCACAATCTTGTTTCGACCAATAAACACAATGACGTTATTCAATTATTAATTAAAATCGTATTTTTCTTGATAACGCAATGTAACGCGAATAAAATAAACAGTTGACTCTCGGAATCAGCTGTGACGCGGCGCACGCCTCGTTACTGCCTACCGAACATTGGCGAGCGCGTCATTGACTCGGTATTAAGTATTATTACGCTTTACATTGCGGGGTTACGTTTCATAATAGCAAGTGAACTGTAACGGAATATTATGTGTTTTATAACCGTTTCAGATCCACACACCCGACATGTATACTATAATGTAAGCTACTTCAAACCAGTCATTGTGAGGCCAGTGTTTCATATTCGACGCTTGCCCACACAAGCCAGTTTATATCTGTGCAACATAATGCACTCTAAATACATTACACGCTTCATTCTAGTGCAACGTACTTGAACCTACACGGGTTGCTGGTAAGAGGATATTCGAGGATATATAGCGACCACCATACGCGGTGTTAAGACCTGCATAGTGACCGTTGTGTGGGTCGCGTTCCGGGATCAGCCAGGGTATATCCGGTTCTCCCCAGGGGAATTGCCATGTCCTATACCTTTCCCATCCCTTATTCCTTCCCCTCCCCTTTGGCCCTGGGATGATCTATTGCAGGGGTAGCGTCGCCAGTATTCCATTAGCTGTGACCCTTATAGTTCATCCCAAAAATCTACCCTAAAGTTCGCAAATTGGCGCTTTAATATTTTGGCCTTTCCACTGCTGAAATGGTCGTTTTTTTCAACGATTTGGTCACGGCATAATTATATAACAAGCAACAATAGCCTGAACAGACCAGTGTTAATAAGTTTTTTCTATTGTAAACTACTCAGCAATACTAAAATAACAGTTCAGCGGGGACTTTTCTTATAGGATAGGCCGGCAAACTAGTAAATAGGTCACCTAATGGTAAGTGATCTCCAACGCCTATGTACGCCCACAATACCAGAAGAATCATGGGCGCATTACCGACCTTAAAGGAAAGGGATAATTTGGGATTGGGAAGGGAAGGGGTATTTGGGCTTCCGAATATCTCACTCACCATAAGGAACCGCAGCAGTAAGCCGGTACTTAACGTCGGTTTTCTGTGAGACAGTGGTAACGATCCGGTCGAGACTCGAGCCGGCCCATTCATTCTGTAGACAAAACTGTCAACAGCTCTACCAATTAACTGGACTGTCGAGATGATAGTCGCAGGTTTGCCACCAGCCCTAATAGCATGCATCTCTGACTTCAAGTTTCATGTGTAATTTTGAGTGATGATTAATTGTTAATTATGGCTTATAGTGAAGGTAACATCATTCATTATGAATTTAAATTTAACTGGGTAGGTCCATTACGCGCTAAATAACAAGGCCGATCTATAGTTTTCGTATAAATAACAAGTTGACAAATTAATTATCAGTGAGCTGTCGGTAAAGCCACTGTTATAAAACATTACCTACTGTTCACTGACACGAGGAAAATTAAATCAAATAAATTACTAATTAACACAGAATACACAAATAACTAGCAAACATACATGCGCTGAACATTTTCCTGTTATGGATTGACTGATTCCGAGACAACTGGTTTTTTTATTAGCGTTACATTGTGTTATCAAGAAAAATACGATTTTAATTAATATTTAAATAACGTCATTGTGCTTATTGGTCGAAACAAGATTATGCGTGAAATATAAAGATTTTTTTATCCGATTACGGCAAAGCGACTGCACTACACTTAATGGTAAGCGCAATGCAGTCCAAAAAAAAACCAGGACTACCACCTGTCTTTATTGTTGAAAGCGTGTTCAACAACAAATGGGTAACCTGATATAATATGATCATGGTTGTAGGTAGTACGTCTCCCCTTATAACCGTATCGATTTTTTTTGTATTCCAGCACGGCACATTGACTGCACTACACCCGATGGTAACCGCAGTGCAGTACAAAAAACCAGCCACCATCGACAAATACCTAATAAGTTTATCGGGGATCACCAAAATCATGCCGGTCTATATAAATGCTTCTTCACACTCCAAAGACGGAATAAGCAAATTGAGGGGCCTGCGACGGTACAGGGTTCATCCCAGATCGGCTAAACACAACTTATTTATTGAAATAAAACTACTTTAAACGTATTTTATCGCCGTTTATTTATACTACCTCGAAGATCACGAAGGCCACGAAACACGAAGGCTGGAATGTTTTTGAAACGTCGGAACAAAAGTAAACATGAACCGCGATAAAAACCGTATAAATTAGTTTTTATTCAATGTGTAATATTCACGTAAACAAAAGAAATAGTCACACAAGTTATTTTTGAGTTTTCGATACGACAATTTACAGGAGTCATTTGGGATTGGAGTTTATGCTCGGCACGCCTCGTATCACGTTATGCGAGGGGAACAAGCTCGAAGAAACGTGGATGCAACACTATTTGCATCTCTGCTTACCACTTCGGGGGTACAGGCTTACATATTACCATAACCTGACGCCTTTACGCCGATATAGGATTATGTAAAAATAGATTTTATTACGGAGCACGAGGGAAAAATAAATAAATACACCCAACAGTCACATACATAGTCCTGACCCCACAGTAAGATACGAGTCTTGTGTCGTGGATATCAGGAACTACGAGAGACTTTCGGTCTCACAACATCCAGACACCGAAACAAATAAATGTGGATCACACAAACATTTGTCTCGGTGCGGGGATCGACCCCGCGGCCTCTCGCTTCATAGCCGGCTACTCGCCCGCTGCGGCACGGAGGCTGTCAAAAAATGGAATCCCCACAACGAATAATAAGCCAATGCAGTCCCGGCCCTATACTAATTCAAATATGGATCGAGATCAAAATATGGAGTGCCTTGTCCATGGTTCTGTGTAACTGAAGAATGGAATTGCGGGAAACGCCTTACAAGGTGGCAGGTCCCTCGTATACGAGAGGCCGTTTGGGTTTGTATCACCGCTTTCTTTATTTCTCGCCAAGTAGCAACACTGTTGACTGTTTTGAAGGAACATTACTGGGCATCATGCAACTTAAAAACGTACTGATCACTACTACTATGAGTGGTAGAGCCACGCTGGGGACATTTTTCTACAGCATGATTGGATTTCCGATGGTGGGCGTACATAGGCGGTGGACTTACCATCAGGTGACCCACTTGCTTGTTTGCCGGCCTGTGATATAAAAAAAAAATTGGTGTGTGTCGTGGGACACCAGGTAGGAACGAAGTTCCTTCGGCTAATGTAGAATCGACACAAATTGTAAAAAATACAAATTATCAACTAAAATAACAAAATATGTCTCTTTATTTTTGTTTGACAACATAAAATTACATAGAAATAGAATAGAAAAATAGAAATAAAAAAAGACGTGTAGCACTCGGAGACTGCCGCGGTAAAGCTATTGTATAGCATTTTTTATCAACTTATGTAATTATAAATAATAATAAGTATTTAACATTAATAATTTAATAATATTTAGTGTTAATTATATTAAATAAAAGTATTTTAATTTATATCAATAAATAATACATACGGATAGTTAACCTCAATTATATTGGAGCACTTGAAAAAGTATATAAGCACAATTTTTTTCACTAATATTCACAAATAGTAAGTAATATCAATCAAAATATTCAATTTAAATCACTACTGAATATAATTTATTAGCACATATATAAATTATAAAGGACATTGTCAAAAATGGCCTATGAATCAACACGCATGAAACATTTACTATAATAATAATTATTATTTATAATGTACATTATAATTATTATTATAGTAAATGTTTCATGCGTGTTGATTCATAGTTTCAATAGAACGGACACTTATTAATTTCGAAAACAATTTAAAAAGTATTCACTTCCGTCATAGTCCTCGGTATTATAATTTTTGGTTCAAATTCGGGTTTTTAATAGGCAAAGGTATTGTAGCTCATACAGCCAAGTCTTTGTAACAACACTCTTAAGCTTCGCATTGTTATGCATTTCGCCAAAGACAAGTGTAATTTATTCTCAAGTCTTCACAACAACGATGAAATATCGTAACATTAATAATTTAATAATATTTAGTGTTAATTATATTAAATAAAAGTATTTTAATTTATATCAACATATCCACTCGACATGATAGAAGTACATTCTACTCTCTTCGCGTTTATGCGAGCCTGGTACTTTTTACGGCAACATGTTCCGAATAAGAAAAAACCTAAAGAGTTTTTCTTTGTCCAAATCGTCATTTGTTTATTAATTACGGCTACTTTCACTCTCATCATTTTTTCTTAACGCGCCTAACTTCATACTGTTAATTTTTTGTGTCACAGGTGCGCGCGCATCTTAAAATTTCACTCTCATCATTTTTTCATAACGCGCCTAAAGAAGTATAACTTCAAAAACTTATTAATTTAGACTTAGACTGGCTACTAAACGGTGGACGGCCGTGTTCTATAATCAAAAATTCAAATTCAAATTTCAAACCGCGTCTACATTTCCAAATGTCATAAGTTATCTATCTGTTTTATTAACGGAATTTCGACTTTAACTTTGTGTGCTAGATATCAAATTAAGTTTAAAAAAAGTCTCATTTAACGGTTTTATTCCACGCATTTTTTCCACGCATTTTTTCCACGCATATTTCTTACGGTTTTACTATCACATTTTTTTCAGTTCGGTCACGCAGCGAAATCCCTATCCCCTCCAAGCCTGCCGTAAGGAACTTCGTTCCAAAAATCCCCACAACGAATAATAAACCAATGCAGTCCCGGCCCTATACTAATTCAAATATGGATCGAGATCAAAATATGGAGTGCCTTGTCCATGGTTCTGTATAACTGAAGCATGGACTTGCGATATGGACTTGCCTCTATCCCTGGTCGTAGCTTGGAGACTGGGGTGGCTGCTCCACGAAACATATTTAGTAGTAGATCCCTCGTATACGAGAGGCCGCTTGGGTTTGTATCACCGGTTTCTTTATTTCTCGCCAAGCAGCAGCACTGTTGCCCGGTTTAAAGGATATTGAAGCTAATAACTGAACATTATGAGACTTAAAATTAACGCGGTCACGCGGTCGCGGCTCGTCACGTGGTGACGGGTGCAGGCCATGCAGTACTTTATGATTCAATATTCTATGTGATGTTGCTTCTGTTTATGGGCCGGCGTTGCGCTTATCATCAGACGACCATCCTGCTCGTGTGTGATTCAGAATAATATAAAATATATACATATATAACCTACCCTGTACTTCCATCCTGATCTGGATTGTGTTGATTTTTAGTTGCTATAACGATATTTTTACTCCTCAGAGAATCTGAAGCTGCCGGTCATAAAGACTGTAAGCCAAATCTTTCTGTAACATCTGTAAAAAGCATGTTGCCCAGAGCCCTTTTGGTGTGACGCTATGCTGATAGCCCGACTCGAGTCGGCTATTTTCAGCTTCACCGGACTTTTGGGTTAGCGCTTTAGGTGCTCAACCCTTACATTTAAGCGACCTCACTGAGGGCATCCCCTGTGGGGTACGAACCTCGACCCATGACGGTCGCTGGGGGAGGGCAGAGACATTTGCGATTCATGATTTTGGGGGAATTGTAAAACTACGCATCATCGGCTCGCGGGCCGGTACTAGCGTCGGGGCGGCGCGGCGGAGAGCGCTGACCCCACTTTGAATGGGGTAAGTTTAATAAGAAGTAGTACATAAATATTTGACACCGAAAAATAACCACTTTAAACGATGTAAAGTACTCGTATGTCATCAGATTGTTCCCGTATTGGTAGCGACTTGCGTGCAGAGTACGAGTAGAGCAACACGCGATGTGTAACCACTCGTTGCAAAATGTAGAGCAGTAGTCGACGCAAACCGACACACGCCTGATTTTCTATCAATATTTTCCTTGTTTATTATAATAAGAAGACATCGAAATACATGCATTAACGAAATGGCAAAATATGCACTATAAATATGCTTTTTTTTATAGCATAGGCCGGCAAACGAGCAAGTGGGTCACCTGATGGTAAGTGATCTCCACAGCTGAACTCGCCGCGCTGAGTATAGAAGCATTATTTTTTTTATTTTGAATGACCTAAGTGAGCAATATGGAATTTTTGAATGTTTATTCACTAAAGAGCTAAAATAGGGGATGAAAGTTTGCAGGGATATATTATAATAAATAGACATTTCGACTCGAAACTTCGTAGACTTCAATAAAAGAACGCAATTAGTTTTCATAAAATCAACCCCTTGAAAATAGGGTATAAATGGATGAGATAATTATATATTTTCGTTTTAAATGGGTGGGGGTTGTTCCGGATAGATACACGGGCAGAGCAGCGGGCATAGTTGTGTATAAAACCGAATTTTAATTGTTCACTTTAAATAATTCACACAACACATCTGTACATGAGATTGTTTAAAACCTCTCACGGTTTGGACTTTGTCTCACATTTTAGATTTATACAGGAAAAATACCGGTAAAACAAAACGGGTTCTAAGCATAGATATAATAAAAAAAAGAAGATGCGTTACGTTCAAGCAAACGCTTACTAAAATACGGTCTTAATACAACTACATGCAAACCCGCTCACTACTACATAAATAATTATTTGCGTGCAATACACGCAAAAAAAGGGAGAAAGAAATACGGCAAAAAAGAGAGTGTGACAGAGACAAGCCTGTGCATCACATTCAATTTGAAACAAAAGATTCGGTCATCGTTGGCCGATCACGTGATCGTTCGAGTGCCGGGGTAGCGTCAACCAATTATTAAATAATTCCGTCTTTTAATTTGAGAAATAAAAATACAAATAAGGTAATAAGAAATATATTGTTACAATTAAATTGTATAATTTACAATCAAGTATTTGATTCAAACACTTGTCAAATGAACATGAAGGCATTGTGATCGAAATCCACTATTTTAATCGTAGGAGACGACACGTCCGCACGGTAAACTATTGTCGCATACACTGGTGAGAAGTGTGTCCATTGGACCTGGTTTGGCCGTCCTATGCGCTGTGAGCCGCTAACGTATCTTCCTTTTTTACTTATATCTATGGTTCTAAGTCCGACAAAAAAAGACGATCTGCCTCGGTGGCACAGTTGTATTCTCGAGGTATGATTGCTATGCTGGGATCTCGGGTTCGATCCCCGGGTCGAGTGAAAAGGATATTGGTGTTTTCTATCACGAAATGCTCAGTATTAACCCAGAGTTTGGAATTGTGCCCGGTATGGCGATGGGATCGCCCCCTATCACATCATGGGACGGAGATACGCTCGGCTAAATTTGGGCGTACTGGTTACCTCTGCCTACCCCTTTGAGGATTACAGGCGTCAGTAGGTATGTATATAAAAAAAGAAACGGATTTTTAGTTTGACCCCTTTAACTGTCTGTGTCGTAGCGCCTAAACAGTAAACAGACTGTTTTGAATGTGTTCATTTGTTTTGAAAACTAGTTTAATAAAGATGGTTCTTTGCTATGTTTGAAGAATAAATAATACACCCAACAGTTACACACATAGTCCTGACCCCACAGTAAGATACGAGTCTTGTGTCGTGGGTATCAGGAACTACGAGAGACTCTCGGTCTCACAACACCCAGACCCCGAAACAAATTTTTGTGGATCACACAAACATTTTATCTCGGTGCGGGGATCGAACCCACGGCCTCTCGTTTCACAGCCAGCTACTCGCCCGCTGCGCCACGGAGGCTGGAGAAAACTTGCTTGAAGAAAAGATCGAGGCATTTAGAAATGACAAATCTTTTTGTTCTAATAAAGTCAACCTCACCTACACGTGATACACAATGCTAATTAACGAACAGGCAACCTGGTTTCATTGCTGTTGGTGGGAGTCGGCGTGTCACCCAACATATAGCTGGTGGTAAAATATTCATATCCGGATATCGACCACCGTACACATGGTGTTAAAACCTGCCATCGTGACTCAAGCACCTTGTGTGGATCGCGTTCCAGGATCAGCCAATGTATATCCGGTCCTTCCGAGGGGCTAGCGACATGACTTGATGGTTGTTTGGGATGCGCATAGCGCTACATCCTTGTATTACTGTGCCTGCATTGGGCATCCGCTTGTCCTGTCGCAGGCCCCTCGATTTGCTTCTTCCCTCCCCGAAGAGGGAAGAAGCCTTATATTTTATCGTTAAAAAAAGCGTGGGGTGCTTTTAAAGACATTATCTAAATGATAATTCTTCTACTCATATTTGTCTATAAAATATATATATATAACTATTGACACCATGCACCCCACGCTTTTTATTACAATAAAATACATTATTTTCGTCAAATATATTAAAATTTACTTTCTATTTTTTAGTTGGATTTTTTATAAAAGCGTGTTTTAAACCCAATATCACTTTACCCGACCCAGGATCGAACTCGAACCTCAGCTCAGCAGTCGTACCGCGTACGCAATACAACTGCGCCACCGAGGCAATTTATAATCTAACGAGGAATATTATATTTTAAAATGTGTTAAGGAACAGACATTGTATTGGTTTCTGCAGCTTGTGGTCCCAATGTCGGCTCCCGTTTCTATATCATATCCTACCTAAGTACCTACTTCATACAAAATATCTTTATAGCGTCGATCGATAATTTTGTTGGTATTAAAATGAAACTATTACCTACCTGCTTATATTATTGCAACAATTATTAACTTTTCAAGGAACTGAAAACCATATTATTCAAAATATATATTTGTACAATGATTAATAAAATTAATGACTCAATTTGTGGAAAGTCTATTGATATTTAGGAACATATAAAATAATGTACTGTAAAACAAAACTTACAATTTGAATGCTCGCAAACTACGAAAGGAATAACACAGAGTTTTTAGTGGTCATTTTGAAGCACATCACAGAACACTCACAAAGCGAAAAACAATTCGATACGCACTCCGCAACACGACACAATGTAAACACGAGTGCGCACACTCGCAGACTGATCGCAGATCGACATTCGACTGCGGTGACCGCTAGAGCTGTAGTCTGTAGCAATTGAACAAACCGTATGTATTCGAGTACATCGTTTGACTCGATGTATCGAATCGTTACTCACAAAATCTTTTCGTTACTCGTATTTGTTTTGTAGATGTCCGTTTGGTTGGATAGACGAACGAATATTTAATAAATGCGAACGTTTCGTACTATTAAATAAACTTTTTTTTGTTAATTCATTCAGTAAATTTCCGTATGCTAATTTTAAGTTTTATCCAAACGAACAATTGTCTTAATAGATATATTTTCATGAAGATGTTAATAGTTCAAAATACATAGTTTTTTTGAAGTGATAGGGTAGACCGGGGACAATTGTAGCATATTTTGGTTAGCGTTAAATTTTGAGTTTATTATTAATATTGTGTCAAAAGTGTCAATAACCATTGATACGTAGTTTATTCGGCTATAAGTTCGCATTATCTTTAGACGTGTAGGAATAATACAATCATAGATATTAAGCATTAAAGCGGACTGAGTGAACTGGTACAAATGTCCCCGCCAGTGGGTTAATTGTACCAGCGATGTAATTTAATAAAACTCAGTGTTATCATTACATAAATATACTTCTCTAAATGGTAATATCCCAACAGAATAGCTTGTAATCTAATGACAAACAAAATACAGTAAACTTCGTAAGGTTAATCAATATAAAAATTAAAAACATAAAACAATAGTTTTCTCATCCTAATCGATAATAACTAAATTAAAGATTACAACAAAGTATTCTTATAAGTTCTTATTAAGTATTGACCATCATATTTATGGTGTCGTATACTTATAATTAATCAAAAACAACGAAAATCACAAATCAAAATATTGTATGGTAAAGCATTTGGAACGATTGTCCCCATGGTACAATTGTCCCTTGCACACTTAATTTTATCAATTTTTTTATTATGTATAGCTACTCAGTCCAGCACAATTTTATCCCATCGATGCCAAAGCTCCGGGTGTGGATTTTACTCTTTTCTTTTTATATCTAATTAGAGAAACATGGCACAACCTAAACATAGACCTAAACATAGCTGTGTGTATAGATTTTCCGGTTTGGATTTCCTAATATGCTTTTTCGTAGAAAAGTATCTTTCGACGTTCTATCAGTCTTTCTTGTTCTATAACGCGGCATCTGTTAAAAAATAAACTTTATGAATAACAATGGAAAGCATAGTTCAGCCATTTTTTTATTTAAGTTTTAACTTGAACAATTCTTAAGACGACATGATACCAATACCCAAACCGAATGTAACCATTTTTCATAAATTCGTCAAAAAATTTCGTCATAACTAAAAAATAGAAAATAAATTTGAAGAAAACATTGTATTTTATTGTAAAAAAAGCGTGGGGTGCATGGTGTCAATAGTTATAATTATTGTATTAAGATATGAGTAGAAGGATTATCATTTAGATAGTATCTTAGAAAGCACCCCACGCTTTTTTACAATAAAATACATTGTTTTCTTCAAATTTATTTTCTATTTTTTAGTTAGACTTTCTATAATAGCGTGTTTTTTAGTTTTTTTAACTATTATTTATTTTTATTTTTTTAGTTAAAATATAAATATATTGTAGTCGGTTGAGGTCCGAATATCAAAAAAGCGCCATCTATTGACGCTCGTAGATACTACGACATTCCCTATAATTAGCAAAGGTCCAGAGAGTATAATTTCAATTGACGCAGATTGACAATCTATTGACGCATTCTTATGCGTCGTGTAAATGGCGCTAAACTAAACTACACAACAATTATTTATAATTATTAATCACAATTTGCAATACTTTTTTTTTAATATATATAATATTGCATTGTCATCGGTCCTTGATAAGTATGCCAAATTTCAATTTAATCCGACGTTTTAAAGGAGGTCAAAATCACGTTCAAAGACAAGTTACAGACAAACATACCAACATACCAACCTACCAACATACCTACGTCTGAAGATAATAAAAGCGTGTTAAAAAAAGACTATTATCGCTGAATTGCGTCTCTTAATACTGCAGTTCCCAATTGTGAACAATAAGTACAGTTACACATATTTAATCCCAATGATCTTTATCTTCTAAATTCTAACTGCTGGTGTGCCTGTCTCGGTCATCCGCCTGTCCTGTCGCATGCCTTTCGATTTGTTTCTGCCCTCTTCGGAGTGTGAAGAAGCATTTCTACAGGCCGGCATGATTTTGATGACCGCCGATAAACTCATTATTGTCGGTTGTCGCTGGTCTTTTTGGAATGCACTTCACTTACCATTAGGTGCAGCGCAGACACTTTACCGTGCTCACTAAAAAATATAGTTAATTAAGTTATGAATTAAAGTTATAGTTAAAATAAATATATATTATAAATAAATATATATATAATATGGGGTCAATTTTACCACGGGGACAATTGTACCGTTACAAACGTCCCCGAAATATTGCTACAATTGTCCCCATATACTCATTTCATGGATAATATAAAAAATCTCCTAAATTTAAACTTGAATCTAAATAAATACGTTTACAAATAAGAGATACAATAGTGAGAAATGTTTAAACTTACACTGAGTTAAAAATGATGTTTTGATTTCCTGCTATGACCAATGATAATAGATGGAAAAAACTTACTTTGACTGCACCAAAATTTCATCTCGCCGTCATAAGCGTCTGCGTCGAGCCACACGCGCGAGCAGCTGATAGTTAGTCAGCAAGCAACCAAGGGGGGCGCCAAGGGGAATGGAATGTGTGTGTGAGGTGTAGTTAAAAAAATATTTCCCTTGGTACTACCGTACCCTGCTACAAATGTACCCGGTCTACCCTAACTTCTTATGGGAGGGTGAACCGAAACGTTCCGTAACGCGAGCGGCGGCGAGCGGAAGGTTCCAGAATATTCGAGAACCTTCTGTGAGACGTCACGCGGGTCAGTTGACCAGCCAGCGCTAGCCGACTTCCCTGGAACTTCGATAACCAGTGACCAGTCGGATTGGACCGGACTTTGACCGGACTGTGTTCGTTTTTTTTAATGGCGAATAGACATGTTACCGTAGTTTTGTTTTTGATATTGATAAAAAAAATGACGATCGATAAAGAAATATACATATTTTTTACTTATTTTATAATTTGGAACATGGTGCCGTAAAAAAAGTACCAGGTTCGCATAAACGCGAAGAGAGTAGAATGTCCTTTTTTCATGGCGAGTAGCCGTAATTAATAAACAAATGACGATTTAGACAAAGAAAAACGTTTTAGGTTTTTTCTTATTTGGAACATGTTGCCATAAAAAGTACCAGGCTCGCATAAACTCGAAGAGAGTAGAATGTACTTTTATCATGTCGAGTGGAGATGTTGCCGTAATTTTGTATTCTTGCATCTTGTTTGGTAAGTTTTCACTTCTGTCGGCACTCCCGGAGTGCAAACCGTATTTTTTTTTTTTTACAGAGACACGACTCGATACGATGCTCGTGCTACAAGTCCTCGATTGTACAAATAATAACGATACGATAGTAACAAATACTGATTATTTTAGCAACGAATACATATATTACAGATACACATTTTACTGTTATTTTTATGTCTACTGTCCGAGACGCGCAGGCGCGCATGTGTTGCCAATGGCAATAAATGCTGGCATTCAGCACATTAATTATTTGATGCCGTGAATCAACTCGGTAGCACGCATTTTCCTTAATCTTCCTACTGCCATTGTTTCTGGCCGGTGGCCAAATTCTTACTTCAGATTATTCAACAATTGGTGCAGTGGCGTACTTGCTGTACGGCGAGGTAGTTTGATTGATTCCCAGGTCGGGCAGACAACAAAAAAAAGTATATTTCATTTTACCTGATACAGGTTAACATAATGTGGGGTCAGAACTATGTGTGACTGTTAGGCTTTTTTTAATTAACATTAAATAATATAAAATTAAGTAGCTATTCGCGTCTCTCTATTTTTCCGCTTAATTCATCTAGAATACGTAGCAGATTTTAATGTGGTTATCACTATCGTTTAAATAATTTCTTGTGAAAGGTTTATATGTATCATACATTCGAATTGAATGTAGACACAACAGAGAAAAATCGATGTTTTGTAATCAAGTTGTCAAAAATAATGACTTTTAGATGATTTTATCTCAGAAATATGACGGGATAGACTTCCACGCGGACGGAGCCGCGGTCAGATGCTAGTTTTCTTTCTTCCTGCTTTCGACCTGCCCTTATACCACGCACAGTACAATCGGCGTAACATGTATTTTAACACAATATGTTACAGAAAGATTTAGCTTGTAGTTAGTTATTCCGTTCGGCCGCCTGCCTGACGTCAATACCTTTAGAGAGAAAACTCAAAATAAATGTGGGTCACACAAACACATGTCTCGGTGCGGGAATCGAACCCGCTTCACCGCCGACTTGCCTACTAGTCTTCATATCAAGTTTTTTTATCTGAGCACGGCAATATGAATGCACTACACCTGATGGTAAGCGTAGTGCAGTCCAAAAAACCAGCGACCGCCGACAAACAATGAGTTTATCGGTGGTCACCAGAGTCATGCCGGCCTGTATAAATGCTTCTTCGAGGGGCCTGCGACAGGAGAAGCGGATGACCGATGTAGGCACAGTAATACAAGAATGTACCCCTATACCCGCACCAACCAACCATCAAGTCATGTCGCAAGCCCCTCGAGAGAACCGGATACACTGGATGATCCTGGAACGCCATCCACGCAAGGTATGTGGGTCACTATGGCAGGTATTAACATCATGTGTACGGTGGTCGCTATCCGGGCGGATATGAATATCCTACCACCAGCAAACTAACTAAAATATCTATCTCATTGTGAATGTAAGCATTTTAGAATGTTAATTTGACTTCACAAGGTTATCACGGAGGTTATTACGGAAATGTGCATTAATTCTGTGAATGATCGAATGAAATAGCTTATCTTGTCTAAATTATTAATTTAATTATTTTTTGAGTGGTAGAGCCACGCTGTAGACAGTTTTGTCTACAGCATGAATGGGCTGGCTCGACCGGGTCGTTTCCACTGTCTCACGGAAAACCGACGTAAAGTAGAGGCTTGCTGCTGCGTTTCGTACGGTGAGTGAGACATCCGAAAGCCCAAATCCCCTCCCCTTCCCAATCCCTAATTATCCCTTTCCTTAAGGCTGCGTTTCCACCAGAGGAGTGCGATGGAAATGTGTCGTGCGAGGATGTCTAGCTGTGCAATGGAAATGTGCCTACGAGGATGTGTAGCGGAGCTGTGAAAATGCGCATTAATGTGTGGTGCGAGGATGCGTTGCGAAGCTGTGAAACCTCAAACCCAGTGTGCGCAAACCTCGCAACACATCCTTCTCAACACACATTCCTCGCAACACATCCCTCGTACACATCCCTCGTACAGATCCCTCGTACAGATCTCTCGCACACATCCCTCGCTTGTTTTGTATGCGCAAAAATCTAGCTCCGCTGAGCCGTTTCCACCAGAGCTGTGCTGACCGAGGCGAGGTAAATGAAGTGATTCTATTGGTTCTTTACAAACACATCCCTCGCTACGCATCCTCGCACATCTCTGGTGGAAACGCAGCCTTAAGGTCGGCAACGCGCCCATGATTCTTATGGTGGTGGGCGTACATGGGCGGTGGAGATCACTTACCATCAGATGACCCACTTGCTCGTTTGCCGGCCTATGCTACAAAAAAAAAAGTTTAAAACAATATTAATTATAACTATTATTACCTAAATACTGGAATTTGCATTCATTATCTTAAAACGCTTATTCACTTACAGTATTTCGCTAACCGTGGCGCAGTGAGCGTGTAGCCGGCTGCGAAACGAGAAGCCGTGGTTCGATTCCCGCACTGAGATAAATGTTTTTGTCATCATCATCATTATCAGCCACAAGACGTCCACTGCTGAACATAGGCCTCCCCCAAAGATTTCCAGACCGACCTGTTAGAAGTGGCCTCCATCCAGCGACTTCCTACATAACATAATTAATTAATTGATAATCAATTGATCAACAAATATTTCGTGTTTCTGTGTGTTTGCCTGGGGGTGGGACCTCAATTCCTGAAACCCATGATATATGTTAATCTAGCTGTGAGGACTATGTGTGCGACTGATGGGTGTATCAATTTATGCGCTTCGTCAATCGTCGGATATTTCGAAAATATGGACACGTGATGATGATTTTTGAAGTGATAACTTCTTATGGGAGGGTGAACCGAAACGTTCCGTAACGCGAGCGGTCCATCGACCAGCCAGTGTTAGCCGACCTCCCTGGAACATCGATCCCAGGTGGGGTCACACAGGGACCAGTCGGCTTGGACCGGACTTTGACGGGACTTTGACAGGGCTATGACCGGACTTTGATCGGACTTTGACTGGACTTTGACCGTACTTTGACCGGACTTTGACCAGACTTTGACCACCGGACATTGACCGGACTTTGACCGGAATTTGACTGGACTTTGACTGGATTTTGACCGGACTTTGACATAACTTTGACAGGGCTCTGACCGGACTTTGACTGGACTTTGACCGGACTTTGACCGGACTTAAACCGGGCTTTGACCGGACTTTGATCGGACAGACCAGACTTTGACCACCGGACTTTGACTGGACTTTGACCGGACTTTGAAAGGACTTTGACCGGACTTTGACCGGACCTTGACCGGACTTTGACCGGACTTCGTAACGTAACGCGTTAAGCGAAGCCGGACAGAGTGGCGCCGTAACGTTACGCGTTAGGCTCTGGCTTCCCTTTCTCTCACGCATATGGTAGCAGTAGGCAGGCTCCTCCGCTCTCACTTTAATCCACATTAGTTTATCACTTCTCTCGAGCATCCCGAGACGCACACTTTTTTTTTTATTATATTATTTGGGTATAACAAACAGTTACACATTATAGTATAAACTATCTAATAAAATAAAAAATTGGTGTGTGTCGTGGGACACCAGGTAGGAACGAAGTTCCTTCGGCTAATGTAGAATCGACACAAATTGTAAAAAATACAAATTATCAACTAAAATAACAAAATATGTCTCTTTATTTTTGTTTGACAACATAAAATTACATAGAAATAGAATAGAAAAATAGAAATAAAAAAAAGACGTGTAGCACTCGGAGACTGCCGCGGTAAAGCTATTGTATAGCATTTTTTATCAACTTATGTAATTATAAATAAAAACTTATTAATTTAGACTTAGACTGGCTACTAAACGGTGGACGGCCGTGTTCTATAATCAAAAGTTCAAATTCAAATTTCAAACCGCGTCTACATTTCCAAATGTCATAAGTTATCTATCTGTTTTATTAACGGAATTTCGACTTTAACTTTGTGTGCTAGATATCAAATTAAATTAAAAAAAAGTCTCATTTAACGGTTTTATTCCACGCATTTTTTCCACGCATTTTTTCCACGCATATTTCTTACGGTTTTACTATCACATTTTTTTCAGTCCGGTCACGCAGCGAAATCCCTATCCCCTCCAAGCCTGCCGTAAGGAACTTCGTTCCAATAAAAAATAAATGCGTAACTCACACCGTTATCCACAGCATATAATTACATAAATTAAACCTGTTACAATATTATTTACATATTTATGTGTTAAGAGACTGAGCGGAGCCAGGTCGCCAGGCATTCATTGTATATTGAAGAGCATCTAGTGAATATTAAAATATTTATTAAATTTTTCTAAATTAATTAGATTTAAGTAGGTTAAAATCTGTATTTTCGCTAAAAATCATGATTAAAACATTCCCCATGTACGATTATGCAAAGTAGAACTATAATTTATTGATTTCATCATCATCATCATCAGCCACAAGACGTCCACTGCAGAACATAGGCCTCCCCCAAAGATTTCCAGACTGACCTGTGGGAAGCGGCCTGCATCCAGCGACTTCCTGCGACCTTTATCAGGTCGTCTGTCCACCTTGTAGGCGGACGTCCAACGCTGTGCTTGATTATTATTTATTTATTTAATTTGATGAATTTAGCGAAATAAAATTAATATCTCCATTTTTACTCGATGTCAGTTGAAATGTTGCATATTTGCATCTTATTAATGTCATCGTAGGCGCTGCACGCATATAAGTTCGATGTCTAAAATACAGAATTAAACATAAATAAACCCCACTCAAAATGATTAGCTCTCGTCAGTGGAACTATTTAATTTTCCCATTCTCACCGGTACCCATACATCTCTGCCTATCCCTTTTGTAAGTCAGTATCGTATCAAGATAGATTTGTAGTCGTTTCGATTAACGAAAACACGTTTTGATTAATCATTTCAATTACTGTTAGCTTTGACTGATAGCCATCATTGATAATTATCATGACAATCATTATTGATAATTATTATTGAATGATTAATGAATGTAGATACTTGGCGATGTTTTCAATCATTATATTACAGTAATTTGTTTAATTACATATTGATATCAGATATGTATCTGCAGTCTATATAACACCAACTTTTTTTATTTTTTTATCCGGGCACGGCAAAGCGACTGCACTACACCCGATGGTAAACGCAGTGCACTCAAAAAAATCAGTGACCACGGACAAACAATAAGTTTATCGGTGTTGGTTAGCTGGCTGCCAATTGGTTTATTTATAGCTGTGCACAAATAGAAAAGCCAAAACATATGCGCCGAAACGAGAACCTACTACATTTTGAAGTACATTGAAAAGTAGATGATATATGAATGTGAATTTGTTTTAACCAAGGAAAAAAGGAGATTATATACATTTATAGATGACTTTTTTTTACTGAGCATAATTTTCACGGAGTGATCCGAATTTTATAAAAATACATTCGATATTTTTAGTTCTAATAGTAATAAATTAGAAGTGTTGCTAGCAGAGTTTTCCGATGATAAATAATGACGGTGTAAGGGTGGTATTAACCCAGTTTAGGGTGCCACAGATCGATGCGCGACGAATCGATGCCGCCCCGACACTCCGGCGCCTCGGATTTAAGTCCGAGATGCAATGGGAGCAAAATGTTTTGCGTTTTTATATAGGTACTAGCTGTCCCTCGCTGTTTTACCGCAGACACTGCCTTGCTCCCGTGGGTCATAGTGTGATATACATATAAACCTTCAGTGAAACCGACGTGAAGTACCTACCACTTTGCTGTTGTATTTCTTACGGTGTATTAGGTTACCAGAAAACCATATCCGGCCTCTCAATACTTGTTCCTTTCTTTTAGGGTCAGCTACTCATCCATGATTGTTCTGGTGTTGTAGGTGTCCATGGTGGAGATCATTTACCACCAGGTGACCCACTTGCACATTTGTTGACCCCTGCTATGGAAAAGATTATTTTTGAAGACGAGTGTGGCGTGCCACAGAACAATATCTGTGATTTAAATCGATATAATTAATTTAACAAAACATATCCTGATCTGCATCGCATGTTTTGATTACTTCGAATTAATGCAGATAATGTTTATCATTATCAATGAATGATTGTTTCCTTATCAGTGCGATGACACCAACAGATTGAATGTGCACGTATTTTAATGTGGTTCGAAGCTGGTGGTAGGATACGATACAACGATCCACACAAGGCGTGTGGATCACTGTGGCATGTTTTAACACAATGTACGGTGGTCGCTATCCGGGTGGATATGAATCCTATTACCAATTGCTGGTGGGAGGATACTTGTGTCCGACCGGATAGCGACCACCATACACTGCTGCTAAAACCTGCCATGAAGTCTGTTTAAATAATCATCTTGCTCTATTAGTAAAGTACGTGATTACTTAATTAATGAATCTTAGAATGCATGAAATGATCATTATTGACAACTAATTATTAGCAAAAAAACCTTAATATAATATAATTAATGTGTAAGTTGTAGATGATTTTGAGTTTGTAAATCAGTTACGCGTACGTCAGTCACGTAATTTTAGAAGGTGGTAGGTCCCTTGTATGCGAGAGACCGTCTGGGTTGGTACCACCGCGCCGCGCCGTCTATGTCTACCGCCAAACAACAGTGTGTAAGCACTGTTACGCGATGGTATATGTCTATCTCTTAGGGATAACCTACAATAACCCCTTTTATATTTTACTTTTTACGAGAAATAATGGCTTATTTACGAAGCGATTTGAAGCAATACAGATACAAGTTGATATAACTATGAATTGTTTGTGTGAAGTATCTGCAATGTTTGGGTAGTTTATTTTAATATAGTGGGCGTATTGTGGTCATATCAAAATATATTGTCTATGATTGATTTTCTCTATGGTATTAAATAAAAGATAGAATGTTCTAGATTATTCCTTCGTTTGCAACAGCGTAAGGTCGTATTATTAACAGCTCTCCTTAACAACAAGGAAAACTGTTAAAAAAATACACAGACAATTTCGCGAAATTGATAATCTCACTACAAAGCTTTATCATTACATATTATAAAACAAAGTCGCTTCCCGCTGTCTGTCTGTCTATATATGCTTAAATCTTTAAAATTACGCAACGAATTTTGATGATGTTTTTTATAATAGATAGAGTGATTCAAGAGGAAGGTTTATATGTGTAGTGCATACATAATATAGTAGAGAAACACTGATCATTTTAGAGGTTTCTAATGTGATGTTGTAAATAAACATATTTTTTGCGCTTACATTGCATACGCTGGCTAAACCCTACGAGATAGATCAAAATAATGTACTACAGTATTGTACACATTAAAAAGGTCTACAAAAAAGTCCGCGATGGTATATGGCTATCTCTTAGGGATAACCCACAATAAACATTTTATATCCTTTACTTTTTACGAGAAATAATGGCTTATTTACGAAGCGACTTTAAGCTATACAGCATTCATCCTTATTCAATTAAGTACCTTAAATACATTGTGCATTTAATATAGATCAATATGGCTCTTTACAGCATGTAATTTAAATAAATACTTTCGGCGATATTACAGATTTAAAATGCAGGGCCATAGCGGTTGCGGCTATACCGACCGGGCCGGCGGGCGTGTGCCTATTAATAACGCGTCGAAAGCACTATTAGAATCCTACATTATCCCTGATGACAATGGGCTACTTTATATCCCGGAAAAAGCAATTCACGCGGGGGGAGCCGCGAGGAAAAGCTAGTTTATACTTAGGGGAGACCGGGGCAAGATGGGATACTTAAGAGAAAAAACGTCATAATATGAAAATCAAACTGTTTATTAAAAATCTCTTACAACAAAAGAAACTCTTAAAGTTTTAATTAACATAATTATAATCTTTTATGTCGCTAAATCACATATTTTTTTGGCAAATAATAACTAAATGGCACATGTCAAATATCCCGTCTTGCCCCATGACTGGGGCAAAACGGGAAACGCTATAGGGCATAATGAGTACACATGTTAAACTGGTTGGCAACGTTCACATATATGTGCCTCTTCATCATCATCGTCTACACCTGCTGCACACGCTACAAATAATCCATTCTTCAGTGTTCATAGCCCTCGCAGCAGAAGATGGCTCTGGTCGTCTAAATGAAAGTTCAGGGTGCCTCTTTAGATATCCACTGAGCCAGTCTTCCAGCCTTTCCAGTCTCTGCGTTGAATAGGTTCTTAATATGGTTTCTTTCAGCTAACTGGAAAGCTAAAATTCGAAGCTATATACGGGATACTATCCCATTATGCCCCGATCATTTTGCCCCAACAAATACATTTTGCAAAACTTACAACAGCTCTAATCTACAAAATTATTTTGCGAAAAAGCAATCTAAATTCGTTAGTTTTATACTAATAACAAGTATACGGGAAAATGTTACAATAGCATTGATACCTACCTTGGTGCCCATCGATTCAAAACAGAAAACTGTGTAAAAATCCGTCAAAAACTGTTTTTTCTCGCTGCGCAGCAAAAACACATAGCGACTTGCTCGCACCGCTCGGACTCGTGTGACTGAACATCGTGCGAATGGAGCTGTGTTAGGCTCTGTTGTGTTTACAAGTCACTCACACAAGCAGATTTCCCGTCCTGCCCCGAGCTTCGTCTTGCCCCAGTCTCCCCTATAAAATAACATGTCCTGACTGACTGACTGATTCATCATCGCCGAGCGCAAACTATCAAGGCTACAAGCATGAAATTTGGACTGTATATTGAAAGAAAGGATTTTAGAAAATTCTACCCCAAAGGGGTCAAAATAGGGGATTATAATATGTATCAAGTCCGTCATTTTGAAAGTTACATAAACAAAATTTTGTTATTAGGTTATTGACGTAAAACATATAAATACGTGTTTCAGGAATTTTGGAAATTTTAGTTAATAAGAGATGAAAAGAGGAGTGAAAGTAAATGCGAAAGTGAGTTTGTTTGTTACACTTTCACGTCTAAATCACTGAACCGATTTTGATGAATTACAGAGACAGATGGGACCCTAGAGACGGTTACAGGCTACTTTTATCCCGGAAAATGCTGTTCGCGCGGGCGGAGACGCGAGGAAAAGCTAGTTCTTTATAAAATGTTCCTTTGCGCCAGGTGTACCCCGCGCCTTCACTCTCCACAGGCGAGAGTTCTGTCGCAGCATCCAGTCCACACTCACTCTTCGACACATAACCATCGGGACTCGGGCCTTGTGTTTACCTTGCCATGAACATTCAATCCAACGGCAATTAAGGTATGTGTGTATTTATCTATTTTGTAATGCATACTGTCCCACTGGTGGTCACGGCCCTCTCGCATCACAGCCTCTGCTTTAAAAAAAAAAAAACAACTTGACTTCACAAAGGAGGTTTTGAGTTCACTTGATTATGTGTTTTTTGTATGTTCTCTCTTCGCCAAAAATGTTTTTTTTTTAATTAAAAGCAATTTTTCGTGATGGTCCCACATAAATACGGTTATAATCTGATGGCTGAGTATTAGGGGCAATGGAAAACGCCTCAAAGTAACTGTGCTTTGTGCACTGAACTCGTATCACTTCATTCCCGGCCTCTTAAGGGAAGATTGCCTACTCGTTGACCTCGTTGGTGAACCTTGAGAAAGGCTTGGGACTGCTCAAACTATGGGCTTAACCAGCACATTACATGTGAATGGAAGTGTCAGAACAGGACGCCTGAGGAGAACATCCTCATCATCATCATCAGCCATAGGACGTCCACTGCTGAACATAGCGAAAAAACATACGATTGCTGGTGGGAGGATACTTGTATCCGACCGGATAGCGACCACCGTACACGGGTGCTAAAACCTGCCATAGTGGCCCACCTTGTGTGGGTCGCGTTCCAGGGTCAGCCAGTGTATATCCGGTTCTCCCCAAGGGGCTTACCCTCTGATCCTAACCCTTTTCCCATCCCTTTTTCCTTTCCCTCCCCTTTGGCCCTTTGGCAGGCCGGCATGATCTTGCCGACCTACGATGGACACATTGTTTATCGTTGGTCGACACTATTCTTGGATTGCGCTACACTTACCATCAGGTGTAGCGTAGTCACTTTGCCGAGCCAGGATAAAAAAAAAGGCCTCCCCCAAAGATTTCCAGACCGACCTGTTAGAAGCGGTCTGCATCCAGCGACTACCTGCTACTACGTGATTAAATCAGAAATGAGGAGATCCGTAGAAGAACGAAAGTCACCAACATAGCTCAGCGGATTAGCAAGCTCAAGTGGCAGTGGGCAGGCCACATAGCTGATAACCGATGGGGCAGGAAGGTTCTGGAATGGAGGCCACGTACTGGCAAGCGCAGCGTTGGACGTCCGCCAATAAGGTGGTGCGACCTGATAAAGGTCGCAGGTAGTCGCTGAAGAGAACGCTGCTGATCAAATAAAAGATTTCCTAACCAGCAAAAATGTATTAAAGGATGCATGAAAGTGTAATAAGCAAAAGGGGAGTGATTTGATTGCATTTTGCAGCGCTGGATAATCTCTGACTACCCCAGGGTATACAGAAGTATGTATATATAAGATGAGTGTATGTAATAAGTATCAGCGCATCAGATCAGCTACACAAAACTATGATTCTCCTTGTAAACGACATTAAGATGCAGCTATGACATAAAACCAAGTACATGGTTCGATTTGAGTTGATCAACAACTTAATCTCATTGAAATAAAACTAATTTAAACGGATTTTATCGTAGTTTTTTTATTAATTTTGATCCCAACGTTTCGAAGACTTTTCAGTCTTCGAAGTCACGGGGTGGACCTACGGTGGGTTCAAAACGTCGGGATCAAAATAAATAAAAAAACCGCGATAAAATCCGTTTAAATTTGTTTTATTTCAATGTGTATATTCACGTAATCATAAGAAATCATTAACTTAATCTCATGCGATATGAACCGTCTGAACAGACTTTCGAATTGATCATCAAAAACCATACGTCTTTTGTTAATTCAATTCAGTTGAGCAATTAAATAGAACTGTGCGGATCCGCTATTACTACCAGACATCACTTCTCGCTCTTCATAGATAGCCTTAATCATTGTCCAAAATATGTATAGAAATATAAAAATGATTTTAAAAGATTAAATAAAGAAAGGGTAAATCTTCATCCAAATTCACATTTTACTCACGTGCCTTAATAATTTAAAGAGCAACGGGCGCAAGGGTAATTGCTGTTAATATTTAAGCAGGCGTTAAGTGATTGTTAAATTATTGTTATTTATTTTTTATTTATATTTGAACTGCAGTATACTTAAGTACAGTACTTAACACACGGTACTTTGCTGTACCAGGATTTAAAGAAGCGCATTTATAAACACTTAAATTAAATCTAACGTTTGCAAACATACACTTCTTGTGCAATGTGCATGGTATAAAATAACTAATGATTAATAGTCGTGAGATGGCAAGCAATAATTCTGGGAGAGGAACTTCCTGCTTAAATCATTGCATATATCAAAGAAGTAGTTATTTAGTTGGTTTTACTTTTAAAATAAAACCGACTCAAAAAAAGTACCGTAATGCTAACGCAGCGTTATCCTAGCCATCCGCCTTCCTACTAAGAAGCCTCTACTTCTCCTGATCTTGAGCATTATGTGTAGTAAGATCATTGGCTTTCATGTCTCCCTTTAATCTATACTAATAATAAAGCTGTAGAGTTTGATTGTTTGATTGTTTGTTTGTTTGTTTGTTTGTTTGTTTGTTTGAACGCGCTAATCTCAGGAATTACTGGTTCGAATTAAAAAATTCTTTTTGTGTTGGATAGTCCATTTATCGAGGAAGGCTTTAGGATATATAACATTACGCTGCGACCATTAGAAGCGAAGCATCAGTGAAAAATTTTGCAAAAACGGGGAAAATTATTCATATTTGAAGGCTTCCGTTGCTAAGCTACCAAAATAATATTATTTGAAGGCTTCCGTTGTCAAATCAAAATCAAATCTATACTAATATTATAAAGCTGTAGAGTTTGATTGTTTGTTTGTTTATTTGATCACGTGGGCGGAGCCGCGAGCAAAAGCTAGTACGTAAATATTATTCCATTATTTTTAATATCGGACGAGGTTCTCAAGTCAATGGGTCAAGTATTTGGTACTAGAATCTTAAAAATCGCAAAAAAGGAAAGGAATAGGGGTTGTTAAAGGTCGAAAAAAATTAAAGGAATAGGGACTGCTAAGCGCAGATTTGGGCCTCCGGAAAGCTCACACTACGTACGAGACGCAACAGCCAGATACATCTTCTCGTCCGTTCTTTCAATCAACAAGTCAACAACAAATCAATAAGTTACGGTACACAAAATCTATTGCAGAAAAAATCATTAATCCGTCCACAAAAAATAAATTAGAAGTCATTCAAATCTGATGGAGGAAATTGGACTCTAACTTTGACGTCACCATGGCAAATGGCCATTACGGTGCACGCGTGCGAGCGAGATAGTGAAATGTCACCATTACTCTGTTGTTTGTGTTTAAACACTACCCCACATTATAGGAAGGAGGGAACACGTGTGCTGGCAAACTATTCCACAGCTTAATGGTCAACTTTACAGAGCTGAGCGTCATGGTTGGTAGCGGCCGGGGCAGTGAGTCGAGCAGTACCGTCGACGTGAAGACGTGTGGCATGCTCGTGCTCGTGTACTGGCTCTGTTGCTGCATGTGGTACGAAGACAAGTCTGGTGAGTTACTTTGCAGCATTAGTAAGGTCTTGGGCTGATTTTTTTGTATGATTGTGATATATATTCTTAATTATTTTATATCCAAGGTGGTATCCCTCATATCGCGGCCGTCTGGGTTGGTACCACCGCTTTGTCTTTTTCTGCCGCCAAGCAACAGTGTGTAAGCACTGTTGTGTTTCGGTTTGAAGGACATTAAACCCAGTAAAATTACTGGGCATTATGAGACTTAACATCTTATGTCTCGGGGTGAAGAGCGCAGTTCAGTGCTATACAGTGCTTTGTAATTCAAAGTTCTGTGTGGTGCTGCTTCTGTTTATGGGCAGGCGTCGCGCTTAACATCAGGCGAACGCCTTGCTCATCTTGTCATTCAATGAAATAAAAAAAGTTATTGCTATTTAATACCCAACATTAACGAATTCATCGAACATCGAAAGAGCCATAATCTAAAATCAGAATAGAAAAGTGACTGTTGTACCTGCAAAGCGTAGCGCAATCCAAGAGTAGTGTCGACCATCGACAGACACTATCGTAGGTCAGCAGAATTATGAGGGCCTAATTGCTTCTTTACTCTCCGTTTGAAGGAACCCATGTTGTTGTAAGTGGTGTATATATGAATATTTTAATATAATATTGTAATAGGACGAAGCGCAATGAAACTCATGTAGAACGAGACTGATGTTTATTCGGACGGTAGATCGAGGACAGGTATCGTCGCACTACCCTCGACTCCTTTATAAATATGTCTATTCCTACTTACACAATTATCATATCATAATAAGTACGTATATACCAGTAGGGAGGAGGGAATACGTGTGCTAAGAGGGGCAATACCCACACACATTTGCGCTGCACTAAAGTATGTCTTGGTAACGTCTGCATCATTCACAATGCGGCCAGCCTGTCGCCTCTTCTTCCTTTGTTTCTTAGACAATTAATCAATAAGATACCATACTGCTAAGAATATCATTTCAGAGAACCCGAGTCGTCATCCCAGTAGAACTGAAATAACACACGGTAAGTATATGTATGTACCTATATGTATGAGATGTTCATTTGAAAAGTTTCTAAAAGTTGCATAAATCCCTATTTACATTTTTAACAAAACATTTTTACAGAAACAAATGCAACATAATTTACCTAAGGCAAACACTATTTTACTTTCTTTTTTGTTGTGTTGGCCTGACGAGAGTCGGCTGTATACAGCTTCACCGGACTTTCGGGCGAGCGCTTTAGGCGCTCTCAACCCTTGAAATTAAGTGGCCACGCTGAGGGCACCCCCTTTGGGGTACGAACGTCGGCTCAGGACGGCCACTGGGGGAGGGCAGAGACATCTGCGATTATTGGTTTGGGGGAGTATTAAAACTACTAGTCATCATCGGCTCGCGGGCCGGTACTAGGGTCAGGGGGGTTGCGGGGAACGCGGCGCGGTCCTCGGCGGCGAGGACGATAAGTCGGTTGTGTAATTTTACTGGTCGAACGGCCGACTATACAAAATTAAATGAATTATGTACATTAAACCATGTCAAAATATGGTAATAAGACATTTCAATCTTTCAAACTAGCATTGTCAATATAATTTGAAACAAAATGTACGTTATGTACAAGAGAAGGCAGATTTAGTGGAGACTACAGTGTCTTCATGCAATGTGCAGGACTGCTTCCAAACTTCCCTATCATCTTCATTACACTTTTGGCTTAATAATTTCACGAAATGCAACAGTGAAGCTGTTCACGTAGATCTTTAAGTCAGAGTGCACGCCTCTTTCTATATTCCCTCTTTTTATTTTTTTTACTAGCCCTGTATTATACAGGGTTATTTTTAAAACACCAGCAACCTCGCAGGGGTAGATTCCTAAGGTTATAAGCTACTACTTTTGTTCTACGACTTTTGATAATTTGTTAGATTTTATTTTCATACAAAAATAAGTATTCATTTAATTTCCGTCTTGAACGTTACAACGCGCATCGCAGATTACGTAAACAAATACGCGAAGCGTGGGGAACCGGGCTAGCTCCTTTGAAGGTCAACGCTCGAGCAGCTGAGCGGCGCGTTTGATGTCGCGCGCGCACGCCGCGCCGCGCCGCACTCTACGAAGAAAAACACGACACAACAAAAACTTGTAAAATCATTTTTTTTAAATATATTGAGTTATATCCAAACTCGTAGAACAAAAGTTGTTCCGTATGGGGTCAGCTATCTGGTCCTGCGAGGTTGCTGGTGTTTTAAAATTAACCCTGTATACGTCCCACTGCTGGGCACGGGCCTCCTCTACTGAATGAGAGGGTTTAGGCCTTAGTCCACCACGCTGGCCTAATGCGGGTTGGCAGACTTCACATACCTTCGAAAAATCTTATCGAGTTCTCAGGTATGCAGGTTTGCTCACCTCTTTTTTATTTCCTCTTCCTTTTCTGTAATTTCACGAACTATACTTGTATTATTACTAGTTTACGGCCGGTTTGATTGTAGATAATGGCAACCGTCGTCGTTCCAGTGAGTTGTTCAGCCGCCGCATTGGTAGCAGTGCAGTCTCCTTACACATGCCTAGTACATCAGGTAATGTTTCGCTTACTATTTGACTGTTGGCAACACAGACTTAGTGAGAAGACTGAAAAGGATAAAACCTTTCGAGTTAGTGTAATGACCATTTAGTGCAACATAGTGCAGTGAGTGCTAGTGAATAAGAACACGCGAACATTGTGTCTTCCCCTTAATAGAGACAATAAGAAAAGTGTTATTGGACATATTCTTAGCCAGTCTCTTTAGAAGTTTAGGTTAAATTTAAATAACTTATTAGTCATAAGGCTAGATTGTTATAAAAATGATGTATTATATTTTAATACATCATAATAATAATAAAAAAAAAATACTGTTGGAGAAATGTGAAAGCATTGGTTGCACATCTGCTTACCCCATTGGAGAAACAGATGTGATCGATTGTAATGAATCTTAATCCAAATATCTATTTTGGTACATACATTACAAGCATGCATGTATACATGCACTGACGCCTGTAATCCCTAAAGGGATAAGCAGAGGTGTAACCAGTACACATTTCCGATTATTTCCGTCCCATGATGTGATAGGGGCGAGCCTTTCGCCATAGATTAGATTGGCACCTGATATAAACTAGATAGGTAAGGAATTGCTCTTACTTCAAAAGCACCTATCCATTATAATTTGTGACTATGTTTATTTTTTGAAGTCACTTTTAGAGTTGTAGGTAATTTAGAAATAGGTTTTCACATCAAAAATATCGCATTCGCAGGCCACAAGAAGTCCCTGTCAGCCCACAGGAGTCACGAGGAGATCCGACGCAAGTCCCAGCATGAGAGTAATGAGACGCGGTACCACTCCGCGCCCAGCGTCATCGACGAAGTCCTGCACAGGAGGGACTGGGAGCGATCCAACAAGGACCTCTACATACCTCTCAATCCTGTCAGGCAAGCTTTAAAAAACAATATCAGCTCCTAGAAGTCAAGAGTAGATCCAGTTCGCAAATCCCAGTGGAATGGTTCAAACAAGTACCAGCCACGACAGATAATTTTATTTATAGAATCTCACAAGGTGGTAGGTTCCTCGTATGCGAGATGCCGTCTGGGTTGTTACCGCCGCTTTGTCTATTGTTGCAGCAACGTTGTTGTGTTTCAGTTTGAAGGACATTGAAGCCAGTGAAATTACGGGGCGTTATGAGAATTAAAATCTTATGTCTCGGGATGACGAGCGAAGTTCAGTGCCATGCAGTGCTTTGTAAGTTCTGTGTGGTGTTGCTTCTGTTTATGAGTAGACGGGGCGCTTACCAACAGGCGAGCGCCTTGCTCGTCTCGTCATTCAATCAAATAAAAAAAAGCGAGCGGTCTCTACAATGGTCTGCCCTGTGGAGGGACTGCTTTTATAGAATTCCAGTATCCACTACCCGTCATAAGAGGTGACTCACTGTGGTTACTGTCCCACTTGTGCCGAAGAAGGCTACTAGGTTTTAGTCGGTATAGCTGCGTTGGAATTTTCATTAGAGCCGATCCAGCCCACGTTCGGTTCGAACTGGGTCGAAATGCTGGTCAGTCAAACATATGCTTCGTCCCGCGGAGTTGGGAAAGTATCTGTAAAATTGACTTTACCGTGGTAAAAAAGCCTCTATAGTGGTAATAGTATCATCCAAAAAATTAGCAGTTCTGTTGTTATTTTTCCCACGGTCAGGAGTGCTGAATGTCCAATAAATCCCTTCTTTCCCAATTCCGCAAACCCTTTCCTCAAAAGTCGGCACTTATAATTATTTTAGTATTGTGAATGTTCCAAGACAGTGGAGATCACTTAAATGGTAACCCACAAGATGTTTTATCATGTTCTCCCGTTTAAAAAAATCATTAGTTTAACAACTATAAATGAAATCTGTATTCATGCAAAGATTTCATTGATCTAGGAACTCCGATGCAACAGACAGTCCAGAGAAGGCTCCCCACGCCGAACCAGAGTCTTCCAGCATCGAATGTCTTAAAAGCGACGAGCAAACCACCAAGCCTTGCAAGAAACATCACACCAACATCAAGTCTTCCAAAAAGAAGGTTGAAAGTAACAAGGAGAAACAAAGCACCAGCGATGATAAGGATTGTGACGTCACCGAACAAACATTCTACATCGGAGATGTTGAAGAACCTTTCGATAACACTACACTCCTAGACAACAGTGTCAAAGTGGAAGACAATACGAAAGTATGTAAAGCTAAGGAAGTCAAACAATCTTTAAATGAATCAATCAGGTCTAAGGAACGTCCGAAGCCAACCCTGGTGCCTTTAGTCGAACATCAGCATACGTTTACGTTTAGTTTGGACGAAGTGATCGAGCGGTTGGACACGTTGGAAACTCTGGACCGGTCTGGCGCTGTTCATCATGGTATTGAGTCGAGAGTTAGTGGAACCAGGTCTACCTATCCACCGCCTTCTGTTGGTAAGTGAAACGCCATTCGTATGCTTGAATGACTTAAAGCCTTGAATGTTGATTTTGTGTGATTCCTAATTTTCCTTCTATCCTAGAATTCTACTATCATAGTCCTAAAATAAATATGAACGTTTGTGAGTTTGTGAAGTGGAATGTTTGTTATTTGAGCTCGCTTTAACGCCGACCGGATGTGGTTGCAATTTGCCAGACTGTCTGATATAGATCTAGACTTATGCCCGTATTCATACAACACTTATTTAAGCTCTTTGCTAGGTGTCGAATTCTGTGTACGTGATTGGTCTGTTTTTATTTAGCGCCAAAAAGTAAACAATGACGTATCCAGAAATCATCATACGTTCGCGCTCACTATAAGGCCTCATAGTAACGTTGATGAATACGGGGCTAGGCTAACTAGTTTTTGTCCTAGAAAATTGCATTCTAAAGGGCAGAGGCGCGAGCAAACGCTAGATTACTGTAAGTGAGCTAAGGATATCCAAAAAAATCTGGGAACTCCAAACTTGTTACCTGTTTCCTTTTTTTTTTTAGTTTGGTCTAATAATCTAGATGGTAGGTCTCATCTAAACATCAGTCTGTCTGTGATGGCATCACCACTTTGTCTTTTACTGCCAGCAGCAGTGGGTAACACTGATGTGTTCTGGTTTGAAAGACATTGAAACCAGTGAAATTCTCGGGGATATGAGCGTAGTGCCTTGTCATTTTATACCTTGTAATTCGAAGTTTTGAGTGATGTTGCTACAGTTTATGGATAGGCATGATGCTTACCATCAGTTGAGTAACATGCTTGTCTCGTCATTGAGATAAATATCTGAAGGGATATAAACTAACTTCGGGATTTTTCGCATAGCTTCCATACTGTTTGGATATTGAATGTTTGGACTGTTGTTTTGAGATATTTTCCTGTATCTTCAACCTAGCCTAGGTATATGTACGCTTTACCATCAAGTGTTCCGTCATTCCTGTCTGATTAAAGCCACGCTGTGGACAATTTTGTGTATAGCTTGGGTCGATTCCAACAGGACGGTACCACTGTCTCGCAGGTAACTTACTTTAGTAGCATTTCTAGTGATGTGTTATACGGTCAGTAGGATTCATGGATTCTTAACAATTCCTCATTGCTTTCTTAATTTTTTTCTGGCATGGCAAAATGACCCGTTGTTAATTAATTACAATGCAGTCTAAATATAGTGTTGACCTTCAAGGGACATGGCGTCTCTCGACGGTCGGCAGGATTATTCTGGCCTGAAGTTACCAGTCTCCGCCGCACTGTGCTAAACTATATGCCCCCTGTGTTGTAAACTGGCTTCGCTCGCTTGGCATGCAGAGGCGGTGGGCTACGATGGGTGTGCTTGTTACCTGTCGGGTGAGGTCCGCGTGTGCACGGGCGAGGGGGCGGGGGCGGGCGCGGGGGCGGGGGTGTGGCGAGCGAGGCACGCCAGTGACGGGGACATACTGGCCCCGCCCTGCAGGCCTGAGTCCGGCGCTTTCTCCGGTGAGTCGTGTCGATTGTAAATGCTATGTATAATTTGTTTAATATATGAGTATTAGAGTAAGAAATAAAGAAAAAAATGCTATAAGTATTTATAATGATTTCCTATGTTTACGCATTGAAATAAAACTAATTTTAACCACCACTACCACCACACACACATTTACTCCACCCCGTAACTACGAAGGCTGAAAAGCTTTCGAAACGTCGGGACCAAAATTAAATAAAAGACCGCGATAAAATCCGTTTAAATTAGTTTTATTTCAATGTGGCATCCTGGATTTAAAATCTTTCAGAACAATGTGTTAATACACATTGAATTGGGTGCTGATTCGGTATACTATATTTACTCATGTCATTGTTTTGTACAGAGAGTGACTTAGACTTGGAACTGGAGGGGGGTGAGGAGAGGCCGCCCCCGTACGACGAGTTGCACCAGTATGGATCGCCACAGAAAAAGGAAACCGCAATATAAACACTACAGTAACACTGGAACAAAGACCCATAATATCCATTAGATATTTTAATTTAATGCTGCCACTGTTGTATGCATTTAAAGAAAAGAGGTAAATGCCAATTTTCATTGACTTTTGTTGGTGGGACTGTGTCTGCAGGAGCACAGCACTTATATGAGTTTTAGAGGTAAACTAAAATTAGACATAAGGCGGTGAAAATAGGCATATGACTCTAAAATTTTAAATAATGGTAACACTAAAAATCAAATTGATAAAAGTATGGTGAAATGTTATATTTTCTCAAACCCACATGTTCAAATAAACGTACAAAATAGAAGCCAAAGGCTTAAAAACTTTGATCAAATCAAATACAAATTCATATTTTTGAGTGAACTCCTACTGCCCGATAGAAAAAGTCTATTTAAAGTCTAAATGGAATATATTTTGTCCTAAAATATCTCAATTAATACTCAAAGTTTGGAATCTATAGTAATAAATTAATAAGAAGCTACAGTTAATCTATTTTTGTTATAAAAAGTGTTATAAGTATATTGTTATATTGTATAGTCCAGTTAACCTTGTAAGATGGTCAGTCTCCCGTGATCCCCGCCTTAATACGGCCCTGACCGTCAAGTTAGTCCATTAGTTCGTCAATTAAATTAAAATGTCCCAAAATATTTATAATTTATTTACTGCTGCACTCAGAGATGTCAATCAAGTTTATGTATTCATTGGCAAATTTTACATGGCGGTAGGTCCCTCGTATGCGAGAGGCCGCCTGGGTTGGTACCACCATCGAATAGCCTCTCAAGTGCGTATTAGATCATTATCATGTGTCCTTATTTCCAAAATACGCGAAGATTGCCCAAGCGCATAATTAATTAATCGTTGAACTGTAAAACAAATAATATGTATTTCTGTTTGTTCATGTAATTAAATATAGTATTTTTATGACTCAATTCGTTGGCTGTTCTGTCTTTAAATATAATGTCGTCAATAAATTTTGTTCCAAATAAAGATACATTGTTTTACTACAGAACACACTCCAGGCTTTCCTGTTATAATTAAAATAGCATACAGGGATAATATACCTTCATACTGGTTGGAAAATTAAGCCGTATTGACTTGTTATATGGCTTATAACAAGTCAACAAGAAAGAAGTACCAGACATCAAATCAACTTATTTTTTTATTAGAATGACAAGACGAGCGTGTCCCTCGTATGATGGTAAGGGCCACGCCTGGCTATAAATATAAGCAACACCACATGGAACCTTGAATCACAAACAAGGTGGTAGGTTTCTCGTATGCGAGAGGCCGTCTGGGTTAGTACCACCGCTTTATCTATTTCTGCCGTCAAGCAACAGTGTTCAAGCACTGTTGTGTTTAGGTTTGACGGACATTGAAGCCAGTGAAATTACTAGACATTATGAGACTTAACATCTTATACCTCGAGGTGACGAGCGCAGTTCAGTGCCATGCAGTACTTTGTAATTCAAAGTTCTGTGTGGTGTTGCTTCTGTTTATGAGTAGGCGTGACGCTTACCATCAGGCGAGCTCCTTGCTCGTCTCGTGATTCAGTCAAATAAAAAAAAGCATGATAGACTGCGCTCGTCACACCGAGTCATAAGATTATTACGTACGCAATATACCTTGTGTATATGTCGCGACCAGATCGTAAAATTCCAGGTAAAAATATCTACAGGTCACCATTCAGCCCACAACCTATATGAGAAAAAAACATATCGATCCGTTGCTCTGTTGCTGTTGAATGAAAGAAAAACAATTCAATAAACACACTTACAAAATTTTAATATTCATATAGAATAAAAATATAAGTACAATTAATAAAATAAGACATAAGTATGACAATAAAACGCAAAAAGCACTTAAGTAAACAACATTTATTTAAAAAACGAGTACTTTATTTCAAAGCATATAAATATATAGAAACGTGAGCCCAGACCCCCGATCATATGTCCCGAATGCGGCCCCTTACACAAACAATATAGATCCATATAATAATCTACGAGAATTATACAATTCGAATTAAATGCCGTTATTTTGTTTTGTTTGAGATGTGGCATATTTTTGTAATAATAATTGGTAACTCTAATATAGAGATTAAATTTAACCCATCCATTGTAGGTATATACATAAAGCATTCAATATTTGTAAAGTACATTTTTTATAATATATATCTCATGCCATAGAACACTTTTCCTTATATTTAGGAGTCATTTCCTTTCAAGGCTTCATTTGAATGCCTTTAAAATTTAATAAATAATGGAACTATAAATATTTTCTTATTTATTCTATTAATATAATTATTCTGAAGCATTTTAATAACACTCTATGCTTATGAGTAAACATAGAACTATTTTTACAAATATAATAATTTGGTGCGAATCAACATCGTGTTTTTAGTGAAATAGTAATTTAATACACAAGGGCGAGCGACAGACGGATGATATTATAGATATTAAGGCCGATTTCTAGGACAATACTTAATCGTAATTCATCCGAACTGAATTTTATTTGACACTCCACATAGAATAGGTTATAGGTTAATTTCTAACAAATATTAAGCTCTGTTGCACTTAATAGCTGTCCCATTCTTTCTTATTTTCTGACTCATTTATTGACACAATTAAATTATGTCAAACTGTACTATTATCATCCATAAACAACCGGCCTTTTTATCGAGAAAGATACTGGGTATGGATGGATGGATGGATGATGGATGGATGGAATGAACACTATGATCGAATAAGTGACGATGTATGTTCGCCACTTTCTAACTCCCAATTAGAACGATTGCCATCTTCTTTTTTTAATTATCATTATACAACACGTCAATTCGAATTTCAAACTCCTAATCAAAGATATTGATCTACCCAATATTACCAAGTGCAAACTGCCAGTAATCTTTGAAGTCGTTTTCTTAATATTTGTGTTCTCAAATATATTTTGCTATTTTCTTATTATATAACGTTAATCTTTGACATTTATTCAGTTTTTGCGATACAATTTGAATAAATTCTTAAAAATCTAATATTTATATATTATTTGGTCCTATACTAATTACAGTTGACAAACACATTTTGAATCATATTATAATTTCACTAAATACATCAATTTTACAAAATTTATATAATAAGTTTCACCAAAGCGATATATTTTTCCAAAATTGCATATAAGTCATGGACGATATTTATTACAATTATTTGCTTACAATAATTTATTTTACGAATAAACGTTCTAGAAGTATACATAATAATATAACAATCGATCGGTACACTATTATAGTCTGTGAATACTCTGCTTATACATATAAAATACCATTTACACGCAGAGAGTTTACACGGTAGTGGCAAGAATATAAGAGAAAACTATCTTATACCTACGAGGCAACATATGCCATTTTGAATTAAAACGTTGTATTAAGCGGTTTAACTAAAAAAAAATAAAAAAATAATACACCCAACAGTCACATACATAGTCCTGACCCCACACTAAGATACGAGTCTTGTGTCGTGGGTATCAGGAACTACGAGAGACTTTCGGTCTCACAACACCCAGACGCCGAGACAAATATCTGTGGATCACACAAATGTTTGGCTCGGTGCGGGGATCGAACCCGCGGCCTCTCGTTTCACAGCCGGCTTCTCGCCCGCTGCGCCATAGAGGCTGTCTAGAGTTTTCTATTATGTTTTCACTTATATCTTAACAGACGCTCTCTCCGAGTACTGGACTTCAAGCTCGAGCACTTGATGGCAAATTGTCACCACGGCTTAAGAACACATATAATATTAGAGCAATAGTTGCGTTAAATCAATATTTACCTTTCTAATACATGCTTTTGGAGTATATTTTTAAAGTAATTAGGATGATCTACGCACAACATACACTCAGAATACTGTTATTTTGATACATACCTAGTTGACGAGATGAACTCTGCATAGATAATTTAAAAAAAGACACCAACAATTGTAATTAAGGCGTTATAGAAAATTACAAAATCCTATAAATAAGACCATAAGAATTATTACAAAAGGCTGTACTTAAGGCCCTTAGAAGTAATACTTCTAAGCCTTAGAAGCCTTAGCCTCCTTACGTAATAACGTAAGGAGTGTTAATAAGGTCGTATCAATACATGTAGCACCCAAATGGGATGCATCTACTCATCGGATTTTTTTAGGAGATTTAAAAAACTGTTTCGAATTTCAAGTAAAGTAGTAGATATAAATTTGATGTCATCAAAAGTTATATTTGTATCTAAAACAAAAGAATATCGATGATACGACATTGTTTTATGAATTATTTTTTACGAAATCTGATCTATCTCTATCTGAGTCTGATCTGAGCCTAATTTTGCAGTTACAATGTAGGGTGGCGCGGGTACCTTATCTGGCGCGGGTACTGGTACCGGCGCTGTCTCACGCATCTCACCCGTGTCAATAACAGTCTACCTAGCAGCGGTAGTCTCAAGTACCGTAGCCGCAGCTGGCGCGGGTACCTTCTCTGGCGCAGGTACTGGTACCGCGGCTGTCTCACGCCCCTCACCAGTGTCAGTATGTAGTGCGGCGGGTGAGGTGGAGGTCGGGAACACCGTGTCACCCTTCGTAGCCGGCGCGGGCAGTTGCTTGCAGAGCTTAGCCATCGCAGTGGCACTATCACGGACTACTGTAAGGGGAATGAGTTTGTTACAGATTACAATGCATCCACGCCTCTGACGTGCGACACAATATCTCCGTGTGAATGGGGCTTTATTTTGATTAAAAAATGAAAAGCTAAATCACTGTTTGTACCTGGCTGCACGGGGTATGTGGCGACGGGTGCAGGAGGGGCGCGACACGTCGGCGTCTGCAGCGGAGTGTCCTGCTGTGACAACTCTGTAACAATACAGTCACCAACAATGAAGACACACAATGATTATTTATATAGGTATTTATACGTGAAGAGAAACGTTTGGGGTGACGTCTAACAGCGGACGGGGCGGGCGTCGAGCGCGACGGTTCTGTGTGACATTTCCTATATTGACTACAACTACATTACAACTGCTCACGTCCCGTCAGCGTCGCGTTGCCGTCCCGCGCCGTTCGCTGCTTGACCAAACCCTGAGAGGTACTTATTGTCTGTACTGACCTACAGCCTATTTTAGTTTTCAGAAACGTTTCCTTTACACCTTTTATAAAAATATAATGTGTACTTAACATACCTTTGACCTTCTTTATAAAGTAATAGAAGAAATAGAAGCAGAGCAGCACGAGCAAGCCGAGGATGCCAGCGAGCGCCACGTAGTAGGCCACGTGACTCGGGGGCCGTGCGCCCCGGGGCACGCCAGACCCCATACCGCTGGGGAGGGGCACAACGAAAACAGGGCTTTAAACAAATTACGTTGGGCCGTCGTTGAAGATGCAAAAAAATACGTTTAATATCTTACAAAACTATTTAATTAATAAAAAAGTTACAATTAAAGTACTAAACTACAGAGGTTGACTCCCCGTCGATGTTAGAACGAAAGAGTGCCTAAAATCGGAATACGCTAACTGATATAACCTTTGGTTTCGCAATGAGCAATGACGGGATGCAGGTGCTACCGAATTCCACTGAATGCAGGTGGCCTGATGGTGTGGTGGTTCGATCGTCTGCGGCGAATTCTTGGTAGATGGCGAGGTGTTGTAATGCGTCATCAAATCGTGCGATGGCTCCTTACTTAACAAACATCTAAACTAATATTATATAACAAAACTTAAAAACAGACTTCAAAAACAATATACTGAAAAGTAGAAAATAACAAGTTTAGCTCTCTTTCGGTCGGTGCAATTTCAGTTGCACGGTAGTGACACAGGCACCACTAAACTTCACCCCCGCGAATTCCGAACCCCGCGAATTCATCATCATCATCATCATCATCTTCAGCCACAAGACGTCCACTGCTGAACATAGGCCTCTCCCAAAGATTTCCAGACCGACCTGTTGGAAGCGGCCTCCATCCAGCGACTTCCTGCGAATTGAGCTGCTCTAATCAAATAAATAATACTTCTAGTGCTAATATGTAAATAAGTTTAGAAAAGACCAACGTTAGAGTTTCTTGCCCGTTCTTCTTTATCGAAACAGCATTCCGAACTGGCGGTAGAGTTAAAATATGGCTGAATCTAAATGATGTTTGACATTTTATTGATTCAATAAATTATTTGGTTGATCATACATTTTGAGTAACGTAGGTAACTAATTAATTTGTATATCATTAAGAAATCGAGTCAAACACCCAACGTCATCAGAATACACTGGAGCGGGCGTAGCGCAGGAACACCACACGACTTGTAGCACTGTAGCTTAAGATCTCGTAGTACAGGGAAACCCGTAGCTCATAGCTCAATTTCGTAGAGCAAAGACACGTGTAGAATGTTCTAGTTTGCGTAGTAAATTCATAAATAAACTTGTAGCACTGCTCAAGGAAATACAATATACTGATAGAAAAAGCTCTGTAATGTCGTAATGGCTGAACAGATATTTAAATATTTTACTTTTTGATCATTCGTTTTTATAGAGGTTTTTTTTAAATTATTAAAACAAAATATTATGCCGTTTTGTATGCCGTTGACTATTCGCATTCGCACGTTCGCACCAATCCAATTAAAGACACAACACAGAATAGTCGATTGTAGTAGCATTCAATTTTTGAAGTGAAAACTTCTTTAGCCGCGTTGAGCACTTTTTGGTAGGGTAAACTTTTGGTTTTGCGTCGTCGACATGCTAATGTTAATTCAGACTATACACGTATAACACATCGTATGTTCCTGACCGTGTGCTATGCGCGTAAGACGCTTATTAGATGAATGAAATCTTGTGAGCTCTGAGTATCTGTAGCTATACAGGTGACGTATGGTGTACAGTGTAGACTGAACTGGAGTGCAGTGCAGTGCATTGCAGTAGCAAACGAGCAAGAAGGTCACCTGATGGTAAGTGATCTCCACGCTTAAGTACGCCTACAATACTAGAAGAATCATAGGCGCATTGCTGACCTTAAAGGGAAGGGATAATTAAGGGATTGGGAAAGGGAGGAGGATTTGCGCCTCCAGATATCTCACTCACTGATCGAAACGCAAGCCGGTACCTTATGTCGGTTTTCTGTGAAAAAGTGGTAACGAGCCGGCCCATTCATGCTGTTGACAAGACTCTACAGCGTGTCTCTACCACTCAAATATAATTTAGCATCCAAATTAGTCCATTCGTTTAAGAAGCCATTGACATATTTAATAGGCCGAAAAAGAGAGGATAGGTTATGTTGACGGTATTTTATTTTTAGTCAGTGTGATATATATTGACAGCGTCCGTAGCGCAGCAGGCGAGAGGCCGTGGGTTCGACTCCCGCACTGAGACAATTTTTTGTGTGATCCACCGATATTTGTTTCGGCTCTGGTTGTTGCGAGGCCGCAAGTTCTTCGTAGTTCCTGATACCCACAGGTTAACTTAGTGTGGGGTTAGGACTATGTGTGTGACTGTTGGGTGTATTTATTTACCTGAGTAGTAGATCAACTAGCCGCAGACGATGACTGCACTCGCCGCCCGCTCATTTCTCCACCAAATACCTCAGCATATCTGTTATGTTAACAAAGCCTTTTATTTGAGTCACGAAAAAAACGGCGGGGTTATCAATTCGACGCGTGTATTTTTGTATATAGCCACGCATAACTTGGATGAATATTTTTCTATTCGAAAAAGTATAGCTTATGTTTATCCCATTTAAATTTCTTAAGGGAAGAATTCCAACCCCTAAGCAGATAGCTGATGTAACAAAGAGTAAATTAGACAAATTATTTATTTTGAAAAAAACAAATAGTTTTAAAAAAAAACACGTAATCACGAGAAAAGATTAAAATCAATGAAAAATTTGATAACATTGGATTCAAATATTTTGTCAAATACCACGCGGACCAAGTCGCGGGTAACAGCTAGTCTTATCTAAAACAATGGACTATATCGTAGCGAAAAAAAATCAAATGAACTTTTTTCCAGTAACGAATTTTAAACAAAATTGAGGAAGAAATCAAATATATATGAACCTACATATTTTTTAAGTCGGTTAACAAAATAATATAACATATATACTTACATTTACACCATTATTACACGTAAACCACTTCACTAACCGAAACTTTTGAAATCCTTACAAGCACTTGAACAAAAACCGTATATTTACAATCAGGAATTAAAGGTTAATTACCCCAACTTGGGGCAGGATGGTATGTTAGAGCAGGAGGAGACAGGATCGAGGCTCAAAGGTGACTGCGCTGACAACTTGACCGACGCCTTACAACTCTGGAACACTGTGTCTTGGGTATAGAGTATAGACAAAAGTTAACAGTAGGGCGTTGTGTCTCCAACGCTATTTATTTATTACTAGCTGCGCCCGCGAACTTCGTTTCGCTATCAAAAAGCTTTAATACAAACTTTCATCCCCTATTTAAACCCTTCGGGGGTTGATTTTTAAAAAACATAGTGGGCTATGTCTTATTCTGATGTATAAGCTATATTATTGTAAAGTTTCATTAAAATTCATTCAGTAGTATAGTTCAAACATACATCCATCCATCCATCCACACTTACAAACTTTCGCGTTTATAATATTAGTAGGATAATCATGGTAGAGGATCCCGGGTAACATCGACCTTCACCCATCTGTTTACCGAATGAAAAATATATTTTAGGGTATAAAATATGTTGCTGAACACATACCAATAGGGTTGCCTAAAAAAATATGGTCACGGATACTTATAAGGTGACTTTTTGTGGCTATACGTAATAGATTAACAAGGCTAAAAATAATTTAGTATTGAAATCAATGAGTGAACAATCAATCACCCTTATATTTCCACCGTTAGGATTGTTTTTTTTTCAAATTTCGTTAATTATACAATATTCTCTGTGCAATAGTGTGACCTTCCCATCCCAAAGTGTGACCTTGAGGCTGCGGACTCGAAGTCAGCGGCAAGCGGCGGCGGCGCGGGAGCGGCGCGTTTCAATGCATAGAGCGGGCTTCGAGACCGGGTCTCCGCCGCCGCCGCCCCGCGCCCACTGACTTCACGTCTGCAGCCTCAAGGTCACACTTTCGAACTTCATCGCTTCGTATGGTTTTATAGGATACAAGGACAGACAGCCACAGGTGTAGAACTTAATAACAGCCCTCTTTTTGTAAGGGGTTAAAATAAATACAACTAACCAAGAAAATATCTTTGCATACTGTTCTCACTATACGGACGTGTAAAAGCAACCCCATGATAACCAGATGAGATGAGGAGGGGCTGGGGGTGGGGTACGTCGCGACGCTCGCAACAAGTGTCGGCGACAGCGCGGCGCCCGCGACGACGCCCGCTAGGGATGTCAACATTACCTTTTTTAACTCCCTGACAAAAAAGAGTGGTAGAGCCACGCTGTAGACAGTTTTGTCTACAGCATGAATGGGCTGGCTCTACCGGGTGAAACTCTACAGCGTGGCTCTATCACTCGTTTTAAGTCTTTTCATGTCTTTCCGATATTCTTTGCATTTTTACCACAACACAACGAAATCGTTATTATTATAATCTGTCTCAATCTCTTTTGAAAAAAAAAAGAAAAAAAATATTTATTACAGTCTTCGTGACGCAGTTGGCGAGTAGCCGTGGCTGTGATGCGGGAAGCCGCGGATTGTGTAACAGCCGTTGGTTTTCTAAATAGATAAAAAAAACTTCTTCTACGATTTTGAGTCGGTGATTACCATCATTGACTTCTCAATTGCAATAACACCGACTTAACATTGTTTGTTTATATATTTTTTTTAATTAGAAACCTCGATGTCTGTCAGCCCTACTGCGACAGGCGCGACTCCGCGGCGCCGGAGGTCCTTCCCCGACGCATGCGTGTTCGACTCCCTGGAGAGGACACAACAATGCCTCCAAGGATCATACAAACGATGAAAAAATATAATAAGGCGGTGATTTAAGTGCAAACTGTAGCCATGCTGTAACCACTTTTGTCTACAGTACGAATGGTACCACTGTCTCACAGAAAACCAACATGAAATGCTAGCTTGCTGTTGTATTTTATACGGTCAGCGATTAATAAACAATTACATACGAGTCCATATATGTATTCACGCCTGTTTCCCATTGGGGTAAGCAGAAAATGGATTCATTGAGTGGATTCATTTATTGCGTGGTAGAGCTATGCTGTAGAGTTTTGTCTACAGCATGAATGGGCCGGCTCGATCGGGTGGTTACCACTGTCTCACAGGAAACCGACGTAAAGTAGCGGCTTGCTACTGCGTTTCGTACGGTGAGTGAGATATCCGGTGGCCCAAATCCTCCTTCCCTTACCAATCCCTAATTATCCCTTACCTTTAAGGTCGGCAACGCGCCCATGATTCTTCTGGTGGTGGGCGTACATGGGCGGTGGAGAACACTTACCATCAGATGACCTATTCGCATGTTTGCCGTCCCATGCTAAAAAAAAAACTTAACAAAACTTAAAAACTGACAAAAAAATAACACTGTCTCCGATCAATTGAAATTGCACCGACTCCAGAAATACTTAAAGTAAATGTTATTTTTGACTTTGCTTATTAAAATTAATTGGATTTTATGATACTTCATTATTTCACACATTTGTGGTCATTTAACCAATAATTTTTATTTATACATATTATTTAAACTTAAATTTATTCTGAAAATTTCAGTTCTGCCGTGTGTGAATTGCACACACACTTTTTTTAAGAGTCTCTGTGGACTACGTCTTGCTGGGCAATGTCGGCTTCGGGATGAGCCGTGGGTGGAGGAGATCGCGTCGTGAGGTCGAGCTGGACCTCAGGATACGCTCTCCCACCTGGTGTCTGGCGCCGAGTGGCTTGAACTCGCTCTCTGTGTACGTGGTGAGGCAGCTGCAACGGTGGAGAGACCACAGTCGTTGTGGGGATGGTGTACGGTGTAGTACGGAGAGGAGCTCCAGTGCTTCGACGCAACCTTCCAACTTCATCTCGTTGCCGTTCCGCCTCCAAGAGTTCGAACAGCCGGAGAGGCACAGAGGTAGTGGAGGTAGTGGTAATGGGGATCACAAGCCGATGTGGATGTGGAACGAGTAAGGGGCGATCTCCCACACTCTGTCTACGACTTCGAATGCGAAGCACTTGCTCACGATCTTCATTATTACTATGGGCCATCGAAACCGATGGCGAGGCGACAGAAGTGTCGGCGGGTTGGAATAGACGATTCTGGAGATCTGCAATATTAACAATTACTAAATATTTAGAAGTGTTCCTATATCGTATCTTCTTAATTCAATACATTTCAAGCCTGTACCACTAAGGGGCAAGCATTGAGGAAAGTACACCACGGATCGGCCGAGCATATGTAATTTTACGAATCGAAAAGTCAAACACAATTTGTGATCGTCCCACCTGGTATGTGAATCCAGGAACTCAGGGTTTTTTTAGTCTAAGTACGTTGTCATTAGACCAATGAGAGGAAATAATTATTGTAATGTGTCTTTTAGTGTCGTGGGAGCTTGACAAATATCTCGGAGAAAGTGGCAACATTCGTTAAAATTACATCTTCATGATGGGATTCGTCAACTTATTGAACTTATGAAATAACTATTTTCTCTACTTTTGACATATTCTATTCCTAGGGCAGTCACGATTTTTGTTAGAGATTTACAAATAGAAAATATACAAAACAATCTAGTTATGCACCCTGCACCAGTTCATAACATGATTAAAATTTGCTGACCATTCAAATAAGCTTTTTGCGAACGTAAGGACTTTATGTAACTCTATCCGTTGAAAACATATCATTTATCGCTGACCAATGAATTTTGCACGTGTTCATGTTTAGATGAAAGTTCTTGGAACTAAATGAAAAGATGTTTACAATAAAAGTGCTGACCTGGTATCTGGAAGGTGCCCTTATTATGATCAAAATTCCTAGAACTGAATACGCCTTGTTAAGAGTATAAATAAGGATTATTGTTAATTTTAATTCAGTCTCAAATAAATCTTCATCGTGAAGAGTTGGACTCTACATTTTTGATTTTAAAAATCCTCCTGGCGCTCCCGCGTAACTTTTATCTATCTACAGCGTGGCTCTACCAGTCAAAAAGTACTTTATAATCAAATAAAAATGAAACTTAATCGATATCCAATCCATTGAAATTAAATGAGCTAAGAATTTGAGAGGCGACGATCATTTGACTTATCCATTGATAGTATCTTGCTTACCAGGCAACGAGCTCGAGTCCTCGGCGTCGAGGCAAGCCTGCCAAGGGGACTCCGCACGTGCACTCACCAACTAATAATAATTATAAACACAAATAATTTTGTAGAATATTCAAAATATATGTAACAAACATATTTTTATTTTATTATCTATCGTCGTCTCATGCCGCCAAGCAACAGTGTGTAAGCACGGTTATGTTTCGATTTGAAGTAAATTGAAGCCAGTGAAATAACTGGTTATTGTGAGACCATTACATCCTATGCAGTTCAGTGCCATGCAGTGCTTTGTTCTGTTCAAAGTTCTGTGTAGTGTTGCTTCTGTTTATGGGCAGGCGTGGCGCTTACCATCAGGCTAGCGTCGTCCTTGCTCGTCTCGTCATTCAATCAAATAAAAGAAAAAAAATAGATATCGAGATTAGCAATGAGCAGAGGTCTTTCGTCTAGTGGTAAAAGTGCATGCCACTTGCATAACATGTTAAATCTCATAATGCCCAGTAACTTTACTGGCTTCAATGTCTTTCCAACCGGAACACAGGAGTATCGGCAAACTATTTAATTTTGATCTACATTATTAAAATATCATTTCATACTATTCAATTATTTTCTTTCTGCCTGGCGTTATCACGCCTTAATGTCAAAAAAGACAAGAAAGACAAAAATATGTTAGTATTTATATTCTATACTAATTTTAGATTATGGCTCTGTCGATTTACAAATATGTTAGTAATTTATTTTTATAAAAACATCGACTTAGAAAAAAAGGCGACTTAAATCCTATAAAACTATATTGTGCACTTCTAGTAACTTTTAATACTATACTGTTTATAACAAAAGTAAATTTAAATTAATGTCTATTATTATTCTATAGTATTGAAAAAACTAATATTGTATTTGTGCGTACTTATTATAAACTTTTTCAACAGTTTATAGAGCTGGTGGTAGGATATTCATATCCAGCCGGATAGTGACCACCGTACACATGATGTTAAAACCTGCTATAGTGATCCACATGCCTTGTGTGGATCGCGTTCCAGGATCAGCCAGTGTATATCCGGTTCTCCCGAGCAGCTTTCAACATGACTTGATGGTGGGATGGGGCGAGTATAGGGGTACAGCCTTGTATTACTGTGCCTGCATCGGTCATCCCCCTGTCCTATCGCAGGCATTTATACAGGCCGGCATGACTCTGGTGACCACCGACAAACCCATTGTTTGTCGGTGGTTGCTGGTTTTTTGTAATGTACTACACTTACCATCAGGTATTGTGCAGTCATTTTGCTGTACTCGAATAAAAAAAACGTAAACCCAAAGTATATTAAAATACTAAGTATATATTATAGTACGTTTGGCAACACTAGGCGTGTTACATGCCATCAGGCGATCGTCATGCCTGTGTCGTCATTCATGCTAATAAAATAAAAATAAATAATGACAGGTTTTCGACCATGTGTACATGTCGTTGTACAATCGAGTACAAACATGATCAAGTTCTTTCAGTTCTTCCATGGGCTCTTCCAGTATCAGTATTGAGTGTATATCGCATATATTATTGCACGAATGCAACTTGAACATTGGCTTGCGTAATGAATTCTGTTTTATCCTTATTATGTGTGCGGATAATGCACACACAGTTCTAATGCCAACGTTATGGTCAACGAGGTGCGCCACACTATCTACAACAAATGATCATTGGAATAATCAATATTTGGTATCGATTATTGGATTTCATTACGATTCGATCGCATGCGTGTTAATATTGGTAGTTTTCCAATTACAGAGCATAATGCGACTCAGTGGCGCACAATGCCGAAGTGTGCTAATAAACCGGTGATTTTCCAATTTGAAACATAAATAAATTATAGTAGAATGAAACCCATTGTAAAAGGAAGAGAATAGAACAAAATTGATAGGAAAAATAAATTAACGGCGATCTGAGGTCGGGAAGTGGGAAGGGGGGGGCTTTTAAGGGTAAAAAACGGTTTATCTCGATTTCCGGAAAAACTACAAGTCCTATGGAAAAAAGTTAAATCGCAAAGTTGTAGGTATTAAAAAGATCTACAACTTTTGTATACACACTTTCTTCACATAACCTCAAAATATATGTGAAAAATTCAAATAACCAAGTTTTTTGTTTTTACTTTTATCTATTACAATAAATCATATTTTTTTCACGAAATTTGGTGAAAACTTACCTTTTTGTATCCCAAATACACTGTAATTTTTTTGATTTAAAATATTTATTTTTGCACCTTATTTTGACTTAATATCGAAAAAGCAGCCTAATTTTCAAACGAAAATTCTCACGTCAAAATATGAGCTTTTTTAAAAAAAGTCTGTTGGTTTCTTGTTCATTAAATTCTCTACTTTCTGATGGTGTAAAAAAATATATACATTACTATGGTAAATGTGCTCAGAAAATGCAAAGAAACGAACTACTAAATAACAGGTAGTAAGGCCCAGACCCACCTAGCCCCTTCCCCACTTCTTTATGATGGGCTAAAATTTTCCGTAGATCACTCAGGTATATAAGTTATATTAAAATAACAATAAAGAGGCATCTACGCATATAATTTAAAGAAGATTCTACAACTTTCTCAAAATATTGTAGATATGTCTTATTAAATATTAACTTATAACTTTACATTTTCTGAGCACATTTACCATAGTAATGTATATATTTTTTTACACCATCAGAAAGTAGAGAATTCAATGAACAAGAAACCAACAGACTTTTTTTAAAAAAGCTCATATTTTGACGTGAGAATTTTCGTTTGAAAATTAGGCTGCTTTTTCGATATCAAGTCAAAATAAGGTGCAAAAATAAATATTTTAAATCAAAAAAATTACAGTGTATTTGGGATACAAAAAGGTAAGTTTTCACCAAATTTCGTGAAAAAAAATGATTTATTATAATAGATAAAAATAAAAACAAAAAACTTGGTTATTTGAATTTTTCACATATATTTTGAGGTTATGTGAAGAGAGTGTGTATACAAAAGTTGTAGATCTTTTTATTACCTACAACTTTGCGATTTAACTTTTTTCCATAGGACTTGTAGTTTTTCCGGAAATCGAGATAAACCGTTTTTTACCCTTAAAAGCCCCCCCCTTCCCACTTCCCGACCTCAGATCGCCGGTAATTTATTTTTCCTATCAATTTTGTTGTATTCTCTTCCTTTTACAATGGGTTTGATTCTACTATAAATTTGTTTCTATTTTTACCATTTTCAACCGGATAATCACCGGTCTATAATGCTAATTGGAACGTGAATATCCTTACATTTACTTTTTAACAGGAAAATTTTCTCAACAATAAACAATATTAATTACTAACGATAATATAAATAAAATTTCGATCAATGCCAACTTAAGGAAAAAACACTTGTTAATTTTCTGTTACTGAGTTGGTATCGACTGCATGTATCACCCGAAAGCAGTACTTTTGAAAGTACTTGATTGTGCGAAGCGTTGCTGTAGTTGAAACATTCAAAGTTCAGCATTATGCCGCATAATGCGCTCTAGCGCTGTAATTGGAAAACGCTGATTATTGTGATACTGTCAATAACAGGCGTAAGCGCCAGACAAGCGGCCGATCGTAAATACTACAAGCAAAATCTGCGCACTCGAGTAGGATAAGGGCACATGGAAGAAGTAGAAGACTGACAATACCAACAACTAGGTGGCAGGTCCTTCGTATGCAAGAGGACGTCTGGGTTATTACCACCGTTTTGACTAATTCTCCCATCAAGTAGCAGTATGTAGGAAGTGTTATGTCGAAGGACATTGAAGTCAGTGAAATTTCGGGACATTATCATAATTAATGCGAAAGTAAGTTTGTTCGTACTCTTTGACGCGTAAATGAATTTTAATGAGTTTTGGTAGAGATAGATGGGACCTCGGAGACTATTATAGGCTACTTGTACCCCGTAAAAGCCTGTTCACGCGGGCGGTGCCGTACCATCAGCCGAGGGATCTCGTAGTTCGTCAAAAAAATATAGAACTCTGATACATATATGGGTATCATAAAAACCTGCCTCTGTTGAGACATCGGTACATACACGAGTCATATTATCGCCGATACTAATATATTGGTTACTTATACATTATAGATACCTGTGTAGAATGGTCGCTGTGTGTATCATCACACTGTCCGTCGTGAGGCGTGTGTGTTCCTTCCATGTTGAGTGCAGTATCCGTGACGTCACACGCCGCGCGTCCACCTACTCACACAGACACCAAGCGACTGATGCGCTTAATGAATAATTAATGCATCGACTCAGGTTGACTCAAATCTCAAGTGATACGCCTTCGTCTCTTCTTCTTCCTTCTAAGCTTACGTCTGAGAGATGTGTTACCAACTCTTATTTTTCAGGCCAAACGCAGTTTTTTTTTTAATAGCATAGGCCGGCAAACGAGCAAGTGGGTCACCTCCACCGCCCATGTACGCCCACCACCAGAATCATGGACGCGTTGCCGACCTTAAAGGAAAGGGATAATTAGGGATTGGAAAGGGGAGGGGATTTGGGCTTCCGGATATCTTACTTACCGTACGAAACGCAGCAGCAAGCCGCTACTTTACGTCGGTTTTCAACGAACCGGTTCAACCACAACTACATATATTATGTTCCGCCAAGTCCTACAAATGTTGAAACTGAGGTTCTATGTTATCTGGTTTATCAATAAGTCATCCGAAACTTTGAAGTACAGTAGAATCTCGATTATCCGGACACCGATTATCCGATTATCCGGACTCATTCTTCACGGCTCTAATTACCGTCGTAGAAATGATTTGACAGCGCAACTAGACATTTTACGACGAGTTTTTTTCCTTCCTTCGATTCGTGTTTGCTATTATTTCATTTTAATTGATACCATCCAACTAATAGGTTGTATTTTTTTACATTTCTGTTTACGTTTTGCGTTAGAAATCTATAATGTCTAAGCGAAAAGGAGTAATGTTATCTCTCAAAGACCGCCCTGAATTCCACATTTTAACTCATGAAGAACTCATTAACAATAATTTGAAAAGTAACGATAAACAAGATGAAGGATAGACTAAAACTGGTGATGTATGTGAAGCTATTGGAGCTCTAAATAGCGCTTTTAAATGGTTTGAAACACAGGAAAAATAGTATCCCATACAGTTATTACAACTGAAGCGTATTTTTTTTTATCCGAGCACGGCAACGTGACTGCACTACACCTGATGGTAAGCGTAGTGCAGTCCAAAAAACCATCGACCACCGAACAACAATGAGTTTATCGGTGGTCACCAGAATCATGCCGGCCTGTATAATGCGTCTTTCCTCTTCGGAGAAGGAATAAGCAAATCTAGGGGCCTGCGACAGGACAAGCGGATGACCGATACAGGCACAATAATACAATAATTTACCAGTGTACCCGCCCCAACCAACCATCAAGTCATGTCGCAAGCCCCTCGGCAGAACCGGATATACACTGGCTGACCCTGGAACGCGACCCACACAAGGTGGGTCACTATGGCAGGTTTTAACACTAGTGTACGCTACGCACGGTGGTCGCTATCCGGTCGGATACGAATATCCTCCCACCAGCAAAGTATCAGGGACTTGGCCGCAATTAAAAACAGATTTTTTTATTTGATTGAATGACGAGACGAGCAAGGCGCTCGCCTGATGGTAAGCCTGCCCATAAATAGAAGCAACACCACACAGAACTTTGAATTACAAAGCACTGCATGGTGATGAACTGCGCTCTTCACCCCAAGACATAAGATGTTAAGTTTAATAATGCCCAGTAATTTCTCTGGCTCCAATATCCTTTAAACCGAAACACAACAGTGGTTACACACTGTTGCTTGGCGGCAAAAATAGACAAATCGGTGGTACCAACCCCGATCGCCTCTCGCATACAAGGGACCTACCACCTTGTAAAATGTGATTCATTACGTCAAAGATTAATCACAAATTATTTCCAACCAACATTTTAAATTACATAGGCTACTCGATTTTTTTATATATCGTATTAAAATACGCATTATTAAAATACTAAATAACGCATGTCCCTTTCTATAACAAAAAAGTTATTAAAATTTTATTACTGTTTTATTTGACTTTGAAATCGATTATCCGGATTTTCGATTATCCGGAATACCCCTGGTTTTAATTGATCCGGATAATCGGGATTCTACTGTACTCGTTTTTTGGTATCCTCACCGTCACATTCATAATTTCTTTAAAAACCTGTTCGTCTGGATTTGAAAAACGTTGAAACATAACAAAATAAACCACTCATTAATAACAATCGCTGGACTTTTGTCAAAAATGGCAGAAATGTATGAACATAGGCCTCCCCCAAAGATTTCCAGACCAACCTGTTGGAAGCGGCCTGCATCCAGCGACTTCCTGCGACCTTTATCAGGTCGTCTGTCCACCTTGATTGAAATTAAATTGACAAGATATTTTTTTAAATTTTAATCTATTCTCTAAAAATAATGTTTCAATGATGATGCACATCATCATCATCATCATCATCATCAGCCACAAGACGTCCACTGCTGAACATAGGCCTCCCCCAAAGATTTCCAGACCGACCTGTTGGAAGCGGCCTGCATCCAGCGACATCCTGCGACCTTTATCAGGTCGTCTGTCCACCTTGTAGGTGGACGTCCAACGCTGCGCTTGCCAGTACGTGGCCTCCATTCCAGAACCTTTCTGCCCCATCGGTTATCGGTTCTGCGAGCTATGTGGCCTGCCCACTGCCACTTCAGCCTGATTCACATATTCAGATGATGCACATATTCGAGACATAAAAATTTGACAGAACTACAGTTACTAATAAGATGTATACTGCACCAACTTCTACGCAAATTAATGTAATTATTGTTATTACTAGTCAGCCTGTTAACTCGGGCCTAACGCAGGTGGAATGCTCGAGCTTGCTGTCCAGGAGCCAACAGTTGTGGTGGTGATGGTATTTTGCGTAGCTGGATGAGGACTTCCATCGTGTGGTGGTGGATGTCTTCGTCTCAGTGTCCGAAGGACTGCATCTCGCTCACGTTCTGCTTCCATGTGTTCGAGCAGCCGGAGCGATGTGGAGGCCTTGACGTATGAAGCTTTGAAATTCTTTCTCAAGATCGATTTACGTCTTTTACTTCTCACTCTGAATGGAATAGACTTGGTCGCGTGCTCCGTCCGGCTCCGCGGTAGCTGCGGTTCGCTCTCTGCACGCTACATAAATATTATAATATTATAGACTATGTGGAAAGTAGTAAACACTAGGTGGTAGGTTCCTCGTATACGAAAGTCTGTTTGGGTATCACTGCTTTGTCTATGTATGCCCCCAAACACCAGTGCGTAAGCGTGTTACGGTTTGTAAAATATTGAAGCTAGGGGAATATCTGGGATCTAAGAGATCTGGGTCGAGCGCAGTTCAATGCCATGCAGTACTTAATAAATCGAAGTATTTATTGGTATTGCTTCTGTTTATGTGCAGCCGAGGAATCTGCTCGTCTCGTCCTTATCGCTAAACAAGTGGGTGGTGGGAATCGCAACGCACGCTGTGGCAGAAATAGGTACGTCATAATTTACGTAAACATTTGCGTCAAAGTCTTAATAATTGTTTTGATATTTATTGTAATTGGATTTTCCGTAACTGGTATTAATGTTATTATTAACACATGTTAGAAAAAGATTTAGCTTGTACTTTTTAGGACAAAAAAAAGTACAAGTATTTTTAGGCTTTTTTTTTCTCCCTGACGTCGACCCATCCGGGGAGAAGCATCAATAATATGTGGGATAAAATTAGGAAATTCGAGAAAAAAAGTGTGATAAAGGAAAAAGAACCAAAAGAACATGACAAAGCTAGAAAAGTAATGCTTCAATGATTCTGCTACATTGAATAAATTATAAAAGGAGAATATAAAAAGAAATTTATTTTGCGAATGTGAATGTTAATGTTGACCGAGAATAGCCAAGCAAAAACTCTATGAATCATTTTGGCAACATTTGAAAAAGGACCAAATAAAGAGGTTTCGTAACTGGCAAGAATGCGTGAGGAAACTGATGTCAGTAAAAAAATCGAAAGAGATTTGTTTAGGGAGATAGGTGTGAGTTTTTTTTTACTAGCCCTGTATTATATACGCCCCACTGCGGGACACTGGCCTCCTCTACTGAATGAGAGGGATTAGGCCTTAGTCCACCACGCTGGCCTAATGTGGGTTGGCAGACTTTACATACCTTCTGCATACCTAAAATCTTATCGAGTTCTTAGGTATGCAGATTTCCTCACGATGTTTCCGTCACCGTTAAAGCACGCGATACACGTAACTTAGAAAAGTCAGTGGTGTATGCTCTTGGGGCTGGTTTCGCCGCGACTTTCGTCTCGACAGTCCATACCACCGCTGAGCTATCGCTGCTTTTTTTGTACATATATAACAAAATACCTGTGCAGTGTGGTCGCATTGTGTGATGGCCGAGTGTCCATCGTGAGGCGTGGGTTTGTTCTCTTCATTGTTGAGTGCAGTCTCCGTGACATCACACATCGCGTGTCCTAATGCTCACAGGTTCCACGCGACTGAATATATATTAATATTTTATACCAGACACAGGTCACTCGGCTTGCGAATTGAGACCGACTCATATGCATGTACGTCACACTTACATTTTGACTCATCATTAAACGTATTCATAGCTAGGTTTACCTCGCAGTGTCATCCATAAGTAATTATTTTTTTGGTCGTACGAAAATGTATGTATACATATACTTCCACAAAGCTTACAAAAGAAACTCGGCATGTTTGGATTATTTAATTAAATTATTTCACCACTGTTTACAAGGGAACTTCAGCAAAAAATTTAGGCCTTCCAAATCTATTATTCTTCTAGTATTGTAGGCGTACATGGGTGGTGGATATCACTTATCATCAGGTGTCCCACTTGCTTGTTTGCCGGTCAATTCTATAAAAAAAAAAATCATTAAAAAAGTTCTTAATAAAAGCTACAATCATTTATTTAGAATTATTTCCATGAATTTGGCTTCATCTTCTTCAATTTGTTTTATTTTCCATCCTAACTTGGCAAAGAAACTATACAATAGTGTGGACCAATGACAGACGATGGTTCTATCGGAGGTCTAGAGGAACACTAAAGTCCAATAAAAGTCATTTTTTTCAGCAATATTTATTTGCATCTCTTACCACATCATACATAGCTTGTACATTACAAGTTCAACATATTTCATTGAGACATGTTTATTTAGGTAGTAGGCGTAGGAGCAGATGATCATGGTGACTTATTGCGCATCTGAAAATCCTAATGACCTTATTTAGCTCCCGTTCCCAAATCTGTTCGTCCCGCTTCAGTGGAGACGCAGTTTTAATAGTTAATCTGACGACTAAGACTCGGCGCGGGGAGGCGCTCGCTGCTCGACTAAACCTCGGTGTGGTGGGTGTTGCGGGACCAACACGGGGCCAGGGGCAGGTACCACGTTCAATCTGAAGTTCCGAATACGTTGAACTCTCTCGCGTTCCCTTTCCATGTCCATGTATATCCTGGGTTCTGGATTTCTACCGCTGCTTACACTTAGTCTGCGCACTACAACATGAGCATTAAATTGGATGATTGTAATTTCTGAGATTATAAAGTTATTGTATGATTGGACTCATGATTCACTCTAAGGGATTTGGCACGAATTCGTGTATTATGGTGCTGCCACACTGCTGATTAAAAATTGTTTACAAACATTTTCAAACATTAATACATTTACTAAAAAATGTTAGGTTAGGTTAGGTTATGTTAGGAATTGTCAGATGTTTTAAGTGCTCCTACATTAATGGAAAATGTTTACAAATATTTATAACATTTGAAAACATGACATCGGCTCGCAATTTGGTTTTACATTTCGATGCGTCTACACGAAAAACGAAAATGATAAAAAATGATTTATTTTTTAACACGAAAACGTTGTCAAACATTGTGATGAAATGTTTGTTAGAAAATGTTTACTAATGTTTGAAAACATTTTTAAACAGCAGTGTGGCAGCACCATTAGGGATATTTTTGACGATTTTATTGTAAGTAGTGTTGACGACATTCGGATTTAATTATAGAAATAGGTATTATTAACAGCCGATGCATTAATTTTGAAACATAACATAAGCTCACGCCTGTATTCCTGAAGGTATAGGTAGAGCAGAAAAGCAAATTGTCAAAGTAAAAATCCTGTGAATATGTGGTTCCACGAACAGTGTGTTACATTGTAGTAGTAGGTACCAGCTTTTCCTCGCGGCTCCGCCCGCATGAATATCTTTTTATCAATGGAAAAAACGGAAGAGATTCTTAATTCACGGGTACACTTACGCATATAATTCAAGCGATACATTAGTTTTCACTTTTAACATTATTTTTTCATTAAAAAAAATCTCCCCGAATTCAGAACCTATAAAACACAATTCAAAAAAACTTGTATGGTGCGCGCGCTCGAACTACTTTAGTACTAGTTCACAACCGAATGATTCTTGTATTTATTCCCTAGCATTGCCACCCCTTTTGCAAATCTCGCCCTACCCTGAAGCAAATTATGGTGACGCCTTTATAGGAGAGTAGGGAGTCAGATGGTGAAGTTTTTTTGGAACGAAGTTCCTTACGGCAGGCTTGGACGGGATAGGGATTTCGCTGCGTGACCGAACTGAAAAAAATGTGATAGTAAAACCGTAAGAAAACTGCGTGGAAAAAATGCGTGGAATAAAAGCGTTAAATGAGACGTGCGCAGGGGCGACAGTCAATGTGTCAATTTTAATGTCAGTCATTTCTATGTAATTTTATGTTGTCAAACAAAAATAAAGAGACATATTTAAAATGAAATTCATTCAGCCAGTTATAATTGAAGTATATAAAAATACTCCTTCGATTTTTAAAAGATTACGCTAGCTCGTTATTATTTATAATTACATAAGTTGATAAAAAATGCTATACAATAGCTTTACCGCGGCAGTCTCCGAGTGCCACACGTCTTTTTTTTATTTCTATTTTTCTATTCTATTTCTATGTAATTTTATGTTGTCAAACAAAAAAAAATGGTGTGTGTCGTGGGACACCAGGTAGGAACGAAGTTCCTTCGGCTAATGTAGAATCGACACAAATTGTAAAAAATACAAATTATCAACTAAAATAACAAAATATGTCTCTTTATTTTTGTTTGACAACATAAAATTACATAGAAATAGAATAGAAAAATAGAAATAAAAAAAAGACGTGTAGCACTCGGAGACTGCCGCGGTAAAGCTATTGTATAGCATTTTTTATCAACTTATGTAATTATAAATAAAAACTTATTAATTTAGACTTAGACTGGCTACTAAACGGTGGACGGCCGTGTTCTATAATCAAAAATTCAAATTCAAAGGGGAATGCCCATCTCCCATACAAAAAAATGCCAAAGATGAACAAAAATGAATTATACACCAATTTGTAGTTAAAATTAAAGTAAATCTATTACAATTAAAATGTATATCCAAAAACTTGGAGGAGGCTGGTTAAAAACATTTTGCCAAAAATATATTGTACGTGTTGAAATTGGTATCTGACAAGTGCAAATATCGGTCATTTAAATAAGTTAAGGATACATCATCATTCAAAGATAAAACAATGAGGTATTATATTGGAGCGGACGTCGAATCGGAAGCAAAAAGTTTGGTACTTACGAATAACTTAAACAGAAAAACTATCTGTCAAATACGATTTATATTTACTAATGTCAAATTCGACATTCATGTACATTTACGACAATCAAATTAAATACTATAATAATAATTATAATACTTTCCCCCTAGTGTGTAAAACTTGAGAATAATACAACTATTCTTATTTTAATCTAAATAGATTATATGACTATTTGAAGTTTCTGTCCATTTCCAGGCATTTTATGGGCATTCCCCTTTCAAACCGCGTCTACATTTCCAAATGTCATAAGTTATCTATCTGTTTTATTAACGGAATTTCGACTTTAACTTTGTGTGCTAGATATCAAATTAAGTTTAAAAAAAAGTCTCATTTAACGGTTTTATTTCACGCATTTTTCTTACGGTTTTACTATCACATTTTTTTCAGTTCGGTCACGCAGCGAAATCCCTATCCCCTCCAAGCCTGCCGTAAGGAACTTCGTTCCAATAAAGAGACATATTTTGTTATTTTAGTTGATAATTTGAATTTTTTGCAATTTGTGTCATTGTACATTAGCCGAAGGAACTTCGTTCCTACCTGGTGTCCCACGACACACACCATTTTTTTTTATCCGAGTACGACAAAGTGACTGCACTACACCTCATAGTAAGCGTAGTGGAGTCCAAAAAACCAGCAACCCCCGATAAACAATGAGTTTATCGGTCACCAGAATCATGCCGGCCTGTATAAATGCTTCTTCTCTCGTCGGAGAGGGAAGAAGCAAATCGAGGGGCATGCATCATGCGACAGGACAAGCGTAGAATTGTAGGCTGTTAATACACTTACACAAGATTCTTTTTGGAATGCATTTCCGAAGACATAATACACACAACACCATTAGGATCACGATGATCACCACCGGTACCACGACTACCACAGGGTTGATTCCACGCGAGCTCTGAAAAAAGACGTTTAGTCCCGTTAGGTGGTAGGTCCCTCAATATGCGAGAGGCCGTCTGGGTCGGTACCACCGCGCCGTCTATTTCTGCTGCCAAGCAACAGTGTGTAAGCATTGTTGTGTTTCCGTATGAAGTACATTAAAGCCAGTGAAATTACTGGGCATTATGAGACTTAACATCTTATGGTTCGGGGTGACGAGCGCCGTTCAGTGCCATGCAGTGCTTTGTAATTCAACGTTCTGTGTGGTGTTGCTTCTGTTTATGAGCAAGCGTGGCGACCAACAGGCGAGCGCTTTGCTCGTCTCGTCATTCAATCAAACAAAAAAATATAATCCTCGCTTCGAACCGGATCTAATCACTACAGGAAAACAAATACCTATAATTATAATGAACTAAAATTGATATACATAGTGTTCATTAAAGGATCGATCATTGGGGGAAAAAACGCCCTATCAATGTTTTTAAGCTGAAGGCTAAAAATAAGTAGATAAGAAGCTTATAGTTAACTGCAAATGCAAATATATGGTTAATGATTGGTGGAGAGCACCGACTCAAAATTAACTCTCGTTAGTTTTTCAGTAAAGTGTTTTTTTAAATAGTATTATTTACAATGTCCTTGTCTCTCACTCTCTCTCACTCTTTATTGTACACCACCGTGACTTCTTATACTTGAATATCTGTCCATCCAAAGGTTGTCTGGCAGAGATCGCTCGTAGCGATAAGACCGCCCATTGTAAAACCATCAAGTAGTCCTATGTTAATTATTTTAAGTGATTATTGGTTATACAATAAAGAGTTTTGTATTGTATTGTATTATTTTACGAAGTTTCGGTGAAATAATCATCAAAATGAATGCATAAATGCCGAAGTTGGTGTTTTGGAATATTAAATTAACCACACTAAAGACTTGCCTTATCGAGCAGGCATTTTATAAGCTTGAGGCAGGCAAGGCGCTCGCCTGATGGTAAGCGCCACGCCTGCCCATAAACAGAAGCAACACCACACAGAATTTTGGATTACAAAGCACAGCATGGATCTGAACCGCGCTCGTCATCACGAGACATAAGATGTTAAATCCCATAACGCCCTTCAATGTCCTTCAAACAGAAACACAACAGTCCTTACACCCTGTTGCTCGGCGGCAGAAATAGACACAGCGGTGGTACCAACCCAGACGGCTTCTCGCATACAAGGGACCTACTATCTTGTGGTAGTTGATGTTGGCTGCGGTAGTGTTCTGTGTCGTCATTTTATATTGCAGCGGCCAGCAAACCACCGAGCGGATCTCTTCTTAAGTGGGCATCATGGATTCGTGGCCCACCTTTAAGGGAAGGAATTGAGGGAAGTGGAGGGGAAGTCGGGCCGGCAATCTTAATCGTTAATGCAATGCGCCCATGATTCTTCCGGTATCGAGATACATGCGCGGTATAGACCACATACCATAAGGTGACCCGCTTGCTCGTTTGCCGGCCTATGTTATAAAAACACTATTATTTTTAAGTGGTATAACCGCGTTGTAAACAGTTTTTCTACAGCATAAGTAGGCCGGCTCGACTAGGTCGGTACAACTGTCTCATAGAAAACAAACGTGAAATTACAGATTGCTGTTGCATTTCTTACTGTTACCGGAGGCCCATATTCCCCCTCCTCTCCCCAATTCCTGTATTCTCTTTAAGGTTGATATCGCGTCTATGATTCTTCTAATATTATGAGTATACATGGGTATATGCCTAGACAAAAAAAGCAATTAGAATGTGGTAGGTAGATAGCAGCGATAGCTCAGCGGTGAGTGGTACGGACTGTCGAGACGAAGGTCGCAGGTTCGAAACCAGCCCCAAGAGCATACACCTTTGACATTTCTAAGTTACGTGTATATTAATTGTTGTTAATTATCGCTTGCTTTAACGGTGAAGGAAACATCGTGAGGAAACCTGCATACCTGAGAACTCGATAAGATTTTTCGAAGGTATGTGAAGTCTGCCAACCCGCATTAGGCCAGCGTGGTGGACTAAGGCCTAACCCCTCTCATTCAGTAGAGGAGGCCCGTGCCCAGCAGTGGGACATGTATAATACAGGGCTAGTAAAAAAAAAAAGCTAGATACCTGAGAAGCATCGGAGTCGCTGACATTGTCCACGTTGTCAGTCATGTTAGTATTGGCCATTTAACAGTCGTCTTCAATTTGCAGTCAGTCCTTATACATGAGTCCTTGCATTCCACAAGGCAGACGCCACACGACTGAGTCCAGGCGTTCGAGCTTATCTGAGTTGTGGTAGATAAAACTCGGGATACTTCAGGCTCCCGTGCACTCGCGACAGCCCAAGTCATGTTTCGAGGTGCGCGAGCGAGACAGGTATACTGAGTTGCGGTAGTGTAGTTTTATAGCATAGACCGGCAAACGAGTAAATGGGTCACCTAATAAGTGATCTCCACCGACGATGTACACCCACAACTTCAGAAGAAACATGGAAGCGTTGCCAATAAGGTAAAGGGATAATTGGGCGATTGGGATGGGGAGGGGGATCTGGGCATACGTAACGAAGCATCAAGCCGTTACTTTACATTTTTTCTGCGAGATAGTCGTAACAACTAGGTCGAGCCGATCCTGTTACGCTATAGATATAACGGCCAACAGTGTGGCTCTACCATCTAAAAAAACGTGTGAGTGTCGGGTGTTTCTGATTAATCAAATTATGTAGATGTTTCACTAACACAATCTACATATTTCCTACCTTGTCTATCTCTGCACCATCCTAAGGTTGACTGGTAGAGAATGCCTTTGGCATTAAGTCCGCCTACATGCATCTGTGTATATGAAGTGCAAAGAAATAAATAAATATTTCAAGAGAAGTTAAGTGCAGCGGTTCATAAGCTTTTAAAGCTACGAAACACTCAACAAATGCCTTATATTTTAAGGAACCCTACATTAAATGAGGAAACATATCAGTAGCATTTATTTGTGTAAGAGTTCATCTTCAATGTGGTCGGATATTTTGTTATCGACCGGGCATTCGCCGCAATTCAATGACAATTTGACAGCCTCCGTGGCACAGCGTAGCCGACTGTGAAGCGAGAGGCCGCAAGTTCGATCCCCGCACCAAGACAAACATTAATTGTGTGATCCACAAATATTTGTCTCGGGGTCTGGGTGTTGTGAGACCGAAAGTCTCGTAGTTCCTGATACCCACGACACAAGACTCGTATCTTACTGTGGGGTCAGGGCTATGTGTGTGACTGTTGGGTGATAAAAAAAAAGTAACTGATATACAATACAATGTGTATAATACATGAAATTATCATTCTTGTGTAGCAAGTTATATATTTAAATGTTATTGTTATTGATTAGATATTTTATAAATCGTAAACTAATTCAAATATTCTTAGTCATGTACTCACGTGGCCTGTAAATATATATAGGTACGAGGAAAAACATTTAATAACTACGTACAAACGTAATGTTCAATTACAGTGACATTTAAAGTTTATAAAGACAAGTATCTCGTTGTAAAAGGTTCGTGTATACAGGTTACATTCAGGATTTACGATGCCTTTAGCTAAAGACGAGGTTTCTACGCAAAAGGCAGTCCCTGTAAGTACTATTTTTGATAGTTTATTTAGATCGCCTCCATCTTTGACAACTCTGTCTGTCTGTATGATAGTCTCGGGGAGCGTCGCGACTATTGGCGTTAGAACAGACGGATGTAATTCAGGCCGGCTTACTTTGCACGTATTTTAAATACGATTGAACGCTAATGCTTATTTTGCGGAGACGTGGGGTGTTTATTTGAGACTCACCGGTCTGCCGCCCGAGAGAGATAGAGACCATCCGGACGACTGCCGCACTAAGTCTCATGACATCCTGGAACTACATCCCGCCAACCTAAGAACTTTATTCTCTGAATTTACATCCATCCGTCCATGAGCGTGTATCCGTCCACCGCTCGATATACGCCTATTCCAGATCGCGCTAATTTATTTTTTCAGTAAGATTGCATATTATCAGGAATAAAACCGATTCATAAACAAGAAAAAATTAAAACAATGTTGAGTCGGTGCTATTATAATCAACAATCACGGACACTTTTTTGAGACGATTTTATTTTCTTAAAAATCTTTTATTTTTTTTTTACGCGGAGGAGATTATGTCCAATTGCTAGTAACTAAGCGATCTACTACCCGTGTATCAAGTAATTCTACAACTACCTTCACCAGGTTGGAATTGCTTCTATGGAGCGGTTTACATTTTTTTGGTTTAAATATTTTTTCATAGCATAAGTCGGCGAAGGAGCGAGTCACCTGATGGTAAATGATCTCCACCGCCCATAAATGTCCACAATACCAAAAGCATCATGGTCGTGTTGCCGACCCTAATGGAAAAGCATAATTAAGGGATGGGAATATTTGAGTCTCCGGATATCTTAATTACCGTAGAAAATGCAGCAGCAAGTCGCTTTTTTTATAGCATGGGCCGGCAAATGAGCAAGTGGGTCACCTGATGGTAAGTGATCTCCACCGCCCATGTACGCCCGCCACCAGAAGAATCATGAGCGCGTTGCCGACCTTAATGGAATGGGATAATTAGGGATTGGGAAGGGGAGGATTTGGGCTTCCGGATATCTCACTCACTCTACGAAACGCAGCAGCAAGTCGCTACTGCACGTCTTTTTTCTGTGAGACAATGGTAACAACTAGATCGAATCGACGCGTTCATGCTGTAGACAAAACTGTCTACAGCGTGGCTCCACCATTGAAATGTAACGTAACACATTGATTAAAATAATAATGAAAATTGACAATTACCCAATTCTTGACGATGTAATATCCTCGACAGGAGAACTGTGGCGTGGTGGCAGGAGTACTGTTCTTCGGTGTGGCGCTAGTCGCTGCGATCTTCTGTGTTTACCTGTACTGTGAGAACTTCAGGCGCAGGGTTCACGGACTGCTGCGGGTCACCACACATCATCCCTAATTCCCTGGTTCTTTTTACAATAAAAAGTAATAAAAAAAAGACGTGTGGCACTCGGAGACTGCCGCGGTAAAGCTATTGCATAGCAATTTTTATCAAATTATGTAATTATAATTATTTATTTATTTTATTTATGCAGTATTTTTTTCCTTTGTTTTTAATTTTAATTTTGTGGGTCAAGGTCGGGGTCAAAGTCCGGTCAAAATCTTGTAAAAGTCCGGTCCAAGCTGACTGGTCACTGTGTGACGCCACCTGGGACTTCGAAATTATCGATGTTCCAGGGAGGTCAGCTAACGCTGGCTGGTCAGAGTGGGGGTGTTAGGTTTTTTCGTTACGGAATTTCTGTATTCGGTCTCGCCGCTCAAGGCCCGCGATAAAATCTATACAATAGCTTAAAAATTGACTAAACTTTTGTAACAAGCCTTGTACCCTGCACGGAGCAAACACGTCGACCTCCGTTACCACTTTGTGCGAGAGAAGATTGCGGCCCAGCAAGTTGCTGTTCAGTATCGATCAACTCGAGACAAGGTCGCTGATTGATTGATTGATAACTCTTTATTGTCCACCACTAATAAGATTCACAATGGAGTTTTGGCGGGAATTCTGACAGTGCAGTTCATCGTTTATTTAATTTTTTTTCATAAACTAGTTTAGAGTTGTGTTTGTTGTATAAAAGTGATGTGGATTTCTTCAATAAACATTGACGGTGATGAACAGTGTATGGAAACATTGAAATAAGTGAATTAAGCCTCGTACTGAAAGGAGTTAACACCAAAACTCCGGCAAGACCTTGAAATCGACCGCACCCGTGTTTCATCGTTCTTGTAAAAATTACTTGACAATAAAATATACCTACTAGACACTGGCAAAATGCGAAAGCCATAAATAAAAAAGAAGATTCACAATAGGAAACAAAATTACAAACATATTATGTGTAACAATCGGCGGTTTTTTTTTTGAAATACGTTTATTTTCAATTCCAAAGTTTTAAAACGTTCTCCTAAATAATAGATAAAACGCAATTACGTTCCTAGTTGATGCTTTGTATGCGCGATATACATTAATCCTGATAAATGACAGTAATGATGGCAACGAAAGCCGATGGATATATCCAGGAATCTTCGTTGCTTCGTACTACGATATTGTGGTTTATGACACGATAAATACTGGTGGGAGGATACTTGTATCCGACCGGATAGCGACCACCGTACACTGGTGCTAAAACCTGCCATAGTGGCCCACCTTGTGTGGGTCGCGTTCCAGGGTCAGCCAGTGTATATCCGGTTCTCCCCAGGGGGCTTCCCCCCTGACCCTTTTCCCATCCCTTATTCCTTCCCCTCCCCCTTGGCCCTTTGGCAGGCCGGCATGATCTTGCCGACCTACGATGGACACATTGTGTATCCTTGGTCGACATTATTCTTGGATTGCGCTACACTTACCACCAGGTGTAGCGTAGTCACTTTGCCGAGCCAGGATAAAAAAAAACAATTAAAACAAACAATATTCTGTGGAATTAAATTTATTCATCAATTTTCATTACATTCACAATAACATCGATTCAAATAGCTTTGGTGTGACGTCACTATGGACGTTTTAAAATGAACGCTCGCCATTCACCATAGTTATATTAGTACAAATTCTCTATTACCTTTATAACAATACAAGCTCACACCGGCATCACCGAAGGGGTAGACAGAATTTCACCCCGGTGCAGTGAGCTTATTTCAGACCCATGATATAATAGGGGGTGTTAACAAATTACAATCCAATTCGAGTGATTTTTCAAATCGATAACTCAAAATTATAATTCGAAACCACGACCTCACTAGCTAGTATTTTGAGACTTAATATCACAATGTAATCACATACTCAAAATGAAATATTTTTAATGTCACAACACAGACATACGCTGAAGATTGACTTGAACTAAAGCTGAAATAAATAAAAATATTCTAAACTAGTTTATTTCGGTTTTAGTTAAGCTAACAACAAATTGATATTAATATAAAGCAAAACAAAAATGTTATTCTGTTTTTTCGTTATTCGGAAATAAGAAAAGTATGAGAGACGAATGTATTACGATAACTCTTTTATAAATGGCCATATATTGCACCAACTAGGAGCAACATAGAACATTTGTCCACTTGACCCTTTAGTTGACATAGCCTCAAACGTACATTCCAGAAATATAATAAAAAAAACTTTGTAAATAATTCAGAAAATTCGCTCACCCTGTATAACATTAAATGCTTAAACCATTCACACGTACATACACACCACAGAACTATGAGCTTAAAGACGCCACATGACAATTGTGAGTGCTCACAAAAAATACGTTAAGTGCCAGCTTACTGTTGCGTTTGTACGGAGAATATTTCCAGAAGCCCAATACAGGATTGAAACATGAGTTGATTTGGGCCTCCGGAAAGCCTTTTAGCGAGCACGAATACCATGAAACCATTCATAGATGAATTATAGAAGATTGTTTATGTCTATGACCATGTAATGTGGCGTCTTGTTATTGTCTATGACACACGCACACACGCGCACAAGTTAGCCTTACACGAGTACATTATCTAAACTTATGTAACTTATTGATAAAATCTCAAATGCGTTAATGTGTAGACTTCTGATGGACTATTTGAGCAGTTTTGTGAATGAATGAAGGATACTTTATTTGCAAGAATGTGGTTATATAGGATGTTATCATAATCAGTGACGTGGCTAGCAAGGGTGTTTTATTTGGGTGTCATCCCAAGAATGAAAACCTTAAAATTATATTTTTAAGGTATTTTAAACGATTACAACAAAGGAGGGGTGCCCACGTGAATAGTTATTTCGGGATATTTCAGGTCGGATGTCACCCAAAACACGGTGACACCCGGGGCAGACCCCCCTAGCTACACTACTGATCATAATCTGAACAAATAAAATCGCACACTCTGTCATTGTTGAAGTGGAAATATTATTACTATTGCAAATTAAAAATTGAAACAGAAATTAAATATACCATGTTCATACTTTGTCCATCGCAAAAAAGAGCAGTGTTATGAGTTTGACTTTAAATCAGTCTGTCTGTGCCATGGCTGTGATTTGAATGCGTTTTTTTTTGTTGAAAGCTAATTGAGATTGTTAGTTATATTTGAAGAAATTCTAGCAATCTAGGTGGTGTGAGGATACCTGTAACATATCTGTTTTCAGCTAGATATTTTGTGGGATATTTAGGGGTAACATCCACAAACAAACATTTCAACACATCACAGGATCTTTATGCTATAATCCGCAACGAAACAATGAAGTTCCGAGACGTACATATGAGTATATTACGTCAAGAATAGAACTTCGTTATTTCGTATCGTTGTGTAGCATAGGGGCCCAGTTTTTTTATCCTGGCTCGGCAAAGTGACTACGCTACACCTGATGGTAAGTGTAGCGCAATCCAAGAATAGTGTCGACCAACGATAAACAATGTGTCCATCGTAGGTCGGCAAGATCATGCCGGCCTGCCAAAGGGCCAAGGGGGAGGGGAAGGAAAAAGGGATGGGAAAAGGGTTAGGATCAGAGGGCAAGCCCCCTGGGGAGAACCGGATATACACTGGCTGACCCTGGAACGCGACCCACACAAGGTGGGCCACTATGGCAGGTTTTAGCACCAGTGTAATACAGTGTAATACAAACTGGAGTCTATTCGCGTATATTTACACAGAAGAATAACACGGCAACACTTATAATGGAATGTATACAGTCCATTCATACAATATAAACTTACTTTAAAATATGTTTTAAATTACACGAGTATAGCACTTATTGTTTGGCCATTGGACCAGTCGATGGTTGCCGGTTGCCAGCCGTCGGTTACCAGTTGGTAGCCGCTAGTTGCTTGTTCCAAGTCACTGGTTGCCAATCACCGGTTGACGTCCGCTGGTTGTCAACCACTGGTTGCCAGTTGCAAATCTCTGGTTGACTGACGCCAGTCGCTGGTTGCCAGTTTATTATTTAATCGCCGGTTGCAACTAGTGCGGGTAGTTGGGATTATAAGGCGGGGACTTCATCTCGCTCTGCACTTGATCGTAGGACGGTGGTGGCGCTGTGAATAAACACAGTTCTATTTTAGGGTTGTTTTACTACTTTAATCTATACTGTCAAAATCAAAAAATCAAATCAATGTACTGTGTACAGATAACTACTATCTCAGTTCTATTTTAGGGTTGTTTTTTTACTTTAATTTGTATCGTGTACAGATAACTATTTTTTATGATATATACCACTCTTCTTTTTTTACTTTTTTATACATACAAAAAAATATATTTATAGATATAAAAAAAATTCATCTTTCAATAGTGGGGCCAAGGACTGAAGCCACTGCTAGTTAGGACCCCTCCCACGCGTGCATCGTAACAGGCGTGACTTGCCTTGTGACGTAACATGCTATGTCATGCATCCTTTTTCCCTTATTTGGCAACTACCCCCACTAACTACCCCTTCCAGCATATTACTAACTTTTGAAGTGAAACTTCTTTAGCATCGATGTGATTTGAAAATTCGATGAAACGAAAAAAAGACGGTAAAAAGAGACAAACATATTCAAAAACTAGCTTTTGCTGGCGGCTCCACCCGCGCATTTAAATACAAATATAAATACAAAACAGCATTTAAATATTATCATTCCCTATTTTGACCCCTTTAGGGTAGAATTTATGAAAATCCTTTCTTAGCGGATGCCTACGTCATAACATCTACCTGCATGCCAAATTTCAGCCCGATCCCTCCAGTGGTTTGGGCTGTGCGTTGATAGATCACTATGTCAGTCAGTCACCTTTGAGTTTTATATATTTAGATAGGATTTAGCCTGCGAGAGAATGAGATAGATTACAAGTATACAGTGTTTTCTGTAATCTTCGTCTCCTATTTCTTCGGACTTTCATAGTCGCCCCACTCTTGTCATTACTAGAGTGTGGGGGCTATGAAGAAGCGAAAACAAGCACTCATATATACAGTGCTGGGTTGTGTATATGTGTTGCTTTGTATTACCGAACCGAACCGAGATAAAAGGCGTCGTACATGCCTAATACTTGCTTCGGCCCAAGCGTTCTACGTATATATGTTTGTACGTATGCTATCACGTATCTTTGCGCCTGCGTACAACGCAGTAGAAACCTTTTAATTATACTAATAATTATCCTTATACTTTTTAATCTATATCATTCTCTTGTAGGCTTTCTGAAGTTTCATTTCTGCTGTGTGTGAATTGTACACACACTTTTTTTTATTTTTGAGTTGATTTACATATTTTTTTCGAGAATCTATTTTGGGGAATGTAACTCATTAATAAAAATTATAAAAAAAAAATATGAGTCAAATAAATTATTGTAAAAAACATTTAAACAATTCCTTAAATGTGTGTGTGCAGTGTGTGTGTGTGTGTGTGTGTGTGTGCGTGTGCAGTGTGTGTGTGTTTGTGTGTGTGTGTGTGTGTGTGTGTGTGTGTGTGTGTGTGTGTGTGTGTGTGTGCAGTGTGTGTGTGTGTGTGTGTTTGTGTGTGTGTGTGCGTGTGTGTGTGGTATGTGTGTGCGGTGTGTGTGTGTATGCACACCCACCTGGCATGTACCAGCCCGGCGGCGCGATTCCAATGTAAGCGGCTTGCACAAATACAAAGCATCCTTACAATATTATATACAACACGTACTAATGTTATGTAATATACACAATTATATACAAAATCACCACATCCATTCAAATAGATTTGAAGAAAAAAAAATTATTTTATTGTAAAAAAACGTGATCTAACTATACGCTGGCGCCTTTTTTTATCACATTGCATTGTCATCGGTCCTTGATAAGTATGCCAAATTTCGATTTAATCCGACGTTTTGAAGGACTTCAAAATCATGTTCTAAGTTTCCGTTACTACATTATATACAAACATACTAACATACGTATGAAGCTAATAAAATCGTGTTAAAAATCGCAGGTCACGAGTAACGAAGTTACGTCTGTGGCGTTTTCGTCTTTTCTGTGTGATAGGTCTCATAATAAAAAGTATTTTGATTGAACGAATAAATTAATGAAATAGTTTGCAAGAATGTGGTTACATAGAGATGTTAGTTATTATAAAAAAAATGCCAAAAATATAAACAAATATTAAAATCTTAATTAGTCCTATAGAATGCGTTAAGCTTAATATTTTCAATTTACAATATGCTTTTTTTTTTTTATTTGTGTAATATAGTGAGTAGGTACTTACCATCAACATGCGGCGCGGTTGGTGCAGGATACGGTGCCGCCGTGGGATACGGTGTCGCCGTGGGATATGGCGCCGCTGTGGGATACGGCGCCGCTGTGGGATACGGAGCCGCTGTGGGATACGGCGCAGTTGTGGGATACGGTGCCGCTGTGGGGTAAGGCGCAGGCGTGGGCGCCGGAGCCGGTGAGGCAGTGGGATACGGCGCGGGTGAAGTCACGTGATGCACCGGGTATGTTGCCACCGCTACTGTATTGACAATATACAGGGTTAATTTTAAAACACTAGCAACCTCGCAGGACTATATAGCTGACCCCATAAGGAACCACTTTTGTTCTACGAGTTTGGACATAACTCAATACATAAGAAAAAAAATGATTTTACAAGTTTTTGTTGTGTAGTGTTTGTGTTCGTACGTCTACGTTTCAGTCATAAACGAACGACCCGACGCTCGCGCCCGCTTGCGCTGCTAATAATAACAATCTAGTTAATTTCTATTGCTCGCGGGGTTTGTAGCCAGTATGTACATACCTACACTGAGTCCACAATCCCTTCATACTTTACCAGGCTTAAGACTAGCTACATTAAACAATAAAAAAAAAATGGTGTGTGTCGTGGGACACCAGGTAGGAACGAAGTTCCTTCGGCTAATGTAGAATCGACACAAATTGCAAAAAATTCAAATTATCAACTAAAATAACAAAATATGTCTCTTTATTTTTGTTTGACAACATAAAATTACATAGAAATAGAATAGAAAAATAGAAATAAAAAAAAGACGTGTGGCACTCGGAGACTGCCGCGGTAAAGCTATTGTATAGCAATTTATATCAACTTATGTAATTATAAATAATAACGAGCTAGCGTAATCTTTTAAAAATCGAAGAAGATATAAAAATACTTCAACTATAGCTGGCTGAATGAATTTCATTTTAAAAAAGGAACTAACGCTGGCTGGTTATGCGACTGTCGCGCCTGCGCACTTCTCATTTAACGCTTTTATTCCACGCATTTTTCTTACGGTTTTACTATCACATTTTTTTCAGTTCGGTCACGCAGCGAAATCCCTATCCCCTCCAAGCCTGCAGTAAGGAACTTCGTTCCAACAAATACAGTATTTAAACATCTAAAATATGTTACGATTACGTAACAAAATATTTTTTTTGTCGTTTTCTACAGTTTAATTAAACCAATTTAATATTGGTAGTTTGGTTTCCTTTACTTTTTATTGTTTAATGGAGGCGTATTTCAATAGTGAAATCAGCGTATTTACAGTATTTAAGTTATTGACAGCTGTAGGTATCGATCGATACGGGCCGGCCACAACTTAAGGGTCATTGAACTGACGCTCGCGCCCGCGTGTATTACGTAATCTGCGATGCGCGCAGCGTATGTAACATTCAAGACGGGAATTAAATTCATACTTATTTTTGTATGAGAATAAAATCTAACAAATTATGAAAAGTCGTAGCAAATGACCTTAGGAATCTAGACCTGCGAGGTTGTTAGTGTTTTAAAAATAACCCTGTATAAGTTACCGATAATGTTAGAACAACGAGTCAGTATAAATAGTGTTAGGTTTTAATCTATATTACGGAAAATTTTAAAAATATATTTATAACAAAGTTTTTAAAGTAGATAATATTCATCGGTCTTGGGTCTTTTGTTTTCCGGGCTTCATGAGAAAAGCACTCTCGAGGATAATCAGGCAGCGTCAGAGCGTTTTGGTAGATGGAGCCCTATTGTAAAACAAAGTAAATCGCGACATTGTATCTTATAATTATCTGTGTCGAATATTAAAGAATATAATGTGACAGAATATTCTCGAATGTCGACAAGAATAAAGGATTTGTAAAGTATAAGTATTTTTAGTCACAGGGGTCGAATACAAAAGCAAATAGTTTTTAGTCGGTATTTTTTTTGCAGTTTTTTTACTCACCGGTGTACTGTTGCTGTGGGTAAGGCGCGGCGCCGCTCGTCATCGCTGGGGGCGCTGTAACACATTTACAACACATGGTGTTAGATCCCGGGTTACATCGACCTTCACCCATCTGTTTACCGAATGAAAAATATATTTTAGGGTATAAAATATGTTGCTGAACACATACCAATAGGGTTGCCTAAAACAATATGATCCAAGATATGTTTTTATTAATATTTATAATATAATTGCTTACCAAATAAATTAACCTTCAATGAAAGATATACGATGTATATGTCGGCGATACGCCAGAATTATCACGTTCAGACTCCATAATAATTAGAAACACACGTAATATAACTTGGTTTATTTCCAGCCAATCTCTAGTACAGAACTGAACTAAATGTGAGCTGCAGTCCGTTTTATACAAACCAACTGCCACCACTACTACCACTAAACTTAACGTTTAACAACTGCAACTTCCGTTATAATATGTAATTGAATTTACTTATACAATTAATTTATGAAATATAGTTCTAAAATCAACATTCATATTATAATGAATTTTACATAACTCCAAATGATTTATTTTACACATATTACTAATTTATTTTAATAACCAAACTCCACTTTACAAAGTTTGCCAACAGATGGCGCTACTAACAGGATGTAAAATTTATTTATTATATAAAACATAAAAATAAGTGTCAGGATAATGTTATTTAATTCACTATTGATTTATATCGAAAGTTTCTGGAGTAATAGAAATGTTAATCATTTCTATTAGTCCAGAAACATCAAATTGAATACAGTTACGTTTTTTAAAACGGATAAGCAGTCAATAAAGTGTCTAATAATTTTAAAGTATTGAAATTCTCAGTTTTGTGATCACAAATAGCTATTTAAATATCAATCTTAAATACTAATTACATTTATGTAATAATATGATCATTATTTATTAATTTGCGCCCATACGGCCATACTGACTCCAGCGCGTCCCCTGCGCTGTTTTACATTGCAACAACTTCAAACAAGGCATCACTCATTTCGAGGTCTAGCCAACACACAAGGCATCACCCATCCTGGGCTCTAGCCAAAAAAAGGCATCACCCATACGGGATCTAGCCACCCAAAGGCATCACCCATCACGGGGTCTAGCCACTCAGACCAGGTTACAAGGATACGCATGGTGGCCAGCCAGCGTTTGAGGAAGGATGTTTTGGATAGGTAAAAATTTGTCTCAAACACATCATCAATGCATATACATAAAGTAATCATCGTTATTCATCATGAACAGTTGTATCAATGCAAAGCAATTATATAGGTCCAACAACGTCAATAGAGGAGGTAGAGGCCTCCCCGCGTAAATCGGTCTCCGACGAATCATCCGCCCATACGGTCAATTCATCTGAGTTGCAAGATTCATCCAAAGGGTCTGATTGAGCTATGGGGGCGGGACGTAAGGCATCGTGACTAGCAATCTTTTCTGAACAGCCGCGAAGGTTAACATGCTTAAGCCGATATCGGTCATTCGGTAATACTTGTAAGATTTCCATTGGGCCTTCAAATTTAGGGCCTAACTTAGTAGTGTGGCGTTCGTGGCGTCGCATTAAGACAAAATCACCAACCTTAAAAGGGTGGATTGTGGCTTTACCTTTATCAAAACGTGATTTATCACTAAAGGACCGCTCGTCCATCCGTTTTTTAGCAAGGAATCTAACTTCATTCAAGTCGTCTGTCGGTTCGTCATCGTCAATTTGCAGTATTTTAATGGCAGGTGGAGAACATCTTTTTCCTAATAATAATTCCATGGGACTTTTACCTGTACTTTTTGAAACTGTACAGTTTATTGCTAATTGTAATTCCTGTAAGGCTGTGTGCCAAGGCCTATTAATTTCTATAACAGACATGTTATCCTTTATAACTTTCATTAATCGCTCGACCTGTCCGTTGGCCCTACTAGCTCCCTTTGCTACAACATGGTGTTGAATCCCATATTGTTCACAAAAGTTTTTAAAATCTGTAGAAGTCATGCTTTTATCTTGATCAGTAATTAATCGCGATGGAGTGCCGAATATCGTAATTAGATTTAAAAAACATTTGATTGCCGTATCGCTTGTGCGATCGTTAGTATAGATCATATGGACATACTTAGTGAAACCATCGATAAATACAAAAGCATATTCGGATTCATTGCGTTTGCCGTTCATTCTGCCAGTTACATCTGCATGCACAGTATGGAAAGGTATTGCTATTTTGTCAATAGGATGTAAGGCAACCTGTCTAGCACCCGATACACCTTTTCTAACCCTACACATAACACAGTTTTCTACAAATTTCCTAACTAACCTGGTCATATTAGGAAACCAATACTGCTCTCGTAATTTTGCAAGGACCTTTTCCCATCCAAAGTGTTGGAGGGTATCATGGTAATGGGAAATAAGATTCCATCTATAATTACGTGGGACTATGATTAACTTATGCGTTTTTTTATTTATTTGTACTTTCCGCCTAAGTAATTTATCCTGTAGTATGACGTAAGTATCTGCAATAGTTTTAGGAATCGAATCGCCTTTTAACTGTTCAACAATATCAGCCAAAGTGGAATCGCGCTTTTGTTCGATAAGGAGCCAGTTATGATCAAGGGTAGCTGTATTAACGGACCATATTAATGAGCTAGATTTATAAATTTTGGAACACTGGTTTGAATGACATTCATTACAACTTTTAACTGGGTTACGACTGAAAAAGTCAGCATGGGCGAGTTTATCGCCCTTGCGGTATTCAATTTCAAATTGATAGTTCTGTAAGAATGCCCACCATCTGTGTACTCTCGGAGTTAAATCGCGCTTATGACTCGAAGCTTTTAAAGAGTTACAATCTGTGACTACTTTAAATGACCGGCCATGAAGGAAATGCCGAAAATGTTTTACAGCCTTTACCACAGCAAGAGTCTCTAGTTCATACGAGTGATATTTACACTCTGTATTTGAAGTTCTCATACTGAAATAGGCTATAACTAAAGGATTTCCGTTTTGTCTCTGAATCAGTACAGCACCATACCCAATAGAGCTGGCGTCTGTATGCAATTCTGTCGGCAGGTTGGGATCGAATATAGTTAATACAGGGGAAGATGTGAGTATTTTAATTATTTTCCGTCGAGCAATGTCATGATCTTCAGTCCAATTAAAATTAATATTGGTTTTAGTCAAATTGTAGAGAGGGGCCATGATTTTAGAGAAATTGGGTACAAATTTTCTAAAATAGCCAGCTAAGCCGTTAAATTGTCTAACTTCCTTTATATTTTTAGGTACAGAGGAGTCAGTTAAAGCCTGAATTTTTCTTGGGCTTGGTCTGACAGTACCGTTTTCTATAAGGTTACCTAGATATTCAATTTTAGTCTTAAGAAAAGAACATTTGGAAATGTTCAAAGAAAATCCTGCGCGAGTTAATCTAGTCAAAATAAGTTTTAAATTGATCAAACCTTGCTGTACAGATTCAGATATTACTAAAATATCATCAATATAAACTAATGCTATATTATCTTTATAATCACCTAAGGCAATATTTATGGCGCGTTGATACACAGATGGAGCATTGCAAAGACCGAAAGGCATGCGTAAATATTCAAACTGTCCGTCTGGCGTCACGAAAGCAGTTTTTTCGATAGAATCTTCTGCTATAGGAATACCGTGAAAACCAGAAGCCATATCTAGGCAGCTGTAATAACGGGCTTTGCCTAATCTATCAATTTGGTCTGCTATTAAAGGTAAAGGATAATTATCTCTAACCGTATTTGAATTTAACTCGCGAAAATCAACGCAAAGTCGGTCCGTACCGTTCTTTTTCTTGACTAATAAAATTGGGCTGCTGAATGGGGAAGAGCTGTCTCTTATTATGTCATTTTCTTTTAAATCTTGAATAATTTCCCTGACTTTCTCGCGTTCTACAGGAGACAAACGATACGGTCGACGCTGTACAATTTTATCGGGATTTTTTAATCTAATTTTTAGCTCACCAGTTGTCACCCGTGAGACATGATTTCCAGACGTAAAATTATCTTTAAACTCATCGATAACATTATTGATTTCATTAATTTGTGTTGGGTCAGTTAGGTCGGTATCTATTTCAATAGGAGGCGTCTTTGAACACTCGTTGACAATAAACTTACGGTTAACAGATATATCGTTTTCGCTGAGAGTAACGCTAAGGCCGGGTATTTTTAGAAGATTAAATCCAATTAAAATATCAAATTGAGTTTCATTGTCACCTACTATGTAAAAGTCTAGCTCTAAAGAGACATTATCGATTTCTACTATAGTTGTAATGCTTTGTTTTGAGATAACCTTTTGACCACCAATGCCCATAAACTGTACTTCAACTTGCTTACGTTTACCAGGAATTGAACCAGCAATGCTCTCTCGAATTAAGGAACAATCCGCACCATTATCAAAAAGACAGTTATACTGTTTGTCCGCAATAATTACATTTGTTGTACTACGTTTAATAGATGAACAATAGTTAATAGATTTATTTTGGGCATTACGTTCGTCATTTTGACGGTGGTAGCAATTTTTCTCTAAATGACCCTTACGATGGCAGTAATTACATTCAATAACCTTAGCATTATTAAATGTGCCACGAGAACCGGAATATGACGAAATAACGTTAGGCTTAGAGGGATTTCTCTCTTTGCAGTCCCGGGACAAATGACCGGGTTTATTGCAACCGAAACAAACTACTTGATCTTTTGAAGATCCGGTAACACGTGATTTTTTGACATCATATCTACTCTCTCTATTTTCGATTTTACGTTTACGAAACGTTTTAAGAACTGATACTAATTTAGGAAGTGAATCGGGGGTATTTCTAAGCAACTCAGATCGAATAAACTCAGGGTAAATACCTGTAATCAGCGCTTCCACCACCTCGGTGTCGGCAGCTTCTGGTCGAATCCTCTTAAAAAGCGTCCACGCCGTTGTAGCGTACTCTGCGTAGCAGCTCGCTTGGTCCGAAGTGTAGTTGCGCCATTTCTGCACGTCATCCGCATACCGGAACTCCTTGCCGAACGTCTGAATCAGCTCCTCCTTCACTTGTTCCCACGTGGTTGAATGCAGGGACCAGCTGTCGGCCCAGGTCTTGGCTCGTCCTCTTAACTGCAGAATGGCCTTCATTCGAGCTTCATGTGGAGGGACCATCAGCTTCGTGATAGTTTCATCCACGTTAGCGCACCAGTCCCTGATGTCGTGCGATCTTTCATCAGGGTTGAACGGTGGCAGGTAGAAGTCATGGTGCCGCCGGAGGGGTGCACCTTCCGCCGATAACGTTGCTTTCACAGCGCTTGTTGCAGTAGTCTTCGTAATGGAGCTCAAGAGACCCATTACTTGTTCCATAGTGAAGGTCGTGCCATTCGAAGATTCCGAAGTTTCTTGGGGCTGTGATCCCACCGCTGCTGTCGGCGATACGCCAGAATTATCACGTTCAGACTCCATAATAATTAGAAACACACGTAATATAACTTGGTTTATTTCCAGCCAATCTCTAGTACAGAACTGAACTAAATGTGAGCTGCAGTCCGTTTTATACAAACCAACTGCCACCACTACTACCACTAAACTTAACGTTTAACAACTGCAACTTCCGTTATAATATGTAATTGAATTTACTTATACAATTAATTTATGAAATATAGTTCTAAAATCAACATTCATATTATAATGAATTTTACATAACTCCAAATGATTTATTTTACACATATTACTAATTTATTTTAATAACCAAACTCCACTTTACAAAGTTTGCCAACAGATGGCGCTACTAACAGGATGTAAAATTTATTTATTATATAAAACATAAAAATAAGTGTCAGGATAATGTTATTTAATTCACTATTGATTTATATCGAAAGTTTCTGGAGTAATAGAAATGTTAATCATTTCTATTAGTCCAGAAACATCAAATTGAATACAGTTACGTTTTTTAAAACGGATAAGCAGTCAATAAAGTGTCTAATAATTTTAAAGTATTGAAATTCTCAGTTTTGTGATCACAAATAGCTATTTAAATATCAATCTTAAATACTAATTACATTTATGTAATAATATGATCATTATTTATTAATTTGCGCCCATATATACTACCTGCAAAAGCTAGGAGCTAGATGAACGCAATGACCTCTTTTTAGTTACCTGTTTGCACACGGCAACCAGGTAGTAGTCGCCAGAAAAAGGTAGGCAACCTAGCTTTTGCAGGTAGTATACATTGTATACTTTTCATTGAAGATTCATTTTTTTTGGTAAGCAAGTCAGGGAAATTATATATACACTCCTTTGCAAAAAAAACGGGCGGGTTTGATTTTTTAACATTATTGGTAATAATTTAGTTCTTCAGAGGTTTTAATAGCCAAACTATGTTACTGGCACTTAATAAAGAGTCTGGGTATGAAAAAAAGTTTATTCCAAATTCAAAACTTTTATTTTTTAAATTATTAATCCCTTTTTCATTTTGTGACACTTTTCGCGGGTTTGCGGTTAAAAGGTTATCAAGCAACTAAAAGTAACTTTTCGTTATTTTTAGTACAACAATTTATGTTTATCGCATAATTCTGCCTTATTGTGACTTAAAACAGATATCTTTGTGTCTATCGTAATGGCAGAAAAAGCAATGAGAGCTAGTAAAATTATAGCGCTGCTGGAAGAGGGGTGTAGCCAATGTTACGTCTCACAGCGGTTAAACGTGAGTCGTTCAACCGTACAAAGAACCTGGACTCGATACCAAGAGACAGGTTCCGTTCAGAGAAGGCAAGGTTCTGGGAGAAAACGTTGCACACAGCCGCGAGACGATCGCTTTTTAGTGACTCAGGCGCTGAGGAACCGCAAATGCAGTTACATAGACCTCAAAAGAAACCTTGAAGAGGTACGAGGAGCACAAGTTAGCCTATGGACTGTGAGGAGAAGACTTTTAGCTGCTGATATACGTAGTCGACGACCAGCGCGGGCCCCCAAGTTACTCCGTGAGCACCGGATTGCGCGGTTGAGGTTCGCTAGAAATTGCCTATCTTGGACACCAGGTAACTGGAGTAGCGTACTCTTCTCCGATGAGGCTCGAATTTGTCTGCATGGTGAGGACCGACGTCGGCGAGTGTTACGAAGACCAGGGGAACGCTATGCCGATGTGTGTTTTGAAGAAATCACCCCTTATGGTGGAGGGTCCGTTATGTTTTGGGCGGGCGTAACTTCCAACTATCGTACCGAGATAGTATTCATAGAAAATGGCTCACTAAATGCGCATAGGTACATAACAGAAATCCTTTCTCAAAATGCACAACCCGCACTGACTGTAATTGGTGAAGATGCCATTTACATGGACGATAATGCTCGGGCCCACCGTTCTGGCGACGTAGATGCTTATATGCAAGAGGTCGGTATTCGTCGTTTGGATTGGCCAGCGCGGAGCCCCGACCTTAACCCCATTGAGCACGTTTGGGACCTCCTAAAAAGGCGAGTACGATCTGTCCAACCACCTCCACAAAACATCAGAGAGCTTAAACGTGTAATCTCGACTGAGTGGGAACACATTCCACAGGACACCATCAAAAGCCTGGTGGGAAGCATGCCAAGACGATTACATGCCGTAATCGCTGCAAGAGGAGGTCATACTCGTTATTAATTTTTATTTTTTAATGTCTCTTTTATTAAAATACCATAAAAATACTCGTAGTCTTAATTTCATTATACCCATAAAAATGTCCATTTTAACACGGCTCTCTGTTTACATTGACTAAAACACCGATACCAGGATAAAAGTGTTAAAAAACTAGATTCTCATTGATAATAAGAAATTTCTAGTCATCCAAGCTAATGACATACTAAAAATATAATAATATTTACCCATAGAAAAGCTAAGGTAAAGTGTGTGTGTAAGGTGCCCGTTTTTTTTGCAAAGGAGTTTATATATTTTTTTTATTCTAATCTATACTAATATAATAAAGCTGTAGAGTTTGATTGTTTGTTTGTTTGAACGCGCTAATCTCAGGAACTACTGGTTCGAATTGAAAAATTCTTTTTGTGTTGGATAGTCCATTTATCAAGAAAGGCTTTAGGCTATATAACATTACGCTGCGACCATTAGAAACGAAGCATCAGTGAAAAATCTATACTAATATAATAAAGCTGTAGAGTTTGATTGTTTGTTTGTTTGAACGCGCTAATCTCAGGAACTACTGGTTCGAATTGAAAAATTCTTTTTGTGTTGGATAGTCCATTTATCAAGAAAGGCTTTAGGCTATATAACATTACGCTGCGACCATTAGAAACGAAGCATCAGTGAAAAATGTTGCGAAAACGGGGAAAATTATTCATATTTGAAGGCTTCCGTTGCTAAGCTACCTAAATAATATTATTTGAAGGCTTCCGTTGCTAAGCTAACCCAAATCTATACTAATATTATAAAGCTGTAGAGTTTGATTGTTTGTTTGTTTGTTTGATCACGTGGGCGGAGCCGCGAGCAAAAGCTAGTCAATCATATCCTTGACCATATTTTTTTAGGCGGCAACCCTATTGGTATGTGTTTATACCCTAAAATATATTTGTGGGCGTATCCGGTTATCAGCTGTCATTATACAAATGTCAATGTCCATAACGAACACCGATTATTGGTGGGGCGACCGTCTTGTAAAATATAGTGTACTAGGAGTGACTTATATTCACTCTGATGTAATACAGAACACTCGTGCTCTATGGGTGGGTAGGCGTCATTCGATTATTCGTTTATGACGGGTATGAGAAACACTTTTGGCAGATAGTTGGTATAAATTGCCTAGCGCGGGTGTCGGTCGGGGCAGTATCGGTTTGGCGCGCGCCCGAGCAACACCTGTTGTGTAGAACGTCTGTAGTAATAGTAGTAGTATCATTGTAAACTGTAATAAGGAGAACATATAGTGTGATTGAGACGTAACCGAGTCATTTTACCTCTTCACCCGAATACCCACGCGCTTGTGTGATAAAGCAATGATGGAAAGTAATGCCTTCATATTTTTCATTCGGTAAACAGATGGGTGAAGGTCGATGTTACCAGGGATCCTCTACTAACACATACAACATCAACACAACATACGCATGTACGACGCACATGCACGCCGCACTCGACGCGCGACAGTGCCCTTAGTAAGAGTTCCATAAACGAGAAATTTGTATGAATGAAATCCAATATAATCCACTAGAGGCGCTGTATTTTGCATACATATTTTACGGCACGGACCTCCACTACGAATGAGAGGGGTCTACTTCGTCTACCACTCTGGCCTATTGCAGGTTTTTTTAATCCTTTGGGATAAACTGCAGGGGCCCTGATAATGGGATACTGGCGACCCCTGCCGTATCTCATCCCAGGGTTAATGAATTTGGGAAGGTAGGGGAGATTTAGGGAAAGGAAGTTACAGGAAAAGGGTGCAAGCCCCACAGGAGAACCGGGTATATAATGGCTAATCCTGGAACGCGATCCACACAAGATGTGTGGGTCACTATGGCAAGTTTTAACACCATGTGTACGATGGTCGCTATCCGGGCGGATATGAATATCCTACTACCAGCGCTTATTGCAGATTAGCAGACTTTACATACCTTCGAGATGCTTATAGAAATCTCTGAGGTGTGCAGATTTCCTTACAATGTCAATATCAGAAGGGCCAAATCCAAAATCCATGAATTATTCCTAGTCGTTAAGGTCGACAACACGTCCATGATTCTTTGGGTATTTTGGACAATTATGGATGTTCATGGGGCGATGGGATCACTTACCGGCATCTACTTTAAAAAAATATTCTACTCTTAAACTAAACGATGATTAATATAATACACGAGTAACTTAGAAAAGCAGCGAAATTTCAACAGGCAGTGGGGTACGTATTGCCAACACGAAAGTCGCAGGTTCGAAACAAACCTCACGCACACCTATAGAAATGCTAAATTATTGTTACGCATAATTTTTTTTTTATCCTTGCTCGGCAAAGTGACTACGCTACACCTGATGGTAAGTGTAGCGCAATCCAAGAATATTGTCGACCAACGATAAACAATGTGTCCATCGCAGGTCGGCAAGATCACGCCGGCCTGCCAAAGGGCCAAGGGGGAGGGGAAGGAAAAGGGATGGGAAAAGGGTTAGGATCAGGGGGCAAGCCCCCTCGGGAGAACCGGATATACACTGGCTGACCCTGGAACGCGACCCACACAAGGTGGGCCACTATGGCAGGTTTTAGCACCAGTGTACGGTGGCCGCTATCCGGTCGGATACAAGTATCCTCCCACTAGCATAAAAATTAATCAACAGAAAGATCGGGACGAGGTTCTTTTCGATTTCCCTCCTGAGCACAACAATGAATTAAGGAAGTATGAACCTCGAACATAATATTTACAACTGAAGAGAGAAAGCCAGATGTAAAGGACCAACACGGATGTTAATAAATGGGTGGTATTATACGAGTTACTAGTAGACTGAGGCCTAATCCCTCTCATTCAGTAGAGGAGGCCCGTGCCCAGCAGTGGGACGTGTATAATACAGGGCTAGTTTCTTTCTTTTATAGCATAGGCCGGCAAACGAGCAAGTGGGTCACGGTAAGTGATCTCCACCGCTCATGTACGCCCACTACCAGAAGAATCATGGGCGCGTTGCCGACCTTAAAGGAAAGGGATAATTAGGGATTGGAAAGGGGAGGGGATTTGGGCTTCCGGATATCTCACTCACCGTACGAAACGCAGCAGCAAGCCGCTACTTCACGTCGGTTTTCTGTGAGACAGTGGTAACGACCCGGTTGAGCCAGCCCATTCATGCTTTAGACAAAACTGTCTACAGCGTGGTTCTACCACTCAAAAATATATATGTGGTATAATGCGAGTTACTGACGTGCTAGTACGCGGCCGCGGTTCCTGCGACAGCACAGGTAGCAGCACAGGGCCACCATCAGCACCGCCCCCAACCCGATCAACGACGGCACCACCACACTCATCACGTCGTGCACCTGCTTCTCCCGCTCGAAACTCTGAAACACAATATTAATTTAAACTGTTTATTACGAAGAAAGGCTAGTGTTATTTCATCCGCACCAACGTATCCAATTTTGTCTCTGGATTGACACAAATTCATACATATTTTAATAGCATAACACAATATTTGACGATCACATTGGAACAGGGCCTGATGAGCACTTGTCTTTTGCCGCGTTTCTCAGCATTGCGAATTGATTTGAGCGCGTAGCGCAATATGTTCATACGCACCATGGCTATGATTTAAAACCCGTATCTCAAAGAGTCCAAATGACAGACAAATTGCTGGTGGGAGGATACTTGTATCCAACCGGATAGCGACCACCGTACACTGGTGCTAAAACCTGCCATAGTGGCCCACCTTGCGTGGGTCGCGTTCCAGGGTCAGCAAGTGTATATCCGGTTCTCCCCAGGGGGCTTGCCCCCTGATCCTTCTCCTCCCCTTGGCCCTGGAATGAGATACTGCGGAGTCGCCAGTATTCCGTTAACAAGGACCCCGTAATTCATCCCGGGAACTTTAGCAGGCCGGCATGATCTTGCCGACAAACGATGGACACATTGTTTATCGTTGGTCGACACTATTCTTGGATTGCGCTACAGTTACCATCAGGTGTAGCGTAGTCACTTTGCCGAGCCACGATAAAAAAAAAAAACAAAATTTCATCCGCACAAACGTATCCAATTTTGTCTCTGGATTGACGCAAATTCATACATATTTTAGTAGCATAACACAATATTTGTTTTATTTGATAAGTAATAATAATAATAAATACACCCAACAGTCACATACATAGATAAAAGTTACGCGGGAGCGCAAAGAGGTATTTAAATCAAAAATGTAGAGTCCAACTCTTCACGATGAAGATTTATTTGAGACTAAATTAAATCGAACAATTATCCTTATTTATACTCTTAACTTATTTACAATGCGTATTCAGTTCCAGGAATTTTGATCATAACAAGGTCACCGGCTAGACACCAGATCAGCACTTTTATTGTCAACATGTTTTCATTTAGTTGCAAGAACTTTAGTCTAAAGAAGAGTATCATATTTCCAATGGATATTATATTACATAGAGTCTTTACTTTCGTAAATAAGGTCATTTGAATGTCAAGTAAATTGGTATCATGTTATGAACTGGTGCAGGGTACATAACTACATAGTCCTGACCCCACAGTAAGATACGAGTCTTGTGTCGTGGGTATCAGGAACTACGAGAGACTTTCGGTCTCACAACACCCAGACCCCGAAACATACAAACATTTGTCACGGTGCGGGATCGAACCCGCGGCCTCCCGCTTCACAGCCGGCTACTCGCCCGCTGCGCCATGGACGCTGTCACTTTATACAGATCATGGAATAATCCAATATTTCTAACAATCTAACTTGAACGCCAAAAATACTTAACAATGTAATTAAAAATAAAATGTAATGACATACAAAAATGTTTTTATATTATACAGTTTTTAAAGAATTGAATACCAGTAGAAGAAATGGGAAAATACGAAAACTCGACTTTGACGATTTTATTTAAGTACAATCAATAGCGTGACAGTAAAAGATTTGCAAAATATGTAGACTTTTTTTATACGAGCACGGCCAAGTGACTGCACTACACCTGATGGTAAGCGTAGTGCAGTCTAAAAAACCAGTGACCACCAACACACAATGAGTTTAGCGGTGTGTCACCAGAATCATGCCGTCCTATATAAATGCTTCTTCATACTCCGAAGAGGGAAGAAGCAAATCGAGGGGCCTGCGACAGGACAGACGGATGACCAATGCAGGCATACAAGTATGTACCTCTACATCCGTCCCAAATAACCATCAAGTCATGTCGCAAGCCCCTCGGGAGAACCGGATGTACACTGGCTGATCCTGGAACGCGATCCACACAAGGTGTGTGGATCACTATGGCGTGCGAAACACGTATTATGGCAATTTCTATATCAAAATTCAACCCCTAAGGGAAGAAATGGGAAACATTCCTATCGATCAATAGACGTAGGTCAGACCAATGATATATCGTGAGTGATCAAATAAGAATGTCAATTGTTGGAAATTTCGGCATAAAATATGAGCATTTTTTTACTGAGTCTAATGTCTCGATCTGCGATGGACAAATTAAAAAAGATCTGGGGAAACCGTAATATTACGAAGGCCACCAGAACCCGCCTCGTCGCTAATATTCCCCATATTTTTATACGCCGCGGAGTCGTGGACCCTCCGAGAAAGCTAGAAGAAGAGGGCACACTGGCGCGAGGGAGATCACCGATGCGGTGACGGACCAGGTCAAAGCAGTACTGGATGGTTCACTATATAAGTGCACCAGGAAAGCAGCAATCAGAGGAGTGGCGCAGGATTGTCAAGCGAGCCACAAACCCTGACGTGACGACCACGATCACTCTGCCAAGAGTGTAACGACTAAGAAGAATGTAGGGCACAGGATACAAACCAAGCAATAAACTTGAGTGGTAGAGCCACGCTGTAGACAATTTTGTCTACAGCATGAATGGGCTGGCTCGACCGGGTCGTTACCACTGTCTCACAGAAAACCGACGTAAAGTAGCGGCTTGCTGCTGCGTTTCGTACGGTGAGGGAGATATCCGGAAGCCCAAATCCCCTCCCCTTCCCAATCCCTAATTATCCCTTTCCTTTAAGGTCGGCAACGCGCCTATAATTCTTCTGGTGGTGGGCGTTCATTGGCGGTGGAGATCACGTACCATCAGGTGACCCACTTGCTCGGTTTGCCGGCTTATACCATAAAAATAAAATAAAACCCAAGCGCCAAAACAAATGATACAAGCCTAAAAATAACCGCAATAAGCGTCATGCACACGTAGTACAGTTCACGGTAGTGCACATCAAGGAAAACCCAATCACAAATACCAATGCTGCCGCGATATCCTTACCCAGGGATTCCATAACTATTTTGGGCGTCTTGCCCCTCTTGCATGTTTGCGCATTCATATTGATAGTCGCGTGTCAGTTGTCGGCACATTACACTGACGTTATCGGGACATGGTTTTCCCCAATGATGTGATCATTAACTCGTAAACAGCAGTTTAGAGTAGGTATTCCCAAACTATTTTGAGCAAGATATTTTCCAAAATAAACTAATACCTCAGACCCCCATAGCTAAATTACTTTAAAAATCCTATATCGATCCGCGTATGCGAGAAGCCGTCTATATTTGCCGCTAAGCAACAGTGTGTAGGTACTTTTGTGTTTCGGCTTGAAGGACATTGAAGCCAGTGAAATTACTGAGCATTCATCATCATCATCAGCCACAGGACGTCCACTGATGAACATAGGCCTCCCCCAAAGATTTCCAGATCGACCTGTTGGAAGCGGCCTGCATCCAGCGACTTCCTGCGACCTTTATCAGGTCGTCTGTCCACCTTGTAGGCGGACGTCCATCTCTGCGATTGCCAGTAATGGCAAAACCTCCCAAATGATACTGAGCATTATAAGACTTAATATCTTATGTCTCTGGATGACGAGCGCAGTTCAGTGCACTGCTTTGTAATTCAAAGTTCTGTGTCGTGTTGCTTCTGTTGATGGGCAGGCGTGGCGCTTAACATCAGGCGAGCGCCGTGCTCGTCTCGTCATTAAATGAAATAAAAAAAATATAGACACGGTCGTAGACACGCAGGTGCGCTGGTTAGTAACTATGCCAACCCCTACGCGGATACAGACGTGAATTTTTATCACAATGTGACTTGTGGTGACTAGACCGGGCACATGTTTATAATAATATCATATCGGGGAAAATGGCATTACAACATTGTCATTTGTAACGAACGGAAGGGCGAATCCTGTCGCGGTCGTAGGCAGATGATAACGAATGTGGGAGTACCCCCTGCCCCGCATTTACATTACCCAAAACTAACTACGCCTGTAATTGAAACTAAATATTACTAAAGACAAAGCAACTTAGTGAAAATACTCTTTTAGTAATTGAATACTACTAATACCTACAGAAGATAGAAGCTGCGATAGCTCAGCGGAGTGTATGGACTGTTGAGACGAAAGTCGCAGGTTCGAAACTGACTCTTCTAAGTCACGTGTATATTAATTGTTAATTATCAACGGTGAAGGAAACATCGAGAGGAAACCTGCATACCTGAGAACTCGATAAGATTTTTCGAAGGTATATGAAGTCTGCCAACCCGCATTAGGCCAGCGTGGTGGACTAAGGCCTAATCCCTTTCATTCAGTAGAGGAGGCCCGTGCCCAGCAGTGGGACATGTATAATACAGGGCTAGTAAAAAAAAAATACCTACGGGGGAAAACATCTAAAACTTTTGAACTGTTGAACAGAATTTCTGCTAAGGTAGCCAAGGTCAATCGATTAAACTAATTGTTAAATGTAAACCCAAATCAATCCATTCGTTTAGGATGTCCACACACACACCACACTGTCTTTTTTTTATCGTGGCTCGGCAAAGTGACTACGCTACACCTGATGGTAAGTGTAGCGCAATCCAAGAATAGTGTCGACCAACGACAAACAATGTGCCCATCGTAGGTCGGCAAGATCATGCCGACCTGCCTAACTGCTTCTTCACACTCCGTTTAAAGGACTTCATATAATAGGAAGGAGGGAACACGTGTGCCTGCAAACTATTCCACAGCTTAATGGTCCGGTAGAAGTAAGATTTCGCTACCTTTTTAGTTCGAGCCGAGATGGAGGAGACCACGAAGCTGTGGGTTGCGTTAGCAAATCAGCACGCGTGGTTCTGTTAAGGAAAGGTGGGGATGGGATAAAGTCAAACAATTCTTCAGAGCATTCACCGTGTCTGTAACAAAGGGGTCACCGTGTCTGTAAAAAACCCCACTATTTTTCAGAGGTTAACAACATTCGTGACAAATATAGCAGCACGCACTCGTTGGCTGTGATATGAGAGGCCGCAGATTTATTCCACTCATCGAGTCGATTGGCGTGTGGTCCAGAAATGTTTATTTCAGGTCTGAAGGTGACTTATGCCTCTGAGGCGCAGTTGTAATGCGTACGCGGTACGATTGATGTGCCGATGTCTCGGGTTCGATCCCCGGTTCGGATAAAAGTGATATTGGGGTTTTTTTTCTCACGAAATACTCAATATCAGCCCGGAGTCTGGAATTCTGTCCGGTACCATCGTTTTGTTGTGTAAGGACTGTTGTGTTTCGGTTTAAAGGACATTGAAGCCAGTGAAATTACTGGGCATTATGAGACTTAACATCTTATGTCTCGGGGTGACGAGCGCAGTTCAGTGCCACGCAGTGCTATATAATTCAAAGTTCTGTGTGGTGTTGGTTATGTTTGTGGGCAGGCGTGGCGCTTACCATCAGACGAGGGATTTGCTCGGCTCATTCAATTAAATAAAAAAAAATACTTTCGAATTTGTGTTATTAAAGAAACAGATACCTTTAATAGATCTGTATCATACAACAAACTATTGTTGCCTGTAATAATGTTATAGTTACAATGAATTACAAGGAAATGCTTCTGATGATGCAGCCATTTCAATGTACACAGGAAATAATCTACTATAAAATGACACTTTGCAATACATTGCTTCATTATTTCATATTCCCGGATGACGGCACTAGTTGGTTGTGCACCTATGTACTAGTAAGCGCCATTTCTCTCCTTAAGCAGTAACAAAATCACTTTGAATTAAAAAGGTATGCACTGTGCTCATCACCCACAGGCATAAGATGTCTCATAATGCCCAACCATATAAATAAATAAATAAATACACCCAACTGTCACACACATAGTCCTGACCCCACAGTAAGATACGAGTCTTGTGTCATGGGTATCAGGAACTACGAGGGACTTTCGGTCTCAAAACACCCAGACCCTGAGAAACATTTGTGGATCACACAAACATTAGTCTCGGTGCGGGGATAGAACCCACGGCCTCTCGCTTCACAGCCGGCTACTCGCCCGCTGAGCCATATCACTGGCTATACTGTCCTTCAAACCAATTAAGCGCCATTTTTAAGGAATTTTCTATCTCACAACCACACTGTGGAACCAGCTGTCGCCGGCGGTCTTTCCGAACCGTTACGACCTGGGAACCTTCAAGAAGAGAGTGTATTCTTTCCTGAAAGGGTGGCAACGCATTTGCAAACCCTCTGGTGTTGCAGGTGTTCATGGGCGGCGGTGATCACTTTCCATCAGGTGAGCCTCGTGCTCATTTGCCTCTTTCCCATAAAAAAAAAACTTGAATACAAGATTACATACATTAAATACATGCTTGGTGGCTGCTATAAGTGGTACAGTGGTATTCAGAGGGAATCCTCGCATACCTACCGACCTACCACTTTGCAGACAATGACAAGAATGAAATTAATTACTCAACTTGGCTTCCCTTCATGTTTTTATATTTGTACTGACTATTTTTGCAAAATCATAGCATATTTTGTTTTGAAAATTTTAGTTTGATTAGAATTATACAGAATGAACATCACTTTAATAAAATTTGTAGTGTAAAGGTGGTAGGTACCACCGCTTTGTCTACTTCAGCAGGCAAGCAACAGTGTGTGAACACTGTTGTGTTTCAGTTTGAAGGACATTGAAACCAGTGAAATTACTAGCCATTATGAGACTTAACATCTTGCCTCAGGGTGACGAGTGCAGTTCAGTGCCATGCAGTGCTTTGCAATTCAACGTTCTATGTGGTGTTGCTTGTGTTTATGGCCAGGCATGGCGGTTACCATCAGGCAAGAGCCTTGCTCGTTTCATCATTCAATAAAAAAATGTGTAACATGGTCACTGTACAATTGGGTACAAATATGTTTCCTCCCACCACCAGTATTTGGAGAATATTGATAAAATATTTCTCATAAAAGAAAGTTTGAAAATTTCTTCCGAGACATCTTTAAACATTGTAAACTCTCACAAATCCGACACTAAGATAAATGATGGACTAAGCTTACATGATAAACCTATGGGAGTAAATAAATAAATAAACCTATAGGAGTTTGTCAAGAAAACTTACCAATATAAAGAGAGATATACTTCACAATCACTACCAAGTTACTGACTGTGAGAACCACGCCTATATTACAATAACTACAGTAGGTAGATTATATTACAACTGTATCACTGTACTCCGCCTCAACTATGTGTTCTCTGAAGCCTAACTAAGCAAACTCAGTTATTGAAAACAATATAGGATTACAACTGTCGTGTGACGACACAATAGTCGACTCAATGTTTAGGTACAGATTATTGTATTATATGTAATAATTTAATTGTGCTACACAAGGCTAAACTAAATATTTCCGAATGAATGATTCACTCAAATTGTGATTACACCAGTATTGCAATATGATTTCTATCGTTTTTCCTTGACTTACAACTAAACAAAAAGTAGTAATAAAAACGCACGGTAGAAAAGTAATTTTAGCAAACCTCTACGTTTTCGTCCCATTTCTTCTTATCGAAATCTTTAAAAAAATCGTCGTCACTAAACATGTTTGATGAATATATCAAAAAACAAAGGAATACACACGCACGGCACAGAGATAACGCGACTGCGAGCTCGAAACACTTCAAATAAAAAATATTATTTTAATTTAAAGGTACATTAGTCATCAAACAAGTGTCGGGGTTTTCCGCGGTAAGGAAACAAACGTCAACGGGGCACGGGTGCGGCGCGGTGGACTGGTTTGTCGGTCGCTTCTTCAAGTCGAGATTCGTATGTGTACGATTCAATACTACTCTCGATATACACACGTGAACGACAAAATTAGAAGGCAATAACAAATTAATATATACATATAGGTATATAATATTTACGTATACATACAGCAATCTCGTAGGTGTTTTGTTTGAAGTATACACAGCACGCCAAGTAATGTCAGTACAAAAAAATTGGTTCATAGAAAATCACAGTGCAAGAATTGATACTGACATTTCGCGCCCCTCTTTCGTCGCCTTCACCCCCGCCGACACATACCACCATCGGCCATTTTGGCTATGTGTCACTGTCAAGAAAGACAAGCGTCACTCATTGCTTATTTCGTGTTGACAAACACTACGTTTGCGTCTATTAAATTCCGCCCTTTTAAATCCACAAATACAGCAATATTCCGTAACATTTCGAAAGTGTTGTGTACCCAAGTGCAATTGTTTACGAAAGGATGTTAAATTGCATCAATTTCCTGCAAGGAAACGATGTGAACGACAGTATTGATCACACTTATGCACGGAAGCGTCACATCGACCATACATACTCGCATTACCGAAAGTACCTCGAATAAATTGCCACGCTCCGACATTAATGGTATGTAATACTAAATATAATCAACAATCACATCAAACATTTACAATGCTATGCTTGACTTACTCATAATATTATATTTGGTTGAAAATAATAGTATTAAACACCATGCTGGGCCTAGTGAGGGTTGATAAGCTTTACATACCTTTATGCAGGTATTCTCACGATGTTTACCTCTTCCATTAACATACATACATATGCTCACACTAGTAGTAGTTGCAGTCGATGGGTTAGGTGTAAGTCAGAAGTGTGTGCCTTGACCGGTCTATATGGGGTTATTGTAATCTTTTTGGAATCAAATAAAAAAGAACAATATTAACAGAAATGTTGACCAATGATGTCTATAACATATGAATTATACCATTTATTGATCCGTATACCTTTATATTTCCTTTTTTTTAACTGTTTTCACTAAAAAATTATAATTCATTTATATTGCCAGCTGAGGAGATAGAATGGAATTTATTTCCCATTTTTATTTCAGGGCATAGTATCTGCTGTTCTTACAATCTATACGTTACTTACATAATTCAAAATAAATTAAGAAAAAAGCATTACACAAAATATTTACTATAACTCCATGTTTATGTAACTCCATCATTGTCTTTGTGGTTTAGTGGCAGCGAAAATTGACTGTAGACCTGACAGTTGGAGTCCGATTCCCGGGTTGGACAGGGTAACACTTTGTGTGGGTTTTGTAATACATCAGGCAGGCATCCGGTCTCAAAACCTGAGTCAAATATTTTCTGCAAACACGCTTGTGTTAGAGTGGTATATAGTTAAATGAAAGAAAATATTTATTTTAACGATACTTATCTATTTCAGCTCTGTATCCTGATGGAAGACCTGTCAGTACCACCATGAGGAATACAGCAGAAGCTGCATCAAAATTATGAGACCAAGATAAGCCAAAGTATATTGAAGATAAAAAATCTCTTTGAAACTGAGAACTCTGCAGCAACACCTCACTCACCCGTATCAGAAAAAAAACAAGGCAATAAAAATATTGAGTTTGATGAAGAAAATATTCTGGAACAAGCAAGACGAGAAAGAATAAATATTCATTCTAGAGCATATACAGCCGGATGGGTAACACGAAAAATACTTACAAAAATTAATTGTAAAGAATGTAAGAATAATTTGCTAAGTGACGACAGTAGTAAAAAAAATAAAAACATTCCTAAATAAAAGTTTGTTTTAATCCTTATTTGTAGAGCCCGAATAATACGTATTATAATTTTAATAGGAATTATCAAGTAAAAAGGGATGAAACAAATAAATATTAAATAGGCTGTATGATTCATTTAAAAAAAAATATAATAGGCTGTATGATTTTTGTTCCATCGCCTGCATTACACACATAGTACGTAAAGAAAAAAAGTTATGTCATGTTCAACTGTTGCAATTCGCATTACGGTTCAATGACAATGTACCTGACATGGCGGTCTGAACGTTAGTTCTCTAAGTAGTCTGTGATACACAGTCTACTTAGAGATATGGCAGTACACACTACACTACACTCACTGACACTCACTACACTAGTGATGACCCGAGTACTCGACGAGTAGTCGCACAGATTACTAAGGGAGCTACCCAATGATTAATGAATCTATAAGGATTTGCTATGTTTATATATAGAATATTTAGTTATACAAATATGATACATTTCGATATTGTGTATATAAACATAATGCTATCTCTTTCAAGCCAATTTATAATTATGTACGTAAAAAAGGACAAATATATTTTGGCTTGTACCATACTGTCCAACATTATCTATCTATAACCATATACACCAAAATTTCAGAAGCATAGGATCTTCCTGGTTTCTCGACAGGCTTCTCGGAGTGACCCCGGTGAGTCGAGGATTTCTGCCCGTTGTGCAGCTACACCTTTATATTCTAGGATGACATGGGCAGCTGTTTCATCGACCAACAGACATCCCCTACATAGGGGGCTGTCAGTCATATGTCAACATATAGATGTTTGTTTAGCGGGCAATGTCCAGTGATGGTACCTACGACTATGCGTAGGGATGCCCTGTCCAAAGATAAGATGCGATTAGTCAGACAAAAATCCGGGTGTGGCACGGCTTTCCGGGATTGTCTACATGTACTAATATTGGCCCATTGATCTGCGTGTTGTTTTTGCGTTCTGTGACGCAGCCATGTCCTCAGCTGGTTAAAGGGCAGTGGCAGTGTTGGGTTGGGACCCATCAATGCCTGCGCTGACCCTCTTTTAGCCAGCTCATCAGCTGCGTCGTTTCCTAGAGAGCTACTGTGCCCTTTTATCCACTGTAGAGTAACTGAGTTTATTTTTCCTATACCCTCCAGTGCCTGGTGGCACTCTAGTATAAGCCCTGACTGGATAGTTTTGCTGTCTAGGGCTCGTAATACCGCAGCGCTATCGGATACAATTCTTATTTTATAGCCTGTAAGGCCCCGTTTTTCCACTGCTTTGGCAGCCTGTATGATAGCGACACATTCACATTGATAAATGGAACTGTAGTCGCCCAAGGCCTTTGATATCTTGATGTTCAATTCTGGTGAAAACACTCCTGCTCCCGATCCTGTCCTTGTCTTTGAGCCATCGGTGTAGCAGTTCGTGTATGTCTGACCAGTCATGTTGTTCTTCGATCAGCTGGACAGTGTAACTTTTGCTGAAAATGTGTTGTTTGGGTACCCTGTCGTTGGGAGCAGCCATCAACGGTTGGTAGTTGATGGCTTCTTCCAAGATTTCGACATGGGCACCATTAGCTATACCCCAGAGCTTTAGCGTCTTTAGTCTTATTGCTGCTGAGGCCGCCTCTTGTTGGATGAAAAGATCCAAGGGCAGTAGGCCCAGCAGGACCTCCAAAGCTGCTGTGGGTGTGGTTTTCATGCAGCCCGTTATAGCTGTGCAGGCTAGTCTCTGGAAATGCTGCAGTTTGGTTTTTGCTGTGGTTAGTTTGGGCCACCCAGTTTCTGCTTAATCTAAAATAAATGTGCAATATAAATAATTTAACGGAATTCATCATTAATGTCGTGTAGTTATTTTCATCAGATCTTTTGGTTTAAAATAAATGTGAAAACATGTCAACATGTCATTGTTTACATACGGATAGTGTTGTTCTGTCATTTATTATTTATATCGATAAATCAAAATCATGTGCGGTATCAGATTACATAAATGAACTTTTTTTAGATTGCCTAAAAATGTAAGCAAAATATACTAGCTGAATATAATTGACCATATTACCCATTAAAAATGAGGTGCAACCATTTTTCCAGGTGCTTACAAGTCCTAAAAACACAACAGTCCCTGTTTTCCAATTACAGCACTAAAGCGCATTATGCGGCATAATGCTCAACGTTGAATGTTTCAACTACAGCAATGCTACGCACAATCAAGCACTCTCAAAATTACTGCTTTCGGGTGATACATGCAATCGATACCATCTCAGTAACAGAAAATAAACAAGTGTTTTTTCTTTAAGTTGGCATTGATCGAAATTTTATTTATATTATCGTTAGTAATTAATATTGTTTATTGTTGAGAATTTTTTTTAAGCTTTCGTCTTATCGTAGTGTTTTCGAAATATTCAAAAGTTAATTCAGACCCTGTTAAAAAGTAAATGTAAGGATGGATGAAGGTATAAACATTGACTATTTATATTTTTATTCTCAACACTGAACTTAGCGCACTCCGGTGGTGCACTAGAAAACTAATTCACGTTCCAATTAGCATTAAGCACACTTCGGCATTGTGCGCCACTGAGTCGCATTATGCTCTGTAATTGGAAAACAGGGACTGTAGTGATTAAAAATGCTGTTAGTTCTGTATAAACATAAGATAACCTAATTATTGTTACATCTTCCAGACTGGTGCTAGATCTAGTACACCAAGAATTTTAGTGGAAAAAATGCACAACCAACCTTCGTCAGCTATATTATGTATATGTAGTGATATTTTCTCTTTGTCCTAAATCAGTATTAAAACGGCAACACTGCAATATAGGCATCACTCGTAGAGAGTATTATATTCCTTGGGCATCACTGTCAAGTCTGTCAATTATATCAACATTTCTAGTTTATTTGTCTCTGATCAACATAGAACATAACCTCAAAACTAGTAGCCAAATCCTATAGAAATAAAAATATTTCTGAAAATGTATACAGGATTATTATCACGGACATTGAATAGATTTGGACATGTAATAGCGGTACAAAGTACTCACTTTCACATAGACGCTACGTGTTTAGCTGCAAAGAAAACTACTAGCGCTGCCGGAGGTAGAATGTCCATTTTATGGTTTTCTTCTGTGTTAAGCATAAATATAAGTCGGAGCAATAGCTAATTTACTTGCATCGGTGAGAGACTATTTACACCCCTCTACGAACCACAGACATTACTTCGATAAGAACAACACGAAATTCTACCAACTCACTTCATCTTAATTATTTTAAATAATTAAGATGAAGATGAGAGTGGGTACACACATAAATAATTTATTTATGTGTGTACCCGACCTCCTCCATCCCCATAGTCGGCCCTTACCTCTCACATATGTGTACACAACGTCAATTCACGCACAAAAATATAGTGGATACCCGGTAATCCGGCCCCTGTCTAATCCGGTGCCCCCTGTATGCCTATCACTGTTGAATGTACGTACTCAATTTGGGCAAATTTTCACTAATGTAAAAAATTCCAAACTTTAGGGGGTTTTAGGCAGGTTCTATAATCTGACAAATTTGATGTCTGATACTGCCCTGCAAAATGTGTTGGATTACGGGGGATCCACTGTAATCAACACAATTATTTTCTAGAACAGAAATATGTAAATTCATACTATATTGTTGGTACACTGGGAATTACAGGTGTAATGGGCCTGGGCAAAGGCAAGAAGAAGGTGGGAAAACTGGGAGCTATGGAGAAGAAGGAGTTGCCGGTGGAAACGGACCCTAACAAGCTGGTGAACTATGTATGCGGCTCCAATATCTATGTCACAGGGGAGGATGTTAAGGTACGGGTAGTGTTAAATGTAATTAACCTGTGGGAAGACTACTTCCCATCTTACTACCTTTTTCCCACTTTTGTTATGAATGTGAAAGTTTGGATGTTTGTTAGGGACCCGCTTGTTTGGTCATTAAACAATAAAAAAATGGTATGATTATGAACATCATGCATCATACTAATATTAAATGTGAATGTAAGTTTTTTGTTACACTTTGACACAAAAACTATTTAACGGATCATCATGAAACTTTGTACACATATTCTTGGAGGTATTAGAAGTAACATAGGCTAATTTTTATCTTTACTATCTTTGGTTTACTATCCAGAAAAGCAGATCACGTGAGCCGAGCCGCAAGGAAAAGCTAGTACAGAATATTTTTGATGTTGTGTGTATTTTAGGCTAAATATTGCTTGTTTTAAAGCTGAAGGAAAACAAGGAAACTTGATAATTCTCCATAATAATTTCGAAAGTATGTGAAGTCTACCAACCCATATTGTTTACTGACTTAACTCCTTTCATTTATAGATGGTCTAAGATCCCGCGGAACATTGACCTTCACCCATCCGTTTACCGGATGAAATTAATAATTTAGGGTATAAAAGGTGTTGCTGAACACATACAAATAGGGTTGCCTAAAAAAATATGGTCAAGGATAGGTTTTCCCAATTTAAAAAAAAAGAAGATATTATTTCACTGACTTGCTCACCAAATAAATGAACCTTCAATGAAAACCTACAATGTGTACTACCTGCAAAAGCTAGGAGCTAGATGAGCGGAATGACCACTTTTTAGTTATCTGTTTGCACACGGCAACCAGGTAGTAGTGGCCAGAAAAAGGTAGGCAACCTACTTTTTATGGTGCTGCCACACCGATGTTATAAAATGTTAACAAAAACATTTTCTAACATTTTCTAACATTTTTTTACATTTTCGAACATTTTATAACATTTGAAAACATGACATCGGCCCTTCTTTGACGGCTTCTTAGACGGCTTCTTTGACGGCACCGCTCTCAAAAGTACCGCCGCCCGCGGTTATAAAATGTTACAAAATGTTACAAATTGTTAAGAAATGTTTACTAAATGATGCTGCCACACTGGTGTTATAAAATGTTATATAACATTTTCTAACACCGGTGTGGCAGCACCATTACAGATAGTATACATTGTACAGTTTTAAAAAAATTATATGTTTTTTGGTAAGTCAGGGAAATTATAAAAAAAAATTTTTTTTTTGAAATGTTAATTAATCATACTCTTGACCATATTTTTTTAGCCAACCCTATTGGTATGTGTTCAGCAACACATTTTATACCCTAAAATGTTATTTTGATCCAGTAAACAGATGGGTGAAGGTCAATGTTCCCCGGGATCTTGTACTAAGAAGAGAGACCGATATAAAGAAAAATATTTCCAGTTAAAGGATGACAGCGAGTACCCAGATTGGTTGTGGTCTCTACGCACATCTGGTCCGCCCAAGTTGGAGGAGCTGGACCCTAACACCAAGCAGTACTGGCTGCGAGTGAGAGCTGCGGGCATGAGACGGAACAACAAACTACGATCTATGAGGAAGTTCTGAACAGACACTTATGGGTGGTATGCTGAGATATGAGATGATAATAAGATTATTAGTTCAAATCAAATCCTTAAATTGAAAATGTGTTGCTTAACTGTACAGTTTCATTTGATTCTTCATACATTATCATTAAATGAAGCAAAATTATCAAATAGGTACTACAACATTTTGAGATCGATTCGACAAAATATGAGTTCCTGCGCGCCTAACATAACGCCTCAAAACTATTTTATACGACTCGATTTCTCGTGCTATCGTCTTCATATTTATCACAGTAAGGCTCTATATATCCGTCTGATGGAGACAAGTTCTTGTTTAGTCTGTTACCTCTAAATGTCTTTATTGAAGGGTTTGGGACGAAAATTAAACATTATAATTATATTGAAATAAAACTAATTTAAACGGATTTTATCGCGGTTTTTTATTAATTTTGATCCCGACGTTTCGAAGACTTTTCAGCCTTCGTGGTCACGGGGAGGACTGAGGTGTAGGTTGTCCAAAAATGTTAATGTTACAGTATCTACCTTCAATTTACAATTATAAAATCTTTATGGTTTGGTCCGATCTACGCAGAAGGAGCTCACAGTGTCTTGAGGTCTGGCAGTTGGTCTTTTGGGCTCCGATTTAATTAAATGTATAATCGGATCCCAGGCTTGTGCTAGCTTCCAACCATCTTCTCTATTGAAATTCGGATGTTTTTTAATTTCAATAGCCTCGCGAATCATCCTGGGTAGGAATCGGTGTTCTTTGGCAAGGATTTGTGGTCTGTCAAATCGAAGATAATGTTTGGAGCCTTCCTCTGAATGTTCAGCAACTGCAGACTTCGTAGAGCGTCGGTGTTTAACATCAGCTATATGTTCTTTTACGCGGGTCCCTATACTTCTTTTTGTTTGACCTATGTAAGAGAGTCCACAGTCACAATCGATTTTATATATGCCCTGTTCCTGTAGAGGTATATGACACTTGACCGGTGGTAAAAATTGACTAATCTTCTTGGGCGGCTTGAAATAAGTTTTAATAGAAGCACGCTTCAGCACATAGCCAATCTTGTCGGTGACTCCTCTAACATATGGTAATACAACAGGGACACGTTCAACTGTGGCTGGTTTCACTCGGTTTCTGTGACGGCGGCGTGGAATTTGGAGCTTGTTGTCTTGCAGTACTCGCTTGACATGTTGCAGCTCGGCAGCCAGATGTTCCTCGTCACAGATTCCTTGTGCTCTCTGAAACAAAGATTTGCCCACGGTAGCTAACTGTTTTGGATGGTGGTGAGATGCACCATTCAGGTATTTATCTGTATGGGTCACTTTGCGATACACAGTATGGCCTAAAGACTGATCAGGATTACGGATAACTAAAACATCTAAGAAGGCAAGAGATTTATTTTGTTCTAACTCCATTGTAAATTGAATTTTGTTGTTAATGGAGTTAAGATGATCTAAAAATGCAGTTACTTTGTCAGATGGTAAAATTGTGAAAGTATCATCTACGTACCGTTTGTAAAACTTGGGAACGATGGGGGCCGTGCTTAGGGCTGTCTCTTCGAAGTCCTCCATGAATATATCGGCGACTACGGGAGATACAGGTGAGCCCATAGAAAAAATATCGGAAAAAAATATCGGATTTATTTCGTGTAGCATAGATTGTGGTGAGCAGAGAGAGAGAGAGGGAGTCAAATATTGACAATTATTGTATTTGTTTAGCACGTTCAGAAACACCATTATTAAAGTCACGGGATGCACGTTATGGTGTAAACGAGAAACTAGTCGCTATCTCGTGGCATTATGCTAGGCGGGTTGGGTATAAGGCGATAGATTTTTCCACTATCACCTGCGATGGATATAACCTCGGTGAACCGTAAGTGTGCTAGTTGCACTTCTGCTTCCCTTTTAAGGTAAAGGCGCGAGGTTCTTTTATGTTATGAAAAATCGTATTGAACTGTACAATTTCGTGACAGATAAATGATTGACAGATTAAATAACTGATATATCTCGAAGCGTAGGGGGCCTGCATTGTACATAGAATTTTAGATAATGTAGCATTAAGTTAAATAAAAACATATCCAAAATTAAACATTTTTATTAACAATAACATTCTTACAAAATCATTAAAAAAATACCTCAAAATTATGACGATAAAATTACAATTTAACAATTAGATATCAAAAATTTCTTTGGGTTTTAAAACACACACAAACTTTATGTTTTTGTTACAATGTAAAAGCTAGGCAGTAGATAGTTACTGCCATCGACTAATATGCCAGTGGCTTGATTTACATTTGTCAAATGATATGTTACGTTTACTCGAATGTTACTCATTGAAATAAAACTAATTTAAACGGATTTTATCCCGTTTTATTTTTATTTTGGTCGCGACCCAATTGACCACGAAGGCTGAAAGGCCTTCGAAACGTCGGGACCAAAATAAAAATAAAAAACCGCGATAAAATCCGTTTAAATTAGTTTTATTTCATTTGTCTGTTACATGATAGTGTGTGTTCTATTAAATTCTCGCATATGTCGCAGAAACTCCGTGTAAATGGCGCTTTAACTATCCAACCTGCACTAGCTTACACAGTGTAACAAACCCATTACTAATGTCGCTTCTATAGCGGGGGGATATTTAACGCGTACAGTAGCCCGAGGAGCTTGCGACATGACTTAATGGTTGATTGGGGCGGGTAATTCATCCTTGTATTACTGTGCCTGCATCGGTCATCCGCCTGTCCTGTCGCAGGCCCCTCGATTTGCTTCTTTCCTCTCCGAAGAGGGAAGAAGCATTTTGGCCGGCATGATTCTGGTGACAATAAACTCATTGTTTATCGGTGGTTGCTGGTTTTTTGGACTGCACTACGCTTACAATCAGGTGTAGTGCAGTCACTTTGCCGTGCTCGGATAAGAATAAAATTTTAAGACTTTTGTCTTGCTTTATTTTTGTGTTTACACGAGATGAGTGGCTAGAGGCAGTCCATGGTGTCCTCTCTGATGATCATGGGCGGTGCATATTCCGAGTGGTGTGTGCCGAATGAATACGCGTAGGGATTCTGTGAACAATAAACGTTACTCGGTATAGAACTGGGCAAGTGCACTGTATAAATTATGTGAAAGAAATTGTACGTGGTTTTTCTGCCACCAAGCACCAGTGTGTAAGCACTGTTGTGTTTCGGTTTGATGGACATTGAAGCCAGTGAAATTACCGGGCATTATAAGATTTAACATCTTGTGTCTCGGGGTGACGAGCGTAGTTCAGTGCCATGCAGTGCTTTATAATTCAAAGTCTTGTGTGGTATTGGTTCTGTTTATGGGCAGGCGTGGCGCTTATTTATTTATTTTTGGATTACCAGAAGGAGATACACTAAATGAGCATTATAATCATATAATAATACGTGTTCCCTACTTCCTATAGTATGGGGTCCTTTAAAAGGAGTGTGAAGAAGCAGTTAGGCAGGCCGGCATGATCGTGCCGACCAACTATAGACGCACTGTTTGTCTTTGGTCGACACTATCCCAGGATTGCGCTACACTTACCATCAGTCATTTTGCCGAGCCAGGATAAAAAAAAAATAACGGTGCAGAATTTCACGAGGGCGCAGCCGCGAGCGAATGCTAGTGTTTCATAAGGAACTTACCTTCTTGACGTTGTATAAGTTTGGTGGGTAGGCGGCGGGTCCGGGCGTGCGGGTTGCCTTCCCCGCGCCTTCTAGTCGCGCACCCAAAGAGTACACTGGTTGTCTGCACACAAACTATACTGTTAACACTTTGACCGTTTCGAATAAAAGGGTTCCATCAATTTTTTTTTTCAAATGATATTTTAACGTTTTTACGCTTTTTAAAAAACATTTAGATGGAAGCCTTTTATTCCAAACGGTCGACTTAGCAAAAATAAAACGCACTCAAATTTCAAAAAAAGATAAAATAGAAATAATCCATTTTGAGTAGGTACTATTGCAATTTTTTTATTGAATGAGGAGACAAGCAAGGCGACGAGCACGCCTGTCCATAAACAGAAGCAACACCACACAGAACTTTGAATTACAAAGCACTGCATGGCATTGAACTGCGCTCGTCACCCCGAGACATAACATGTTAAGTGGCATAATGCCCAGTAATTTGACTGCCTTCGATGTCCTTCAAACCGAAACACAACAGTGCTTACACACCGTTGCCTGGCGGCAGAAATAAACAAAGCGATGGTACCAACCCAGACGGCCTCTCGCATACGAGGGACCTACCACCTTGTAAAATTAAATTGGATAATTATTTGCAGAAAGCACCAACTTAAAATTGGTTGTTATTTAACCAACTCCATATATTATCCGTATACTCACAATATTTGCTTATTAAAGCTATTGTTTAAGTTAAATAGCTGTCAGATGATTAAATTATAACCTCCAAACTGGTATATATCCTAAAGCGTTCGTGCTCCAAAATAATATCATGTCCCTGCTTCTAGAATTACTGGTGGAATATAGTAGTATCGGAATATGATAGTACAACACATTCCGCAGTCAATGTTAAAGTCAGCGTTAATGTTATCGTCAAATTTGACATAAACCTTAACTATAACTGCTATTATGGTGCAATCCAGCCTACAGCCTGCACTACACTACTCGCGAAATTGATCGAAATTGAGCGAATACTATAGTGTAGAAGGGCACTTCGGTTCGGCTCGTGCAACCTCGGCTCGCCTCGGGCGACTTCCAGTCGTTGTCGGTTTTTGCGCCCGAGTCAAAGGACTCGAAGTCGGGCGACTGAGCTCCTCGCGAGGTTGCACGAGTGTGTGGTCACATAGTTCGGACTTCGGTCAATTTCGAAGAGTACTTCGTCGAGGTAACTTCGCGAGTAGTTTAGTGCAGGCTCAAGAGTTACTCACTTATTCCTATACACGTTGGCATCCCGTTGGAAGTACACAGCCGGTCCGGGCGACTTCGTTTTGAGGTTATATCCGACGCGCGCGCCCATCGTGTACGCGGGCGTACCTGTTCCGATACGTATCGCGTACGCGTTTGGCGCGGGTCCGGGCCGTTTCAGGGCGAATCCGAGACGCGCGCCCATCGAGTACATCGGGGCACGGGGCTCGCGCATCCGGGGACATCGCTCCGGAGCGTGAGCACCAGGCCCTGGTGTGCGGAGCGTCGAGCGCGTTGGGAAACTGGATGGGATGAATCAGCTATATTACGATTCGTCATCATCAACCACAGGACGTCCACTGCTGAACATAGACCTCCCCCAAAGATTTCCAGACCGACCTGTTAGAAGCGGCCTGCATCCAGCGACTTCCTGCGACCTTTATCAGGTCGTATGTCCACCTTGTAGGCGGACGTCCAACACTGCGCTTGCCAGTACGTGGCCTCTATTCCAAAACCTTTCTGCCCCATCGTTTCGGATCCTATTCGATAGCGACCACTGGACATATTACTAGGTTCTTCTTCTTCTTTTTAATTTATGGCTTCGCATTTCGCCAATGACAGGTATAATTATTTCTCAAATCTTTACACGAACGATGAAATATCGGTGTGGACATCTTCAAGGTCTTGTTGGAGTTTTGATGTGAATTCCTTCCAGTGCGATGCTTAATTCACTTATTTCAATGTTTACATACACTGTGTGTTCATTGCACAAATCCACACCACTTTTATACAACAAACACAACTGTAAACTAGTTTTTGAAATAAATTAAATTAAGTGATGAACCGCTGTCAGAATTCCCGCCAAAACTCCTATTTCTAGGTTAATATGCTGGTGGGAGGATACTTGTATCCGACCGGATAGCGACCACCGTACACTGGTGCTAAAACCTGCCATAGTGGCCCGCCTTGTGTGGGTCGCGTTCCAGGGTCAGCCAGTGTATATCCGGTTCTCCCCAGGGGGCTTGCCCCCTGATCCTAACCCTTTTCCCATACCTTTTCCTTCCCCTCCCCCTTGGCCCTTTGGCAGGCCGGCATGATCTTGCCGACCAACGATGGACCATTGTTTATCGTTGGTCGACACTATTCTTGGATTGCGCTACACTTACCATCAGGTGTAGCGTAGTCACTTTGCCGTGCCAGGATAAAAAAAAAAAAAAAAAAAAAAAAAAATAATACTCTGCGCTTTCACTTTCCTCATGACGCATGCCTGTAGCTTTATACAGGGCGTTTTCCAATTACAGCACTAGAGCGCATTATGCGGCATAATGCTCAACGTTGAATGTTTCAACTACAGCAACGCTTCGCACAATCAAGCACTCTCAAAAGTACTGCTTTCGGGTGATACATGCAATCGATATTAACTCAGTGACAGAAAATTAACAAGTGATTTTTCGTCATTGTGCGCCACTGAGTCGCATTATGCTCTGTAATTGGAAAACAGGGACAGCTAACGCATGCTGACTCATTGAAGGCTTACGTCAATGGAAAACAGAAGATGTAGATAAATCGCACGATTGGGGGCAATCTAATAATTATTATGTCATACTGACTACAGTATCGGCATCGTACGATGGCACTTGAGACATCTCACAAGTGTTGTAACACACTGTCCCAATAGTACGTAATTACGTATGTATATTTTTATTGAGTGCTATGGTGAATGCCGTGAATGCTATGTACTTCATACTAGCAGTACATATACGTCACTATCTGAGCAATGTAATAGTAATATTAGTTATTTTATAATTATGTAGATAAAACGTTGCAGTGCTTTATTAAATAAATAAGTTTTTTTTATTTAATTGAATGTTAAGACGAGCAAGTCGCTCGCCTGATGGTAAGCGCCACGCCTGCACATAAACAGAAGCAACGTCACACTGAACTTTGAATTATAAAGCACTGCATGACACTAAACTGCGCTCGTTACCCCGAGAGTTCAATCTCATAATGCCCAGTAATTTCACTGGCTTCTACGCCCTTCAAACCGAAACACAACAGTGCGTACACATTGTTGCTTGGCGACAGAAATAAACAAAGCGGTAGTACCAACCCGGACGGCCTCCCGCATACGAGGCGCCTGGCACCTTGTATAACCTGCTCATATTTTGTGTGTTTAGGACGGCCTCTCGTATACGAGGGACCTACCACCTCGTAGTACGTGACTATTGCCACTTGCGGTTCCTACAACAATGAAGTGCGATACAAATGAGATACTCTGTGAGCACGGCAATTGTTCTACCAAACAAATTTGTCAATCTACACTATTGTAAAGAGGAAAGATTTGTATTTTTGTATGTAACGAATAAACTTAAAACTACTGGACCGATTTGAAAAATTCTTTCACCATTAGAATCCTACATTATCCCTGATGAACATAGGGTACTTTTTATCCCGGAAAAAGTAGATCACGCGGGTGGAGCCGCGAGAAAAATCGTACATTCATCCCAAATACCATCATACGGTGCCGTGACTGTAATGGTGCTGCCACACCGGTGTTAGAAAATGTTATATAACATTTTATAACACCGGTGTGGCAGCATCATTTAGTAAACATTTCTTAACAATTTGTAACATTTCTTAACATTTTATAACCGCAGGCGGCGGTACTTTTGAGAGCGGCGCCGTCAAAGAAGCCGTCAAAGAAGAATGTTCAGAAATGTTAGAAAATGTTAAGAAATGTTATAAAATGTTATAAAATGTTATAAAATGTTAGATTTAATGTTAGAAAATGTTTGTAAACATTTTATAACATCGGTGTGGCAGCACCATAATGATAGTTACGTGGCTCCGAAGCTCCAAGCAGGCGCGGTGACGAGTCCATCGCGCGTCACCCGGTCGATCCGGTACGCGGGCCCCGGACCGAGCGGTCGCACTCGGAAGCCCGCGTTAGTACCGAACGAGTACATCGCGTTGCGGTAGCGCGACGGGTCGTGACGTGTGAATCCGACCGTGGTGGGCAGCTGGTAAGCGCCCGGACCGGGACCTATACACACGTGCAGGGAAACTGTTAAGTCGGCAGACAAACTGGTGGTATGATATACATATCCGCCCGGATAGCAACCACTGTACACTGTATAGTGTTAAGATCTGCAATAGTGAGCCACACACCTTGTGTGGATCGGTCAACCAGTGTATATCCAGTTCTCTCGAGGGGCTTGCGACATGACTTGATCCATGATACATCTTTGTATCCTTGTACCTGTATGGCTCATCCGCCTTTCAGGTCGCAGGTCCCTCAATTTCTCCCTTCTTCAGAGTGTGGAAGAATTTATACAGGCCGGCATGATTCTGTTTTTTTTGGACTGAACTGCGTTTACCATCAGGTATATTGCAGTGACTTGCCGTGCTCGGATAAAAAAAACAGTCATGTAGGATATTTCTAACTCCTCTCTAACCTTCTATCTGATTAATTTCGTTGCGGGACAAAGACATTTAAACATTCCCAGGGACTCTGCGAGCTTCACTGCTCGGTGTCAACAAATATGCGTGCCACTGTTGATCCTGGTGCACAGGAGTTACAGTGGCGAGTGTGTGGGTGGGATAGTCTGTTGTAAAATATATTTGCGTGAATGACGAGACCAGGAGGTAAGTATAACAGACCACAAATACGATGCTGCGACGTTCGAGCCTAAGTGTAAGTTTAAGAAGATCTTGTTGTGCGTAGGTTGGAGTATTACCAGATTGGTCCGATTTAGTTTAAAGCCAAAAGCGGACCAACAGAGCGGTAGGTTATTAGGCTACACATATTATACTGGGGTGTTATTTAACCCTTTGCCAGGTTCGAGTTTCACAAAGCCCTCTGGCATTTGCGGCAGTCATATTCTCCGGGATCGAAACACAGAGTAACGTTCATTTTAAGCACTTACCCAAAGGTTTCTTGGACATTCTGTGATTTGTATTGTATAATATATTAAGTGGGTTTACACATGAAATTTTAAATTTATTCACTTTGTTTATTCACGGTAATTTTGACATGCGATATCTCGGCCACGAGTTTTGTGATATAAAAAACAAATGAATGCACCTGTCAATGTGTATCGATGAGGTTTAATTTATACGAGAATGTGAAGGTGCTTTGTCTGTGGAGACAGTTATGGTTGGTTTTCTGCCGCCAAGCAGCAGTGTGTAAGCACTGATGTGTTTCGGTTTGAAGGACATTGAAGCCAGTGAAATTAAGACATTATGAGATTTAACATCTTATGTCTCGGGGTGACGAGCGCAATTCAGTGAATTTTAATTCATAGTTCTGGGTGGTATTGTTTTTCGTCAGGTGTGGCACTTACCATCAGACGAGCCATTTGTTCATACTGATTTTATTTTGCTAAATTCATTAATTGAAATTTATGTTGTTGCAAAATCATACGTGGAATATATTTCATGCCCGATTTTCCAAAAAACTACGAGATTAAATTAGTTTATATTATGTATTGAATTTAGAGAAAAAAAATCAGTACCTCCATTTGACCTTGTTGTGGGTTGGTTCCTTTTTACGTAACTCCAATCCAATTGAGAACTTAAAAGGCAATAGACAAACCAACACTATGTGGAGTTGTTCTGACGTAGCCATCGACATACTCTTTTAATGGATGTATAAAAAAATAAAAAAAATTAAACAACGATACGGTTCAGAAAATGTATTTATTAATAATAATTAAATAAATACACCCAACAGTCACATACATAGTCAAATTAATGGTAATTTATGGGCTGTACGATTTTTCGTATTACTAATACCTGATATTACTGATATATATGTTTATGAATATTAATATATTGGTTTCAAGTCTACTCGTCAGTCGCCAATGGTGAGTGGTGAATGGTAAGTGGTGAGCGGCGAGTGTTTAATGGTAAGTGGTCAGTGGCGAGTGGTGAGTAGTCAGTGGTGAGCGGTAAGTGTTGGGTGGTGAGTGGTCAGTGGTGAATGGTAAGTGGTGAGCGACGAGTGGTTAGCGGTAACTGGTGAGTGGTGAGTAGTCAGTGGTGAGCGGTAAGTGTTGGGTGGTGAGTGGTCAGTGGTGAATGGTAAGTGGTGAGCGACGAGTGGTTAGCGGTAACTGGTGAGTGGTGAGTAGTCAGTGGTGAGCGGTAAGTGTTGGGTGGTGAGTGGTCAGTGGTGAATGGTAAGTGGTGAGCGACGAGTGGTTAGCGGTAACTGGTGAGTGGTGAGTAGTCAGTGGTGAGCGGTAAGTGTTGGGTGGTGAGTGGTCAGTGGTGAATGGTAAGTGGTGAGCGGCGAGTGTTTAGGGCTAAGTGGTCGGTGGTGAGCGGCGAGTGTTTAGCGGTAAGTGCTCAGTAGTGAGTGGTGAATGGTCAGTGGTGAGCGGCGAGTGGTGAGTGGTCAGTGGTGAGTAGTGGGTGGCGAGTGCAGCTCGGTGTAGAGGCGGGGCCGCAGCGGAGTCAGCTCCCGTACGCCCTCCTCCTCCCCGTCTTCCGGACATGCTCCCCACTGGACACACAACATGAAACATATAGACGACTAGCTTTTGCTCGCGGCTCCGCCCGCGTAAACAGCATTATCCGGAATAAAAGTAGCGTGTAACCGTCTCCAGGGTCCCATCTGTCTCTGTAGATAAATGCATCAAAATCGGTTCAGTGATTTAGGCGTGAAAGCGTAACAAACAAACTTATTTTCGCATTTACTTTCACCACCTATTTTATCCCTTATTAAATAAAATTTCCAAAATTCCTGAAACACGTATTTATTTGTTTTACGTCAATAATCGAAATACAAAATTTTGTTTATGTAACTTTCAAAATGACGGACTTTCATACATATTATCATCCCCTATTTTGACCCCTTTGGGGTGGAATTTTCTAAAATCCTTTCTTGGTGGGTGCCTACATAACAAAATGAATATACATTCCGAATTTCATGCTTGTAGCCTTGATAGTTTGCGCTCGGCGATGATGAATCAGTCAGTCAGTCAGGACATGTTATTTTATAAGTATAGATTGAAACGTACAAATATCTAAGCGAAATTCACTAAACTTTACACGTTGAATAAATGAAGTTGAAGAACGTTGAATTACAAAGCACTGCATGGCACTAAACAGTGATCGTCACCCCGAGACATAAGAAAGTCTAATAATGCCCAGTAATTTCACTGGTTTCGACGTCCTTAAAACTGAAACACAACAGTGGTTACACACTGTTGCTTGGCAGCAGAAATCAATACATCTGTCGCGGTGCGGGAATCGAACCCATGGCCTCCCGCTTTACAGTAACCCAGTAAGCAGCACGTAGTTCATGTCTCAGTGTCGTGTAACTGCACCATGAAGCGACTCCTCACCTGTTCATAGAGCGGGTGTTTCCGGAGTGCACGGTACAGGAACGCGGCGTACAGTAAGTTCAGCACACCGAACAGTCGCAGCGCGGACTCGAACCCCAACCACCACGACACCAAGCCACCCGCCACAGGACCTGTAACACTCGGTCTCTTACTAATACGGTAGTTGACTTGATTGTTGAAGTGAAACTTCTTTAGCACCGTTGTGATTTAAAAATTCGATGAAACGAAAAAGCGACAGTGAAAAGAGACAAAAATATTCATAAATAGGATTTGGCCTGCGAGAGAATGAGACAGATTATAAGTATACAGTGTTTCTGTAATCGTCGTCTATTTGTTTATCTCATTCTCTTGTAGGCTACTTTTCTGAAATTCACTTCTGCCGTGTGTGTCAATTGCATATATGTACATACTTTTTTACTATTTTAATCAATAAGTTACGTTACCCAAAACCTATTGCAGAAAGTATTTAATTAATCCGTCCTACGTAAATTTGAAGTCATTCACATCAGATGGAGGCACTTGTCAAATAACAAACGACTCAAACTTTGACGTCACCGTGGCAAATGGCCATTACGGATCACGCGTGCGAGCGAGACAGTGAGATGCCCCCACTACGCGCCCTTTGCTCATGCTAATGTTTAAAATCACAATTGCGGGCTCATTTTTGAACCGACTTTGATTGTGTTTTAACAAAAAGATTTCTTTTTTTATCTAGCCGCCAGTCGTCTGTCATTCAATCATTTTTTTCATGTATTGAGTTATGTCCGAACTCGTAGAACAAAAGTTGTTCCTTATGGAGTCAGCTATCTAGTCCTGCGAGGTTGCGGGTGTTTTAAAAGTAACCCTGTATATTAATCGTCGCCAACGGCGTCTCTAGCCCATGTAGCGCCCGTGTGCAATCAATACCCTAGCGCCCTCTAGTAAGTGCGCGATCAAAATGGAATCGACCTAAAATACCCTAGAACGCTGCGCCCGTGTGCACCGCACACCCGGTAAAGACGCCTCTGATCGTCGCGCAAATGTTGGTAGCGCGATGCACGATCGGTTGTGTTGTGCGCGCTAGATGTCGCCGCATGCGTGTTGGCGAAGTTTCCTCACCTATGACGTAGGCGGCGGAGGAGGCGGCGTGCAGCAGCGCGGCGAGGGTGTGCGCGTCAGCTGTGTGCCGCGCCACCAGCGCCGGCACCAGCGCGCCGTCCGCCGCGCCCAGCCCGCAACCGAGACACGCGTGCGGCACCACCAACCACCACACCTGCTTCCATCATTATGAGTGGTAGAGTCGTTTTGACGGGAATTCTAACAGTGCGGTTTATCGCTTATTTTAATTTATTTCAAAAACTAGTTTATAGTTATATTTATTGTATAAAAGTAGTTGTAAATTTGTGCAATAAACATTGACGGTGACAAACAGTGTATGGAAACATTGAAATAAGTGAATTAAGCTTCGCACGAGACGAATTCACAACATAACTCCAACTACACCTTGAAAACGTCCACACCGTTCTTGGGAATTTTACACCGTTCTTGTGAATTTTTCATCGTGTGAAGATATGAGAATCAATTATACTTGTCATTAGCGAAATGCATAATAATGCGAAGACATAAATAGATAAATAACAGTTTAAAAAATTAAAAAGCTCGCTTCTAAAAAAAGTTCAACAAAAATGATTTAACTTTACGCTGGCGCCATCTATTGACGCAAAAGATGAGATGATGAGAATAGTGCGTAATACTGACCGAAGTGGCGTATGGTATAGCGAGCGCGGCGAGTGCTACAGCGAGTTGTCCAGCGAGCGCGACGGCATGCGGCCCCGCGCGCCGCACCGCCGCCCCCGCCGCTGTAGTCGCTAGCAAGTACCCCGCGCTGTCCGGCACGAACGCCGCGCCCAACTACCCACACATAGTATAACGTATAAAGGATTTTAAATAAAAAATATTGGTGTGTGTCGTGGGACACCAGGTAGGAACGAAGTTCCTTCGGCTAATGTAGAATCGACACAAATTGCAAAAAATTCAAATTATCAACTAAAATAACAAAATATGTCTCTTTATTTTTGTTTGACAACATAAAATTACATAGAAATAGAATAGAAAAATAGAAATAAAATAAAAAAAAAAAAGTGTACGTCTCGGGACGCTCACCAGAAGTGATAATTTATACTAATGTGGGTTAAAGTGAGAGCGGAGGAGCCTGCCTACTGCTGCCGTATGCGTGAGAGAAAGGGAGGCCAGAGTGTCGTCGTAACGCGTTACGTTACGAAGTTCGGTCAAAGTCATGTCAAAGCCCTGTCAAACTTTTGTCAAAGTCCGGTCAAAGTCCTGTCAAAGTCCGGTCAAAATCCGGTCAAAGTCCGGTCAAAATCCGGTCAAAGTCCGGTTGAAGTCCTCTAAAAGTCCGGTCAAGGTCCTGTCAAAGTTTGTCAAAATCCGGCCAAAGTCCGGTCGTAGTCCGGTTAAAGTCCGGTCAAATACCGGTCAAAGTCCTGTCAAAATCCGGTCAAAGCCCGGTCAAAGTCCTGCCAAAGTCCGCTCAAAGTCCTGCCAAAATCCAGTTAAAAACCAGTCAAAGTCCTGTCAAAGTCTTGTCAAAATCCGGTCAAAGTCCTTTCAAAGTCCGTTCGAAGTCCGGTCAAATACCGTTCAAAGTTCTGTCAAAATCCGGTCGAAGTTCTGTCAAAGTTTGTCAAAATCCGGTCAAAGCCCGGTCGAAGTCCGGTTAAAGCCCGGATAAAGTCCAGTCAAATACCGGTCAAAGTACGTTCAAAGTCCAGTCAAAGTCCTGTCAAAATCCGGTCAAAGCCCGGTCAAAGTCCTGTCAAAGTCCGGGCAAATAGCGGTCAAAGTCCTGCCAAAATCCGGTTAAAGTCCAGTCAGTCTTGTCAAAATCCGGTCATAGCCCGGTCATAGTCCTATCAAAGTCCTGTTAAAGTCCGGTCGAAGTCGGGTTAAAGTCCAATCGAAGTCCGGTCAAATACCGGTCAAAGTCACGTCAAAATCCGGTGAAAGTCCTGTCAAAGTTTCTCAAAATCCGGACAAAGCCCGGTCAAAGCCCTGTCAAAGTCCGGTCGAAGCCCGGTTAAAGTCCAGTCAAATACCGGTCAAAGTCCTGCCAAAATCCGGTAGAAGTCCATTTAAAGTCCTGTCAAAGTTAGTCTAAATCCAGTCAAAGCCCGGTCAAAGCCCTGTCAAAGTCCGGTTAAAGTCCGGTCAAAGTCCGGTCGAAGTCCGGTCAAATACCGGTCGAAGTCCGGTCAAAGTCCGGTCTAGTTCCGGCCAAAGACCTGTCAAAGTCCGGTCAAACTCCGGTCATAGTACCGGGCAAAGTCCGGTTAAAGTCTGGTTAAAGTCCGGTTGAAGTCCGGTTGAAGTCCGGTCAAAGTCCGGTTGAAGTCCGGTCAAAGTCCGGTCTAAGCCGACTGGTCACTGTGTGACACCACCTGGGACTTCGAAATTATCGATGTTCCAGGGAGGTCGGCTAACGCTGGCTGGTCGATGGACTGCTCGCGTTACGGAACGTTTCGGTTCACCCTCCCATAAGAAGTTATCACTTCAAAAAAGACAGGGACAGGGACGGGGACGGGGACGGGGACGGGGACGGGGACGGGGACGGGGACGGGGACGGGGACGGGGACGGGGACGGGGACGGGGACGGGGACGGGGACGGGGACGGGGACAGGACAGGACAGGACAGGACAGGACAGGACAGGACAGGGACAGGACAGGACAGGGGCAGGACAGGGACAGGGACAGTACAGGGCTGGGACAGGACAGGGACAGGACTGTCCCACCGGGGAGAGGTGGTGAGGTGAGGAGGTCGTCGAAGTCAATTAGTACATGCAGTACCTCACTTAATTGCATTTAATGTAAATGAAACATTTGCATTAAGTTTGACCACATTTTACACAAATATAATATGTAAGTGATACGAAGTTCACCGGGTCATCTAGTTATAAATAATAACTAGCTAGGGTAATCTTTTAAAAATCGAAGGAGTATTTTTATATACTTCAATTATAACTGGCTGAATGAATTTCATTTTAAAAAAGGAACTAACGCTGGCTGGTTATGCGACTGTCGCGCCTGCGCACTTCTCATTTAACGCTTTTATTCCACGCATTTTTTCCACGCATTTTTCTTACGGTTTTACTATCACATTTTTTTCAGTTCGGTCACGCAGCGAAATCCCTATCCCCTCCAAGCCTGCCGTAAGGAACTTCGTTCCAATAATAAAGCGTGTCTGATTATTTATTTTATCCAAGAAAAAAATTATGTAAAACGTTATTATATAGTTGGATTAAGAGACAAAATACCTCAAAATGTTGAAAAATTATCATGGATACGATATGCGTCGTCAGGATTTATTACAACATGTTGGTGCTAACAAATACTCTTACCACAAATCAAAAAAAATTGGTGTGTGTCGTGGGACACCAGGTAGGAACGAAGTTCCTTCGGCTAATGTAGAATCGACACAAATTGCAAAAAATTCAAATTATCAACTAAAATAACAAAATATGTCTCTTTATTTTTGTTTGACAACATAAAATTACATAGAAATAGAATAGAAAAATAGAAATAAAAAAAAGACGTGTGGCACTCGGAGACTGCCGCGGTAAAGCTATTGTATAGCATTTTTTATCAACTTATGTAATAATCTTTTAAAAATCGAAGGAGATATAAAAATACTTCAACTATAACTGGCTGAATGAATTTCATTTTAAAAAAGGAACTAACGCTGGCTGGTTATGCGACTGTCGCGCCTGCGCACTTCTCATTTAACGCTTTTATTCCACGCATTTTTTCCACGCATTTTTCTTACGGTTTTCTATCACATTTTTTTCAGTTCGGTCACGCAGCGAAATCCCTATCCCCTCCAAGCCTGCCGTAAGGAACTTCGTTCCAAAAATAAACTACTACATAACTTAAATTTGTTAGAGTAAGTCGTTAACGGCTGTACTAGTATAAACTTCGAAGTGATTTTTTTAAGTGAAAACTTCTTTAGTGGCGTCGAGCACGTTTCTTGGGATGGGTATAAAATATTAAACTCGCGTCAGGACACGTGACCTGATCGAAAATTCGTAAGATGAAGGGAGGGTAGACCGCCGGCGCGGCTTTTTTATGTAATATAAATTGCCGCTATCACTTACCTTTAAAACACCAGCAACTTCGCAGGATTAGATATTATGTAGCTACGCGCATCGCAAAGATTACAAACCCCTGCGAAACGTGAGGAAGGAGGTGCACTAGGCTTCTGAATTTGAACCATTTATCTAGCCGCCAGTCGTCTGTCATTCAAACATGTTTTTGGAACGAAGTTCCTTACGGCAGGCTTGGAGGGGATAGGGATTTCGCTGCGTGACCGAACTGAAAAAAATGTCATAGTAAAACCGTAAGAAAAATGCGTGGAAAAAATGCGTGGAATAAAAGCGTTAAATGAGACGTGTTCCTTTTTTAAAATGAAATTCATTCAGCCAGTTATTGAAGTATTTTATACCTCCTTCGATTTTTAAAAGATTACGCTAGCTCGTTATTATTTATAATTACATAAGTTGATAAAAAATGCCATACAATAGCTTTACCGCGGCAGTCTCCGAGTGCCACACGTCTTTTTTTTTTTTCTATTTTTCTATTCTATTTCTATGTAATTTTATGTTGTCAAACAAAAATAAAGAAACATATTTTGTTATTTTAGTTGATAATTTGAATTTTTTGCAATTTGTGTCGATTCTACATTAGCCGAAGGAACTTCGTTCCTACCTGGTGTCCCACGACACACACCAATTTTTTTTCATATATTGAGTTATGTCCGAACTCGTAGAACAAAAGTTGTTCCATATGGGGTAAGCTATCTAGTCCTGCGAGGTTGCTGGTGTTTTAAAAGTAACCCTGTATAATGTGTTCGTGTGTACCTGCCACCGTTTGGCCCCGAACCGTCGCTGCAGCCACAGCGGCAGACTGGGTTCGAGCGCCGCCATGACGCTAGTGGTGAGGAGCACTGCGCCTGCGCACGGCAGCACTGCGCCAGACTTGCACACTGATATGGCGCGGTGCACGTCCCAGTGTGGACCCACCACACTGTCCCCGTCGGACTTTACCTGTAGAATACAATTATAACACACTGGAAAGTCTAAAATAACAACAATTTCTAGAATTATTATTGTGGTTATTGGAACGAAGTTCCTTACGGCAGGCTTGGAGGGGATAAGGATTGCTGCGTGACCGAACTGAAAAAAATGTGATAGTAAAAGCGTAAGAAAACAGCGTAAGAAAAAAAGTGTGCGTCTCGGGACGCTTGACAGAAGTGATAACTTAAACTAATGTGGGTTAAAGTGAGAGCGGAGAAGCCGGTCAAAGTCCTGTAAAAGTCTTGTCAAAGTCCCGTCAAGGTCCTGTCAAAGTTTGTCAAAATCCGGTCAAAGCCCTATCAAAGTCCTGTCAAAGTCCGGTCGAAGTCCGGTTAAAGACCGGTCCAATTCCGGACGAAGTCCCGTCAAATACCGGTCAAAGTCCTGTCAAAATCCGGTCAAAGTCCTGTCAAAATCCGGTCAAATACCGGTTAAAGTCCGCCAAAATCCGGTCAAAGCCTTATCAAAGTCCGGTTAAAGTCCGGTCGAAGTCCGGTCAAATACCGGTCAAAGTCCTGTCAAAATCCGGTCAAAGTTCAGTCAAAGCCCTGTCAAAATCCGGTCAAAGCCCGGTCAAAGTCGGGTCAAAGTCCTGCCAAAATCCGGTTAAAGTCCAGTCAAAGTCCTGTCAGTCTTGTCAAAATCCGGTCAAAGTCATATCAAAGTCCGGTCGAAGTCCGGTTAAAGTACAGTCGAAGTCCAGTCAAATACCGGTTAAAGTCCTGATAAAATCCGGTCGAAGTCCTGTCAAAGTCCGGTCGATGTCCGGTCAAATACCGGTCAAAGTCCTGTCAAAATCCGGTCAAAATCCGGTCATAGTCCGGCCAAATACCGGTCAAAGTCCTACCAAAATCCGGTTAAAGTCCAGTCAAAGTCTTGTCAAAATCCGAGCAAAGCCCGGTCAAATCCCGGTCAAAGTCCTGTCAAAGTCCGGTCAAAGTCCGGTTAAAGTCCTGTCGAAGTTTGTCATAATCCGGCCAAAGCCCTATCAAAGTCCGGTCGAAGTCCGGTTAAAGTCCGGTCAAAGTCCGGTCAAAGTCCGGTCGAAGTCCGGTCAAATACCGGTCGAAGTCCGGTCTAAGTCCGGCCAAAGACCTGTCAAAGTCCGGTCAAACCCCGGTCATAGCCCGGTCAAAGTCCGGTTAAAGTCCGGTCAAATACCGGTTAAAGTCCTGACAAAATCCGGTCGAAGTCCTGTCAAAGTTTGTCAAAATCCGGTCAAAGCTCTATCAAAGTCCTGTCAAAGTCCGGTCGAAGTCCGGACAAATACCGGTCAAAGTCCTGTCAAAATCCGGTCAAAGTCCTGTCAAAGTCCGGTCAAATACCGGTCAAGTATCGGTCAAAGTCCTGCCAAAATCCGGTTAAAGTCCAGTCAAAATCCGGTCAAAGTCCGGTCATAGTCCGGTCGAAGTCCGGTCAAATACCGGTTGAAGTTCGGTCAAATACCGGTCGAAGTCCGGTCTAAGTCCAGCCAAAGACTTGTCAAAGTCCGGTCAAACTCCGGTCATAGCCCGGTCAAAGTCCGGTTAAAGTCCGGTCAAAGTCCGGTTGAAGTCCGGTCAAAGTCCGATTGAAGTCCGGTCAAAGTCCGGTCCAAGCTGACTGGTCACTGTGTGACGCCACCTGGGACTTCGAAATAATCGATGTTCCAGGGAGGTCGGCTAACGCTGGCTGGTCGATGGAGCGCTCGCGTTACGGAACGTTTCGGTTCACCCTCCCATAAGAAGTTATCACTTCAAAAAGCGTTAAAAGCGCTGCATAACCAGCCAGCGTCAGTTCCTTTTTGCCTGCATCAAAATTGTGTGCGAATTTCAGCTCAATCAGTTTTTAAAATGAAATTCATTCAGCCAGTTATACTTGAAGTATTTTTATATCTCCTTCGATTTTTAAAAGATTACGCTAGCTCGTTATTATTTATTTATTACATAAGTTGATAAAAAAATGCTATACAATAGCTTTACCGCGGCAGTCTCCGAGTGCTACACGTCTTTTTTTTATTTTGTTATTTTAGTTGATAATTTGTATTTTTTACAATTTGTGTCGATTCTACATTAGCCGAAGGAACTTCGTTCCTACCTGGTGTCCCACGACACACACCACTTTTTTATTTTTTTATCCGAGCACGGCAAAGTGGCAAGCCCCTAGGGAGAAGCGGATATACACTGGCTTATCCTGGAACGCGATCCACACATGGTGGATCACTATGGCAGGTTTTAACACCAGTTAACACCAGTTCGCTATCCGGGCGCATACGGATATCCTACCACCAGCAGAGTTAAGGAATTTGGGAGGGGAAGGGATTGGGGCAGGGAAAGAGATAGTAAGAGGGAGCAAGTCTCTCGAGAGAACCTGATATACACTGGCTGATCCTGGAACGCGACCCACTCAAGGTAGGTCAATATGGTTTTAACACCAGTTTACGATTGCCACCATCCGGGCGGACACGAATATATCCTACCACCAGCGCAACCAGCTGATTGTATGACGTTTGTCTTACCTGTTGAGGCTGCAGGTATATGTACTGCGCCGCTGTAGACAAAAAGAGACATTAGCTGCCGTGAAGAAGGTAGTACAAAGGTCATAGGTTACAAGGTCCCTCGTATGCGAGAGGCCGTCTGGGTTGGTACCGCCGTTTTGTCTATTTCTGCCGCTAAGCAATAGTGTAACACTGATGTGTATCCGTTTGAAGGACATTGAAGCCAGTGAAATTACTGGGCATGCATTAGCAAGTCGCTCGCTTAATGGTAAGCACCACGCCTATCCATAAACAGAAGCAACACCACACAGAACTATGAATTACAAAGCACTGCATGGAACTGAACTGCGCTCGCCACTCCAAGACATAAGATGTTAAGTCTCATAATGCACAGTAATTTCACTGGCTTCAATGTCTTTCAAACCGAAACACGATAATGCTTACACAGTGTTGCTTGGCGGCAGAAATAGACAAAACGGTGGTACCAACCCAGACAGCCTCTCGCATACGACGGACCTACCACCTTGTTTGTGCACAGTTTGTTAGATTTTTAACTCGAAAAATAGTATTGACGCTGCGTTGAATCACTCGTCAAGGTTTTATGGTAGTTTATTTGCATGTCTCACCGAGGTCTAGCAGTAGTGCAGCCGCGATCAGCAGGAAGGGAGCACCTCGACTCCACGTCGTGTAGGTGGCGCCACCGAACGGGTATCCGACCAGCACTCCTGATGAGCATACAACATACTGGGTCAGGGCAGGCAAGTCAATGGTCAGGATTCTTCTGAAAACGAGGACAGATGGTAGTGCTGACTGCTGATGATTACAGACACGGTACCACAAAAAAATCGAAGGGCATTGAAGACAGTGAAATAACTGGGCGTTATGGGACTTAAAAACTTGCGGGGATGCATAGGGCGCTGAGTGACCGAGCCCAGAAATCCCACGCTGTATGTTTCGGTCGTGTTCATCGGCCTCAATAAAACGCTCGTTGTAGGTACAGGGTTAGTACAGGTAGGACTTTCGGAAACAAACTATGTCTAAAGGTAGCCAACACAGTCCAGTGTTATACAGCGCTTTGTAATCTAAAGTTCAGAATGGTGTTGAGTCTGTTCATGGAAAGATGTGTCATGTGGCGCCTACCATCAGGCGAGCGAACAGACCTTTCGTTATTCAAGTTAGAAAAATCTTTTTTTCTATGGAAAAAGGGGGCAAACGGGCAGGAGGCTCACCTGATGGAAGAGATCACCGCCGCCCATGAACACCTGCAACACTGAAGGGCTTGCAAATGCGTTGCCGGCTTTTAAGGAAAGAATACGCTCTGTTTTCTTTTTTATAGCATAGGCCGGCAAACGTGCAAGCGGGTCACCTGATGGTAAGTGATCTCCACCGCCCATGTACGCCCACCACCAGAAGAATCCTGGGCGCGTTGCCGATCTTAAAGGAAAGGGATAATTAGGGATTGGGAAGGAGACTGTCTATAGCGTGGCTCTACCACTCAAACTCTCTTCTTGAAGGTTCCCAAGTCGTCATACCATGTGAGTGGTGTAAGTCTGTGTGTTTTTTTTTTGTGGGGCTCTATGCCCCACTCTCGTCCCTCTGATATTATTTTCAGAGTTTTTACCCATCTATAGGATTCTCAATTTTTTTTATTATAAAAACCCCGTAATAATGTAATAGTAAAAAAGTATTATATAAAATATAAAAAGTACAATGATAAAAGAATAAAAGAAATGCACACATTATAGTGTTTGTCTGCATTAATACGGTTATAAAAAGTACAGAGACATTAAAATTTAAATTTACACAATAAAAAACATACAATTGTAAAAAACCAATCACACATCTTGTGATTGTCAGTGTCTCTGTACTATCTGAAAAATCTTTCGTCCGACAACTACACAATAAAACAAAGTACAGTAATACCCCGGACTTACGCGATAGGTGGGACCGAGCGATAACCGTGTAAGTCGAATTCGCGTAAGTCGGGGTACAACTTTGCATGCACTTTTGAGTGACATAATTTGAGGTTATCAATAAAACACAACGTACGTAAAACAATTCAACGCGGAACACGTTCGAACCTGTCGTAAACGGACCACTAACATGGCGACATAGGAGAGCTGACGCGCGCGGCCATCAAAAATAAAAACCGCGTATCTCCGAATTCGCGTAAGTCGGGGTAGCGTAAGTCGAGGTATTTTACTGTATAAAATCATTATAAAGTGTGTGTAGTTCTTTCTTTTTTATTTATGGCTTTCGCAGTATTATGCATGTGGCGGATTGTCGTCAAATATTGCCAGCCACTCCCCAACATTTTTACATATTTAGTTGTATGCGCGGGCAACACTCAAAGTGACAGGACAGATGAAGAGCCCGCCAAAACGAAACTTGTAACGACCTAACGGGAACTAACGGCTGATCACAGACTTGTACAACACTTGCCTTTTAATATTGTACACTACTATTGTGGAAACAAGTAAAGGTATATACGCAACGATACGAAGCGTTTCATTTGTGGATACCCCACAAATTGGTGACCCCGACGTGATCAAGCCTCTACAGAAAACTACAGGTCAGTACTGGGTTACATTAATCTGCCCAGCGGGTTCATACAGCCCTGAAGGGTGAAATATTCCCTGCTAGAAGAGTTACAACCTACGCTCCCATAGGCAACTACGCTCCGGGATATCTGCAAACAGCCTGATGCCAACAGGCCAGTTGTACCTACCTACTGGCCATTGCTTCTGCTTCTCTGCACTGCATAGTGGTGTTCAGTGAAAGTGATAACAGTGCTAACGTTTAACAAAATTATAATACTAACCATTTGGTCATTTTTGTACAAAGGTACATAAAACATATTGACTGCATGTTACCTCATATTGCGTCATTCATATCTCTTCAACAGTGAGAACCTAAAAAGTAGTACCTCCAAGAACCTAAGTGTAAATTGATATTAGGTACATAATTTAATATTACCTAAGTACCTAGCATGTATTTCACTATAAACTAAAACTTTCTTTGAATGTTAATTTCTAACACAATTAACTAAGCTGTACTTACTATAAAGAACAATAATAACCATATTAAACTATTTTGCACCTATCTTACATAATAAGATATACATTTATTACATAGGCGCATAATTTATATTTATTTTTTATGGTGGTGTCAAATACTTTTTCAGTATTGCTGTGGTTATAAGGTTTTGCATGTTCTGAGTTATTTTACTTTATATGTTATGATGATTTAAGGTTTTTTAATTTTTTTTTATTATTCTTTGTGTGTTATGGGCATTAATTTGGTTATTCATTTTATTTACTTTTACTATATGTGATTGTATTGTCTTGCACTTTTATTAGGCCTTGCATTTTATTGATAATTGTTCTGTGTGTGTGTTTGTCTTGCCTTTCGCTATGGCTTCACAAGAGCAACTGCAATTGCAAATTACAGAATTACAGAAGCAGTTGGCAAGTCTGCAGGTACAGACTCCACCCCAGACGAGTGTGTATGGGGTTTCTGTTAAATTACCTGCATTTTGGAGGGATAAGCCTGCCATATGGTTCGCACAAGCCGAAGCTCAATTTGAAATTTCTGGTATTAAGCTGGATGCAACTAAATATGGCCATGTACTGTCCACTCTGGACACGCGGATGGCTGAGGAGGTGGAGGATATACTTTCAAACCCTCCCTCTGAAAATAAATATGAACATTTAAAAAAAGAAATAATAGCTCGGTTTTCAACATCAAAGGAACAACGAGTGAGAAACCTGTTGGGTGACATACAGCTAGGGGATCGTAAACCTTCAGCATTCCTGCGCCATCTGCGTTCCCTCGCAGGGTCCTCCACCAATGATGAGGACATAATCAGGGAATTGTGGATGCGGAAGTTGCCGAGTGAGGTCCAGCGGATCCTTATGGCTCAGCGAGAACTACCTTTAGATAAGGTTGCTGAAATTGCTGATGCCATTGTCGAAGCACCTTCAATCTCATGTGGGCTGCCTGTAGTGAATACCATCTCTTTACCTACAGAACTGCAGGACCTTAAGAGACAGATGGAGCAACTACAGAGGCAATTCCTAGATTTTGCGCGTCAGTCGCGATCTTCGAGATCCAGGTCGCATTCAAGAACGCGCTCAAAATCTAGGTCCCGTTACGAGTTATGCTGGTACCATAAAAGATTCGGCAAGAAAGCATCGAAATGCATCAGTCCATGTAAATGGATGCCATCGCAGCAGGAAAACCTTGCCAGCAATCAGTAGAGGCGGCATCTGATTGCATTTCTCCCGGCCGCCGTTTATTTGTTACTGATTCCAAGACCAAAACTCGGTTTTTAATCGACACTGGCTCGGATCTGTGTTGTTACCCACGCAAATTATTAAGAGATTATGATAAACCCTCAGACTTTGATGTCCGAGCTGCTAACGGTAGCCCAATCAAAACATATGGCACCATCGCCCTATGCTTGAATTTAGGTTTACGCCGGGATTTTAGATGGAATTTCATTGTTGCAGAAGTGGGGATGCCTATCATTGGTTCTGATTTCTTGGCACATTACCATCTTTTGCCGGATTGCCATAAACAAAAGCTGATAGATGGCACCACACAACTTTCTGTTGCTGCAACCATAGCACATAAAATTACACAGCCCAGCATAAAAACAATTTTCGCTGGGGAATCTCCTTTCTTGAAAATTCTTAAGGAATTTCCAGAAATTACTCGGCCACCTGGACTGCAGAGGACTGTCAAACATTCGACAGTCCACCACATCGTCACCTCCGAAGGACCTCCAGTCACGAGTCGTCCGCGCAGGCTTGCGGCGCAAAAGTTGCAGGCTGCTAAGAAGGAATTTGAGGATATGGTCGCTTGTGGGACAGCACGACCTTCGAAAAGCCCGTGGTCTTCACCATTGCACATGGCTAAAAAGAGTGAAAAGGGTTGGCGTCCGTGCGGGGACTACCGATCTTTGAACGCACGCACAGTGCCGGATAGATATCCTGTTCGTCATATTGGAGACTTTGGTCAGGACTTGGCTGGTTCCACAGTGTTCAGCACTGTGGACTTGGTCAAGGCATACCAACAAATTCCGGTCAACCCTGGGGATGTTTCTAAAACCGCAATCATAACTCCATTCGGGTTATTCGAATTCCCCTTTATGACGTTCGGGCTACGTAACGCAGGACAGACCTTCCAGAGATTTATTGATGAGGTGGTGCGTGGTCTCAGTTTCTGTTTTCCTTATGTGGATGACATTTTGGTATTCTCCCGTACTCCAGAGGAGCACATTGAGCACCTACGTATTCTATTTAAACGTTTATCTGAATACGGGGTTGTAATAAACCCCTCAAAATGCGTATTCGGCTCAGATGTAGTGACATTCTTAGGTCATCGCATTTCCAAAGATGGGACGTGCCCGCCACCTGAGAGAATCGAAGCCTTGCGGAATTTCCCTCTACCCAAAACAGTAGAAGGTTTGCGCAGGTTCCTGGGGATGGTAAATTTTTATCGTCGATTTCTCCCAAAGGCCGCTGAGTTACAGGCACCATTAATAAATATCTTGGCTAATTCACAGCTCAAAGGCGCTAAACCGGTTCCCTGGACTCCCGAAGCAGAAGTGGCGTTTCAGAAATGCAAGGATCATTTAAGTAATGTCACTCTTCTGGCCCATCCAAACAACACGGCCCCTCTAGGGTTGTTTACCGACGCTTCCTCAACACATGTTGGTGCTTGTCTCCAACAGCGCGTTGAAGATGATTGGCAGCCTCTTGCATTTTTTAGTAAGAAACTTACAGCTCGTCAATCAACTTGGCCCGCTTATTACAGGGAACTGTTGGCAGTTTATGAGGCTGTCCAGCATTTTCGACACGTGTTGGAAGCACAACATGTAACAATTTACACGGACCACAAGCCCTTGATCTACGCGTTTTTACAGCGCCGCGAGAAACTGCCTCCACCGCAACTAAACCAACTGACATTTATCTCTCAGTTTACCACCAACATCGTTCATGTTAGTGGTAAAGATAACGTGGTTGCTGATACAATGTCACGCGTGGAGTCTGTTAATTTAGAAGATGACTATGGCGCACTCGCTAAAAATCAAGAAAACGACCCAGAACTTCGAGAGATGATGTCTCAGTCTTCTCTCAAACTTGAGAAAGTCCCAATACCTGGAAAAGACTTGTCGATTTTTTGCGACGTATCTACTGGGAAACCACGTCCTTACTTGACTCCGTCATTTCGTCGAGCTTACTTTAATAAGCTTCACAACCTCAGCCACCCAGGCGCGCGGGGATCCGCGCGATTGGTGACTGACCGCTTCGTATGGCCTGGAGTCCGAAAGGACTGTTGCACCTGGGCTCGTTCTTGCGCGTCTTGCCAACGAAGTAAAATTACCCGGCATACATCTGCCCCTTTAGGAAATTTCGCTTCCCCGACTAACCGTTTCCGCCACATACATATTGATATCATAGGACCTCTTCCGCACAGTAAAGGATACCAATACTGCCTCACGGCCGTCGATAGGTTCACAAGGTGGCCCGAAGCCTGGCCTATGGTTGGGATAACCGCAGAAGAAGTGGCCGAGACATTTTTCCGTGAGTGGATTGCTCGGTATGGCGTACCCCAGATTGTGACAACCGACCAGGGCCGCCAATTTGAGTCCGCACTGTTCCAATCACTCATGCAGTTCTGCTCCGCTAAGCGTGTCCGTACCACTAGCTACCACCCATGTGCTAATGGATTAGTGGAACGGATGCACAGGACACTTAAGGCGGCCCTTATGTGTCACAATGAATCTTGGTCGTATGCTTTACCGGCAGTCTTACTTGGTATGCGCTCGGCACTGAAGGAGGATATTCAAGTTTCTCCTGCCGAGCTAGTCTATGGGGAACCTCTTTGTTTACCGGGGGAATTTATGGCACCTCTGTCTAAGGAAGAGGTCAACAATGACTCCTCCCCATTTATAATCCAGCTCAGACGCCATATGTCACAGCTGCGACCTGTCCCAAATTCGCGTCATGGTCAGAAGTCGTCATTTGTATTTAAAGACCTCGCAAAGTCCACACATGTGTGGCTACGCGACGATACGGTCCGACCATCTTTGAGACCTCCATATACAGGACCATACAAGGTTATAAACCGATCAAATAAAACATTTACTATCGCTGTGGGTGACAAAACGGTCGTCGTGAGTATAGACCGAATAAAACCAGCTTTCTTTTGTGACGATGAGAACACAATTACCATACCAGCTAAGGGCACTAACAGCTCCCCAGTTAATCAGGAGCAAATTCCTAGCTGCACGGACAAAAGGGTACAACAGAAACCCTATACAACTCGATCTGGCAGACAGGTCTGTTTCAAAGTCCCTGTAGACATGTAAAGTTTAACTGGTTCGTTAATATAATTGTGTAATCTTGTGTGTTTTAATTTAGTCCTAAGTTGATTTGTACATTGTGTAGTATTACTGTAAGCATTCAACATTGTTATTTTCCTTTTGTTTTTTTTCTCCGTGGGGGGGTGGTGTGGCGGATTGTCGTCAAATATTGCCAGCCACTCCCCAACATTTTTACATATTTAGTTGTATGCGCGGGCAACACTCAAAGTGACAGGACAGATGAAGAGCCCGCCAAAACGAAACTTGTAACGACCTAACGGGAACTAACGGCTGATCACAGACTTGTACAACACTTGCCTTTTAATATTGTACACTACTATTGTGGAAACAAGTAAAGGTATATACGCAACGATACGAAGCGTTTCATTTGTGGATACCCCACAATGCATTTAGCCAGTGTCAAGTATAATTTATTGTCAAGTATTTTTACAAGAACGATGAAACACGGATGCGGTCGATTTCAAGGTCTTGTCGGAGTTTTGGTGTTAACTCCTTTCAGTACGATTATTAATTCACTTATTTCAATGTTTCCATATACTGTTCATCACCGTCAATGTTTATTGAACAAATCCACACCACTTTTATATAACAAACACAACTCTAAACTAGTTAATGAAATAAATTAAAATAAGCGGTCAACTGCACTGTCAGAATTCCCGCCAAAACTCCAAGTGTGTAGTTACCGAGTGCAACAGCCCCAAGTAGCGCGCCGATGGCCCTGTGCGCGTGTTGTGCCGGCACGGAGGCCGCGCACAGTGCCAGCCCCGACACGCTGCCGAGCGCCGCGCCGCACCCGTGCACCGCACGACCAGCGCATGCGCACCACACACCACCGCCACGCGCTTCCATCACGCCGCACCACGAGAACACTGACACCGTTACACACTGTATGAGGTTTTTTGAAGTGTTAACTTCTTTTGGGAGGGTAAACCGCTTCGTAACGTAACGCGTTACGGCGCTACTCTGGCTTTCCGTTCTCTCACGCATACGGCAGCAGTAGGCAGGCTCCTCCTCTCTCACTTTAACCCACATTAGTTTAAGTTATCACTTCTGTCGAGGGTCCCGAGACGCACACGTCTCATTTTTTTATTATTAGATTGAATTACGAGACGAGCAAGGCGCTCGCCTGATGGTAAGCGTCTGCCCATAAACAGACGTAACACCACAAAACTTTCAATTACAAAGCACTGCATGGCACTGAATTGCGCTCGTCACCCCGAGACATAAGATGTTAAGTCTCATAATGCCCAATAATTTCACTGACTTAAATGTCCTTCAAACCGAAGCACAACAGTGCTTACACACTGTTGTTTGGCGGCAGAAATAGACGGTGCGGTGGTACCAACCCAGATGGCCACTCGCATAAAAGGGACCTACCACCTTGTAAATGAGGTATCTCCTAAACTCCATTTCAGTTATTTTTTTTTTATCCTGGCTCGGCAAAGTGACTACGCTACACCTGATGGTAAGTGTAGCGCAATCCAAGAATAGTGTCGACCAACGATAAACAATGTGTCCATCGTAGGTCGGCAAGATCATGCCGGCCTGCCAAAGGGCCAAGGGGGAGGGGAAGGAAAAAGGTAGGTAAGGTAAGGTAAGGTAAAGGGTTAGGATCAGGGGGCAAGCCCCCTGGGGAGAACCGGATATACACTGGCTGAGCCTGGAACGCGACCCACACAAGGTGGGCCACTATGGCAGGTTTTAGCACCAGTGTACGGTGGTCGCTATCCGGGCGGATACAAGTATCCTCCCACCAGCATACATTTCCAATTGAAGATCGTACGTCCTACAAAGGTAGGTCCCTCGTATGCGATGCTGTCTGGGTTGCTACCACCGAGCCGTCTATTTCTGCCGCCAAGCAACAGTGTGTAAACACTGTTGTGTTTCGGTTTGAAGGACATTGAAGCTAGTGAAATTACTGAGCATTATGAGACTTGACATCTTATGTCTCGGTGTGACGAGCGCAGTTCAGTGCCTTGCAGTGCTTTGTAATTCAAAGTTCTGTGTGGTGTTGCTTTTGTTTATGGGCAGGCGTGGCGCTTACTATCAGGTGAGCGCCTTGCTCGTCTCGTCATTTAATCAAATTAAAAAAAATCCGTAATTAGTCGCTAAACCGGTACTACATGCCTTCACCGCTCGTTATTAACTGGCGTAAAAATTACTTTCTGGCTATCTCCATCTAGTTTAGAAGCACCTACCTATAGCGGCGAGAGCTAGCAGTGCAGTGGCGGCGCGCAGCACAGGCGCGGGTCCTCGACGGCACACCGCGGCAGCACACAGCGGCGCCGTCACCAGCTGCACGCCAGCCTTGGCACTCAGCACCAGACCAACGATCGCTTGTGCAGAACCTATCTCTCCCCCCTCCGATCCCACCCCGCCCGCTGCCCGCACAGTATCGTTCAGCATAGCAACGAGCGGGGCCTCGTGACGAGTCCACAGCTCCAGCGACTCACCACGCACCCAGTCCGGGATTATAGGCACTGGAACAAATACGTCTACGTCACAGTTCCTTCAGCAGCATATAGAAAGCCTATAATTAGATAGAAACCGTACTTTAAAGGCTCGACACCCAGCAAAAGTTATTAGTCTATAGGCTTCCCTAAAATAAATAAATTTTATCGTTATGTTACGATTTTCATACAGTCCACTTAATCTACTGCGATATTCCAAAACCTCTTGCAGCACTTTGAGTACTGACTTACTTACATATACCGTACACGCTTGTGTTTTGATTGTTTTTGTTTTGTTTTATTGCCTATGTTTTGATAGGTATGTACTTATATTGTTAAAACTTTTACCACCCAATGGTTGCCAATAAATGTTTTCTTTCTTTCTTTCTTTCTTTCACTTATCAGTGCCCACAATGCTCAGAAATAGATTCTTGTAAATTGATGTTACCTACCAGTCTCGTCCACATATTTATACACTGGTACGGTAAATTGCCCTTAACAAGATGCCGTTCACCTTTAACAGCCTTATGGGTTTGAGCTATTTAATCTGAGTCTTACCAAGAACTGTGAGCAGCACATTGTCCAGGAAAAATGTCACGTATATTAGAGCGAAAGCGAGTATCGCGTGGCGTGTCTCGTACTCCATGCTGGTTACTGCTGGCTCACACACAATACACTACCGCCTTTACAAGCACAACAAAATTACAAGCAATATCACTTGAAGAGCCCTGACTAAGGAAGATTGAATACCAGGAGGAATTGGGCTTATTTAGGTTGAAGGATTAAGAAACGCATGTGTGAAGGAAAGCTGGGAACACGGACTGATCCATTAGGTTGATATAAAAAGGTATTACAAAAGAAAAAGGAAAGTATCAAGACAATTCCCGAAGGTTGGCAGTTGATACGGCGAGCGATCAGCGCGACACTCGACGACGGAATGTTCTTGAAAGAATGGTTGGAAGAGTGTGTGGCGCAGATAAGGGTATATGAATTTCAATCAGGACGCAGCGGCCCGACAGCGATCTGGTTAAAGCAATTTTCTGGTATACCGCGCTTAAGCAGCGTTAGCAGAATAAGCCACACGCATTATTTCGGTGTTATTAAGTTGAAATATGTACATCTGATGTTTTAATAATAAATTATTGATCATCTGCTATGTAGTGTGCTTATACAAACCCTTCAACCCATCAGTAGGGTATTTTCATAATAACAAAGTCGAGGCGAAATCCTTTAATAGCAAAAACGCCGGAAAGCACGGAAATTCTTTCTAGTCTCCACAAGATCCATATAGTATACAGCTCCAAATCCTACCACCAGCAAATCTAATCATAAAGATGAAGCTTGTATACCATCAACGCGTGTGTGTAATATATTTACAACACTGAATACTGAGCGTGATCCATCCGCAGACAAACATCTGATAAATGCTAATGTATGCTGTCGAGTGCTGCCAATATGCGACAACATCCATAATCCATAGAAATCGGCTACATTATCTATGGATGCTAATACGTAACAGGAGATGGAAGATGGTCTAACTCCATGTCATCACTGAGGACACTCGTCGTGACTAGGTTGTTAATAGTAATACCAAATGTAATATGTGTAATGTAATCCGAATTGATAATATGAGTACGGTCACCTCTGGTCATTAGGTACAAACTAGAGAATATTATACCTACCGAGTTCTACTAAAACAAGCGGTAGAGCCACGCTGTAGACAGTTTTGTGACAGCATGAATGGGTGGTATCGATAAGACATCAAGTGGCTTCTTGATGTTGGGTTTTTTTTCGCCTCCTAGATCATCATTCGTAGATAGAAACTAGGCCAATATATATACCAAGTTTGAAAAGAAAATAGAGTTTGAAAAAGGCGCATTATAATTTGATGATGTCAAATAGAACAACAGCTGTAACTTTTAAACGGTTCAGCAGATTTGCTCCATATATTGCTCAGAACCATGTCGATTAAATTAGCTTTCAAACAAGAAGACCGCATTGTAGTCGGTCTATTCATTTAGGTGTTACGGTGCCACAGGCAGATACACACATACACGGACTTATAAGACCTCCATATTTGTAGAGGGCTAAAAAAGGCAAATTCTCTACAGTATACGCGAATTGACTGTGTTGACTGTCCCTATTTAGATAATCCAATGAAGCTGAACAAAGAGTAGCTATCGGTCTTGTGTGCTATCCATCTGTGCAGCGGGGCGTCGAAAATACATTAAATCACCTTGTTAAACACAATCCATTTGAACATCTGCGACCGATACTTCCAACCAGCCACCCGTACCAACTTTTTTTTCTCCTAGCCCTGTATTATATACGTTTCACTGCTGGGCACGGGCCTCCTTTACTGAATGAGAGGGATTAGGCCTTAGTCCACCACGCTGGCCTCATGCGGGTTGGCAGACTTCACATACCTTCGAAAAATCTTATCGAGTTCTCAGGTATGCAAGTTTGCTCACGATGTTTCCTTCACCGTTAAAGCAAGCGATAATTAACAATTAATATACACGTAACTTAGAAAGTCAGTGGTGTATGCTCTTGGGGTTGGTTTCGAACCCGCGACTTTCGTCTCGACATTCCATACCACTCCCCGCTGAGCTATCGCTGCTTCTACTACATAATGTAAAAATATTTTTACAATAATTCTTTCACTAATTTCTTTAAAAAACCTTATCATCAACACAATCATGTGGTAGAATCATGGGTGGGAGCATTTTTATATCCCCTTCTATTTGTGTCAGGGATGTCTTTTCACGTGTACTGACATGTTTTTTGACTGAGATCATGTATAGAGGAATGTTAATTCGTTTCTGAGTGGTTCAAATTTAACAATCTTTGATTCATGATTTTGAATGTTGCTTTGTAAATTTGGTGGTTTTGTTGTATTTAACACTAGCTTTTCCTCGCGGCTCCGCCCTCGTGATCTGCTTTTTCCGAAATAAAAAGTAGCCCATGTTCATCAGAGATAATGTAGAATTCTAATGGTGAAAGAATTTTTCAAATCGGTCCAGTAGTTCTTAAGTTTAATATGCGTTACACACAAAAATACAAATCTTTCCTCTTTATAATATTAGTGTAGACTAGCTTGTGCTCGCGACCCTGTCCGCGTGAATGTAATTTTGTGTTAGATCCCACGGGAACGGACCATCTGAATACAATATATTGTAAGTTTTACGCTAGATCATATACTTATGTGCCAAGTCTCATCCCAGTTCATTCAGCCGGTAAATTATGATAGACCAGAAGCGATAAAAGTATTCCGCCATTAAAAAGCTTTCATTCAAACGTTCATCCCCTTTTTTGGCCCTTTAGGGAATGCAATTTAAAGAAAAAAATACCCTATGTTTAACTATATTTGTGCCAAAATTCATCGAAATCGGTTCAGTGGTTTAGATTTTTCATACAAACTTTCATCCCCTTTTTTAAAAATAACAATCATATTTAATTGGTATGAGAGGATCTATATTGATTGGAGACATGGATATCGAATTATTAGTATTCCAACAGCTTCAATATCCTTCAAACTGAATTACAAAATTGCTTACACACAGCTACTTGGCGGGAGAAATAGACAAAACAGTGGTCACAACACAGATAGACGTGGAAAAGCTTGTTTATATATCAAACATAGTATTATTACTATCACGTTTCATAAATTTTGGTAAAGTATGTACATATTTAGATTTAATTATTTTAGTATGTATGTACATAACATACATAATATCATTGGAAATAGTACATTGTTTTGTTGAATTTGAATTTATGATCTCATAGTAATAACAAAACGTCTTGTAACTGTCATGTACTACGTCACGCAGATCCGGGTAGAGGTGCGACATTGTTGTTTAATATCGATTGTAAAATGTAGACAGATTTACATTGTCGACTGTAGATTTAGAAGGTGTCTAAATTAAAATGATATTATTATAAAGCAATGTTTTCTTGTAACAATAAAATGAGTCATTTCAACCTGATAGGTATTTATCGCATGCGCTTTTACTCTCTGGCGTTATTTCAGCTTAGTGTCCGAGTCCACGATCTCAATAATACATTTCCATTTCACCCGACCTCTTTGTACTATCACATTTTCACCTGCAGATCAATTGGAAAAATCGTTTAGCAATACATTAATGATGTGATAACTACTATCTTCTTGTATGTGTTCTAGTAGCTTGGGGCCTTGGATTACTAATTTTAACGTACTTCTTATTATTTACCAATACTTACGAATATTACATAAAATGTAACACCCAACTCTTTGCCCAAAGTCTATGGTAAGATATGATTATCTTGTATTGGGATTCATGAGCCAGGAACTACGAAAGATCTTAGGTCGTATAACACCCAAAACTAAGTATTTGTGGAACTCATGGTCTCTCGTTTCACAGTTTGCTACTCGCCCACTATGCCCCAGATACGATGTATCGAGGTTATTCTTTTAATGTTACTATGTTCCCCCTCCAGATCAAATTTAATTTAATAATTTATAGTATCGGGATATTATACGATTATACTATTTCTTAGTTTGGGGGCAAAATGGGCCACCTAGGATTTATAATTACTATTTCTCGCTATCCTCTCCAGAAAACCAAAAAATATAAAAGATCTTATATATAGACAAACAAACATGATGAACGCTTTATCGTGATTTACAAAATAAACACTACGCAGACAAAATTTACGCGTTATAAATCAAATTCAGTATTCAACGTTACGTTGAATGAGTGGCTGAATCGATTGTGTAGACGTCATACACGGAGGCTTTCGGTGGGAGGTCGCTTCCCTAGTTCACAGTTTACGACCGACAGGTCAGCATTCAGCGCAGAATGGCGTTGTGTGTTGTGGGTCGATCGGAGTCATTAAAATTATTGGTATAAAGTTTAAACAGTGTGGTCGTGTGTTAAAGTGCGCGTCGTAGAAGCTAGCTGTTGGTGATGTTCGTCCCGTTCCTCACATCCCGATACAACACGCAGTAACTCTGGACGGCGAACCATCGGGCACCTGATCTCTGCGGGGGTATATCGCACTGCACTCTGCCCAGTACATCGGTCTCTCATGCGATTTATAGTGAGTAAACTAATTTAAAAATATTAATTTAATTATGACTAAATTAATTTGTTCGTGGTATAAGTGAGGTAACATTGTAAGTCCAGTCAGTGCGCTGTCCGGTCATTATTCTCGGAAGTGTTGCGTTTGTAAAGTGGCATCCAGTCTTTGTGTGCTGACAGCTCAGTACTCACCCGCTGCCGACCGCAATTCGTCAGAATGTACAATATTATGCAACATGTACAAACATTAACATTATTGTAAGAGAACACTTGTCAAAACCTTCATACAATATCTGCAAGTGCAGTACTTGTGTGTTCATAATATGCAACAGCTACACATCAAAATAATTTGTAAAACAATCTGAGTGTATTAAGTTGTTTTTTAAGAATGGGAAGTTTATATAGGAAGGCAAAATTTATGTCAGAGGTCATTCAAAGCAGGTTATTCTAAATATTGCTCAAATTTCAATATTGATTCATATAAGTTTACAACACACAGCTTTCATGAATATATGAATATTTACAATTTGAATTTCTAATAATATAAATACTCTAATACATAATATTGTAGCTACAAAAATCAAAAGGGTACATCTTTATTGGTGAGCAACATTTTCAAATAAATATAATTAACAATAAGTACCTAATTAGATTATATTTTAAGGTTTGATGAAGTATTGAATACAAATATTGAAATGTAATTAAGCATGTATATATGCAAAGCAGGTTATGTATTTAAAAATAATCTCTGTGACCTTACACTTGTGTAATAAGACACAAATGTCACTTCCTGTCTTGTGGAGTGCACCGCCAAACTATCTTGACAGTTGAGTCAACATGTTTATTCACGACATCTGTGTTTACAAAACTGATAGGTAATACAGGTGTGTACTGTGGGAGGATTTTTGTCCCTCATAATATATTTTTTTAAAGACTGCCTTTTTACTTTAACACCTTTTCTCCACTTAGGGTTGAACTTTAAGAAATAATTTAAACAAGGCCTTTGGTATATAAGAAACCCAGATGTCAATAAAAAAAGGAGTCAGACTGGTGACACCCCTTTTTTCGTCAGTGGTTAAAAATTATCAATGTCTCCCTAATTTTAAATTTCTATCCTCAATGGATTTGTGCTGAGTGATGACGATCACCGATCACCCAGGACAATGCCTCTTATATGTATGTATAGACTAGAATAGCTCACAGCTCTGCCCATTCTTTTTGTACTGAAAAATCACTTTTTTCTCAGTGAAAAAGTGTTTATTTTTCAGTATAAACAAGTAACATAATACAATTGTCCAAGTGGTGGAAGGAATGGCAATAGTCTGAATTTGGAGCCACATTATAGACACTTCTCTACAGAGTTCGTACATTCCTCATTGGCATAAATTGAGCTGCTCTAACTCAAATAAATAATACTTCAATGTATGTAGTGCTAATATGTATTGTAATATGTTTAGAAAAGAGCAACGTAAGAGTTTCTTGCCCGTTCTTCTTTAACGAATCAGCATTCCGAACTGGCGGTAGAGTTAAAATTTGACTGAATCTAAATGATGTTTGACATTTTACAGATTCAATAAATGATTTGATTTGATTTGAGTGGTGGGAGAGTGATGGGCTGGCTCGATATGATTAGTACCACTGTCTCATCAAAAGCAAATGTGAAGGGATGGCTTGTTGTTGTGTTTTATACTGTGAATGAGATATCTGCAGGTCCATTGAGTAAAGTGATTGTCCTGTGTCCCCAAAGGGGTAGGTGGAGGTGCGTGTAACACTCCCACGCTTCTCTCAGCTTGTGCCCATAATATGATAATAGGCTGGCAGCCTATCCCAGCTAACTTAAGTGATTTTTTGAAACAAACATACATACTGTAATTTGGAATTGCCTATAAGGTTATGGCATAAATTTATTGTGATTTTGTTGTTTATTTACATCCTTAGTACCCTCAGGGGTCCACTGGAGACTCGACGGGGGTCTACTTTGGTGTGACAAAAATATATGGTTCACAATTCATAAGTGGGGGACCACGAAAATTTCTCTGCTTTCAATAGAGAAGAACTAAAATGTTGGCTTAACTTCACCTATCGATGTAGGCAGATAATATTTTAAGAAGCTGTGTCTGTTACTTGTATATAAATTGAAATGTAGCTGCATGGGGTCCACCGGAACCAGATAAAATTTGAAAGTGGTCTATGAGGAAAAAGTCGGGGAACCCCTGATTTACATGGTTATAATAATTTACCTACTTGTTTGTCAGTTCTTATTTTTTTTTTTTTTTATGGCGTAGGCCGGCAAACGAGCAAGTGGGTCACCTGATGGTAAGTGATCTCCACCGCCCATGTACGCCCATCACCAGAAGAATCATGGGCACGTTGCCGACCTTAAAGGAAAGGGATAATTAGGGATAGGGAAGGAGAGGGGATTTGGGCTTCCGGATATCTCACTCACCATACGAAACGCAGCAGCAGTGGTAATGACCCGGTCGAGCCAGCCCATTCATGCTGTAGACAAAACTGTCTACAGCGTGGCTCTACCACTCTAAGAAGGTAATTTCTTAATTGAAAAAATACAATATTTGTCAATATATTAATGTAATCAATATATTGTTTCCGCTATATAGTCATTAAAAATATTTCCCATACAGCTTTGTTTTTCCTTAACATATTAATTAGTTTTTAAATTAAATTTAATAAAACCATTTACCATTGGGCTGGATTAAGCCGTATAGAGGACCCTATGCAAGTCTCGGGGCCCCTCTCGTCATAGGTAGCCTAGTCTTAGGTACATAGTATTAATAATAACACCAAATTATAATATATGTATGTCCTTTATTAAAATGAAACTGTTTACAAATTATTTAATCATAATTAATTGAACTATTTAATGAATTATTCTTTAATCAGCATCATCATGATCAATCATTCATCAGACAGGAAACATTATTATATGCATATATAGTTTTCCGGGATAAAAAGTAGCCTATGTTAGTCAGTGATAATGTAGCTTTCTAATAGAATTTTTTAAATCGGTCCAGTAGTTTTTAAGTTTATTTGTTACATACAAAAATACAAATCTTTCTTCTTTATAATATTAGTATTAGTTATAAATACACACCGAATTTAGAAAGACACGTGTGTAATAACACGAAACCTTTTTTATTATGTACGTATAATCAAAGATATTTATTTATAACGGAGTCCAGCAAAGGATCCATCCATTCATCATCCTGGATTCGTCCACAGCTGAACATAGGCCTTTCCAAGTTCGCGTCACCCTTGACGGTCCTCCGCCTTTCTCAGCCGCTTCCCGCTATTTCTTTAAGGTCGTCGGTCCAGCGGGCTCGAGGTCGGCCTACTCTGCGCTTGGACAGGCGTGGTCTTCACTCTAATAACTTTCGGCCCCAACGGCCATCGTGGCGGCGACAAATATGGCCGGCCCACTGCCACTTTAACGTACTAATTCGGCGGGCTATGGTTACTTTAGTTCTTCGACGGATCTCCGCATTCCGGATTTTATCCGTCAGAGAGACTCCAAGCATAACCCGCTCCATAGCTCGTTGAGCGATTTTCAAACGGTAGATCAAGCCCTTTGTCAGAGACCACGTCTCGGCGCCGTACGTCATAACAGGCAGGACGTACTGGTTAATAAATAGGCTTGTTTTTAGGCAGTGCGGTAACGACGACGTAAATATGTGAGGCAACTTTCCAAATGCCATTTTGATCCACCTCGCCTACGAGAAAGCGCAATAAAATGTGTTTATTTACATTAGAAACCTCAAAATTGACAGTGTTTCTCTACTATATTATGCATGTATTATACATATAAACCTTCCTCTTGAATCACTCTATCTATTAAAAAAACCGCATCAAAATCCGTTGCGTAGTAAAGCATACATAGGGACGTACAGACAGTGGGAAGCGACTTTGTTTTATACTATGTAGTGATATTATATTCTATAGCCATTGTTGCCAGTATATTTAAACGTTTCTAAGCTATTGATGATCCAATACAGTTGTTTTTTAATTTTTTTTAGAAAACCCTCTTTCGCTAGATGCGGTTGTAATCGTCATACTCATGTATATTTTAGACAACAGGCGGCGCGGCGCGGCGTTGGTTTATTAATATACTAGCTGTGCCCGCGAACTTCGTTTCGCCATCAAAAAGCTTTCATTCAAACTTTCATCTCCTATTTGGGCCCTTTTAGGTGTTGAAATTTAAAGAAAAAAATACCCTATGTTTAACCCTAGGTCATCAACTATATTTGTGCCAAAATTCATTGAAATCGGTTTAGATTTTTCATACAAACTATCATCCCCGTTTTAAACCCTTCAGGGGTTGATTTTTGAAAAACATAGTAGCCTATGTCTTATTCTGATGTATAATCTATATTATTGTAAAGTTTCATTAAAATCCATTCAGTAGTTTTTACGTGAAACAGTAACAAACATCCATCCATCCATACTTACAAACTTTCGCGTTTATAATATTATTACTAGCTTTTGCTCGAGGCTCCGCCCGCGTGATCCGCTTTTTCCGAGATAAAAAATAGCCTATGTCCTATTCTGATGTATAAGCTATATTATTGTAAAGTTTCATTAAAATCCATTCAGTAGTTTTACGTGAAAGAGTAACAAACATCCGTCCATACTTACAAACTTTCGCGTTTATAATATTAGTAGGATAGTAGGATAGTTTTGTTGTCTTGGGTTCGGAATTTTGATAATATTGTTCGTGTGTGGGCTAAGGCATCACTTGTACTGACTACACCGGCCCTGTGCTTGTATACACACGCTATCAGTGGCACCGCGTGCGCGTGCGACTGATAACGCTCTAACAATACCGCCGAATGATGTGACAAACGTGTTAGCTATCACCGAATGGGACCCAGCCGCAAACCCGCGAGGTACGGACAAGGTCACCTGATGGTAAGTGATCACCATCACTCATGAACAGTATCGTACATTAATGAAAATAACATTACATATTGTAAAATCACCATCAAAGTAGTAGGTAGGCGGGTGTATGATACATTTTTGGACCCGATAGGATACCGGCCACCATACACATGGTAAACACCAACATATAGTGGCTCGTTCCGGCGATGAGCGTTCATTAAACATAAGAAATCATTTGTTATTTATGGCAGCATCGTAGTTGAGGGGCTCAAGAACCCTTACAAATGCTTGTGAGTTACATTGTCACATGTACCGTTGGCGACACCGTTGTAAGTCGTGTGAACTCTCAGGAATGTCAAGTACACGATATAAGTTCCGTACTTCATATTAGCATGCACAATGCACTTCAACCACTGCGCCATGACGTGCAACTGTGCCGGTACATTACTGTTAAAAAAAGTGTGTGTGTGCAATTCACACACGGCATAAGTGAAACTTTAGATTTATCAAAATAAATTAATTAATCAACGAATTTTAATACACAAATGCAAAAAGTAAAACACGTGAATAATACACCACGTTGTTTATGACACATTTTCCGAAGGCTTCGTTGTACGCAGGCGCAGACACGTGATAGCATCCTTGTAATTTATCTGTGGATGCAAACGTGCCCTTAATTCGGTTTCTGGAATTTTTATTGTGTGCGGGATTGCGGGCTTACGATTCCGCGAGGTGGTTCTATGCGGTTTTTTATGTTTTCTGATGTGGTGTAGCGTGTGATACGTGATGTCACTGTCTTGGTTTTAAGGATAGGCAAAAGGACTCACCAAACTGGTACACTTTCTTCCCCGAGAATACCACACACCATGTAAAGTTCTTTCTTCGGTTTGTTTGCTGGATGCTTGATGGTTGTTTGATGGTTGTTTGATGGCAGTGCACTGCTAAAGCGGTTTTTTCGCTACCGGGCCCCGGAGCGATTTTGGCGGGAAAAGACAAACCGCGCGGATGTCTTTCGTTAATTAGCTTGTAGTCGACTGAGAGAGAGGCCGTTGAACCTTTGAATTCATATATATACGAAGGCCGTTGACGCCCCGCACGTTTTCCTCTCCCCCGCTGGTGTGGTCGTTACAAAAAAAGAAGGGAAAAAAAAGGAGAACCAAGACAGTACATGCTCTTTGTAATGTTTTTTATTGTGATATAATATTTATTGTAAACTGTTGTGTTTAATGTTTTATTGTGATATGGTATTTACTGTAAACTGTTGCATTTGGCCGCAACATCCTCCGCCCTCTTGAGAACCCGAAGGGTTTTCAAAAGGTTAACTATGCATAAAGTTGAAAAGTATTAAATATTAACGAATATGTAACTATATTTATTTATTATTGATATATTGTTGTATTAAGTTTATTGAGAAGGTACGTACGTAACTTGACCATGGGTCCTTTAAATGTACTGATTACAACGCTAGTTACATCAGCAAGCCACCTCTGTCTAACTTGAAGCATAAACAAATATTCTACTCGCCATCTATTCCAATATCTCTGGTTGAGTATAGAACTCAAAAGATTGGCGCGGCTAGAATACTTGTCTATTATGACATAAGTTATATGTTTGCGTTTATTTACCAAAACGTTCCACCTGTGTGGAGAAGAATCTACCCATGATAAAGTTATTTTAGAAGCGGAGAAAGCGAATATATTATTTATTGTGATACGCTCGCGGTAAGTTTCAACAACTAATTTTATGACCTTAGACATTAGCAGAGCGGCACATAATTCCAACCTGGCTAATGACTCAACCTTTACCGGAGCAACTTTAGATTTTGCGCACACCAAACGTACGTGCGTTTCATTGACTGCGTCCGTAACGTGTAAATATATGACGCAACCATAAGCTTTAAGACTGGCGTCCGCGAAACCAATAATATTTGTCACACAACCATTAGTGACTGCTACATGGCGCGGTATTTTTAATGACGAAAGAAGCGGTAATTTCTCTTGAAATTTATGAAAAAGTGAAATAATTTCCTTTGGCGGTGTATCATCCCAGTCGATATGAAGATTCCACAATTCTTTTATAAGTAATTTAGCAAATAAGACTACGGGAGCAGCGAATCCCAACACATCCCACAACCGGGCTATGGCTGAGAGAATGCATCGTTTAGTACAACTATTATTTATGTTAGACGTAGTGAAAGTAAAGTTATCTTCTGAAGGAATCCATTTGAGGCCTAAAATTTTTAAACTATCCTTATCCGAGAAATTTATATCTGCACGGTTTGACTGCGGCACAGAGGCTAACAACTCCTGTGAGTTACTCGCCCATTTTGTAAGGTCGAACCCGCCAGCTTTGAACAAACTTATAAGCTCGCTGGATAATACTTTGGCTTCATCGAGTGAAGGTACAGATGTAGCCAAGTCGTCCATGTACAATTCACGGGAGGCGACCGAAGCAGCGCGAGGATAGCGCTCACTTTCATCAGCTGCGAGCTGAGTCACGGTGCGCATCGCTAAAAATGGACTAGACTTCAAACCGAATGCAACGCGGTTAAATTGAAATTCTCGAACAGGTTCAGCAGTATTGAAACGAAATAATATTTTCTGATATTTTCTATGTTCCCCAGTAACAAGTATCTGGAGATACATTTGTTTTATATCGGCCGTAATAGCAATCGGAAATAATCGAAAATTTAATAATAATAAAAATAAGTCTGCTTGTAAATTACGCCCTGTGTGCAAAATGTCATTAAGTGACACACCGTTATGGCACTTCGCGCTCGCGTCTAGAACGATACGTACTTTAGTCGTATCCTTGTCTTGTCTAACGACTGGGTGATGTGGGATGTAATAACCGTCATCAAATTTTTTATCATCCAAGTTTATTTCCGATAAATAGTTTTTATCTAAATATTCCTGGATCACATTGTTGTAACTTGCACGGAGTTCCGGATCTTTTAATTTAGTATGTTCTAATGCAAGTAAACGCCGATAAGCTACAGAACGGGAATTTCCGAGTACTTCCGGTTCCCTACAAAACGGTAATGCAACGCAGTATCTACCGGTTGGTTCACGTGTAACATTTGCGGAATATTGCTTCTCGCAATCTTTTTCTTCCGGACTAAGAAATTTTTGTTCTGGTATTTCTTCTAAATTCCAAAATTTATGTAATGACTCATCTAGTGCCACCGAATAATTGTGCCTAGAATTTAAGTCCACTGTAAGAAGTGTTGCGGAATTAACATATTCGGGTGCAGTGCTCTGCGCAATCGATAAAGCGGTAACTTCGCCCATAAGGATATAACCGAATACTGTTTCAATAGCGGAAGGTGCGGGAGGTGCAATAACTTTACCACCTAATAGCAAAAATGGAAATATCTGTGCCCCGAGAAGTAACTCCACTTCCCCGGGTTCATACCAGAGCGGGTCCGCGAGTGGTACATTCGATAAATGCTGCACTACGGAAATGTCAACATTTTCTGTTGGTAATTTATCTGTAATACAATCGACTACTAAAGCGAGTACGTCATATGAGTTATGATTAATCTTTGAAGACACTTTTATCCCTACGTAACCTATAATACGTCGCGAAATTGAACCTACTCCTTTAATAAATGAGTTCGTAAGCGGTATAATTTTTAAACCAAGTTTTTTACAACAAGCAGAAGTAATAATATTATTCTGTGAAGCGTTATCAATAAGACATCTAACCGAAATATAATGATTATTGTTACTATTAACGTATACTTGAGCGGTTGATAACAAAACTGTAGTTTTTGCCAAGTCATTTTTTATTTTTATGTTGTGGGTATCTGCTCGCGCACAAAGTGAAACACGAGTGTCCGCGGCGATCGCACTAACCGGCGCAGGCGACTGTGTTGGCGTTATAAAATTATCCGACGGCGCGGTACGAGGCGGCTGCGTTGGTTCAGTTGTTATATGCAGAAGAGAATGATGACGTTGGTTACAATTTTTGCAGTTGTGTGATGACTTACAGTGCGATACTTTATGAGTAAAACTAAGACAATTCACACATCCTCTATTGCCTTTAATGAAATCCAAACGCGATTTACTGTTAATTGTTTTAAATAACGGACAATGATAAATATAAGAGTGGTCAGACTTGTTACAATATAAACAAGTTGATGTTTTATTTTTATTAGAACTATTGCCGTAGGTAACAAATGATTGTTGAGTTTTATTAAATCGCGGTTGGTTACACACAACCGAATTGTTTTTTGAACCACTGCGCGTATTAGCTGTCGTGCCTCGACCGGGAACCGAACCCGGTACGGTTCGTTCAAAAATTTTTACTTGAGCTCTGATAAATGTTACGCACTCTTTATAAGATGGTATATCACCATGATTTACGGATCTTTCGAACAATTGCGACGTAGACGAATCTAATTTCCTCATAGCCAAATGCAAGAACATGAAATCCTTCAAATCAGGAATTTTTAGACTTTCTAAAGCTGAAACCGAAGCATGAAATGTTTCGATAAAAGAACCTAGCGATTCAGCATTATTTAAAGCGGGTTTTACATCCAGTAAATTTGACATATAATGCGCACCTAATGCCCTCGTGTCCTGGTACTTCTCTACAAGGCTATCCCATATTGAGTTATAATTTTCCTCTGAGGGTATGATACCAGCCGTTATTTTTAACGCGTTACCCGACAAACTACCTATCAGATATTGTATTCTTTGCGAATCGGTAAGATTCAAATTAGAATGTACATTAGCCTTGAATGACGCGTAAAATAGAGGCCAGTTTTCTATATTTCCATCAAATGATGGGATACGGATCGCTGGCAATTTCACTACACTTTTTGTCGTGTTTTGAGATGTAGCAGGCTGCTTCGAGTTCGCCCCGACAATACTACGAACACGTTGTATACGGGTGTAAATATCTTCAAACGCAGTTAGTTGTGAATAATTCAATTTATAATTGGGCTTTATTTGGCTAGTGAATAAATTAATCGAATCTAAATTGTCGCTAAATTCCTGGCGAATTGTAGGTAAAGTTTCCGTTTCTGCCAGAAAATTATCAGTTGAACGAAGCTCAGTTGTTAAAGATACTTTTTTCGATAATTCATATAAAGATGACAAGCGTTGGAATATTGCCTCATTTTTGGCTGTTAAAATATTTATTTCAAATTCCAAATTTTCCATTATAATAATTCGAATGTATTTATATTAAATGAAACAGTTAAACTTGATTTACGTAACTACCTACGTAGAACCAAGTAGAATGTTCTATGCGCGGGCGTAGCTTACTAATATAAATAACGTAATTTATATGTACGAATATTGTTATTATGATTGTAGCAGAATACACAAGCTATCAATAATTTTATTGTAGATCAGCACGAGGTAATTAGTGCCTAGTGCTTTCTGACTTTAACGTTAACAAAATGGCGGAACCACGCGGAATCGTAAATTTATGGTAAACTTTATATTAGCGGTAGGTATATGAACCTATTTAATGCGGGAATATAATCATGTATTTATATTAGCGGTAGGTATATAACCTATTTAATGCGGGAATATAATCATTTATTTATGTTAGCGGTAGGTATATGAACCTATTTAATGCGGGAATATAATCATTTATTTAAGCGATATAAATGTATACCGAATTAAGAGCTATCCGACTCGAAAAGGACCAAACACTTATGTGGATGCAAACGTGCCCTTAATTCGGTATCTGGAATTTTTATTGTGTGCGGGATTGCGGGCTTACGATTCCGCGAGGTGGTTCTATGCGGTTTTTTATGTTTTCTGATGTGGTGTAGCGTGTGATACGTGATGTCACTGTCTTGGTTTTAAGGATAGGCAAAAGGACTCACCAAACTGGTACACTTTCTTCCCCGAGAATACCACACACCATGTAAAGTTCTTTCTTCGGTTTGTTTGCTGGATGCTTGATGGTTGTTTGATGGTTGTTTGATGGCAGTGCACTGCTAAAGCGGTTTTTTCGATTTTGGCGGGAAAAGACAAACCGCGCGGATGTCTTTCGTTAATTAGCTTGTAGTCGACTGAGAGAGAGGCCGTTGAACCTTTGAATTCATATATATACGAAGGCCGTTGACGCCCCGCACGTTTTCCTCTCCCCCGCTGGTGTGGTCGTTACAAAAAAAGAAGGGAAAAAAAAGGAGAACCAAGACAGTACATGCTCTTTGTAATGTTTTTTATTGTGATATAATATTTATTGTAAACTGTTGTGTTTAATGTTTTATTGTGATATGGTATTTACTGTAAACTGTTGCATTTGGCCGCAACATTATCTCATTCTCTCGCAAGCTAAATCTTATTTATGAATATGTTTGTGTTTGTCATGGTGCATTTTCGTTTCATCCAATTTCAAATCACGACGATTCTAAAGAAGTTTAATTTAGAAAATAAACGCATTATTCCATCTGTATCCATGGAAAGGTAGGCAGATATGTCACGAGTACCTACTCACCGTATACAATCATCATCATCATCATCATCAGCCACAGGACGTCCACTGCTGAACATAGGCCTCACCCTGTAATAATCACCGTATACAATGGATGAGAGAAAAGTGTTGGAGCCACGATGTAGGCAGTTTTGTATACAGCATGAATGGACCGGCTCGACCGGTTCGTTACCACTGTCTCACTGAAAACCGACGTAAAGTAGCGGCTTGCTGCTGCGTTTCGTATGGTGAGTGAGAAATCCGGAGGGCCAAATCCCCTTTCCAATCCCCAATTATCTCTTTCCTTTAAAGTCGGCAACACGCCTATGATTCTTCTGGTATTGTGAGCGTACATGGGCGGTGGAGATCACTTACCATCAGGTGACTTGCTCGTTTGCCGGCCTGTGCATAAAAAAAACGCTATAATTGTGCGAGTTACCTCGTAATACGACGGAAGAGTCTATTTAACAGCTGCAGGACGCATTATCGGTTGCCGCACGTAATTATATTGTGTTTGACATGAACGTTCCCATGTTTAACTGTTAGCGATAAGTGTGCCTAAAATGCCGGCGCGTGATAAAACCGTCGAAAACACTGGATATATGGGTGACATTATTAATAGTATTTTTAATAAGGAAATAGCTTCCAAAGCAAAACTCTCAACGCTTCTAACAATAAGTAATGAATTATAGTCAAGTCTGTATGTATGATTATTGTGTATATCACACTAATATTATAAATGTGAAAGTTTGTTTGTTTGGATGTTTGTCCGTCAATCACGCTGAACTACTGAACGGATTTTGATGAAATTTGGTATACAAACAGGGTATGAGCTGACTTGGGTGATAGGATACTTTTTATCCCGGAAAAGCAGAACACGCGGGCGGAGCCGCCAGGAAAAGCTAGTTATTAAATATACACAATAGTTATACATACAGACTTGACCCCACACTAGGATAACTCGAATCGTGGGTATCAGACACTACGAGGGACTTGCGGTCCCACAACACTCAGATCCGAAACGAATATTTGTGGATAACACAAACACTTGTTTCAGTCTGGGGAATCGAACCCGCTACGCAGCTGGCTACTCGCCTATTGCGCCGGTCAACAGAAATTGCATCGGCCCCAAATATACCTGTAGAAAATGCTATTTTTGATTTTTCAGTGTTATTTTTTTGAAATTATTTTTTTAGTTTTGTTTTTTTTTTAATAGCCCTGTATTTATGTCCCATTGCTGGGCACGGGCTTCCTCTACTGAATAAGAGGGGTTAGGCCTTAGTCCACCACGCTGGCCTAATGCGGGTTGGCAGACTTCACATACCTTCGAAAAATCTTATCGAGTTCTCAGGTATGCAGGTTTCCTCACGATGTTTCCGTCAACGTTAAAGCAAGCGATAATTAACAATTAATATACACGTAACTTAGAAAAGTCAGTGGTGTATGCTCTTGGGGTTGGTTTGGAACCTGCAACTTTCGTTTCGACAGTCCATACCACTCCCCACTGAGCTATCGCTGCTTTATTAAAATTTATTTTTATTGACATTAAAAAAGTCCATTCCATAGATAAAAAACCGAGTTTACCATTTAATATCAATCATCACCCGGGTTGCTTTGCCAACTAGGATAAATGCGTCGGAAACCAGTACCGATGACAGACCTAGGTGGGTAATTATGTGACTCGTCATAAATGAGCGGGGAAGTACGTAGGCAATAAGATATCTGACACCGCGCCACACTACACAGCCAGGATTGCCAACCATACTACATAATTATAAACTTTCCTGTCATTTTTGACCGACGAAAAAAAACGGAGTAGGTTCTCAATTCGACACGTATATTGTTATATGTTAGACCACGCATAACTTTTTACAGAATAGACCAATTTTGATAATTCTTTTGATGGATAGAGTATACTGCGAAAATGGTCCCATAACAATTCTGAACAAAATTCTAACCCTAAGGGTAGAAAAATAGGGGATGATTGCGTATTCACTCACTGATTTCACTGAGTTATTGTGTACACCTCTCATATCTCGTAGTTGGTCTCATAAATAAATTCTACTAGTATATTACCTATAGCCACAAAAAAATAGAAAATAATAACTTTTTAATAAAAAAAATTCAGCCAAGCAGAAAAGCAATTTCAATTGACCATCAGCGACACAGGCACCGACTCCAAAGAGACCTGCAATTGCGATTGCAATGCGATTTTTTTTTCAGTTTTTTCGTCGGTTGAATTTTTTGTTAAAAAGTTATCAGTCGCAGGCTCAACAAAGTCTCCTCAAATAAATGCGGCGGCACAACGACGATTCCTGTTGAAACGCTCAGAAGGATTTTCTTGAAATAAATATCAGACTTCGTTATAACTTTGTAAAGACTTTATTTATTCTTAGCGTCCAATATACATCTGCCAAGCACGGGAATATTCGCTAAAAAATGGCCGACCGCACCGCCGACAACCCGACAAAAAGGATTGTTACCAGAAACAAAATTGACTATACCTCTTTTTAATATCCAATGATACCAGATTATGGAAAGAGCTATGCTCGGTGTTTCTCTACGTGATCAAATCAGAAATAAGGAGATCCGCAGAAGAACGAAAGTCACCGACATAGCTCAGCGGATTAGCAAGCTGAAGTGGCAGTGGGCAGGCCACATAGCTCGCAGAACCGATAACCGATGGGGCAGAAAGGTTCTGGAACGTACTGGCAAGCGCAGCGTTGGACGTCCACCTATAAGGTGGACTGACGACCTGATAAAGGTCGCAGGAAGTCGCTGGATGCAGACCGCTTCCAACAGGACGGTCTGGAAATCTTTGGGGGAGGCCTATGTTCAGCAGTGGACATCCTGTGGCTGATGATGATGATACCAGATTAACACTTCACAAATAGTTGTGCTCTCTTAGTGTTGTTACACTGTGACGAGTGGATATTCATGGGCGGTGCCGGTGGTCATTTATCATCAATACGTTTGGCTGTCCTGTCACAAACAAAACCGCGAGTGTATGTGCAGTTTAGAATGTTGCAGGACAGGCATCGAACCGGCGACCTTCACACCGGCCAAGCCTCTCACTGCACAAACGCGTTTATCGTTCTGAACTTGAACGTCGATAAACAACTATTTTATGTTGTTTTTGTTATTAAAAAATATTTGCTAAACAAATTCGGACATTATGTGTGGCCTTTTGACCGTATCGATGCTAAATACAATCTTAAACCTACTTGCTCAACGATCCGTAATACGTTAATAATCTTACGCCTTTATACCCAGAGGGGTTGGTAGAGATACAACAAATACATCAAATAAAAATTTTGCATAATCTTATACGGGAAATGTTTAATTTATGAATTTAAAAAATACATTATAAAAATATATTAAAAAACATATAATTTGACCTACTTAAATTAAGCAAAATAAAATCGATATCTATACTAATAATAAAGCTGTAGAGTTTGATTGTTTGATTGTTTGATTGTTTGTTTGTTTGTTTGTTTGTTTGTTTGTTTGAACGGGCTAATCTCAGGAACTACTGGTTTGAATTGAAAAATTCTTTTTGTGTTGGATAGTCCATTTATCGAGGAAGGCTTTAGGCTATATAACATTACGCTGCGACCATTAGAAGCGAAGCATCAGTGAAAAATGTTGCAAAAACGGGGAAAATTATTCATATTTGAAGGCTTCCGTTGCTAAGCTACCGAAATAATATTATCTGAAGGCTTCCGTTGCTCAGCTACCCTAATCTATACTAATATTATAAAGCTGTAGAGTTTGATTGTTTGTTTGTTTGTTTGATCACGTGGGCGGAGCCGCGAGCAAAAGCTAGTGTTATTATATATTTGCTTCTAATTATGATGAAGAGGATTCTACAACCTAACACAAATCTTCATGTTCATCTTCGAAGCTCAGAGCGGTCACGGAAATTAGTAAATCAGAATAAAATCCCAAATCTTTTATGTTTTTTATTTGATTGAATGACGAAACAAGCAAGGCTCGCCTGATGGTAAGCGCCACGCCTGCCCATAAACAGAAAGAACACCACACAGAACTTTGAATTACAGAGCTCTGCATGGTACTGAACTGCGCTCGTCACCCCGAGAAATAAGGTGTTAGTCTCACAATGCCCAGTCGTTTCACTGGCGTCAATGTCCTTCAAACCGAAACACAACAGTGCTTACACACTGTTGCTTGGCGGCAGAAATAGACAAAGCGATGGTACCAACACAGACGGCACAATGTACCGTTACCGTTAAACTGTGTTTGATTAATAAACATACAAACTTTCACATTTATTATATTGTTATCACATAATTATTACTATCGCGCTTTTACACTGCAAAATAACATTATAATTGTAGTTCGTTATCGCGGTCGCTCGTTATTTTTTTAACCCACAATCCCACACATGGCTCATAAACGCATACAATATTCGATAAAACTGGGAATGTGTTGGCGAAATGAGATAGCGTCCATATTGTAATGAGTGAGTCGCCGGACACTGTCGGAGGCCTAGGGTTCGATTTCCGCACCGAGACTTGTGGAATGTTATAGGTGGTTTTAGGTACGTGACCACCTATATCCGACAACCTATGCTATAAATTATTATCCACAACCAAGTTCGGAATTGTATGTAGATTAAAAAAGTAATCTATACTAATAATAAAGCTGTAGAGTTTGATTGTTTGATTGTTTGTTTGTTTGTTTGTGTGTTTGAACGCGCTAATCTCAGGAACTACTGGTTCGAATTGAAAAAATCTTTTTGTGTTGGATAGTCCATTTATCGAGGAAGGCTTTAGGATATATAACATTACGCTGCGACCATTAGAAGCGAAGCATCAGTGAAAAATGTTGCAAAAACGGGGAAAATTATTCATATTTGAAGGCTTCCGTAGCTAAGCTACCCAAATAATATTATTTGAAGGCTTCCGTTGCTAAGCTACCCAAATCTATACTAATATTATAAAGCTGTAGAGTTTAATTGTTTGTTTGTTTGTTTGATCACGTGGGCGGAGCTGCGAGCAAAAGCTAGTAATAATATAAAAGGGTACATGAAAAGTGTTTTTTACCACCCCTAACTGTGCGAAGCCGGGCACGAAAAAAAACTAAAACACTTTTATGTTCCGATTTTGATGGTCCTTTCACTAAAAAATAGTCTTTATAAAAATTAACTAAACAATTTTGAGTTTCTTGGTTAAAAGTTTTTATTTTTTGTTAAGCGCCCATTACTTTTCACAGAGCTGCAGAGTAGTCCGATATTAATAGTTATATTTATTATTCGAAAGATAGTTGGTAGCATTTAAATTTTAAGACGAAATTAAAAAAAGCGTAATCGGCTTCGCGCTATCGGCTTATTCGTTTTTTGTTAAAAAGTTTTTTAACGGTTGGCAGCCCTACGGCTGGTATACGTGTCCTAGTGTCTAGTGGATGCTGTGACGTCACTACCACATTATTATTATCACTACAGACACACTGATCTCATGAATCATTGTATGGGGTGCTATTGCGTTGATAAAGGTCCCTTATAATATTTTTTTCTCATAGATCATGTACAGACAGCGATCCGTTACATTTTTATTATATGTATATAGATAATAATAATTACAGTTCCGGAAGAGGATAACTCATAACTGCGCTACAAGGAAACCTTGAATTCGGTTGCTTTTAATATTAACTAGCGACCCGGCATCGCACGGGTAAAAATATGTTTGTTACGACATCACATTACAAACCTTTGAATTTTTCGTCTTTTCTGTACTATAATATGTTTGTATTATACATATAAACCTTCTTCATGAATCAGTCTATCTATTGCTGAAAATTGCATTAAAATCCGTTGAATAGTTTAAAAGATCTAAGTGAACAGACAGCGGACGCGACTTCATTTTATACTATGTAAAGAAGATACGCAATATCTCTTAGGCATCACATAGTTTCACCTCTGCTTGTACTCCGGTGATGTAGGCGTGCTATAAATAAGATAAAATACATAAACCCAACAGTCACACACAAAGTGCTGACTCCACATTAGGTTAACCTGTTAAGTGGGCATCAGAGGGACTTGCCACAGCGCCCAGACGCGAACCAAATATTTAATTTTGTAGATAACACAAACATTTGTCTCGTGCGGAAATCGAACTCACGGCCTCTCACATGTATGCAGAGAATGGCGTTTTTAGAGCCACATTGTACGACAGTTTTGTCTATAATATGAATGGGTGTCTACAGCATGAATTGACTGCCCCGAGGTATTACCATCGTCTCATAGGGAACCGACGTGAATTAACGGTATGCTGTTGTGTTTCGTGCGGTCAGTGAGATAGCCACAGCACCAAACCTACTCGTCTTTTCATTCAGGCAGACTAAATAATGTACGGTCAGTGTGACTGTTGGGAGGCCCATTTGTTGTGTAAAACGACTTGTACAGTGAGAATGGGAGACTACGGCGCGTGACGCGATTCAGTCGAGCGACACATCCGCTTGTATGAAAACGGTCGCGCGTCGCAGTCTCCTGTCTCCTGCCGCGTATTTCGAAACGTGCCTTACAAAACGCTTCGAAATACGAAGTGATATACGTTATATTCGCTCACGCTTCTGGTCAGGGATCCCTCAGCCATTTTTCCACTTGATTACTATCAAGCTAATTTTCCGTGAGTAACTTCGTTTTGATGAGACGCCCAACAATTCCCTATGCGAAAATTCTCTATTGTGGTAGCTAACAGAGGTAGCAAGGATAGAATATTTCGATTTGATGAGTCCCAAAAATGTATTATTGGAACGAAGTTCCTTACGGCAGGCTTGGAGGGGATAGGGATTTCGCTGCGTGACCGAACTGAAAAAAATGTGATAGTAAAACCGTAAGAAAAATGCGTGGAAAAAATGCGTGGAATAAAAGCGTTAAATGAGAAGGCGCGACAGTCAATGTGTCAATTTTAATGTCAGTCATTTCTATGTAATTTTATATTGTCAAACAAAAATAAAGAGACATATTTGAAATGAAATTCATTCAGCCAGTTATAATTGAAGTACATATATAAAAATACTCCTTCGATTTTTAAAAGATTACGCTAGCTCGTTATTATTTATAATTACATAAGTTGATAAAAAATGCTATACAATAGCTTTACCGCGGCAGTCTCCGAGCGCCACACGTCTTTTTTTATTTCTATTTTTCTATTCTATTTCTATGTAATTTTATGTTGTCAAACAAAAATAAAGAGACATATTTTGTTATTCTAGTTGATAATTTGAATTTTTTGCAATTTGTGTCGATTGTACATTAGCCGAAGGAACTTCGTTCCTACCTGGTGTCCCACGACACACACCAATTTTTTTTTTATTTGTAGGACAATATGACTTAAATTATATAAATATTAGTAATCATACCTGTTGGAAGGTACCTTCTAATAGGTATCGATAACGAGGTCATAAAAATTATTACCTACTAACCAGCTGATTTTATTTATTCCCCTGACGTTGTGTTTGATGGTGGCAGTGGTCAGTAATCGGGTGACTCGATTGCACGTTTCTGCACAAGTGTGTACAGTGAACAAACTAGTGGTGAGAGCGTGTGATTATCACGGTTCAGTGCAGGTCAGTCGCCACTCGCTAGTAGTGGTCGACCGTCGAGGTAAAGGACCGCGCGCACCTGCACACGGCCGCCTCCCCTCGCCGCGCCGTGCCGCACACCCGTTCACACGGTATGCTAATCCTTCTACTAATATAGTATACTAGCTTTTGCTCGTGGCTCCGCCCGCGTGAACAGCATTTTCCGGGATAAAAGTAGCCTGTAACCGTCTCCAGGGTCCCATCTGTCTCTGTGGTTAAATACATCAAAATCGGTTCAGTGACTTAAGCGTGAAAGCGTAACAAACAAACTCACTTTCGCATTTACTTTCACCCCCTTTTTCATCCCTTATTAAAAAGAATTTCCAAAATTCCTGAAACACGTATTTATTTGTTTTACGTCAATAACCGAAATACAAAATGTTGTTTATGTAACTTTCAAAATGACGGACTCTCATACATATTATCATCCCCTATTTTGACACCTTTGGGGTGGAATTTTCTAAAATCCTTTTTTAGTGGGTGCCTACATAATAAAATGAATATACAGTCCGAATTTCATGCTCGTAGCCTTGATAGTTTGCGCTCGGCGATGATGAATCAGTCAGTCAGTCAGGACATGTTATTTTATAAGTATAGACTAGTTTTGCTCACGACCCTGTCCGCGTGAATATAATTTTGTATTAGATCCCACGGGAACGGACTATCTGAATACAGTATATTGTAAGTTTTACGCTAGATCATATACTTATGTGCCAAATGTCATCCCAGTTCATTCAGCCGGTAAATTATAATAGAAAGGAAGCAATAAAAGTATTTCGCCATCAAAAAGTTTTCATTCAAACTTTCATTCACTATTTGGGCCCTTAGGGGTGAAATTTAAAGAAAAAAAAATTGGTGTGTGTCGTGGGACACCAGGTAGGAACGAAGTTCCTTCGGCTAATGTATAATCGACACAAATTGCAAAAAATTCAAATTATCAACTGAAATAACAAAATAGGTCTCTTTATTTTTGTTTGACAACATAAAATTACATAGAAATAGAATAGAAAAATAGAAATAAAAAAAAGACGTGTGGCACTCGGAGACTGCCGCGGTAAAGCTATTGTATAGCATTTTTTATCAACTTAAAAATAACGGACGGCCGTGTTCTATAATCAAAAATTCAAATTTCAAACCGCGTCTACATTTCCAAATGTCATAAGTTTCACAACCATCTGTTTTATTAACGGAATTTCGACTTTAACTTTGTGTGCTAGATATCAAATTAAGTTAAAAAAAATTATGTCGTGACAAATTTTTCGTGCCAACTTTTCGTACCAATTTTTTCCGTCTAGCCCCCTTTCGTAACGCGCGATAAGGAACTACGTTCCAAAATACCCTATGTATAACCCTGGGTCATCTATCTATACTAATAATAAAGCTGTAGAGTTTGATTGTTTGTTTGTTTGTTTGTTTGTTTGAACGCGCTAATCTCAGGAACTACTGGTTCGAATTGAAAAATTCTTTTTGTGTTGGATAGTCTATTTATCGAGGAAGGCTTTAGGCTATATAACATTACGCTGCGACCATCAGAAGCGAAGCATCAGTGAAAATGTTGCAAAAACGGGGAAAATTATTCATATTTGAAGGCTTCCGTTGCTAAGCTACCCAAATAATATTATTTGAAGGCTTCCGTTGCTAAGCTACCCAAATCTATACTAATATTATAAAGCTGTAGAGTTTGATTGTTTGTTTGTTTGTTTAATCACGTGGGCGGTGCCGCGAGCAAAAGCTATATAAATATATAAAGGTATATTTTTTATGAAAAACTAAAAATTATATTTATTTTCAAATGGCGTAGATCGGTTACAAAATATGGTGAAACTATACTAGCAATATTCCTAGTCAACTATATATGTACCAAAATTCGTTGATATCGGTTCTATTTAGATTTTTCATACAAACTTTCAACCACTACACGTGGTGGACTAAGACCTAATCCCTCTCATTCAGTAGAGGACGCCCGTGCCCAGCAGTGGGACGTTACATAATACAGGGCTAGTAAAAAAAAAAAAAACTCGTGCGTTGATTGGCTGCAATAGGATCGACCTTAGGTGCATTTTTAGGTTTTTGTACCTATAGCTGGTGGTAGAATATTCATATCCGCCCGCACAGCGACCACCTTACACATGGTTTTACCTGCCATAGTGACTCACACAGTGACTAGCGCTGTCCACTGCCTACATGGCACAAACATGATTCAGACTAGTAAAAAATCAATTTAACAGAATTTGTTGGATTTTTCCCCCATTTAATTTAAACCGGCCACAAAATTAAATTGTTCAAAGGTAAACTAAAAGACTTCCTCATCCGAAAGTGTTTTTACTCCATTGGGGAATTCATGGAGTCATGAATTATAGAGCTGGGTTTGGAGCATGGTCTCATAATCTTTAATTTGATTTGTATATTTTTATTAAGTAAAATGTAGAGGACTAGATTTAATTATGACATCTGTTGTGGATGGTTTATCTACATTTACAAATAAATGATCTGATTTGAAAATTTGCATTTGTTCTAGTTAATGTAACTAAAAATTCTACCTTCATTGTCGATGCCGGAGGAACTAGGCCGGATGGTAGCTTAAATGAGAGATTTTGAGAGTGGTAGAGCTACGCACAGTGTGGAATTTGCCCTAAATTTCGGCCATGGTCTTTTTATATCAAAATTTCATAGTGTTAAACATTTCAAATGGTTGAGTAGAACTCCTGCGAGTCAATTATGTTTAATTTTGGAGATATAAATTTTTGAAAATTAAAATTTTTTTGGTCCGAAAAACTTAAAAAAAAATGTAGGCTCGAAAATATAGAACTTATTAATGTTTTGATTTATTTGTATAAACGAGTAGCAAAACGTGAATTTTTTCATGCATTTCGGATATCTCTACGATCAACACATAGAGAGTTATTCGTTTTTATTTGTTTTTCATTTTTATTTTTTTTAACGTAAACCATTTGCTATTAGCACAATTTTTTTACATAGTTAACTACTTCTAATAAAGACAAATATATAGTATTAAAACTGAAAGATAATCTTGATGGGTTTAGAAGATATAATTAATTATTCTTTCGGACCAAATTTTTGTCATTAGGGTTGACACCAAATTTCTTTATATTTTTCGTCCCGAATTCGGGACGAAAAAAAATTCATTTGAAAATAATTTAATTTTCCATGCCATATTCATACTCGAACATTGTTTTCAAAGCAAACGCGTTCTCCAAAACTATTTTAAGATTTAAATCGAGTTAAGCAGTTTCGGTGATTTAATGTGCAATGGTAGCACATCGCATTGTGAGTAAACGAGGTTATAATCTATAACAGTTAAAGCAAGACAAAACAGTAAGTATTTTCAATACTACTTCTCACTGCTAATACAACTACTACCTAATACTACTAACGTACTTTGGTAATTTTTTAAAGTGCTTCAATTACACTTATCTTAACATACAGTCCAGTAGTTTTACACGAAAGTAATAATTACTATTTTATTCTTAACATAATTTAATAAATATGCAAGCGCAAATCTATGGATCATGCTGAGCTTTATCTATCAGTCAGTGTGACACGTAACTTTGTTGTACATGCTAGCTAGGATAGTATTTCGATATTTTTTTTTGTTTCAGATGGTGATATGGACTTTCTGGATACGAAAAAGTAGAAAAAAGGACAAGTGCCTCCACACAGTTATTTGAGATTTTCGTCTCATTATCGATGAAATAGTGCATTTGACTTGGGAAGGAGTCCACCCTCGTAAGGTTATAGCTAAAACCCCAAGTCTTTACATGCAGTATGGAGATACGGGGGTGAGGCATCATAGAGCCGTTCATCTGACTCATGATGCCACTTTGCCTCAGCAGGATCTGACCCAACCTGCTGGGGGACGTCCATCCGGGCTCCGACCGGAAGACTTAGGGCTAGGAGGGTGTGAGGGCGCCAACCCTCACACTGGTCAACGAGAGGTAAATGAAGTTGCGGACTGCGCCGCAACCGGCATTCCTCAGTCTCTGGGTGTGACCGCAAATATGCAAAGAGATCCAACATATGATGACAACCAAGGGCCGTCGAACCACAAAATTTTAACTCGGCTGACAATTTTTGACCTATTAAAAGATAAAAAACACATATCATTAAACGACCGAGTAAGCCTAGTTGTATGCTGCAGTTTTATAAAAATAATAATAATTAAGTTAATATTTAGTTAATACTAGCTTTTGCTCGCGACCCTGTCCGCGTGAATGTAGTTTTGTATTAGATTCCAAGGGAAACGACTATCTCAATACAATATATTGTAAGTTTTATGCTAGATTATATACTTATGTGCCAAATTTCATCCCAGTTCATTCAGCCGGTAAATTATGATAGTCCAGAAGCGATAAAAGTATTTCGCCTTCAAAAAGCTTTCATTCAAACTTTCATCCCCTATTTGGGCCCTTTAGGGGTAGAAATTTAAAGAAAAAAATACCCCATGTTTAACCCTGGGTCATCCTACTAATATTATAAACGCGAAAGTTGGTAAGTATGGATGGATGGATGGATGTATGTTTGTTACGTTTACGTGAAAGAGTAACAAACATACATCCATCCATCCATACTTACAAACTTTCGCGTTTATAATATTAGTAGGAACTAATATTATAAACGCGAAAGTTTGTAATCCTACTATCCTACTAAATCAAAGGTTCGAGGTTTTGGAGTTGGTTTTCGACTCGCTGTTTTTCGCTTAGTATAAGATCTGTACTTTCTTTTCTATACTGCACCCGAATAGGACGACAATACCTATATGATTATGGAGTACTATTATTCCATATAATATCAGTTTTACCAACGATAGAAATCTGTAGGGGCACTAACGTCGTTGCAAATAGACTATTTTCATCACCTCCTTCAGAATCTGAGAATTTTTGCTTATAAAATGCTTGCCCAGTAGATCCGTCAAAACCCCAAGATCCGCGAAGAATACAGTCTATTTGTGTCATTTCTTGTTGTTCACAATATTGTACAAAAGTATCGTCATGACTCTTTACAATACGCTCAAAAGTATGTTGCAATAAAAACTGAAGATCCACACACGCTTCTCTTTCCGAAACCTGAATATTATTTGGATAGCATGCTTTCCTCGCATTTTTACTAAGTAATAGGGAGGAAATACTGGGCATTTTCTTTCACCTAAATCAGAACGCAGAAATTCGTACGTTTCCACAGTAAATTTTCTATCTATTACTACAGCAAGAGCTTCATCCGGTGTATACGCTCGTGGAGTCTGAGAGATTTTGTTTATTGTATCAGTAGGCGCTGTCTTGGTTTCTAAACATATATTTATAACAGTTTCTAAGTCCTTAACAGACTTAGGGGGCAGTTTGGTTCCGTCGGAGGTGACTTTTAAAGTATTCGAAATCACTTTTATGAGTTTTTCTTGCGGTTCATCTTGCAGTTTAGTTGACAGGTCACGTTTTAATCTGCGCTGTTGTCGATCGCTTAAATCGGTAAAGGCTGGCAATGTATCGAATGAAGAGGCAGCAAATGAGGTGCAAGGTTGTTGCCTCAAAGTTTCTTCTCGCAGTTGCCCAGTAATAAAAGTTTCAATGAGATACACATTGTGTTTTTTTATAAAAAACGGACGATTTCTCTTGCACTTATTTAATTGATCTCTAGACAGAGAAGAAATAACGTGAAAGAGTAACAAACATACATCCATCCATCCATACTTACAAACTTTCGCGTTTATAATATTAGTTCCTACTAATATTATAAACGCGAAAGTTTGTGTAGTAGGATAGGTAATATTTAATTTTTAACATTACAAAGAACATAGATCTACGCTTTACCCCCGAGCACACGAAATTACATCGCAGAATTAATTAAACTAGTTCGTCAAAAAGCAAAGTAGTAGTTAAAAGTTGAACCGACTTTGAAACTTACACCTAACCTTGTATGTGTTATTTATGTTTTGAGAAATAAATTTATTATTATAGACGTTTTCAGACTATCAATTGTACCTTTATTATTTTTCTTTTTGTAGTTAAATTTAGAAAATCTGTTATTTAGTTGTTTCGAATTCTCAGAATAAATTGGTCCAAAAAATAGTGGCAGCCCTAACGCCAAAATGTAAGTACTTGTAACTTCTAAACCCATCAAGATTATCTTTCAGTTTTAATACTATATATTTGTCTTTATTAGAAGTAGTTAACTATGTAAAAAAATTGTGCTAATAGCAAATGGTTTACGTTAAAAAAAATAAAAATGAAAAACAAATAAAAATGAATAACTCTCTATGTGTTGATCGTAGAGATGTCCGAAATGCATGAAAAAATTCACGTTTTGCTACTCGTTTATACAAATAAATCAAAACATTAATAAGTTCTATATTTTCGAGCCTACATTTTTTTTAAGTTTTTCGGACCAAAAAAATTTTAATTTTCAAAAATTTATATCTCCAAAATTAAACATAATTGACTCGCAGGAGTTCTACTCAACCATTTGAAATGTTTAACACTATGACATTTTGATATAAAAAGACCATGGCCGAAATTTAGGGCAAATTCCACACTGTGCTACGCTGTAAACAGTTTTGTCTATAGCATAAATGGGCCGGCTCGACCGGATCGTTACCACTGTCTCAAAGAAAACAGGCGTAAAGTAGCGGCTTGCTGCTGCGGTTAGTAGTACGGTTAGTAGTACGGTTAGTGAGATATCCGTAGGCCCAAATCCCCTCTCTTTCCCAATCCCTTAATTACTCCCTTAAGATCGGCAACGCGACTATGATTCCACTAGCGCAAATGGGCGGTGGAGATCACATACCATCGGGTGACCCACTTGCTCGTTTGCTGGTATATACTATAAAAAAAGGCCCCGCGTCACACACCGCCAATGCGTTATGTTGCAACTGTCCACGCTCTTCGATATATGTTTACACATCGCATCGATATCGGCACGGCCTCTGGTCGTGGCCTTCCACGCGACGTCAGGTTTCACCACGTGGTTGCCAAACCGCACCCTTCGATAACCGGTGCGAGGTGTCAATCGCGCGTGTTGAAAGGTCGCAAGTAGTGATACCACTTGTACGGATTCGTCCGGACATGTCCGGCCTCTTTATTTGATTGAATGACGAGAAGAGCAAGGCGCTCGATGGTAAACGCCACGCCTCCACATACTGCCGTCATAACTAATAGTAGTAATAATAACAGTAATCGCAAAATGGCGGTTACGAGATAAACGCAAAAAACATATATTTTTTTTGCATGTACGGCGAAAATCATTACATAAAAACATACTTCGAGTGAATTTTTTAGGAAAATATATTTTTTCATGTACATGAACCTCTTGGGATGCCATTTCTGGACTAAAGTGAAAATCTGAAAAATGACAATTACTGCATTCTTTGTTATCAGGGCAGCATAAACAGAAGCGATACCACACAGAACTTTGAATTACAAAGGCACTGAACTGAGCTCGTCGCCCCGAGACATAAGATATAAGTCTCATAATGCCCAGTAATTTCATCCGCTTGATCTACTATCTGTAATCTGAATGGTGTTTTCGACTTAATATCGTATATAATAGATTTAGTGTAATTGTATATTTTCAAGTTTTTATTTTACGTATGCTATGTGTACATTAGTTGATATTTGTTTCTATGTATAAGTTTCTTTTATTTTTGTACTGACTTGTCATAAGCGCTATTTTAATTGCCTATATGATGAATAAACTATTCCATTTCTATTTAATTTTATTTTATTCCTGAAAAATGTGAGAATAAATGTGTTTAATTTAAGAATAATTATATTTTTTACGGACGAAATAATGTTGAAATTACTTTGTAATAAAACGTTAATATTTCTACTTAACATCATAGTCAATAAATCATGAAATGGCATAAAAAACACACGGTTAGTGATATTTTCGGTCAATTCCAAACTTCATAAAGAACACTTTTATAATTTCAAAATGGGAACCCTAGTCGCGTGCGCAACAATAATTATCGAATAACGACCGTTTAGTTCCGGACTCGGGTGGATAATTGTGAAAGTACAGTCTGCGTGATAATGACATCACGGTCGCGCCGCGACAAGCCAACGCGATGTTACACGTGCATGCGACACGTGGACGGTTGCAGCAGCAGTTGAGAAACCTGCGGAAGTATCATATAATACGAGCCCTGTATTATACATGTCCCACTGCTGGGCACGGGCCTTTTTTTATTTATAGCATAGGCCGGCAAACGAGCAAATGGTAAGTGATCTCCACCGCACATGTACGCCCACCACCAGAAGAATCATGGGCGCGGTGCCGACCTTAAAGGAAAGGGATAATTAGGGATTGGGAAGGGGAGGGGATTTGGGCTTCCGGATATCTCACTCACCGTACGAAACGCAGCTTAGAAAGAAAAGAAAGTCGCTACTTTACGTCGGTTTTCTGTGAGACAGTGGTAACGACCCGGTCGAGCCAACCCACTCATGCTGTAGACAAAATTGTCTACAGCGTGACTCTAGCACTCAAAAATATATGAACTACTACTCCTATACTGAATGAGAGGGGTTAGCGCTTAGTCCACCACGCTGACCCAATGCGGGTTGGCAGACTTCACATACCTTCGAAAAATCTTATCGAGTTCTCAGGTATGCAGGTTTCCTCACGATGTTTCCTTCACCGTTAATGCAAGCGATAATTAACTATTAATATACACGTAAGTTATAAAAGTCAGAGGTGTATGCTCTTGAGGCTGGTTTCGAACCTGCGACTTTCATCTCCACAGTCCGTGCCACTGTCCGCTGAGCTATCGGAAGTATAATAAGCAATGTCCTAATTGATGCGGTTTTAACTAGTAACTTGAGTCTTCTAAAAAATGATTTGATGACAAAAACAAAATACAATGTAATGCTAATATTCAACTGAATGATTTACTCGACCCTTTGCCATATTTCCTACATTAAAACGCATAGAAAATTAACTCATTCCAAAGTTAGAAGCTAGTCAACGTATATTGATTGCGTTAGTTTTGTTTGCATTCTAGCAGGGAAGTTCACTCATCATCAGCGTCGGTAAATACGCTTCATTCGTAACACAATTAAGTTTAATACGATTTTCCAAATGATACGGTCATTATAATAAAATCCAATGCGAATAATTAGCTTCAAATCGATATTTACACACATCGCATAATCATCTCAAGTGTAGTGAGACGCGTGGATTATTCGCAACGGAGCTGGGAGGTCGCTGCATACACGACGCACGCACGAGTTCGCGCGTGAAGGTCGTCACGACGAGTGTTTCGACCGTCACGACGAGTGTTCCGACAAGCAGCCTCGCAGCGCATCCGTTTGTCTGTTTATACCAGCTGCAGGATAATAATCTTGTACAGGTGAGCCGGTTGTGACGCGAGAGTCGAGACACCGTAAAGCCCTGGGCCACTATGCTGTAAAATTTTATGAACCGATGAAGTTCGGAGACTAAGTGTAGCATAGAATATCCATTACAATTATAATACTTGTAATTTAAAGTAATATGATTAAATTATAGGCGTTATGTTGGAGATTTTATGTACTTTTTTTATTAATTTGACATAAATATTCTAGGAACCAAAATAAATAAGAAAAATCGTTAATCTATATATATAAAAATGAATCGCTGTGCGTGTGTCTCGCAAAAACTCGAGACTGGCTGTACCGATTTGGCTAATTCTGATCTTGAAATATTTGTGGATGTTCAGGGAAGGTTTACCCGGTGAGAAAAAATGAGTAACATAAATAATAAGTAAAGGAAAACACTAAAAACGACAACTTAATTTTCCAGTACAAACTGTTCCTGGGTATGAAACACTTGATGTCTTTTTGATGTGAAACACCTATAAGCGCAGGTATAAACCGGATTGTTGGCGTTGCGAAGCTTGCCGTGATGACGGGTCGCCACGCTATACTAGACAGGACAGGGACAGGACAGGGGCAGGACAGGACAGGGACAGGACAGGACAGGGACAGGACAAGGACAGGACAGGGGCAGGACAGGACAGGGACAGGACAGGACAGGGACAGGACAAGGACAGGACAGGGACAGGACAGGACAGGACAGGACAGGACAGGAAAGGGACAGGACTGGGACAAGACAGGGACAGGGACAGGGACAGGACAGGACAGGGCAGGGACAGGACAGGACAGGGACAGAACAGTATAGGACAGAGACAGGACAGGACAGGACAGGGACAGGACAGGGACAGGTCAGGACAGGGACAGGACAGGACAGGACAGGGACAGGACAGGACAGGACAGGACAGGACAGGGACAGGACAGGGACAGGTCAGGACAGGGACAGGACAGGACAGGACAGGGACAGGGACAGGGACAGGACAGGACAGGACAGGACAGGGACAGAACAGGGACAGGTCAGGACAGGGACAGGGACAGGGACAAGGACAGGACAGGACAGGACAGGACAGGACAGGGACAGGGCAGGGACAGGACAGGGGCAGGACAGGACAGGGAGAGGACAGGACTGGGACAGGGACAGGTCAGGGACAGGACAGGACAGGACAAGATAGGACAGGACAGGGGCAGGACAGGACAGGGGCAGGACAGGGGCAGGACAGGGACAGGAGCGGAAAGGGACAGGACTTGGACAGGGACAGAGCAGGGACAGGGCAGGACAGGAAAGGGACAGAACAGGATAGGACAGGACAGGACAGGGACAGGACAGGGGCAGGACGGGACAGGACAGGGACAGGACAGGACAGAACAGGACAGGACAGGACAGGACAGGACAGGGAGAGGACAGGGACAGGACAGGTGCAGGACAGGACAGGGACAGGACAGGGCAGGACAGGGACAGGACAGGACAGGACAGGGACAGGACAGGACAGGACAGGGACAGGACAGGACAGGGACAGTACAGGGCTGGGACAGGACAGGGCTGGGACAGGACAGGGACAGGACAGAACAGGGACAGGACAGGACAGGGACAAGGACAGGGACAGGACTGTCCCACCGGGGGGAGGTGGAAGACGACATGACTTAGGTCGTCAATTAAATGTGCGACGGGCTACCTCACCTACAATGGTGCAGTACCTCACTTAATTGCATTTAATGTAAATGAAACATTTGTATTAAGTTTTGACCACATTTTACACAAATATAATATGTAGGTGATACGAAGTTCACCGGGTCATCTAGTTTTCTATATAATTACTTACAAATTCAGCTCAGTTGTACTAATTTGTATAATCTTATTATTGTCATGGCTACTCTATGCCTATTTTGCTCTATGTATGTTTAATACGTCTTGACAAGAACGATGAAATAACGGTGTGGACGTTTTCAAGGTCTTGTTCGAGTTTTAGTGTGAGTTCCTTCCAGTACGATGCTTAATTCACTTATTTTAATGTTTCCATACACCGTTCATCACCGTCAATGTTTATTGTACAAATCCATACCACTTTTATACAACACAAACACAACTTTAAACTAGTTTTTAAAATAAATTAAAAAAGCGATGAACTGCACTGTCAGAATTCCCGCCAAAACTCCATATAACTAGTCTCTGATAATATACACTCTATTTACGTTCGTTTATTCTAAACAAAACGCAACTGGTAATTTTAAATTATTTGACCAGTGTTCTAAAATCCGGTAGACACTGCGCTCGCATCGGTGGTTAGTGTTTATATCGCTGTGGAGCGCGACGTGTTAATTATCAATATCGATAAATAATTAAAACCGAAAAATCATACATTTAATTTTTCTGTTGGATGGCCAGTGTGAAATAATATTTTTTTCTTTGGTAAGTGATTTTTTGAAATGAAACTAATTTAAACGGATTTTATCGCGGATTTTTATTTTAATTTTGATCCCGACGTTTCGAAAACTTTTCAGCCTTCGTGGTGACGGGGTGGACTGAGGTGTATGCTGTCCCGAAATGTTAATGTTACATTATGTACATTCAGTTTATAATTAATAATTATTAAGGTTTGTTGTTGGTCCGATCTACGCAGAAGGAGCTCACGGTGTCTTGAGGTCTGGCAGTCTGTCTTTCGGGTTCCGATATGATTAAGTGTATAATCGGATCCCAGCCTTGTGCTAGTTTCCAACCATCTTCTCTATTGAAAATCTTCGAGTTATAAAATTCATAAGGAAAAAACAAATGTCTCTTAAAATATTCAAACTTCAATGTTCATTATTTTTTAAATGGTGTGATTTACGATAAAAATGTAAGACACCTTTTTTGTAGAGCGTTTAATTTCATACAAAATAGTAACTATATAAAGTTTTGCTGTACGGTCAATCAATTAGTGAGATATGATTTTTCATCATTTCATCTATTGGACTGAGGAAAAAAATCGAAAACTGTAATTCGGAGGGCCGTCCGTTCTATTGAAAATAAGACCTTATAATATTTGGTGAGGATTTTCTAGAGTTGTTCAGCAACCAAGTTTTAAGTGTAGCTAGTAAAAAAAAAACGTTTTTTTTCGATCCACCCTAATACCTATCCTAATATGGGGTTATGATTATGCACCTGAACCTTATCTAATAATAGATTATTATCAACTAGGTACTTTATACTTCGTTTCAATTCCATTTGACGGTATCGTTATGATATATATCGATATGATATGATATATTATTAGTATATTAATCTATACTAATAATAAAGCTGTAGAGTTTGATTGTTTGTTTGTTTGTTTGTTTGAACGCGCTAATCTCAGGAATTACTGGTTTGAATTAAAAAAATATTTTTGTGTTGGATAGTCCATTTATCGAGGAAGGCTTTAGGATATATAACATTACGCTGCGACCATTAGAAGCGAAGCATCAGTGAAAAATGTTGCAAAAACGGGGAAAATTATTCATATTTGAAGGCTTCCGTTGCTAAGCTACCAAAATAATATTATTTGAAGGCTTCCGTTGTCAAATCAAAATCAAATCTATACTAATATTATAAAGCTGTAGAGTTTGATTGTTTGTTTGTTTATTTGATCAGTGGGCGGAGCCGCGAGCAAAAGCTAGTAATTTATAATTTGGTATGCCACGATAGCAATCTTCTATAGTATACAGGGTTATTTTTAAAACACCAGCAACCTTGCAGGGGTAGATACCTAAGGTTATAAGCTACTACTTTTGTTCTACGACTTTTGATAATTTGTTAGATTTTATTTTCATACAAAAATAAGTATTCATTTAATTTCCGTCTTGAATGTTACTTACACGCATCGCAGATTACGTAAGCAAACACGCGAAGCGTGGGGAACCGGGCTAGCGTTGAAGGTCATCGCCCGAGCCAGCTGAGCGGCGCCTTTGAGTCGCGCGCGCACGCCGAACGCTACGAAGAAAAATACGACACAACAAAAACTTGTAAAATCATTTTTTTTTAAATATATTGAGTTATATACAAACTCGTAGAACAAAAGTTGTTCCGTATGGGGTCAGCTATCTGGTCCTGCGAGGTTGCTGGTGTTTTAAAATTAACCCTGTATATAAAAATGAATGTTTGTCAGTATGTCCTTAATAGAATCGTAAACTATGCATTTGATCATGTGATGCTCTTTAGCAAAGTTGTTGTGCATGAGCCCACAAAAGTTTCGGAGTTGGTACGACCAATTCTCGACAGATGGCGCCACTGTCATTCCAATGAATTTCATATATTTGTGTAATGTTTTTCTTTCAAATTTATTTTAGTTGGTGGCGTAGCAACGCGCGCAGGATACCGCTAGTTAAACTATAAAAATATGGACTTGCGCCAAGCATATAGAAGGAAAAAAATCAATTTAGGTATTTGTTAAGGAGAACGGCATACATACATACATACCTATTTATGCAGGTACAAATCAACATGAAAACACATAAATAACTATACCTATACGTATATATACCACTCCTAATGACGCCGAATCGATCCCATTTCTATTTTCGGTATAGCTGAAACGAGCTTACGAATTCACATACAAGTTTCTAAAACCTAAAACTAGTTTGATGAAGCATTTAGTCCGCCATCCATAAATTACGTCACACATTAAGGGGGTGGGAGGGGGTCGGCGAAGTGTGACATGTGACAAGGGGTGGGGAGGGGTCCCAAATTTTGTGACATCACATTTTTCAATATATAATATGTTGATTTTATTGAAAAAGAATGTAAATAGAAATAAAAATAATATCGGAACACTGCTGTTTTAATTTCATAAATTTCTAAATGTAAAATTGCAAAATATGTGACATCACACTAGGTAGGGGGAGGGGGTCACAAATGTGACCAGCTGTGACAAGGACGGGGGAGGGGTCAAAAAACCATGAAATTCGTGTTACGTAATTTATGGATGGCCCCTAATGAGCTTTTCAATAATAATTATTGTTTTATGTCATTTTATATTACGTTGTCGCAATAACTCCCTAAATAAAAGAGTTATCTATGGACTAACTTTTCCTCGCGGCTGCGCCCGTGTGATCTGCTTTTCCGGGATAAAAATTGGCCCATATTACTCAGTGATAATGTAGCTTTCTAACGGCCAAAGAATTTTTTAAATCGGTCCAGTAGTTTTTAAGTTTATTCGTTACATACAAAAATACAAATCTTTCCTCTTTATAATATTAGTGTAGATTACCATCTCAGTGATATCGATTTTTATATTTATCATAGATTCATATCACGTAAGTAATTAAAAAATATCTTTGAATGAAGTTAAAAGATTACCAGATAATATAGTAGGCAATTGTATCTTGCTATTATAATTGGCTTTAGCTATCATGGAGGTAGATCTCTCGTATGTGAGAGGCCGTCTGTGTTGGTACCACCGCTTTGTCTATTTCTGCCGCCAAGCAACAGTGTGTAAGCACTGTTTTGTTTCGGTTTGATTGATATTGAAGCTAGTGAAATTACTGTGCATTATGATACTTAGCATCTCATGTCTGGGGGTGATGAGCGCAGTTCAGTACCATGCAGTGCTTTATATCTCAAGGTTCTGTGTGGTGTTGCTTCTGTTTATGGGCAGGCGTGGCGCTTACCATCAGACGATACGAGCAACTTGCTCGTTATTCAATTAAATAAAAAAAGCTACAACCACATGTTTCCTTATTGCAAACTAATTTTTTATCAGAATTGCCTAAAGGATATAGAATATAACTTCCTGTTGGTGGCAAAGTTTTAAAAGCGGGTTATTAATTCCAGAGCTTAGCCTAATATATTTTTATTGCAAATTATTTGTTTGTTATATGATACAGGAGTTATAATTATCTGTGAGTTCCATAAGATTCTAACAGATGGCGGTGTAAGGTAATTTATCGGCTGGATTGAGTAAGTTCGCAATATTTTTTTGAACAGATTTTGATTGTGTTTTAACAAAAGGGTTTCTTTTTCGTACTATTTTTTGCTACATATAAAATAATGTATAATTTCTACATAGGAAACTACCATATTCACGTGTGATTATCTAAATATAAAATCTTTTTTTGATAGCTCCTGATAGGAATCCAGTGTTATAGATTGTACTGTTAAAGTAACTGTACGGGACTTCTATGTTTGATAGTTAATTGATACTACTGTCTTTGATAAACACTTATATTTGTTAACTAGCTTTTGATCGCGGCTTCCCCCGCGTGAACGTTTAAAATTGACAAAGTTTCATACAAACTTTCATCCCCTATTTTATCCCCTTGGGGGTAGAATTTATCAAAATCCTTTCTTAGCGGATGCGTACGTCATAACATCTACCTGCATGCCAAATTGCAGTCCGATCCCTCCAGTGGTTTGAGCTGTGCGTTGATAGATCACTATGTCAGTCAGTCACCTTTGAGTTTTATATATTTAGATTGCTAAGTGATGATAGATTATTGCTTGATATTAATTTATGACTACGCGTTCACCGTCGATTCGTACAAATGACGCACTGTCTATAATCACTACATAGTTTAAAAGAAAGTCGCTTCCCGCTGTCTGTCCCTATGTATGCTTAAATCTTTAAAACTACGCAACGGATTTTGATGCCGTTTTTTTAATAGATAGAGTGATTCAAGAGGAAGGTTTTTATTAAGCTTTTGCTCGCGGCTTCGCCCGCGTGAACAGCAATTAGCAGCGTTAAATATTATCATCCCCTATTTTTTTGACCCTTTTGGGGGTAGAATTTATCAAAATTCTTTCTTAGCGGATGCCTACGTCATAACATCTACTTGCATGCTAAATTTCAGCCCGATCCTTCCAGTGGTTTGGGCTGTGCGTTGATAGATCACTATGTCAGTCAGTCACCTTTGAGTTTTATATATTTAGATACATGCATAATATAGTAGATAAACACTGATAATTTTAGAGGTTTCTAATGTGATGTCGTGAATAGACACATTTTTTGCGCTTACATTGCAAACGCTGGCTAAACCCTGCACCTACACCTTAAAAATGTCTACAAAAAGTCCGCGATCTCGCACACGTATCACGCTTCACAGCCAGAAAAAGGAAGAAGGAAACAGTTGCTTCGTATGACTACTGCGGTACTGACAAATATGCGGCCAAATAAAATCCCACAAAGTTCTCTCCGGCGGGGAATCGAACCCCGGTCTCCCGCGTGACAGGCGGGGATACTGACCACTATACTACCGAAGACTTGTATGACATGTCAAAATTAAGCTACATTTAGCATATCGTCAATACACACTACACTATGAAAGACAGTCAATGGTATCAGAGACAATTTATTTACTAGTCTCTGGTTGTATAATTAAGATTATTCCGCCCTCACACCCGCCACTGGTAATCCTGTAAGCTAGGCTTATTAGCGTACACATATTGCAACACCGAGCAGTGATGTTTGACGAGTGTATAGGAACACTAATATGTCTTCAATCCGCAAGATGTTGAGTGGTAGAGCCAAGCTGTAGACAGTTTTGTCTACAGCATAAATGGGCCGGCTCGACCGGGTCGTTACCATTGTATCACAGAAAACCGAAGTAAATTAGCGGCTTTTATTTTTTTATAAAAGCCGCGAGACGAGCAAGGCGCTCGCCTGATGGTAAGCGCCACACCTGCCCATAAACAAAAGCAACACCTCACAGAATTTTGAATTACAAAGCACTGCATGGCACTGAACTGCGCTCGGCACCCCGAGACATAAGATGTTAAGTCTCATAATGCCCAGTAACTTCACTGACTTCAATGTCCTTCCAACCGTATGTTTCGGTTACAATAGTGCTTACACACTGTTGCTTGGCGGCAGATATAGATAAAGCGGTGGTACCAACCCAGACGGCCTCGCATACGACGGACCTACCATCTTGCTGCTGCGTTTCGTGTCTGCTATAAAAAAAACCTTTAAGTATATACAGGCGTTTTTAGATGTTTCTTTGTTTCATCTAATGATGAAACCATGGTGACGTAATTTACTTGAGTCACGACCAAAAAAAAAAATTTAAGTTTGTACAAAAGCCAGCGTTCCACCGCTTATTGTTTCTCAACTAGTTTTAATTTCGGTTTGCGTGTGATCCTCACCAACGTAACGTTTAGAACAAAAATATCACGAAGCTTTCGAGTGATTTCAGATTTACGTCTTCACAACACGAAATAACAACATGTTTTTGGATCCTATTCATACTTCTATTTAGTTGCGGATTTTTTTTTTTTTTATAGCATAGCATATACGAGCAAGAGTGATCTCCACCGTTTATTTACGCCTACAATACCAGAAGAATCATGGGCTCGTTGTCGACCTTAAAGGAAAGGGATAATTAGGGATTGGGAAGGTTAGGGGGATTTGGGTCTCCGGATATCTCACTCACCGTACGAAACGCAGCAGCAAGCCGCTACTTTACGTCGGTTTTCTGTGAGACAGTGATAACGACCTGGTCGAGCCGACCGATTCATGCTATACACAAAACTGTCTACAGCTTGGCTCTACCACTCAAATCTGGGTGTATATTGATTCCTTAATATAGTGTTTTTTATATAAATAATATAAATAAATACACCCAACAGTCACATACATAGTCCTGACCCCACAGTAAGATACGAGTCTTGTGTCGTGGGTATCAGGAACTACGAGAAACTTTCGGTCTCACAACACCCAGACCCCGAAACAAATATTTGTGGATCACACAAACATTTGTCTCGGTGCGGGGATCGAACCCGCGGCCTCTTGCTTCACAGCCGGCTACTCGCCCGCTGCGCCACGGAGGCTGTATTCTGATTTTCACTCTTTATTTGGAAAGCATTTGACATCTCCTTTATTGTGTGTAGATTCTACGGCGAATGTAAGTGGCAGAGGTCGGCGCTGTCGACACCTAAGCCCTTACTAATAAACATTGCATATGTTGGTAATAGTTATACAATACTTTGTCTTGCTATGTTGAGTGACATTTATTATAAGAAGAAGCGAGACAAAACACTGTATAAGTATGACACTCGTATACAACATTTATTAGTAAAGCCCCTAGTGTCTACCCGGTGTTGCCACTGCATATGTTGTGAAATCGATAATTGGGCATCGGTTCGTTTTTTTGTTGGTTTTTGCGTTAGTCGAGGTCGGCCCTCACTCGCTTGGATGTACATTGTACATACTGCGTGGTGATGCAATATAATTATTACCACGTTGCACGCAGTGACTATTAAACGTGGTATTTATAGCGGTTGCTAAGCAAAGATGTATGAAAGATGCTGGTGGGAGGATACTTGTATCCAACTGGATAGCGACCACCGTACACTGGTGCTAAAACCTGCCATAGTGGCCCACCTTGTGTGGGTCGTGTTCCAGGGTCAGCCAGTGTATATCCGGTTCTCCCCAGGGGGCATGCCCCTGATCCTAACCCTTTTCCCCTCCCCCTGGGCCCTTTGGCAGGCCGGCATGATCTTGCCGACCTACGATGGACACATTGTTTATCGTTGGTCGACACTGTTCTTGGATTGCGCTACACTTATAATCAGGTATAGCGTAGTCACTTTGCCGAGCCAGAATAAAAAAAAAAGATGTCTGATGGTTGTAGTAGACCCCTGGTAGGCGACGACTATCTGGATTGGTACACGCTTGTGTCTAGTTTTGCCGCCAAACAGCAGTGTGTAAGCACTGTTGTGTTTCGATTTGAACAATTTTGAACAACATTGAAGTCAAGTAATCTCTCGCGTATTGTATGCATTGTCTTCCATACTTTGCTCCATGCATTTGTCCGTTGTGTAAAATGTATTTTTTTTAATTTGATCGAATGACGAGACGACGAAGGCGCTCACCTAATGGTAAACGCCACGCCTGCCCGTAAACAGAAGCAACACCAGACAACTTTGAATTACAAAGCACTGCATGGCACTGAACTGTGCTCGTCACCCCGAGACATAAGATGTTATGTCTCTTAATGTCCAGTAATTTCACTGGCTTCAGTGTCTTTCAAACTGAAACACAACAGTGCTTACACACTATTGCTTGGCGGCAGAAATAGACGACGTGGTGACACCAACCCAGACGGCCTCGCATACGAGACCTACCGTATATCGAGTATTATTAAAGGACTGATTTTTTTATGCTATCGCGGGCGTTTTTATGGTCCCTTTTGAATCTAGAATATATATTATACCTCCCGGAAGATTGTTTTTGTCAAAATTCGTTTCGTAGCTTAGAAGAATTAAGCGGATAGACAGACGCGGCAATCGACTATTCAATGTAAATGATCTGTTGGCCGTGGCCGGTTTGCAGCTTTTAAGTACCTAGATATTCGAACCGTGATGAATCATAGATGGTATTTTTTTCTTATTGAAATAAAACTAATTTAAACGAATTTTATCGCGGTTTTTTATTAATTCTGATCCCGACGTTTCGAAGACTTTCGAAGCCTTCGTGGTCACGGGGGGACTCTCCGTTTAAATTAGTTTTATTTCAATGAGTAACATTCGCGTAAACGTAAGAAGTCATTATTTTTTTGTTAATTACATCTGTTAGACATTATACCGTTGTCAAGTTAGGGTTAGTTCAGTAATAAGTAAAATTTAGCTTTTAAAATTTTGTTGTGATGGATGAGTAGTGATGTGTTATGGTGGACGGTTTCAGATGCGTGTCCGGTGAGGCGGCATCGTCATGGGCGCGGTGCGGCGCTCACACTTGGCGGCGGGCGCGGCGCTCGGGGCACTTCTGCTGCTACTGCTGGCACGGTTACCGCCCGCGCAACAACCACCGCACCCGCCCCGACCGTCCTCACTTCGGTCGCGACCCACCTCGCCCACCACGCCACCACCGCCACCCACCAACGCGACGTCCGCGCCCACCGCCGCGCCGGACTCCACGCCGCGGCCCACACGTAAGACCACCCTCCCTCCAGCGCGTCCCCCCGGGCCGGTGCTGACGCGTGACGTGTACGTGGCGGGACACGCGCGGCCACACCCGGAGTTGTGCCCAGCGTTGGGCGCGAGGTTACGCCTCGTCATCCTGGTGACGTCAGCACCATCACACGCACAAGCTCGCGCCGCTGTCAGACTCACATGGGGACACTACGCGGCACGCTCCGACGTGGCTTTAGCGTTTGTACTGGGAGCACCGCCTGCCGCGCTGTTACCCGCCGTCGAACAGGAGGACGCCCTGTACGGTGACGTCATAGTGTCGCGCTCCATCGACTCGTACTCGAATCTCACGCTGAAGACCCTCTCGATGCTGGAGTGGGTCGACACTTACTGTCCGCGAGCGCCGCGACTGCTCAAAACCGATGATGATATGTTCATCAACGTGCCGCGATTGCTTCAGTTCGCGTCGGCTCCGTCCCGTATCAACGCGACGCGGACCATATGGGGCAAGGTGGTGCGTAAATCTCTGCCGAAACGCACCACCAAGTCGAAGTATTACGTGTCCCCGGAACAGTTCCCGGGGAAGACTTTCCCGGACTTCGCGACGGGTCCCGCTTACCTGATGACGGCGGATTGTGTTCGGGAATTGTTGGCAGCCGCACCCGCTGAGCCATACTTGAGGTTGGAAGACGTGTTTGTGACGGGCGTGTTGGCCAACAAGTTGGGCATCGCTCGGAAACACGCGCCGGAGTTCTACAACAAGAAGGTGGCTGCCCACCCGTGTGCGGTGCAGCGTGGCTTGGCCATACACATGGTGCGTTACCACGAACAGTTCGACCTGTGGCGGAAACTGCTGGATGGTAAGACGAAATGCGCCACTTAACCGCGCCAATACCAGTGTCGCGCTGGCCGCGAACTATGTCAGGGAGCGATGATACGCTCCGATACCAGATTCGCAACTGAGGGCCTTACTTATAAACGTTATTATTTCTGTCGCCAAGCATCAGTAAGCACTGTTGTGGTTCGGTTTGAAGGGCATTGAAGCCAGTGAAATTACTGGGCATTAAGAGATTTAATATTGTCTCGGACTGACGAGCGCAGTTCAGTGCCATGCAGTGCTTTGTTATTCAAAGTTCTGTGTGGTGTTGCTCCTGTTTATGGGCAGGCGCTTACCATCCGGCGAGCGCCTTGCTCGTCTCGTTATTCAATCAAATAAAAAAAATAACATATAAAGTGACTAGAAAGAGACGAAAACAGTGTTTAACATTGCTTAAGAAAGTTTATAAGTAAAGCCCCAAGTAAAATGTACATCGTGTATTCTAGATTGACGCGCTCCAACAATACTCAATGTAAAGTGTAAGCAGTAATGGTGCTGCCACACCGATGTTATAAAATGTTTACAAAACATTATTAAACATTTGTTAACAAAAATTTGATACATTTTATCACAATGTTAGATAATGTTAGTAAATATTTAATGTTGTAAAATGTTTGTAAACATTTTATAACACCGGTGTGGTAGCACCATAAGGTTCAAAATTGAGCGACCGCACACGTCATTTTAGCTTAGACGGTCTCTACATACCTAATGGTGCAGTTGAACTACGCGTAACGATGCGAGCAACACCGCACGTTGTTTATTCGTAACTATTTGTCAAAATTTCAATACTTTTGGCAATATGATAGAGAATATATGCTCAATTCTCAAGGAGGTCGTCTGGATATGTACCAGCGCTTTGTCTATTCCTGCCGCCAAGCAGCAAAACGTAAATGCTGTTGTGTTCAAGTTCGAAGGACATTAATTTGAAATTACTGGGTATTATGAGACTTAACATCTCATGTCTCTGACGAACGTAGTCCAGTATTATTCATACTTTATAATTGAAAGTTCTGTGTTACTCCTGTTCTGGGCAGGCGTGACGGTTGTAATCTTTTTTTTTAATTGATTGAAATACGAGACGAGCAAGGCACTCGCCTGATCATAAGCGCCACGCCTGCTCATAAACAGAAGCAACACCACACAGAACATTGAATTACAAAGCACTGCTCGTCACCCCTAGACATAAGATGTTGAGACTCACAATGTCCAGTAATTTCACTGGCTCCGATGTCCTTCAAACCGAATCACAACAGTGCTTACACACTGTTACTTGGCGGCAGAAATAGACTGCGCGGTGGTCCCAACCCAGACGGCCTCTCGCATATGAGGGACCTACCACCTTGTAAGACAAGCGATCCGGTCGTTTCGTCATTAATGCTAAAACTACTAATTTAACTAAACTAATGAGGATAGTTGTTATTAGCTGCCTAATTTTTTTTCCCAAATTTAAGTTTAATATGTAAAAAGCTGTTACTATTCCTGTACAATAAAAAATAAAACTACGCGTCGTGTAACTGCACCATTAGAGTCCTTTTTCGCGAATCTGCGATATTATACTAAGCCATATCGAGTACAAATCTGTACAAGTGTCAATCCGCGACCGCGAGCGTCGCGTTTATAAAGCAATATAGTGTAACCGTCGCAATACTGTGTACTGGGGGTTAGTCGTAAGCGCCTTGCTCTTTACGCGAACGGTCACAAGTGTGGACACGGCACGGGAGTTACAGGTCAGGGCTGCTATGCTATCAAAATAAAAAAATCAAAATCTTTATTTATCATGTAGGCTAAGAAAGCGTTTATGACAGGTCAAGTACAGAACATTTTTTTCAACAAAGAAAAAAACATTTTTTTTTATAGAATCGGCCGGCAAACGAGCAAATGTGTCACCTGATGGTAAGTGATCTCCACCGCCCATGTACGCCCACCACCAGAAGAATCATGGGCGCGTTGTCGACCTTAAAGGTAAGGGATAATTGGGGATAGGGAAGGGGAGGGGATTTGGGCTTCCGGATATCTCACTCACCGTACGAAACGCAACAGCAAACCGCTACTTTACGTCGGTTTTCTGTGAGACAGTGGTAACGACCTGATTGAGTCAGCCCATTCATGCTGTAGACAAAGCTGTCTACAGCGTGGCTATACCACTCAAATCCTATGCTATAAATCTGCAACGAAGCCCCACAAGTGTTTTAAGGGTTGAGAGCGCCTAAATTAGCCCGAAAGTCCGGTGAAGCTGTAGAAAGGCGACTCTCGTCAGGCTAACAGCATAAACCCCGATATTCGGAGGCCTAAATCCCTCTCCTTTTCCCAATCCCTAATTATCCCTTTCCTTTAAGGTCGGCAACGCGTCCATGATTCTTCTGGTGATGGGCGTACATGGGCATTGGAGATCACTTACCATCAGGTGACCCACTTGCTCGTTTGCCAGCCTATGCTATAAAAAAAAACAGCAAAAAACCCACAAGTGTGGACGGGAGTGACAGGTGATCAGGCCCCCTATGCTATAAATCCGCAACGAAGTCCGCTACATAGAGTATAGTAGGTATAGAATAGCCATTACAATAATAATATTTTTGATACAAATTAGTACAGTTACATAAACGTGTGGTGTTATGTTAATATGTGACCCATGCGAATACTTCCTATAATGATCAGATACGTAATGCAATTAAGTAGTCCCAAAATAAACAGTCCAACAAATTAGTTCATTATACTGCCAACAGATGGCACTGTTAATTTTTCAACCTTTTTGGCAAAATGTATAATTTTAAAACATTTTCATTTCTGTCAACAGCGCTAAATTGAATTGAAATGGTGATTGAATTTTTAAATTCGATGAATAATTATGGAAATTTAATAATATATAGAGATTTGTTTTTTGGGCAAAAAAAAGTGGGGGAAACATATTTTTTATATGGTTAATATGGTTCATATTTTGCAGATCCCAGTTTGCTGGAGTACAATACCTAGTTAGACCACTTTGGTTCTCAAAGCCTCTAGTGAAGTGTAAATGTGAAAAATTAATGAACACCTGTGTTAAGATTTATTTATTTATTTAAACTTAATATACAAAACATGTATAAAGGCGGACTTCATGATAGAGGCATTCTCTAACAGTCAACCTACAGGTGATGCAGAGACGAGACAATGTGGGTGTATAAAAGTTATAAAACAAAACAAATCAGCAATTTAAAAGATTTAATTTAAAATGAATTCTTGATCCAAATCTGATAGAAATGAAACAATCAGATAAAAGTTTGATCTCCACGCCCACAGATACCTTTGATTGTTTTATTTCGATTATAGACTTGAGAATAATAAGCGTTTATTATTTTTGAGTTGACTCCCGTGTATTTCTCTATGTGAACGATGCGATCAAATAAGAATAGAACAGTCAATGATCTCGACTTTGACAAATGGACATAAGCAAACTGGAACCAACCCACAGCAAGTTCAAATGGAGATACTGATTATGTTTTACAAAATTCATTAATTTAAATTGATTTTAATACTGTAATTTTTTTGCAAAATCGTACTTGGGATATTTTCGTGCTCGATTTTCCAAAAAAGCTACGAAATAAAATTAGTTTAAATTATTAAATTTCATCATCATCATCATCAGCCACAAGTCGTCCACTTCTGAACATAGGCCCCCCCAAAGATTTTTGGAAGCGGCCTGCATCCATCGACATCCTGCGACCTTTATCAGGTCGTCTGTCCACCTTGTTTTATTTTATTTTATAGTACACAAGACAGATTACAATTATCTATACTAATAATAAAGCTGTAGAGTTTGATTGTTTGTTTGTTTGTTTGTTTGTTTGTTTGAACGGGCTAATCTCAGGAACTACTGGTTTGAATTGAAAAATTCTTTTTGTGTTGGATAGTCCATTTATCGAGGAAGGCTTTAGGCTATATAACATTACGCTGCGACCATTAGAAGCGAAGCATCAGTGAAAAATGTTGCAAAAACGGGGAAAATTATTCATATTTGAAGGCTTCCGTTGCTAAGCTACCGAAATAATATTATTTGAAGGCTTCCGTTGCTAATCTATACTAATATTATAAAGCTGTAGAGTTTGATTGTTTGTTTGTTTGTTTGATCACGTGGGCGGAGCCGCGAGCAAAAGCTAGTTACATATAAATATACAATTTTGACCTGGATTGTAGTCCAAAAATATGTATTATATATTGTAGGTGGACATCCAACGCTGCGCTTGTCAGTACGTGGCCTCCATTCCAGAACCTTCCTGCCCCATCGGTAATCGGTTCTGCGAGCTATGTGGCCTACCCACTATTAAATTAAATTAAATTTAGTAAAACAAATTCAGTATCTCCATTTGAACTTACTGTGGTTTGGTTTCCGTTTGCGTAAGTAGCTCCAAATATCACTTGAAAAGTTTTTTTATATAAGCAAGGTAAATTATTTTACATGCATGTGGTTTTTCCTACATTATTTATCTAAGTCTTCTATTTTGCCGTGCCCAGAGTCTTCAATTAAGTTTCAGCGTTCATTGGCCATTTAGTATTAATATAGACAAAAATAAAAAAAAGGATAGATTGCTAACTCAATACATTAGTTGGATGCAAATATGCTATAACATTTAAACCCACATCAAATTGAAATTTAGATAATAATTCAATTTTGCTATATTCATTACATAAGTATACACACTTTGATGACTTTTCTGAGTTACGTGTATATTAATTGTTAATTATCGCTTGCTTTAACGGTGAAGGATCATCGTGAGGAAACCTGCATACCTGAGAACTCGATAAGATTCTCGAAGGTATGTGAAGTCTGCCAACCCGCATTAGGCCAGCGTGGTGGACTAAAGCCTAATCCCTCTCATTCAGTAAAGGAGGCCCGTGCCCAGAAGTGGGACGTATATAATACAGGGCTAGTAAAAAAATACATTTATTACATTTAAGTAGGTTAAATTCCGTATTTTATAAAATAAAACATAAATGGAACATTTCCTACGTAATGATTTCTTACGTTTACGCGAATGTTACTCATTGAAGTAAAACTAATTTAAACGGATTAAATCCCGGTTTTTGAAGTTATACTTCTTTAGGCGCGTTATGAAAAAATGATGAGAGTGAAATTTTAAGATGCGCGCGCACCTGTGACACAAAAAATTAACAGTATGAAGTTAGGCGCGTTAAGAAAAAATGATGAGAGCAGTATGAAGTTAGGCGCGTTATGAAAAAATGATGAGAGTGAAATAAAAAAATAAATAAATAAATATAAATAAATAAATATATATATATATATATATATATATATATATATATATATATATATATATATATATATATATATATATATATATGTCGCGTTTTCAGGCGGAACATAATCTACGCGTTCGCTACTGCTCGCCATATTGCTTTTTTTATTTTCAATCAGCGCGCACACCGGCGCAGACGCTGTCTCGGAAGTAACCGTACTGAACTTCGATCGAGCGCACTACTGACTGATGTATGACATTGACAGTTGACAGTTTCAACTTCACTCTAGACTTGTGTCACAGACTATTCACAACTTGTGTTATCTATGATAAATGCGCGGTGTTACCGATCAAGTAATATTAAAACCAACTCAAATAAATAAATAAGATCAAACATTCGTGTATATTTTAATCTCTGACACGGCCATTCTGATTATCAACGCGCTCTCGCGTTGTCTCTCAACATCACAATCAGCTTGAGCAGTGATAACAAACAGTTTCGAACGAGTTGCAACTAGACTCAGAAATTAATAACTTGAAATAGAAACTGAACTGTAATCCTTCACGCATTTCATCGTTTCCAAAATCGAAGTAACTGCAAAGCGTTGAAGCTTTCAGCAACAGATCAACACAGATTATATCGCAAAGCGTTGAAGCTTTCAACGTTTTGATTACATTGCAAAGCGTTATAGCTTTCAACAATAGATCAACGCGGATTACATCGCAAAGCGTTAAAGCTTTCAGCATTTTGATTACATTGCAAAGCGTTATAGCTTTCAACAATAGATCAACGCGGATTACATCGCAAAGCGTTAAAGCTTTCAGCATTTTGATTACATTGCAAAGCGTTATAGCTTTCAGCATTCGTTCGGATAAAACGATAATAAAACATTTTATCAATCAGCAGTAATTAAAAGCAATTTATTGGCTCGTGTCAGCAATCAAGAAAATAACAAAATCAAAATAAATCGCTCATAGCTCAAACAATCTATTAAATGTGCCAAACACAAAAATAAAAAAAAAATCACAAACTTCGTGGTTAATTTTTTAACATAATAATCTGAAATGAGTAAATAAAACTAATCATTTCCTTCTGTAGATTTAACGGAATCTAGACATTCGGACAATTCTGGTAGGCTGGCTGGATATTTGCGTACCCGTTCATGACACACATATTGGCCACGTCCTCCAGATATTGGCTCAACCATATAACGCTCGTTTGGGCAAATTTTTGTGATTTTACAAGGACCACTAAACTTTTCGCTCAATTTATTAATTACTCGAGGATTCTTTTGGACGAGAACTAAATCGCCTACTACAAAAGGATGAATGGTGGCTTTATTAAAATCATAGCGTATTTTATCCTTTGCTGCCTGCTCGTCCATCCTAACTTTAGCTTCCTGTCTTATGTCTATCAAATCCTGTTCGTTGTAAATGTTAAGATTAGTCGTGAGATAGTTTAATCGAGGTGGGCTCTTGTTACAACCAATTAGCAACTGGAGTGGACTTTTTCCCGTACTTTTAGATACTGAGCAATTTAAGGCGAGTTGGACCTCACCAATGACAGATTTCCAAGATCTGTTCTCATGATTTTTGGCGACTGTAAAACAATTAGTTAAAACAGACATTATTCGTTCTACCTGTCCGTTGGCTCGACAGATGCCGCTAGCGATTTCATGAAATTCAATAGACCACTCCTTACATAGACTCTGGAACTCTTTCCCCGTGAAAGATGTCCCTTGGTCGGAGATGATTCGCTTAGGTGTTCCGAATGTGTGAACGAAATTTCGAAGAGCTTCACAAGCAGATCGCGAAGTTAGGTCTTTAACAGCCGTCAAATAACAAAACTTTGTGAAAGCATCTACGATAACAATCACATATTCTTTAGACACCCTTTCACCACTTAATTTACCACTAGTATCTATGTGAATAGTGTGGAATGGCTCCGCAATTTTGTCTATGGGGTGTAAAACAGATTGTTTTTTACCGGATGGGTTCTTGTTTATTTTACATGGCAGACAATGGTCAACATACGCTCTAACGGACGAAGTCATATTGGGGAACCAAAAATGTTCTCTTATTTTAGACAGAGTTTTATCCCAGCCGAGGTGTTTCAATTCGTCATGAAACCTTTGGATTATTTGCCAACGAAAATTTTTTGGGATAATAATCCTACTAAATGTTTTACCATCGACTTGAAAATTTCTGTAGAGTAAATTGTCTTTGTAGGTGTATGATGACCTAAGGTTGGCATCAATTGTGTCGTTTTCAATAGATTCAATAATGCGCCTAATATCAGAGTCCAACTTTTGCTCGGCCTTTAACCATTCATCATTTACACAGGAAAAGTTCACTTGTTTGCAAGAAATTGGGTTTCGACTAAGATAGTCTACGTGTGGGATTTTTTCGCCCTTTCGATACTCTATTTCAAAGTCAAAAGTCTGCATGTATGCCCACCATCTATGCACCCGAGGCAAAAGTTCACGTTTGTGACGTGATGCCTTTAAGGCGTTACAGTCCGTTACGACCTTGAATTCTCTACCAAGTAGATAGTGTCGAAAATGTTTTAGCGCCTTAAATACTGCTAGAGTCTCTAATTCATAGCTGTGATATCTACTTTCTACATCGGTTGTTCTTTGGCTAAAATAACCTACCACTTTTAGTTGATTGTCAACCTTTTGAAATAAAATTGCTCCATATCCAATCGAACTTGCGTCAGTGTGGAGTTCGATTGCTTTACTGGGATCAAAGATGGTCAATACAGGCGCGGAAGTGAGATACCCCATAACCGTAGCATGGGCTTTTGTATGTTCGGCCTTCCAACTCCATTTGGCGTCCTTTTTAGTAAGAGCGTACAGGGGCGCCATGATAGTTGAAAAGTTGGGCACAAACTTTCTGAAATACCCGGCGAGACCGTTAAATTGCCGTAACTCCTTTAAACATGTTGGCAAAGGGGCGTTGGCCAAAGCCTTTATTTTTTCAGGATTCGGTTTGATACTATTGTTACTGACTACGTAGCCTAAGTACTCAACCGAGGACTTCAAAAAGGTGCACTTTTTCCAATTAAAAGTAAAACCTGCTTCTGATAAAGCAGTTAGCACTTGCTCTAGGTTATGAAATGCCTCCTCCTTAGTTTTCGAGAACACAAGGACATCGTCCATGTAGACGAGCGCTATTTTATCTTTTAACCCTTTTAGCGCTTTATTGATGGCCCTCTGGTAAACAGAGGGTGCGTTACAAAGGCCAAAAGGCATTTTTAAGTACTCCCATACACCATCAGGGGTGATAAAAGCAGTCTTTTCAATGTCACTCTGAGATGCCATCAAAATTTGATGGAATCCAGAGGCCATATCCAAACTCGAAAAATAAGATGCCTGTCCAAGTGCATCAATTTGTTCCGATATTAATGGCAGGGGGTAACTATCACGCACAGTATTGGAGTTAAGCTCTCTATAATCAACGCAAAGGCGGTCGGACCCGTCCTTCTTCTTCACGAGCAAAGCAGGGCTCGAAAAGGGTGAAGAACTTTCGCGCACTATGCCCTTGCGCTCTAGGTCGGCTATAATTTCACGCATTATGGTTCGCTCAGATGGAGCCAAACGATATGGATGTCGTTGGACAATTTTATCGGGGTTTTTAAGCTTGATCTGCATCTCACCTGTACTGACAGTTGAATTAGAATTTCCACTGGCAAAATTATTTTTATATTTTTTTAATGTAGACTTTAACCTATCAATATCACACTGGTCAATCAAGTCTGTATCAATTTTATCTAAATCGAAGTTGGTGTTTTGAGCAAGACACATATTGACAGTGACATCGCGTACAATCTTGGCACCATCACTATTAAGGGTGAAGACCAAACCGGGGGTCTTAAATATATCCCTACCTAGAATTACATCATGTGGTAATAAATGTGAGTCAACAATAACAAACGTTATCTCCGTATGGAAGCCGTCGAATTCAACATAAGAAGTAATTTTTCGAAATGAAAAGCATGGTGCGGAGCCAATACCCGTGAGGCGTGTAAACGAGATTTCTTTTTTATCTGGTAAACAATCAGCGATTTCCTTTTTAATTAGTGAGCACTCTGAACCGCTGTCGATCAATGCTTGTAAGTTATAGCCGCCTACACGCATTTCAATCAATGAGTCGTTAGAGGGAGAACAGACATTTACTGATTTTGTTTCCAACTTAGGGTTTTTGGAATTTTTTATCTTTTCATCTCGTTGTTTTGTGAAACAAGTAGGTTCAGAATGCCCAGGTTTGTGACAGTAAGAACATTGAGCTGACTTATCGATATGTTTATCGATAGACGCCCGAGGGTGTATGGTCCCCTCACTATTTTTGTTGTTACGTAACAATAAACAGTGCCGCTTTAAATGACCTATTTTGTTACAATAATGACAGCGCTGCGTTGTCGGGTTTTCATGAATTTTAGGTCGCTTAAAATGAAGAGGTTCAGGTTCGTTCCGCGTCTTGTTAAAATATCGCTTATGGCTCTTAATGTTAGGATATGTACTCAAATGTCTATCGAGTGCTACGAAATTTGCCGGAGTATTTTTAAGTAATTCGGAGCGTACCTGAACATCCGTAATGCCGGAGATGACTACTTCGATTTTATTCGATTCGTCCCATCCAGTCTCCAAGCGATCTATCAGCGCCAATTTGTTAGTTGAATATTCGATATACGTTACCGCTTGTTCACTTTTGTATTCCACCATATCGCAAAACAAGTCATGGAACCTTTTCGTTGTAGCAAACTGACGAGTGAGCCGCTCCTTCAACTCTTCCCAAGTTTTGCACAGGGGGTACGAACGCGCAGCCCACTTTTTCGCACGTCCTTGTAAGTGGGTGAATACAGCGTTCCTAGTTTCATAATCCGTCCACGAGTTGTTTTTCATATGGTGTTCAATTTCCTCACACCACTGAGCTGCAGTAAACTGACAGTCGTCTGGATCAAACGGCGGTAAATAAATCTCACTTGCCTTCAACTTTCTCGGTTCATCGGTACTGGCAGAAGTTTTTGGGTTAGAACTCTGGAAACCTGCCATCATATTCTGAAAAAATGTCGCCCATATTTCAGGCGTAGGTGCGTCGAGTCCGTCGTCTCTTGAAATCGGCGGCCTCTCCGATGTATTTTCTTGAGGTTTATATCCCTGCGTGAAATAACCTCTATTTTGTGTAGCCGGCATCGCGGTATGCTCGCAGGATGTTTGTGGAAGCGATCCCACCGCTGCTGTCGCGTTTTCAGGCGGAACATAATCTACGCGTTCGCTACTGCTCGCCATATTGCTTTTTTATTTTCAATCAGCGCGCACACCGGCGCAGACGCTGTCTCGGAAGTAACCGTACTGAACTTCGATCGAGCGCACTACTGACTGATGTATGACATTGACAGTTGACAGTTTCAACTTCACTCTAGACTTGTGTCACAGACTATTCACAACTTGTGTTATCTATGATAAATGCGCGGTGTTACCGATCAAGTAATATTAAAACCAACTCAAATAAATAAATAAGATCAAACATTCGTGTATATTTTAATCTCTGACATATATATATATATATATATATATATATATAATTATATATAGATGCGGTTTTTATTTTATAATTTGGAACATGGTGCCGTAAAAAAAGTACCAGGTTCGCATAAACGCGAAGAGAGTAGAATGTCCATTTTTCATGGCGAGTAGCCGTAATTAATAAACAAATGACGATTTGGACAAAGAAAAACTCTTTAGGTTTTTTCTTATTCGGAACATGTTGCCGTAAAAAGTACCAGGCTCGCATAAACGCGAAGAGAGTAGAATGTACTTCTATCATGTCGAGTGGATATGTTGATATAAATTAAAATACTTTTATTTAATATAATTAACACTAAATATTATTAAATTATTAATGTTAAATACTTATTATTGGTTATTTAATGATGCCAAAGAAGTATAACTTCTCACGCGCGTACATAAGTACACGCACCCATATTTTTATTTTAATTATGGTCCCGACGTTTCGAAAGCTTTTCAGCCTTCGTGGTCACGGGGTGGACTGAGGTGTAGGTTGTCCAGAAAAGTTAATGTTACAGTGTCTACCTACACCTCAGTCCACCCCGTGACCACGAAGGCTGAAAAGCTTTCGAAACGTCGGGACCATAATTAAAATAAAAAACCGCGATAAAATCCGTTTAAATTAGTTTTACTTCATTTCCTATGTAAATTAACGATTATGCAAAATAGACATTTAAATTATCGATTTAAGTTAATGAATATAGCAAAATAAAATTAATTACCGGCAATTGAATTAAATCGACGTCTCAGAGTGCTGTTAGTATTACGAAATACATTGAAGTATTAATTATTTTAAATTCAAAATAATTTAATGTAATACGTCCGACTATAGTGATTCGTATTATGATCGCGCATGCGTGCTGAGCGACCGCGCAACGACTCCCCCAATATACTACCTACTTATAATGTCTAGTGTTTAATGTTCATGATCAAAAGTACGTGTGGATTGTTGTGGAGTGCAGATAATAAACCATTCTTATTTACAGACACGTTCAGTCACTGTTTAAGGTCGCAGGATGTCGCTGGATGCAGGCCGCTTCCAACAGGTCGGTCTGGAAATCTTTGGGGGAGGCCTATGTTCAGCAGTGGACGTCTTGTGGCTGATGATGATTATGATGATGACAGTCACTTACCGGTACAGACAAAACATGTCGCCGGAGTTTTGGCGGGAATTCTGACAGTGCGGTACATCGCTTTCTGTAATTTATTTCAAAAACTAGTTTAAAAGTATTTGTTGTATAAAAGTGGTGTGGATTTGTGCAATAAATATTGCCGGTGATGAAAAGTGTATGGAAACATTGAAATAAGTGAGTAAAGTATCGTACTGGATTGAATTCACACCAAAACTCCAACAAGACCTTGAAAACGTCCACACCGATATTTCATCGTTCTTGTGCAGACTTGAGAATAAACTATACTTGTCATTGGCGAAATGCATAATAATGCGAAGCCATAAATTGAAAAGAAGAAGAACATGTCGCCGAGAAATGTCAGCCGGTGCCGACCAGTGTTGCCATTTTAGCGATTTTATCACTAGATTTTGTGACTTTTTGGGGTACGACAGTGATTTTTTGAAAAAAAATCACAAAAAATATTTAATGATTTCTAGTGACATTTGGCGATTCTCGAAAAGTATAGAAGTTAAACGAAATATTCCTTAAAAATCAAATAAATCTAATGAAACTGATCCATCTCAGCCTAAGTGATTTTTTTAGTTCAAAATATCCCGGAATCTTGTGACTTTTGAGACCAAATCTAGTGATTTTTTTCTGCAAGATGGCATCACTGGTGCCGAACCTTGTCTCTACGCTAGATAATGTGTCTGAGCTGGTACGTGTCTGCTACGTTCGATATTTGTAGTGAGAATGGAGGTTATCGGAGGTGACCACCCGCCCGCTCGATGTGTAGCGCGAGTTGTGGCGTGGTGTCGACGTCACCGCGTCTTCATCCTGACGTCACCGTGACGTCACTGCGACGTCACTGCGACGTCATCGCGATGACGGCGCGGCGACTTACTGGTAGCTTACGAAAGCGAATGGTTGTGTCTTCTGTAAATATATTAATATTATATTATTATACATAGATACATACTCTGTTCTTGTTTCATTTCGTTTCAAACTAACTACAAAGTAAATGTTATATATGTTATGAGACGAGTAGATCGCTCGTCTGATGGTAAACTATGCCTGCACATAAACAACAGGCAACACCAATCAAAACTTTTATAACGCAATCCAGAACTGAGCGTAGTAAATATCTGTTAAACAAACCATTTTACTCGAGCTATTTATAACCAATTCAAAAATCCATCTTTCTTATATGGGACATTCTTTTACAAATCGAACGGATTTGGACCAAAAATAAATTCAACCTCTCCAAATCTCCTCAAACTTTTTTTACGAAGTTCTTATTGTATATTAACAAACATGTACACGAGGTTTTTGTTAAAAAAAAAATTTCTCGAAAATATGACCATTGTGAATTTCAGTGATTTATCCAATTCTGTTACATGTAAAATTCATTATCTCTGGTTCTACTGATGGTATCGTTGAATTTCTTTTTTCATTTAAAAGCTAGTTATATCGGCTTTCAGTCACGTGAATATTGTACTTCTTCAACTTGAGTACCTTGAAAATAATAACAATTTAATTGTTAAAATAATATTATCATAATGTTAACCACAACCAAATCGATTGAAAAAAATACTATCGTGTTCGTAATGTTTTTAGCTACAAAAGCCTTCTTTCAGAAATATGGGGCCGTTACTAGTTTAAGGGTGAGAAAATAATTTCAACTGCGCTTCACGTTGCGCGGGCAGCGCGCGATGTGTTGAAACGTGCTGGAGTGTGTATGAAAATTAAGTCTCGAACTGCTCACGCAGTTCACTTTGGAAAAAGCGTAGTACGGGCACACATCTTCCTTTTCAGCCTTTTTATTTCTTAAAGTGAGTAAGAAAAACCAAGTTAGGGAAATTTACACGAGAGAAAATGTCACAACCACCACTTTCATCGGTACTGCCAAAAATTCGAAAGGATAGATGTTTTAATCGTTGTTGTTTATCTCCTCATTTACTCAAAACTTGAGTAAAATAAAAAAAAATATTTATTTTTCTGATGGAGTGAGTGCTCAATATAAGACCAGATTTTTTTTGCCAATCTCATTCATGATCAACAAGACTTTGGCATAGCAGCAGAGTGGCACTTCTATCTAACGTCCCACGGCGAAGGGGCATGCGACGGCTTAGGAGTGACATTTAAAAGGTTACCTGCAGAACAAGCCCCCAAAAAGTAGGAAATCCAATTCAAACTCCAAAAGAGTTATTCCAGTGGGTACATTCTGTCAAGTATTATATGAACGTGTATTTTTGTACAACATTCTAGAGAAAGAAGGAACTTATAACATTGTGTGACGGTATCGTAATTAAAATCCATATCTTCAATAATCTTTCGGTCTTTAAATTCAAATGGCACTATTGAATTTTCAATCAGTAGAGTCTTACTATTATATATAGTTTTAGAAATAAGTTATCTCTCGATACAGGATTTATAGGATTTATTCGCATAGATTTCATTGTATTTATATTAATGGTGTGTACTTCGTGTGTATAAAATACTATTGTACAGGCATGAAACAGTGGAATGAACGTATACTTTTTGAAGTTACCCTTTTTACGTTTTCAGGTTGAAATTTATTATTTAATAATTAAAATTTAAACAATGAATCTGAACGCATTATACCCAACACATATACTTGACTAAGTTTTTTTATTAGTTAAAACACACATAAATCATGATTTCGAAAGACAAAATTTACGCCAACGCGCTAAAAAATAAACTTTATGCGCTCAGTACTTGAGCGTGCTGCCGGCGCAACGTGAAGCGCAGTTGAAATTATTTTCTCACTCTTAAACTAGTAACGGCCCCATCTTTCTGAAAGAAGGCTTTTGTAGCTAAAAACATTACAAATACGATAGTATTTTTTTCAATCGATTTCGTTGTGGTTAACATTATGATAATATTATTTAAACAATTAAATTGTTATTATTTTCAAGGTACTCAAGTTGAAGAAGTACAATATTCACGTGACTGAAAGCCGATATTACTAGCTTTTAAATGAAAAAAAAAATCAACGATATCATCAGTAGAACCAGAGATAATGAATTTTACATGTAACAGAATTGGATAAAGTACTGAAATTCACAATGGTCATATTTTCGGGAAGAATTTTTTTTTAACAAAATCCGCTTATACGTGTTTGTTTATTTTCAGTATAGACTCTAAAAAAAAAAATTGGGTCCAATCAAAATTGTCAAGTCAAAAAAGTGTTCGATTTGTAAAAGAATGTCCCATATGGGGCATTTCACGTCAAGCGGACAACGAAAAAAAAGTGAGGTCGTGAATTTTGTTTATACTCTGGTCAGTTATAGTTCTAGTAGGCATGGATGTGTACACACATTTTTTTTTTCGTATGAAGCTTTATTGCTGAGTTATGAGCTTTTAAAAATTTACTAAGTATGAAGTCATGAATTTTTGGATGCTTATTATCTGTACCAATTAATTAGTAAAAAAAAACTACAAAGTATTGTTTCTTATAGTTCAAAAGTTGAAGTTTTTAATTTTTTTGTCGAATTCTAAATTTAAATTGTTTTACGTATAGTAAACCGGAAGTGAAAATTTCAAATCGATATTTGAGTAACTTCGACCGGTTTTTTTTTAAATATTTTAACCTTGAATCAAAGCCTTAAATGTACTAATTCTTCACCAAAAAAAATTTAATGGGACAGCCAATAGTTTAAGACTTAGAGCATATAGAGTACATACACATAGCTATGAGCTCTTTCTAAGCAATCGCGTTTATGCTCAAATACTGCGCTATTAATATTTTATTCCTTTATTCTAACATGCAAAAATATAAAAATAAACGATTTCTTAAATTCTTCATAAAAAAAATTAAAACGTGATCACAAAAAAAAAATTAAGACTAAGAACGATTTCATTTATTGAGATTGAAACAGTATTAATTAAAATAGAGAGATTTGTATTGTAATTTTTACAATTTTACTATTTGCTCTAGCATTAATTCTCTTTACACATAAGCCCTCGTTGGTTGGAAGAAAAGCATGCAGTTTTTTAGTTCCTGGAGCAGTGATAGCGTAAGCAAAACAGACTCGTAGAAAATCTCACTCTTGTTCAATACCTTCCTTCGAGCAGTAGTAAATAGAAGTCTCAGTTAATGATGACTTGGCCCATTCATATAATCTTATAGGTGTCTGGTGTAGTTGGGCTCTCCAACATTTTAAGAATAGGTTAAATTTAGTGAACCTATACTACAACAAACAAGATTTTAAGAAAGAAGCACAGTTACACTTCCATGCCACCGCTCATAGAAGACGGCCATGTGATGGTCTTTTTTTTTTTTTTTTTTTTTATGGCATAGGCCGGCAAACGAGCAAGTGGGTCACCTGATGGTAGGTGATCTCCACTGCCCATGTACGTCCATCACCAGAAGAATCATGGGCGCGTTGCCGACCATAAAGGAAAGGGATAATTAGGGATAGGGAAGGGGAGGGGATTTGGGCTTCCGGATATCTCACTCACCGTACGAAACGCAGCAGCAAGCCGCTACTTTACGTCGGTTTTCTGTGAGACAGTGGTAATGACCCGGGCGAGCCAGCCCATTCATGCTGTAGACAAAACTGTCTACAGCGTGGAAACCTCAAAACTTTGGTAACCTGTGCAAGTGTACGGTCTGCTTATAACGCTATGACTACACCAGACACCTATAAGATTATATGAATGGGCCAAGTCATCATTAACTGAGACTTCTATTTACTACTGCTCGAAGGAAGGTATTGAACAAGAGTGAGATTTTCTACGAGTCTGTTTTGTTTACGCTATCACTGCTCCAAGAACTAAAAAACTGCATGCTTTTCTTCCAGCCAACGAGGGCTTATGTGTAAAGAGAATTAATGCTAGAGCAAATAGTAAAATTGTAAAAATTACAATACAAATCTCTCTATTTTAATTAATACTGTTTCAATCTCAATAAATGAAATCGTTCTTAGTCTTAATTTTTTTTTTGTGATCACGTTTTAATTTTTTTTATGAAGAATTAAAGAAATCGTTTATATTTATATTTTTGCATGTTAGAATAAAGGAATAAAATATTAATAGCGCAGTATTTGAGCATAAACGCGATTGCTTAGAAAGAGCTCATAGCTATGTGTATGTACTCTATATGCTCTAAGTCTTAAACTATTGGCTGTCCCATTATATTTTTTTTGGTGAAGAATTAGTACATTTAAGGCTTTGATTCAAGGTTAAAATATTAAAAAAAAAACCGGTCGAAGTTACTCAAATATCGATTTGAAATTTTCACTTCCGGTTTACTATACGTAAAACAATTTAAATTTAGAATTCGACAAAAAAATTAAAAACTTCAACTTTTGAACTATAAGAAACAATACTTTGTAGTTTTTTTTACTAATTAATTGGTACAGATAACAAGCATCCAAAAATTCATGACTTGATACTTAGTAAATTTTTAAAAGCTCATAACTCAGCAATAAAGCTTCATACGAAAAAAAAATTGTGTGTACACATCCATGTCTACTAGAAGTATAACTGACCAGAGTATAAACAAAATTCACGACCTCACTTTTTTTTCGTTGTCCGCTTGACGTGAAATGCCCCATATATTAAAGCAGCAAGAATAGCCCCAGCCTCAGCTGTCAATGTACTTGCATTAGAATTTATTTTGTAACCAATACCAGTGTTGAATAACCATCTAAAATAGCATATGGGGCGGGGCTCAGTTTTGGACCTAACAGTATACAAGGATTTATAACCAGTAAACCCTGAAAAAAAAAGACGTGTGGCACTCGGAGACTGCCGCGGTAAAGCTATTGTATAGCATTTTTTATCAACTTGTGTAATTATAATTATTTATTTATTTTATTTATGCAGTATTTTTTCTTGTTTTTAATTTTAATTTTGAGGGTCAAGGTCAAGGTTGGAGTAAAGGTTAAGGTCGGGGTCAAGGTCGGTGTCAGGTAAAAATCGGGGTCAAGGTCAAGGTCGGGGTAAAGGTCAAGGTCGGAATCTAGGTAAAAATAGGGTCAAGGTCAAGGTAAAAATTGGGGTCGAGGTTGGGGTCAAGGTCAAGGTCGGAGTCAAGATAAAAATCGGGTTCACGTCAAGGTTGGGGTTAAGGTCAAGGTTGGGGTCAAGGTCAAGGTCGGAATCTAGGTAAAAATCGGGGTCAAGGTCAAGGTCGGAGTCACGATAAATTGGGGTCAAGGTCAAGGTTGGGGTCAAGGTCACGGTCGGGGTTCAAGGTCAAAGTCTTGTGAAAGTCCGGTCCAAGTTGACTGGTGACGCCACCTGGGACTTCGAAATTATCGATGTTCCAGGGAGGTCAGCTAACGCTGGCTGGTCAGAGGGGGGTGTTAGGTTTTTTCGTTACGAAATTTCTGGATTCGGTCTCGCCGCAAGGCCCGCGATAAAATCTATACAATAGCTTAAAAAAAAACCGCTAGATGCAGGCCGCTTCCAACAGGTCGGTCTGGAAATCTTTGGGGGAGGCCTATGTTCAGCAGTGTACGTCTTGTGGCTGATGATGATGATGATGATGAAACCCTGAAAATTTACTTTATGCATCTTATTTAGAGGATAAATTAATTGGAGGACATTTCTCGTAAATCTCCCCGATAACAAGGAAATAAGATTTATAGATTTGTAGACTTAAGAAAATCATCATATTGAGGAAAGCCCTGGAGAATGTAAGGAGTAAGTTTAAAAACAAGTGATTGTCTTTTCTACTGTATAGTTTCAATAAGAACCTTTCTTTCTAAATAGTGTATTGTATTGCATTGTATTAATAGGAGTGCATTTAAAAGCTCCAGTGATCAGTCTCAAGCTTTTATTGTGTTTTTTATCCAATATATCTACCGACCCACTATCACCAGCTAAACAGAGAGAACCATACTTAAAATTACTACGAATCATAGATTTTTACAAAAACAACAATATTTTGTGATCAGTTCGCCAGGATGCTCTACATACTGATTTCAAGGTATTGAAAGCCTATTAGTTCTTCATTGAAGTGGGACTGGGCGGGGGGCATTTGCTTAGAATGCATCTAAATTGTTGGGTCAAACTGGTGACATACTGGACTCCAACGAATGGTTACAGAAACGCGGACGGCCAAAAAAGGTAGAAAGACGAGTTGGATGAAACAAATTGGGAGAAGCTGACAAAAATCAAAATCAAAAATCAAAATCTTTATTAATCATGTAGGCTAACAAAGCGCTTATGACAGGTCAAGTACAGAAAATTTGTCATTAAAAAGACTAACTAAGAATTAAGGGAACTTAGGACTAACCGCCGCGCTAAAGGCTGGCAGGAAGACACAAGACAGACTGACACAAGACCGAACCCAGTGAAAGAGTTTACTCTTCCACTGGGGCCTCCCCAGTGTCCAGTTGTCCAGCAATGGGCCACATTATATGCTAGTAAAATAAATAGTTCCTGAACCTATTAATTCAAGATACTTTCTCCAAGAAACATTATAGGTAAACACCTAAAAACTTAGCTTCATGATAAACAGGAATACCACAGGTGAAATTAAATTGCTAGCTCTATCAAAGGAAACTAATTTTGATTCAAGTGTATTTATAGCAAGATTCAAATAAGAACAGTATGTACACAACCCTTAGTGGAGTTATTGAGAAGGTTTGTAATAATTTTTATATTCTTTCCAAATACATACATAAATAACTAAGTCATCAGCAAATTGAAGATGTTTGACTTCTGAAACCAAAATAAGATGCAAAGGACATTACAATAATGAACGTTGAAAATTAATAGAGCGAGTATTCCACCTTGAAACACTTTAACAGAAGCAAATCTTGCACCATATTTAGCATAAACTTCATGACTCATTGAAATTAAACGAAAATAAACGGATTTTATCGCGGTTTTTTTATTAATAAAAAACCGCGACAAAATCCGTTTAAATTAGTTTTATTTCAATGATTAATATTCGCGTAAACCTAAGAAATCTTCATCGCTCATTTTCATTTAATCGATAACTCGGTCGATATACAGCATGCGGGTATTCCCCGCAAGTGGCGTAACGACCAATGAAATTCATCGGTCAGGATTATAGAATGCGGGCTGCGGGAGTCGGGAACCAGTGTTGCCAAGTTAGCCATTTTGTTTGGCTAGACCTGGCTATATGATTCCTTTAATCAAAGATGTCCTATTTATTTGGCTTAAAACTTTAGCCACATTTTTAGCAACATTTGTTTATTGCCTACCCGACTTAGAAAAAACGGACACCATGTCTCATACATCGAAAGTATAGCATCCATAGTGTGCCAAGACGCTGTACGTTTACGTATTTTATAATGTTTTATTAAAATAAATATGTAATCTTTGAAACACAAATCCTCATTTCTATTGCTGATTTTTGCCCGAAATCCCCGGATTATTTAATTCCGGGAGTCCCCCTGTTGTACCTCTGATGTGCATCCGTCTGTGTCATCATAATTCCTAAATGGACAGACCGATATGGTTATACATATTCTGTGAAAAATTCTGCTGGTTACATAATACGGACAGACAGATGTAAACAGGCTTAGACTTTGAAATAGGGTTTTGTTTATGGTAACTTTTGGCTACTGAATTCTAAATATCTACTACTAAATTTAACCCCCATCCGTCTTGTATGCTATATTTATATAGATAAGAAACTTGAGAACGTGGATTTCTTAGTATTGACGTTACAAAATTAGAATACACATTGTTTGGAGACAATATTCCGAGCACAATGAGTCTTTTGTCTCGCTCCTTCAATGGTACACGTAAAATCATAACAGGCTGTATTGACCACGGATATAAAGATACTAGAAAGAGATTTTATCTGATAATACTTGTGCGTAGGTTTGGCCACATTCTGTCGTGCATTCAGATTTGTCACGTTTTAGATGTTTTTTTCTATTTAATTGAATGACGCTACGAGTAAACCGCTCGCCTGATGGTAAGCGCCACGCCCGCCCATAAACGGAAGCAACACCACACAGAACTTGTGAGTTATAAAGCACTCCATGGCACTGAACTGCGCTTGTCACCCCGAGACATATGTTAAGTCTCATAATGTGGTCTAATGGGACTATTTTTACAAGGTCGTAGGTCCGTCATAGGCGAGAGGCCGTCTGGGTTAGTACCACAGCTCTTGTCTATTTTTGCTACCGGATAGTGTGTAAATACTGTTGTGTTTAATTTTGAAGGACATTAAAACCAATGAAATTACTGGACATTATGGAACTTAACATCTTATATCGCAGTGACGAGCGCAGGTGCCATGCAGTGTTTTGTAATTCAAAGTTCTGTGTGGTGGTGTTTCTGTTTATGGGCAGACGTGGTGCTTACCATCAGGCGAGCGACCTGCTCGTCCTGTCATTCAGACAAGTGAAAAAAAAATCGTACAATCAGATTGTAAATTTAAATCATTTATACATCTGTGTTTATATTACAAACGAGATAAGTCTACAGGACGATATCAGAAGCTTTCAACGTTGGAAAATTGTTGTGAAAATTCCACTGCAACAATACCTACAGAATTTAAAGACAAAAGTATTGTCACAAGAAACATGTATCATGAGCTAACTTTAGTTTTAACACACAGATGCGACCGACTGATCGGATGCGCGATAATGAAACTAAAGTAATAAACGGATTTAAAAGATGTTTTTTAATTTAAATAATAGATAAATAAATAAATATCTTTTTTGAAATGAAAACTTCTTTAGCCGCGTTGAGTCCAGTCTTGTTGGTAGAGGAAAAACATTTGGTTTCGCGTCACCGACATGCCAATGTTAATTCAGACCATACACGTATGACACATCGTATATACCTGACCGTGTGCTGTGCGCGTTAGACGCTTTTTGGATGGGTAAAATCTTGTGAGCTCTGAGTATCTGTAGCTATACAGGTGACGTATGGACTGCAGTGCAGTGCACTAGAGTGCAGTTGAGTTGAGTTGAGAGTAAGTACTAAATAAATATACTTAAGTTATAAGTTTTCACTTCTATCGGCAGTCCCTATTTTTTATTGCCTTATTATATGTAATGGAGATCGCTCAGGGTTGACTTGTCATCAGATTGGCCGGACATTGTGGAGATCCAAAATAATATTCACCAACAATCAATTACAAAGGTCCATTTATTCGGTAGTGTAAAATTACTTGGATACAATCGAAAATCAAAAGATTAATTTAGATTGGAAACGTGGTGAGTTCGATACCGAGTGATGACCGTTCCCTTTGCACGTCCGAATCAAGACTGCCGTTTCTCCTACCCGGTCTGAACTTAAATACGCTAAAACGGCGCCACTAGTATCGACGACACCATAGATTATACACTTATATGACGACACCCAAGCAACAATGTTGCTTGACGTTTCCGATTTTCAATAACGATTCCGTTGGCGCTGTAATCGTTGTCGACGTTGCTCCGAGATTGCAATAGATGACGCCACATGCCGATGCTCCGACATATAAATCTAGTACTTATTATAATGGTACCCAAGGAAGGTCAGAGAAAGAGAGCTAGAACTCAAAAAAGATGGGATGATGACATTAGACAGGTTGCTGGAACATCTTGGAGTAGAGTAGCCAGAGAGAGACCACAATGGAGAAGGTTGGAGGAGGCCTTTGCCAATTGGCAAACGTACGTACAAGAAATAAGCAAATCAAATATATTTTTTAACATTGTATAATAATGTATATGTTCGATCAGAGGGCTAAATAAAAACAACAATATTGAGCATTTTAGTTTCTCTGAAAGCAATACATGATCCGATCCTAATAAACTATTGTAGCCCGAGTCCGAGGTCCGGACCCACGAATGAGGTAATACGATTGATTGATTCCGGGATTAGCAACGCCTGCCCATAAACAGAAGCAACCACACAGAACTTTGAATTACAAAGCACTGCTTAGCACTGAACTGCGCTCGTCACCCCGAGACATAAGATGTCAAGTCTCATAATGCCCAGTAATTTCACTAGGTTCAATGTCCTTTAAACCGAAATCTGCAGGGCTGCCACCTTGTTGGTACAGTGGTGTTCAAACAATAGCACGGTAATGATTTTAGTTTAAACTAAACAACTTTCTGGAATCGAGGTATTTTACAAGGAAACTCTTTAATGAAATTTAACTCGGACCGAGTTTGGAGTGCCTTTGACAACAAGTAGGTAAGTATATACAGGGCCGTCTTAGACCATGTGGGTCCCTGGGCACACAGGTTGGGGCACTTTTTTATCCTGGCTCGGCAAAGTGACTACGCTACACCTGATGGTAAGTGTAGCGCAATCCAAGAATAGTGTCGACCAACGATAAACAATGTGTCCATCGTAGGTCGGCAAGATCATGCCGGCCTGCCAAAGGGCCAGGGGGAGGGGAAGATGGGAAAAGGGTTAGGATCAGGGGGCAAGTCCCCTGGGGAGAACCGGATATACACTGGCTGACCCTGGAACGCGACCCACACAAGGTGGGCCACTATGGCAGGTTTTAGCACCAGTGTACGGTGGTCGCTATCCGGTCGGATACAAGTATCCTCCCACCAGCAAAATTTTCACTATAATCACATTATGGGTAAACTAGTTACACCTGTCTACCTTGTGTACGAGAGTCTAACCTATAACCTACATCAGTCTTTTCGTATAAAGTCTAATTGCAACAACTCGTTTTGCAACCGCAGTGGTAGGTAATGAAAAAAATAAGCTAAAATATCAAATAGGAAAATATATTTTTTCGCCTCGCGGTGAAATCTACACGTAAAGTTATTCCTGTCGATACATTAATGCGAGCACTCGCTCAGATTTAGTGCCGTCAAATGGAAAAAATGAAACTGTATTGTCAGTGCCGGGTGATTTTGTCATCGAAAATGTCACGAGAGGCGAGATTTGAATTTAAGATTTAATGCATAGACAGATCTAAGCGTGAAATACTTTAGACTTTACTTTAGTATAGGGTTTTAGCATAGAGTATAATATAGCTTTCTTTGGAGTGGACTCGATTGTAATTATAATTGTAAAAATAAATAATAAAAAAAATATATATAATTGTAAAAACATGATAGTACCGAATGCTTATGGCTAGACTGTACAGTTAATACCACTAAATTTCTTTTATGTGGATTGTATCGAGGACACGGTTCGACACTGGAACAGGATAACGCTTTGCTGGACCATATAAGTCATGTCTCTGAAACTAACACAGTGGTCATATTGGGTGACTTTAATTATGGTGGAGTGAAGTGGCCCCTAGAGGATAGTGAATATGTCACACCAACAGAGGCAAACTTTATAAGTTGGTACAGAAACAGTAACCTTGAGCAGTTAGTGGACAAATACACCAGGTATCGACAAGGAAATGAACCCTCAGTCCTTGATCTAATTCTAACCAACGACGACTCCCTTATAGCTGACATAGATCACCAAGCCCCTATTGGTAAAAGTGACCATACCTGCTTATTGGCAACTATACAACTGCAAGTACAGGAGCAAAATGACAAACCGCTGTTAAGACTTAATTATATTAAAGCAGATTATGATAAAATCAACAAGACGTTATGTACTGCTTTGCCTGGTATGATGGCGGAAGTGAAATGCGCAAACAGTAAATATGAATTTCTTCTTAATGTACTCAGAGAGGTAATCGATTTGTATGTACCCCGGATGAAATATGACAACTCTCTTATAAATAAGCCTTGGATATCAAAGGACACCAAAAATAAAATAAAACACAAACAGGCATTATGGAATAGATACGTTTTAACCGGACTTGATGAAACTTACAAAGAATATAGAAAAATAAATAACAAATTAATAAATCAAACTCGAACAAGACGTATAACGTATGAAAAAGGCATACTGGTTGCTGGGCCAAAAAAGTTTTATGCGTACATTAGAAAACAAATATCATCAAAAGTAAGCACACCCACAGTTCTACAAGATAAACATGGTAAAATTTTGTCAATAGCCCATGAAATTGCGGAAGCATTTGCGGATCAGTTTGTGAGTGTATACCAGATAGAACCACTTGGTCAACTTCCTACCTTAGACCCGTTACTCAGAGTTGAGGATTCCATCAGTGATATATTGTTTAGCAAAGATAAAATTCGGCAAGTCATCAAAGAAATGAAAACTGAGTCTTCACCAGGTCCAGATGGAATTCCAGTAATTATGTTACAAAAATGTGATCTTACAGATTACTTAGCAACATTAATGCAGTCCTCTTATGACACTGGAGTTCTTCCTGACTTATGGAAGACAGCAATCGTTACCCCAATATTTAAAAAAGGGAATAAATTGGAACCCTCAAATTACAGGCCTATAAGTTTGACAAGTGTAGTGTGCAAAGCCATGGAAAAAATTATAGTAAAACATATCAGGGATTTCTTCACCAATCATAAAGTGATATCTGATCAGCAACATGGCTTTTGCCCACACCGATCTACTGTAACTAATTTGCTGTCTTGTCTGTCATCTTGGACAACACAATACAATAAAAGGGACCCAGTTGATGTGATCTATTTGGATTACGAAAAGGCTTTCGACAAGGTTCCAATACGAAGACTTCTACACAAATTGGAATTCGTAGGCATACGTGGAAAACTACTCACTTGGATAAAGGGATTTCTACAAAATAGAACACTACAAGTAAGGGTTGGTGAAACTCTATCGGCTAAACGACAGATATGTAGTGGAGTGCCACAGGGCTCTGTCTTGGGCCCAGTATTGTACATAATCTACACTTTTGACCTTCCACACCATCTAAAATGCAGTGCTAGTTTCTTTGCTGATGACACCAAACTATACGCCAATCCACTGACCGATTACGGCAGTCTTCAAGCCGATCTAGACAGTATAGCGATCTGGTCAAAGGAATGGCTCCTAAATCTGAATGCCTCTAAATGTACCGTATTACACATAGGTAATCGCAATCCCCATTTGACTTACAAACTAGATGACTTGCAACTTGTGGAAGTCAAGGCACAAATGGATTTGGGTGTGAAGATCACGGAGGACCTGAAATGGGAAGAGCATATAACTTCGATCACCAAGAAAGCTAAAAGTTTGATATACCTTATTAGGAAATCCTTTGGAATTCTCACACCAGACATGATGCTAAAGATCCATAAAACGTTTATAAGACCAATTCTAGAGTATGCATTTCAAGTCTGGAATCCTTATTTTGTTAAGGATATTGATCTTTTAGAGAGAGTGCAGCGTAGCTTTACCAAAATTCCAAGAACACTTAAACGACGATCATATGAGGAACGTTTAAGAATGCTGAAACTTACAACCTTAAAGGATCGCAGGAACCGTGGAGACTTAATTGAGACCTATAAGATTTTGAATGAGCATTACAGTATTGAAAACTTCGAAAAATTGCTTATACGAAGTCGCAATATTCACCTTAGAGGCCACCAATTCAAACTATGTACCAGTATCTCAAACAATAATCCTCACAAACACTTTTTTAGCAACAGAGTAGTCAGAGCGTGGAACGAACTCCCAGAGAACGTAGTCACAGCTCAAAGTGTAAACCAGTTCAAGAATCGACTTGACAATCACCTTAAGTCTAAAGAAAAAAAAACGCAATTAATATAGTGAAATGCAGGATACAGGCACTATCAGTTGCATGACAACTGCCTGCCTGATTAATAAATAAATAAATAAATAAATAAATAAATAATTGACCGAAACCGACGCTGATAAAAACATATTGTACTATTTTTCATAAATTTGTGTCATTTCAATTTTTGAAGTCAGTTTTCGAAAGTATACGAATCTACTGTAATATCGGACTCAAACGCTTTCTCCGACGCAAAGAATATGGTAAAGATTGCAACACCTGCGAAATGAACTTATAGACTTACAGCCCTTGTGTATATGCTGATATTAGACGAAGACGATACACTTCTCGCTTAATTTACTATATTACCTTACCTGCCCACTTAGCATGAGCCCACGAGATATCTGGCGGCAAGAATGGAAACTGTCGATAATAATATGGATTACTTTAACGTAAGGTGTAACACTTTATATTTGAGAGATACAGAAATAGAACGGCAAAACGAGTTGAGTTGCTTCTTCCTCTTAACTTCTTAATTATGAAACTAAAACAGTTTCGACAATATGTCACAAAAATGTTTGTTTATTACTATAGGTACAATATTCGTAGGAAATATCTTATCCGTATGTATGGGTGTTAAGAATTTATTTACAAAAAATCTTGAAGACTACTGAAGTATTTGTATTAAGACGGGAGGGTATCTGACTCATATTTAAAACACACGTGTCGCTGAGGAACGCAGTGTCTCGACGGTTGATATTATATTTGGGTTGCATGGTGCTTACGATCAAATGCAGTGTAGTCATTTTGCTGGTCTACTCAGGCTCTTATTTAATTATTCATTGATTGATTATTCATATTATTCTTGAGGATCATGCAAAAAACTATTATAATCTAATTATCTTACTTTATAACGTTCCTCATTGGCATATATTGAGCTGATTCAAATAAACAATACCTCAATGAATGTAGTGCAAATATGTATTGTAAATTAGTTTAGAAAAGAGCAACGTTAGAGTTTCTTGCCCGTTATTCTTTAACGAAACAGCATTCCGAACTGCGGTAGAGTTAAAATGTGACTGAATCTAAATGATGTTTGACATTTTAATGATTCAATAAATGATTTGATTTAATATGCTGGCACTGGCATTGTCGTAATACAAGAATTATCATTGTAGGTTGCTGTTAACATTGTAGATTATGTAAGCAGATTAATTCATTCAATTGACATCTCGAACGATATCAAAATACGTACCCGTGCCGCACATTTCATTCCCATTGCCATTAAACAGATTGAGACTGAAAAAACAAGGACCCTAGAAAAAATCCGTGTCCCGAAACGGAAACTACGGGGGCGACTCTTAAAAAATATGCAATTTGTATATTTTTTATTAATGTTGGCAGCGCGTTTCGACCTAAAATGTTAGGTAATCAAGGATCGCAGCATTGCGAACGAGAAATATTATGTGCTTTTAGGAGTTTACCTTACGTTAGATAAATATTAGATACATTTTATTAATTTTACAAAATTTTATAAGTACGTAATTTTTGCATTCATGCAAGTCAAATTTCATTGAGTCAAATTTTTACTCTGTCGCCAGTTCAAAAGTATGTTTTGTTAGAGAAGAACTGGCAAGAAACTCCAACTTTGCTCTTTTCAAAAGTGGTTGTCATTATTTGAAATACATTATTTGAAATCGTAGCAGGTGGAAGTCCGTTGTCTCTGCCCACCCCTATGGAAAACAGGCGTGAGTCTACGTATGTATTATTTGAAATATATTATATGAATGAGTATCATTATTATACACGAGAGCGCATCCAATAAATATGATTTGTGCAGTTTGCCCGATTTTTACAGCTTTCCTTTGCAATTCTTACAAAGATCTCATAGAAAAGTACTTCCAGTTTTTCACAAATTTAAATATTTTAGGGCACCTTTTCCACTTTTTCTTTTAATACAAACTTTATTTGGATTATTAGGAACAATAAAGAATGTATAGCCAAATCGATTCAATCGATCAAAGTTAATATAGTTCCAATACAATCCGCTAGGGGCGCTGAAGGTATACATACGTATTTACGGAATATCGCATGACGTGATAGTTATCGAAAAACTCTCACTAAGGGTACTCATACCTCCTCAATTCATTATTTTATCTCCCGCTTTGCTATGGAGGGAAGTGGACAATTAATATTTCCAACTCCTCCCTAACCTTCTATCTGATTAATTTCGTTGCGGGACAAAGACATTTAGGCATTCCCAGAGACTCGCCGAGCTTCACTGCTCGGTGTCGACAAAAATGCGTGCCACTGTTGATCCTGGTGCACAGGAGTTACAGTGGCGGGTGTGTGAGCGGGATAGTCTCTAAGGATACTCATCAAAATTGTTTCTATTTGCAATCCATATTCATACTCAAGTTTAAAAAATCCAGCCAGATATTTAGGTTTCTACGAACGCAATTATGTCCTGTTTTTACATAAGACTGCGTATACATATGAGCTTGATACGTGCTCTTTGCGGTTGGCGCGGGCTTAATGCCGCCTCCATTAACGTTCCATCGCAAATAGACATGTCGAGAGATACGTTTAAAGCTGTGTATCCATGAGCGAGCCTCGAGTTGAGGCAAAATGAGGGAACTTAAATTGAGTCCATTTATACTAAACGCACGGCTTGTATTAAGGCTCTTTTCGGCCAAGTATGTCGAAATATGGCACGGTTGTGGCAGTGCTAGTTGAGCTATCTCGAATCGAGGCGGTGTCTTGATCTAGTGCATCAGCAGCTTTAGTCATAATTACTTTTTCTGCATCTGTCCTTTAAGCGTATTTCATTCTATCTACGCTTACTATTATATCAAAACACATTATTTCTAAACAAATATATTAAACTAGCTTTTGCTCGCGGCTCCACCCGCGTGATCTGCTTTTTCCGGGATAAAAAGTAGCCTATGTCTTATTCTAATGTATAAGCTATATTATTGTAAAATTTCATTAAAATCCATTCAGTAGTTTTTACGTGAAAGAGTAACAAACATACATCCATCCATCCATCCACACTTACAAAGTTTCGCGTTTATAATATTAGTAGGATTATAATATTAGTAGGATTAATTGGATAAGTATATAAATTAATTTAAAAATAGAAAATATTCAGTTTTATGTGTTTGAGGAAAAATATGTTACAGTATAAAAATTAATGTTTGTCTGTATGTCTTTTATAGAATCGTAAACTATGTATTTGATCATGTGATGATGTTTAGAAAAGTTGTTGCGAGTATTACACGAGTCTTAATTTTATACAATGCCGTTTCTTTACTGTACTGAAATGACTTTCTTAGTTTAAAATCATATAAAGGCAAGAGTATTGTCGAGGACAAATTTTATAAACACGTCGATACATTATTACCTGTTCATTGAACGTGAGCGCGAACGTTTTCGATGAAGCGATAACTCAAATGATGTGACGTATGGAAGAATCGGATCAATTCGGAAAACATCTACACATTATACAAAGATATAGGAATAAGGGACGCGGTATTTTTTTTTTTATCCTGGTTCTGCAAAGTGACTACGCTACACCTGATGGTAAGTGTAGCGCAATCCAAGAATAGTGTCGACCAACGATAAACAATGTGTCCATCGTCGGTCGGCAAGATCATGCCGGCCTGCCAAAGGGCCAAGGGGGATGGGGGAAGGAAAAGGGATGGGAAAAGGGTTAGGATCAGGGGGCAAGCCCTCTGGGGAGAACCGGATATACACTGGCTGACCCTGAAACGCGACCCACACGAGGTGGGCCACTATGGCAGGTTTTAGCACCAGTGTACGGTGGTCGCTATCCGGTCGGATACAAGTATCCTCCCACCTGCCTTGTTTTGAATTTTCTTGATAAAAGCGTTCATTACCTATAGTCCACCATTCCTATGACATACCTGGTGTTGTCCTTTGGTGGTATCATAGAATGAATGATTAAAAGCCACATTGTGCTTAGACAGTTCTGTCTACAACATGAATCATTATTCGAGTGGTAGAGCCACGCTGTAGACAGTTTTGTCTACAGCATGAATGGGCCGACTCGACCGGGTCGTTACCACTGTCTCACAGAAAACCGACGCAAAGTCGGCTTGCTGCTGCGTTTCGTACGGTGAGTGAGGTATCCGGAAGCCCAAATCCCCTCCCCTTCCCAATCCCTAATTATCCCTTTCCTTTAAGGTCAGCTACTTTACGTCGGTTTTCTGTGTGACAGTGGTAACGACCCGTTCGAGCCAGCCCATTCATGCTGTAGACAAAACTATCTACAGCGTGGCTCTTCCACTCACAAGCCTTTATATAGCCTTGTTGTGAGTTAAGGCGGAGATTTATACATCGTTGGTACCATCTCAGGTGCACGTAAGCCTGAAGTGGATTACTATTGCTGTGCGAAGCACTTTTTATATGTTCGCTCCTTTAAGGGTTTGATATCCAAAGGGTACCACTGTACCCTATTACAAAGGCCTCTATTACCTCTGCCTATATGTACTGCCTCCATCTTCTTAACCATATTTAAAGATAGCCGACATATAGCTGATATTTTTACAGGTATATATTATTACTAGCTTTTCCTCGCGGCTTCCGCCTACGTGATCTACTTTTTCCGGGATAAAAAGTAGCATATGTTACTCAGTGATAATGTGGCTTTCAAAAGAATTTTTGAAACCGGTCCATTAGTTTTTAAGTTTATTCGCTACATACAAAAATACAAATATTTCCTCTTTATAATTTTAGTATTAATTATAAATACACACCTAACTTAGAAAAGTCACGTGTGTAACGACACAAAACGTTTTTATTATGTATCTACGTATAATAAGAGACATTTCTTAAAAAAGTAAGAGTCAAAAAATGATTAAAAAAAAGGAAAAAAGCAAAAAGATAAAAATGGTTATTGTGGGTTATCTCTAAGAGATAGACATATACCATCGCGGCTTTTTTGTAGACCTTTTTAAGGTGTACAATACTGTAGTACATTATATTGATCTATCTCGTAGGGTTTAGCCAGCGTTTGCAATGTAAGCGCAAAAAATGTGTTTATTTACATCACATTAGAAATCTCTAAAAATATCAGTGTTTTACTACTACATTAATAAATTATACTTCCTATAAACTAGACTATATGAAACATTTTAATTTTGAAAGTGGTCTATGAGAAAAAAAGTCTGGGCACCTCTGGTCTAATTCAAAGTTCCATATGGTCCATCACTTTAATCACGCAAGCGAAGCTGTAGGCAAAAGCGAGTCAATAGTTATAAAAATTGGTGTGTGTCGTGGGACACCAGGTAGGAACGAAGTTCCTTCGGCTAATGTAGAATCGACACAAATTGTAAAAAATACAAATTATCAACTAAAATAACAAAATAAAAAAAAGACGTGTAGCACTCGGAGACTGCCGCGGTAAAGCTATTGTATAGCATTTTTTATCAACTTATGTAAAATTCTTTTAAAAATCGAAGGAGATATAAAAAAAATTGGTGTGTGTCGTGGGACACCAGGTAGGAACGAAGTTCCTTCGGCTAATGTAGAATCGACACAAATCGTAAAAAATACAAATTATCAACTAAAATAACAAAATATGTCTCTTTATTTTTGTTTGACAACATAAAATTACATAGAAATAGAATAGAAAAATAGAAATAAAAAAAGACGTGTAGCACTCGGAGACTGCCGCGGTAAAGCTATTGTATAGCATTTTTTATCAACTTATGTAATTATAAATAAAAACTTATTAATTTAGACTTAGACTGGCTACTAAACGGTGGACGGCCGTGTTCTATAATCAAAAATTCAAATTCAAATTTCAAACCGCGTCTACATTTCCAAATGTCATAAGTTTCACACCTATCTGTTTTATTAACGGAATTTCGACTTTAACTTTGTGTGTTAGATATCAAATTAAGTTAAAAAAAAGTCTCATTTAACGGTTTTATTCCACGCATTTTTTCCACGCATTTTTCTTACGGTTTTACTATCACATTTTTTTCAGTTCGGTCACGCAGCGAAATCCCTATCCCCTCCAAGCCTGCCGTAAGGAACTTCGTTCCAAAATACTTTAAGTATAACTGGCTGAATGAATTTCATTTTAAAAACTGATTGAGCTGAAATTCGCACACAATTTTGGTGCAGGCAAAAAGGAACAAACGCTGGCTGGTTATGCGGCGCTTTTAACGCTTTTTTCTTACGCTTTTACTATCACATTTTTTTCAGTTCGGTCACGCAGCAAAATCCCTATCCCCTCCAAGCCTGCCGTAAGGAACTTCGTTCCAATAATTTATATTTATAGTTGTACTTGTACAATATCACACATATATCCGAAACTGCGTAACTCATGAATATTCTACGGCCAGTGCAAGATTTATTAGGGCCCGGTTTCCGTCTTCTCCCAGATTTATACTTATATGGGTATGTAAGGACGGACGCCGGGCTGAATTAGATTTGCGAAGCTTTCGACCCTAATGGACGATACAAATTAGAATTAAGGATCGACCCGCGACTTCGCTCGCGTCTGTTAATAATTGAGTTGTTAGAAGATTTTAGGCTAATGAGACTTAGTTATTTTTGAAGTGAAAATATAGAATCGTTGTAATTTGAAACTCGATGAAACAAAAATGCGTCACCGTCACCGACTCAAGATTAGTAAATTTTATTTATATTTATCATTTAGATTTTTTTATAATAATGGACGTAGTTACCCAAACTTGAACCAACCCACAGCAAGGTAAAATGGAAATACTGATTTTGCTAAATTTATTAATTTAAATTAATTTTAATAGGTATCGCATTTTTTTTCAAAATCGTGGAATATATTTCATCCCGATTTTCCAAAAAGCTACGAGATACAATTAATTTAATTTGTTAAATTTAGTATCTAATACAAAATCGGTATCTCCATTGAACTGACTGTGGCTTAGTTCCTTTTTGCATAACTAGGTCCAATTGATCTCTAGGTTTTAAAACGGCTATGTTGGTATATTCTAAACTATATTTATAGAAATGATCTGATACGACACAATTCGTGGAGTCATAAGCCGACCACAATACATTACGCCATGATTAATTCGCGTCGCTCCAACTCGAGAAGTTCCCAAGTCTTAATTAAATAAATGAATTCGCCCCAACTTTGCCCTTAAGTCGATTATTTTACTCTGAGAAGTGTGCTTATAACATTACCATCGGTTTTCTGTTAAGAGAAATAGGTACTATTTTTCTATTTCCTCTTTGGTCTAAAAGCAGCGTACGTTGGCTGTAAATTAAACTTTTGGATTCGATCTTCTATTATTCAGTCTAAGAAACATTGAAATAAGACTAATTTAAACGGATTTTATCGCGGTTTTTTATTAATTTTGATCACGACGTTTCGAAAGCTTTTCGACCTTCGTGGTCACGCGGTGCACTCTGAAAAACCGCGATAAAATCCGTTTAAATTATTTTTATTTCAATGTGTAAATAGTTTTAATTAATTCTAGTTAGTTCATTCTAATTCATTTTAATTTGCATCGTAATTACAATGATATGTTAGAGTTTTAGATTCGAAAAATCACACATTACCCGGGATTTGGTTTTGTTCCGGCACGGCAAAACTACACTGGACCTCATGTTAATTACAGTACAGTCCAAATATAATTGCGTTCCTAGACGGTCGGCAGGATTATGTCGGTCTGAAATTACTGGATATACACTGGCTGATTCCACGCATGGCATGGCATGATTTTAATTTTGATTCGTTTGAATAAGCCACCATGACGAGTGTTTCACCATGTATACTCGTACGGTGCTACTCAGTATGGTAAAAATATGATTAGGTACCTATCCTCCAGTACCGATTACTACCTACTGATTTTGTTTTACTAAATTCAATAATTTAAACAAATTTTATCTCGTAGTTTTTTGGAAAATCGGGCATGAAATGTACGAGACAAAATCAGTATCTCCATTTGAACTTGCTGTGGGTTGGTTCCTTTTTGCGTAACTATGTCCAATTGTGGGTTCACTAGTTGCCTACCCCTTTGAGGATACAGGCGTGAGGTGAGTGAGGTGTATTTTTTCTCACAGCAAATAAAATAAATCTGAATCGAGAATCCAAAGTAACTTACATTAGAAATTATATCATCTTAATAGCTAAAGATTTTGGAGGAATGAGATTGCTGTAATTATATAACGTATACATATTATTATATATATCGCAGTCGGATTGTATAAATTGCCGTATTACATTACGGCTAGCCGTTTCCAAAAACAGGGCCGTATTGTATTGCGGCGGGTCAACGATTAGCCGGATTGAATACGGCTGAGTCAAAGTCCGCCAGATATTGTTCAGCGATAAGTGCTCGGACCGGTTGACATGCAGTGCTTTGTAATTCAAAGTTCTGTGTGGTGTTGCTTCTGTTGATGGGCAGGCGAGCGCCTTGCTCGTCTCGCCATTCAATCAAATAAACACAAAAAATTCTGTAGTCTGCTGCATTGGGTTTACTTCAAGTGTAGTTTTTTCTAGATATAATTGAAAGTATAAATTACGCATTTGCAGTAGACTGGAGACGAGCATAAACATTTCTACTTAACGTAGTTCACAATTTTCCATTCGAAAGAGTCCTCAAAGTACCTGAGAGCAAATAAACTCAGTGCACCGGAACGATTCTGGAGATCCTTAAGCATTTACACTGATTGTGTTTTTCGTGAGAAAAGAGAGGGTTCCAGATATTTTTGTACCCGACTGCATAGCGACCGCCGTACATATGGTGAAAACCCCGCTTTAGTGGCTCGTCTATCGTGTATGGTGTCAATAGTTATAATTATTTTATTGACATAAGTGGAAGGAATATCATTTAGGTAGTATATTAAAAAGCACCCCACGCTTTTTGGAAAAAATGCGTGGAAAAAATGCGTGGAAAAATGCGTGGAATAAAACCGTTAAATGAGACGTGCGCAGGCGCGACAGTCGCATAACCAGTTTGATATCTAGCACACAAAGTTAAAGTCGAAATTCCGTTAATAAAACAGATGGGTGTGAAACTTATAACATTTGGAAATGTAGACGCGGTTTGAAATTTGAATTTGTATTTTTGGAACGAAGTTCCTTACGGCAGGCTTGGAGGGGATAGGGATTTCGCTGCGTGACCGAACTGAAAAAAATGTGATAGTAAAACCGTAAGAAAAATGCGTGGAAAAAATGCGTGGAATAAAACCGTTAAATGAGACTTTTTTTAAACTTAATTTGATATCTAGCACACAAAGTTAAAGTCGAAATTCCGTTAATAAAACAGATAGGTGTGGAACTTATGACATTTGGAAATGTAGACGCGGTTTGAAATTTGAATTTGAATTTTTGATTATAGAACACGGCCGTCCACCGTTTAGTAGCCAGTCTAAGTCTAAATTAATAAGTTTTTATTTATAATTACATAAGTTGATAAACAATGCTATACAATAGCTTTACCGCGGCAGTCTCCGAGTGCTACACGTCTTTTTTTTATTTCTATTTTTCTATTCTATTTCTATGTAATTTTATGTTGTCAAACAAAAATAAAGAGACATATTTTGTTATTTTAGTTGATAATTTGTATTTTTTACAATTTGTGTCGATTCTACATTAGCCGAAGGAACTTCGTTCCTACCTGGTGTCCCACGACACACACCAATTTTTTTTACAATAAAATACACTATTTTCTTCAAATTTATTAAAAATTATTTCCTATATTTTACTTGGAATTTCTATAAAAACGTCTTTTTTAGTTTTTTGAATCATTATTGGAACGAAGTTCCTTACGGCAGGCTTGGAGGGGATAGGGATTTCGCTGCGTGACCGAACTGAAAAAAATGTGATAGTAAAACCGTAAGAAAAATGCGTGGAAAAAATGCGTGGAATAAAACCGTTAAATGAGACTTTTTTTTAACTTAATTTGATATCTAGCACACAAAGTTAAAGTCGAAATTCCGTTAATAAAACAGATAGGTGTGAAACTTATGACATTTGGAAATGTAGACGCGGTTTGAAATTTGAATTTGAATTTTTGATTATAGAACACGGCCGTCCACCGTTTAGTAGCCAGTCTAAGTCTAAATTAATAAGTTTTTATTTATAATTACATAAGTTGATAAAAAATGCTATACAATAGCTTTACCGCGGCAGTCTCCGAGTGCTACACGTCTTTTTTTATTTCTATTTTTCTATTCTATTTCTATGTAATTTTATGTTGTCAAACAAAAATAAAGAGACATATTTTGTTATTTTAGTTGATAATTTGTATTTTTTACAATTTGTGTCGATTCTACATTTGCCGAAGGAACTTCGTTCCTACCTGGTGTCCCACGACACACACCAATTTTTTTTACAATAAAATACACTATTTTCTTCAAATTTATTAAAAATTATTTCCTATATTTTACTTGGAATTTCTATAAAAACGTCTTTTTTAGTTTTTTGAATCATTATTGGAACGAAGTTCCTTACGGCAGGCTTGGAGGGGATAGGGATTTCGCTGCGTGACCGAACTGAAAAAAATGTGATAGTAAAACCGTAAGAAAAATGCGTGGAAAAAATGCGTGGAATAAAACCGTTAAATGAGACTTTTTTTTAACTTAATTTGATATCTAGCACACAAAGTTAAAGTCGAAATTCCGTTAATAAAACAGATAGGTGTGAAACTTATGACATTTGGAAATGTAGACGCGGTTTGAAATTTGAATTTGAATTTTTGATTATAGAACACGGCCGTCCACCGTTTAGTAGCCAGTCTAAGTCTAAATTAATAAGTTTTTATTTATAATTACATAAGTTGATAAAAAATGCTATACAATAGCTTTACCGCGGCAGTCTCCGAGTGCTACACGTCTTTTTTTTATTTCTATTTTTCTATTCTATTTCTATGTAATTTTATGTTGTCAAACAAAAATAAAGAGACATATTTTGTTATTTTAGTTGATAATTTGTATTTTTTACAATTTGTGTCGATTCTACATTAGCCGAAGGAACTTCGTTCCTACCTGGTGTCCCACGACACACACCAATTTTTTATTATAAATACGGATTAGATGACAAGTTTGATAGCTTACAAAAACTTCAACTATAATACGGACACTGGCAATCACCTGTGATAATTTATTCTATACAGTATACTCATTTAAGGTTTTTTTAATGGGCGTCGTTCTAAGGTGGTAGATCTAGATTCTTTTCGAAACAAACTTAAGAATAAAATAAAGATAAAATAAGTGACACATATTAAATCCAATTTATGGCAGATATAACCAAAAATAATGAAATTTAAAAATATTTTTAATTATTTACAACAGGCCTACTGTCAATTTTCCTATATAATTGACAGACAGAGTTACCTCACTTGATCAAACCCAGGACCCTTAACATTTCTAGCATCAGACGAAAAAGCCAAAAATACAACATAAAAAAAGTAAATTGTTTAGAGCGTAAAAATATAAATACAAAATTAAATTCTCTACGATGAAAATATCAAAGTTAGATCGCCAGAGGATTATCCAAGTATGTTATAGTTTGGTATAATTGTGTTGGTAAGTTTCAGAAAGAAGTTCAATCTATCGGGTGAGAGCAAACCTCTTTAGGGCTCCAGTAAATCAATAAGCGGAACCCACTCCCGAGTTAGCAAACTCTTCTACGCAACCGTTTGAATGCGGGTAGTTTGAACTTGTCACAGTTTATATTACAGTGGCAAGAAAACTGAAAAAAAAATAGTTTAAAAAACTAATAAAAAAAAGACGTGTGGCACTCGGAGACTGCCGCGGTAAAGCTATTGTATAGCATTTTTTATCAACTTATGTAATTATAAATAATAACGAGCTAGCGTAATCTTTTAAAAATCGAAGGAGATATAAAAATACTTCAATAACTGGCTGAATGAATTTCATTTTAAAAAAGGAACACGTCTCATTTAACGCTTTTATTCCACGCATTTTTTCCACGCATTTTTCTTACGGTTTTACTATCACATTTTTTTCAGTTCGGTCACGCAGCGAAATCCCTATCCCCTCCAAGCCTGCCGTAAGGAACTTCGTTCCAAAAAACACGCTTTTATAGAAAATCCAACTAAAAATAGAAAATAAGTTTTAATAAATGTGAAGAAAAAATGTATTTTATTGTAAAAAAAAAGCGTGGGGTGCATGATGTCAATGTCTTTGAACATGATTTGTTGAACAAGTTTTCGTTACATACTAACATATTGACATACTAACATACGTATGAAGTTAATAAAAGCTTGTTAAAAAAGAGAACGTTCTCATTTTGGTGCGTATTTTACTTTTTTAACCGACACTAAAATAAAAGGTGTTATCGTATACCATTCCTCCACACGTCCAGCGCGCCACCGTAAAATGCCTAATAGATATACCTAGCCTGTAATTGGTCCGTGTCGATCACGCCACACAACACCCGGGGGTCGGGGGGATGAAACTCCTGCGCTCGCGGTGTCCTGCGGCGACGCAAACCCCCGCTAGTCCCGCTAGGTCCTTCGGTTAGGGCAGTTGTGATTGTATTTACGACTGACTCATGGTTTACGTACATTACAGTATAACGGCCAACTATTGCATCATCCCTGTGTTAAGAGTTTCTTTCTTTATTTGTGTTTCTTTTAGTAAAGTTTATAGATTCAAACTGTGTATCATTTACCATCTACCATAGTGTTCAATTCGACGCGCAAATTTGTATTTTTTTAAAACAGTCGCAATACATCGTGTTAGTTGGGGTTGCATGTAACTGGGTAGGTAGTATATTAAAATTATTTGTTTCGTATTTATGTATCACCGACTGATGCTAGCCCAGAAGCGGATTTTAAGACACCAAAGAGCCACTAACCTCGTATCATCTTCGGGGAATGTATTAATAGGTCTCTTTAGTCATGCGCGGAAGTGCGTGGCTAACTCACAACCTAACTGACGTATCCTAGATCATCTTTCGTAGATGGAAACTAGGCCAATATATATATATATATATATATATATATATATATATATATATATATATATATATATATATATATATATTATCCAAATAAAAATATTTATCCAAGTTCCCATCGTCGGCAATCGTTTTCTTTACCAAATTAAGCCGTCTGCCATCGCGTAGATAAACAAACTTGGCGAATCACGAGTCACTATAATCAAGTTAAGGCAAGTTGATTTGCCATGCCTTATCTGTTGGGAAAATATTGTAGTTTCTTATATATATATTACTACATGAAGAGAAAACTTTGTACCCCTTTTTAACTGACGAAAAAACGGAGGAGGTTCTCAATTCAGAAAATAATAACTTTTGACAAAAAAATTCAACCGACGAAAACTGTAACTGTGCAATTGCAATTTCAGTTGACCGGCAGTGAAATAGGCACCGACTCCAAAGAGACCTGCAATTACGGTTGCAATGCGATTTTTATTTTTGCTTTACAGTTTTTTCGCCGGTTATTTTTTTGTTAAAAAGATATTTAAGCATATTGCGTGCACTAATGTCAAACAGATCGAAACTATTAATAAATATCGATTTTTATTACTTAAAGTGACTGTTTTTTGTGAAAATTGCGTTGCTTAATTTTATAATACTTTCGAGTATTTGCAAAATTTTAATAGTCTAAACATAAGTAAGAACCATCTCGATTAAATTAGCTTAACTTTAAGAATCAACTTTTAAATATGGAATACTTTTCGAATAAAAATTATATCGTTCTAAAACAATGACGTTTATTGAGGCAATAAGTCGCGTCATTCGGCCAGTGCCGTGACAAATGGGCCAATTTGCCGATACGAGATAACTGCCTCATTTGTATCCTTAACGTGCCTTAGAGATGTTGGTCCGAATTTAACTTGACATTAACGGTTTTAACATTGCTTGCTATGTGGGTGTGTGGTCTGAAATATTAGTTGTTTATATCCGACTTCAAAAATGGAGGATTTTTGACAGGATAGATTTTCGAGTGGTAGAGCCACCTTGTAGACAGTTTTGTCAACGGCATGAATGGACCGGCTTGACCGGGTGGTTGCCACTGTCTGCTGCTTGCCGCAAAGCAACAGGGTGTAAATACTGTTGTGTTTCAATTTCAAGGACATTGAAGCCATTGAAATTACTGGCCATTATGAGACTTGACATCTTATGTCTCGGGGTGACGAGCGCAGTTCAGTGTCATGCCGTGCTTTGTAATTCAAAGTTCTGTGTGGTGTTGCTTCTGTTTATGGGCAGGCGTGGCGCTTATCATGACGCGAGCGCCTGGCTCGCCTTGTCATTTAATCTAATAAAAATACCCCGGTTTGTTAACGTTCAATTCAAAATGGAGTGTCTGAAATTGTATTAATGTAAAACAAGTTTTCATAACCAACTCGAGAGTAAATAATTTGACACCCGTCTAGACTTAATACAACCATTTTAATGTTAAATGAAGTAGTATATATCTCTTGAAAGCTTTTCAAATGAGCATCGTGGGTGTTTTAGAAATTGTATAAGGGGCCAATTTGTTTTATTAGGTCAGTGAGAATGGATACTGATATGATTTAGGAAAGGTCTCTCCCGACATTAGTCATGTAAAGGTGTTTTGAAACTGTTAATAATAACTTTTTAACAAAAAAATTCAACCAACGAAAAAACTTTACTTTTCAGTGGTAGAGCCACGCCGTAGACAGTTTTGTCTACAGCATGAATGGGCTGGCTCGACCGGGTCGTTACCACTGTCTCATAGAAAACCGACGTAAAGTAGCGGCTTGCTGCTGTGTTTTGTACGGTGAGTGAGATATCCGCAAGCCCAAAACCCCCTTCCCAATTCCTAATTATCCCCTTCCTTTAAGGCATCGCGCCCATGATTCTTCTGGTGGTGGGCGTACATGTAGAGATCTCTTACCATCAGGTGACCCACTTGCTCGTTTGCCAGCCTATGCTATAAAAAAAAACTAAAAAGGAAAAAATAAAAAACCGCATTGCAACCGCAATTGCAGGTCTCTTTGGAGTCGGTGCCTGTGTCGCTGCAGGTCAACTGATACTGGATTTCTGCTCGGTTGAATTTTGGAACGTAGTTCCTTATCGCGCGTTGCGAAAGGGGGCTAGACGGAAAAAATTGGTACGAAAAGTTGGCACGAAAAATTTGTCACGACATAATTTTTTTTAACTTAATTTGATATCTAGCACACAAAGTTAAAGTCGAAATTCCGTTAATAAAACAGATGGTTGTGAAACTTATGACATTTGGAAATGTAGACGCGGTTTGAAATTTGAATTTTTGATTATAGAACACGGCCGTCCGTTATTTTTAAGTTGATAAAAAATGCTATACAATAGCTTTACCGCGGCAGTCTCCGAGTGCCACACGTCTTTTTTTTATTTCTATTTTTCTATTCTATTTCTATGTAATTTTATGTTGTCAAACAAAAATAAAGAGACCTATTTTGTTATTTCAGTTGATAATTTGTATTTTTTGCAATTTGTGTCGATTCTACATTAGCCGAAGGAACTTCGTTCCTACCTGGTGTCCCACGACACACACCAATTTTTTTTTTGTTAAAATAGGTAATATACTAGTAGAATTTATTTATGAACATGAGACCAAGTACAAGGTATGAGAGGTGTACACAATAACTGAGTGAAATCAGTGAGTGAATACGCAATCACCCCTATTTTTCTACTTTTAGGGTTAGATTTTTTGTTTAAAATTCGGAGTATATATCCATTAAAAAAAGTATTATCAAAATTGGTCTACACTGTAAAAAGTTATGCGTCGTCTTAACATAAAAAAATATACGTGTCGAATTGAGAACCTCCTCTGTTCCTTCTCGTCGGTTAAAAATTGTCCCTCCCTTCTCATATATTAAGTGTGTTTGTCTTCTTTTTTATTGCTAGAAGGACGAAACGAGATATTCGCTCGCTTGCCCGTAAACAGAAGCAACACCACATAGAACTTTGAATAGAGTTTCTTCCCTCTCCGGAAAGAGAAGAAGCATTTACACAGGCCGGCATGACTGGTCTTATTGTTTGTCAGTGGTCGCTTTTTTGGACTGTACTATGCTTACCATCAGGTGTAGTGCGGTCACTTTCACACACGGCAGAAGGGAAACTTCAGAAAAGTAGCCTAAAAGAAAATGAGATTAAAATAGAGTATCAGTGATATTAGGATAATTAAAAGGTTTATTATTTTTATAATACTTTTACAAAGCTTAAAAATTATTTAAAATTTATTGCGAAATATTACATTTCATATATTTACATACTTGAGATCTTGTTTCTTTCCAACCTCTTTAGTGACCAACCTTTTTCGTTTCATCAAATTTTCAAATCACAACGATTCTAAAAAAGTTTCACTTCAAAAAGTTTATAGGTATTAGTAATGCTAGTGTAGAAGTCGTGAAGAGCGCCTTTGGTGCTGCATCTCGATAAGATTGCCGGAGGCCTGATAACTCCCTGCTCAAACCTGGCATTATCTTTCTTCAAACTTAAGAACGGTATAGCGGACAGACATACACAAGGAGCACAGACATACTGCTGGTGGGAGGATACTTGTATCCGACCGGATAGCGACCACTGTACACTGGTGCTAAAACCTGCCATAGTGGCCCACCTTGTGTGGGTCGCGTTCCAGGGTCAGCCAGTGTATATCCGGTTCTCCCCAGGGGGCTTGCCCCCTGATCCTAACCCTTTTCCCATCCCTTTTTCCTTCCCCTCCCCCTTGGCCCTTTTGCAGGCCGGCATGATCTTGCCGACCTACGATGGACACATTGTTTATCGTTGGTCGACACTATTCTTGGATTGCGCTGCACTTACCATCAGGTACGTACTTTGCCGAGACAGGATAAAAAAAAAAAACAAGATTTTTAATAAGGTTTCGTCGACAACTCTAGGGTAGGGAACCCTAAAATTTACCAATCTTCGCTGGCGTGAAAGGTTTTCAATAATAGATCGAATGTATAGTGTTACATAAAAGATAATTTATTTCAGAATACGAAGTTCGGTTTCTTTGAAAGACCCGCATTACGATCGTTCTTACATTTTGATGTGAAATGTGGAGATTGTAAGACAACTAGATATGTTTTAGAAATCTATTGCAATGTTAAGATGAGAGAGAGAGAGACAGGGTAACTGTTTCAAATTCTTATCAAAAATTAATACACAGTCACGCCTGTAATCCCCCAAGGGGTAGGCAGAGGTGAAACCTGTACACCCACATTTGGCCGAGCGTATTTCCGTCCCATGATGTTCCTCACCGCTAGGCGAGCCTATCGCCATACCGGGCACAATTTCAGACTCCGGGCTGATACTGAGCATTTCGTGATAGAAACACCCATTATCACTTTACCCGACACGGGGATCGAACCCGAGACCTCAGCTCAGCAGTTGTACCACGCACGCAATACAACTGCGCCACCGAGGTAGTCTTAACAAAAATAATGCCTACATCAAGAATACTCAGCTAAAAATGTTTTTTTTTTGTCAGTACTAGAGAGCAGCAATTTAATGATAGAGCCATTTGACGGTCGTATATTATTGGTAGAGACCCATATCTGGCCATTATTATATTGCAATATTTATATATCACACAAACATTTGTCTCGGTGATTGGAACCCACGGCCTCACGCTTCACAGCCGGATCGATGTACACTGCGCCGCGGAAGCTGTCATCATCATCATCAGCCACAGGACGTCCACTGCTGAACATAGGCCTCCCCCAAAGATTTCCAGACCGACCAGTTGGAAGCGGCCTGCATCCAGCGACTTCCTGCGACCATTATCAAGTCGTCTGTCCACCTTGTAGGCGGACGTCCAACGCTGTGCTTGCCAGTACGTGGCCTCCATTCCAGAACCTTCCTGCCCCATCGGATATCAGTTCTGCGAGCTATGTGGCCTACCCACTGGCACTTGAGCTTGCTAATTTGCTGAGCTATGTCGGTAACTCTCGTTCTTCTACGGATCTCCTCATTTCTGATTTGATCACGTAGAGAAACACCGAGCATAGCTGTCAAGAGCTATTAAATAATTAAAATAGCAATTACCCAGCTAATAAATTCCTAAGCCTCTTCCAAAATCCCCATATCATTGTAAACGTCAGTCCCTTAATGGATTGCTCAACGGCTGACGAATTAATCCAGCACCGGAGGAACGGCGGGATTAATAGCTCACATGTACACAAAATCCACTAACCCGAGTTATATGGAACATTCGGATGTGCCGACCGTATGTTGTACACAATTGATAGGCGTTTTAACCGATTGCTAAAAGTAGGAGGTAAAAGTAAGAGCTTTACGATTCGGTGCGTAATTAATTGTATATTTTTTTGAAAATTCGATGAGACGAAGAAGCGACACTAAAAAGAGACAAACATATTCATAAATAAGATTAGGCTGCGAGAGAATGAGATAGATCACAAAATATGTATATGCCATCAGTTGTGTCTTTGTGCCTGCGTACAAGAAAGCCTTCGGAAAATGTGTCATAAACAACGTGGTGTTTTATTTTTTTGCATTTGCGTATTCATTAAATAGAATTTGTATAAATTAGGTAGTCTGGCGAACAATTTAATAAACTAACGACCAATGTGCTTTTCCACACAGCCAGCCATAGATATCCTCTATCGATTCATAATTGATAAATTAAAAATCGATATGAATTTTCACTTTCAACGCATATATCACTGCTGAGTGCTGGCCGCAGCCTCGGAATTGGCGCCATAAATTATATCGATATTGTGAACACATGTATCGAATGGGGAGCGGGTCATTTTTACGTCGCTATTATGCATTTTGCGAATTCCGAATTTCTGTTTTCGAATGTGGTTTTATATTTGCAGCGTTTGTGTAATTTTTTGCGTTGAGTTTTTTGGGTTTGGGCTGTAATTTGTTTTCTAATAATTTTAGTTAAGCAATATCTTGCTCGCTCTCCTGATGGTAACCTCTAAGCTAACGCTTGCTTATAAACAGTAGCAACCCTACTGTTCCAACCACTTGAACTTTTAATTACAAAGTACTGTACCTATCATATGGTAGGTACTCGAAGACTGTAATAATACAAATAAAATGACACTTTACAACTTACGTCTCGGGGTGACGAGCGCAATCCAGTGCCATGCAGTGCTTTGTAATTTAAAGTTCTGAGTACTGCTATTTATAGGTACCATCAGGCGAACGAACTGCTCGTCTCGTTATCCAAGCTATTAAAAACAACCTATCACAAAGAACTTTGAAGAAAACTGTCTAAGGAGGAATTCTGTCCCCTTCGTCGACTTTCTCGAAGTTTCCATCATTATAAGTTAGACATCGGTCATTACTGCTCCGAACTTACTGTTTAAACTTAAAGTGCCTGTAACTCTGTACACTGTTGTGCTCCTAACAACTTCATCTTACTTTTGCTGTGATGTGTATTGTACTCTTGAACAGAATTTCGCGTGGGTTGACTGTTGGAATTATATTATACAAAGCCTAAATACGTTGTCACTAGACGAATGCGACGTATCGCTTAATATTTAGTCTAAAAACCCATGGTTCTAGGTTAGGTATCCGGTTCTCCCCAGGGGGCTCGCCCCCTGATCCTACCCCTTTTCTCCACCCTTTTCCCCACCCTTTTCCCCCCTTCCCCCCCGACCTACGATGGACACATTGTTTATCGTTGGTCGACCCTTTTTTGGATTGTGCTACACTTACCATCAGATGTAGCGTAGTCACTTTGCCGAGCCAGGATAAAAAAAATCTGGTAATCAAAATTAATAATAATTAAACACCTAACAGTCACAAACATAGTCCTGACCTCACATTATGTTAACCTGCATCATGTGTATAAGGCACTAAGAAGGACGTGCGATCCCACAACACACAGACCCGAAAAAAATATTTGTGGTCATCACAGCATGAATGGGCTGGCTCGACCGGGTCGTTACCACTGTCTCACAGAAAACCGACGTAAAGTAGCGGCTTGCTGCTGCGTTTCGTACGGTGAGTGAGATATCCGGAAGCCCAAACTCCCTCCCCTTCCCAATTCCTAATTATTCCTTTCCTTTAATGTCGGCAACGCACCCATGATTCTTCTGGTGGTGGGCGTACATGGGCAGTGGAGATCACTTACCATCAGGTGACCCACTTGCTCGTTTGTCGGCCTATGCTATAAAAAAAAATACAAACATTTGTCTCAGTGCGGTAATCGAACCCACGACCACTCGCTTCGCAGCCGGCTACTCGCCCAATGTGCCATGTATGTCATTGTCTCGGGGTGATGAGCGCAATTCAGTGCCATGCAGTGTTTTGAATTCAAAGTTCTGTGTGGTGTTGCTTCTGTTTATGTGCAGGCGTGGCGGTTACCATCAGGCGAGCGCCTTGCTCGTCTCGTCATTCAATCAAATAATAAAAAGAAAATTAAATATCACGTCGAATGCCTAATGGTGTAGTTAGACAACGCGTTATTGCGCGCGTTAAGCCACGGACTAAGGACTCGAAAGTAGCGGCGCGGCGCGGGCGCGAGGTGCGACGTACGAGCGGCGCGCGCCAGTCGAGCGGCAACTACGAGTCTGCATTGACGTAGTGCTGTGTATTTTCAAAAATGCCCGCCGACGTGGTGGAGCAAATTATTTCAATGATTTTTTATATGGAACATCATATTCACATCAATTTCGTTTGCCGGGACAGACACTAATTTCTCATAGTACAACACTACGCCGCTCGTCGCGCCGCGCGATCTGCCCGCTGACTTCGAGACCGGGTCTCCGCCGCACCCGCGCCGCCGCCGCCGCCGCCCCGCACCCGCTGACTTCGAGTCCGCGGCCTAAGAGCAACCCATCCGTGTACACGACGCCACACTCCGTTTACTCGTCACTCGTCAAAACAGCTACTTTTGAAGCCGCTCATTGTCGCGCGAACGAATGGGCTGCCCGCGTCGAATCACGCTATCACGCGTTGTTTAAGAGGGCGCATAAAGCTAGCAAAAGTTCTGATTTCAGCCACGCGTCCTGCATTACCCGCATGTCAACGTCGTATATGCCAAATGCTTTTTATTTTAAAATCTCATAATATACAAAATATTTTTGAAAATCAAAAAAGTCACTCTCTGAATCATACGTAAATGGTATTACTCATCTAATTTTCGGCTTAAAAATATGCACCATATTAGAAATAAATCGAAAATAGATAAAAAATGTAGGGGACTATGTGATTTTATTCTATCGATAAAATTTTAGTGTGTCATGTTTCTGTAAAACTTATTCGCTTGCAATTATAATGAAGTATCCATATACATAAGTTTGTTTAATTTAGCCATGAGTTACTAACTTAAAAATCAAATCTAGATTGATACTTTTGCTGTATGCGCCCTCTTAATTGCGCCATTATGTTCCCTAATGTCAATACTGCAACACCGAGCACACAGGATTAATGCAAGCAATCCGTTACGGCTCGTGCGGTAATTAAACTGAGTCGACATCTGTGACCGTGTGTCTTGTAGTTTCGATTACTATGCAATCTGCGTAGGCTGCCATCTGCACACGAATATTATCAGGATATATTATTATCTTATAGGTTGGTTTTGATGTGTGCGACCAAGATAAAAGGTCGTGTCGCGCAACAACAGCGCACTCCGTTTTGTATTTTTTTTTACTAGCCTTGTATTATACATGTCCCACTGCTGGGCACGGGCCTCCTCTACTGAATGAGAGGGATTAGGCCTTAGTCCACCACGCTGGCCTAATGCAAGTTGGCAGACTTCACATACCTTCGAAAAGTCTTATCGAGTTCTCAGGTATGCAGGTTTCCCCACGATGTTTCCTTCACTGTCAAAGCAAGCGATAATAATTAACAAATAATATACACGTAACTTAGAAAAGTCAGAGGAGTATGCTCTTGGTGCTAGTTTCGAACCTGCGACTTTCGTCTCGACAGTCCATACCACTCCCCGCTGAGCTATCGCTACGAATAGTATTAAACAGGTATTTAGAAGTATTATTAACTTATACATAAGTTTACGTATTAAAAGACTATTATATACCTCTTCTTGGCGATCATCACAGCTATATTGGCATGAATTGACTGGATATACACCGGCTGGAACAAGTACCTATATTCTAAGGGAAATATGTTGATTCAATGCGTCGATATAATTAAATTAGAGCAACGTGGGGTCAATTTCCGATTCTATAGCTTCCTAACAGTCGGTGGGTAGTTTTACGATGCCGCGACTTACTAGTTCTCACACCGTACTGTAATAAGTTAATAAACCGACTTCAATAACCCACCTGTTAAAATCCGTGTCATTTTTTTTGCATAGGCCGGCAAACTAACAAGCGGGTTACCTGATGGTAAGTGATCCTGTACGTCCACAGTATCAGAAGAATCATGGGCGCGATGCCTTAAAGGAAGGGGATAATTAGGAATTGGGAAGGGGGTTTTGGGCCTCCGGATATCTCACTCACCGTACGAAACGCAGCAGCAAGCCGCTACTTTACATCGGTTTTCGGTGGGACAGTGGTAGCAACCTGGCCGAGCCGGCCCATTCACGCTGTAGACAAAACTGTCTACAGCTTGGCTCTACCACACATATAATTATAATAATGAAGTGGTAGGATATTCAAATCCGGCCGGATAGCGACCACCGTACACATGGTGTTAAAACCTCCATAGTGCATTGCTTGTGGAGATTAACCTATTTACGAATATGTTTCTGCTGCTGGGAGCTGGTGGGAGGATACTTGTATCCGACCAAATATCGACCACCGTACACTGGTGCTAAAACCTGCCATAGTGGCCCACCTTGTGTGGGTCGCGTTCCAGGGTCAGCCAGTGTATATCCGGTTCTCCCCAAGGGGCTTGCCCCCTGATCCTAACCCTTTTGCCATCCCTTTTTCCCTCCCCCTTGGCCGTTTGGCAGGCCGGCATGATCTTGCCGACCTACGATGGACATATTGTTTATCGTTGGTCGACACTATTCTTGGATTACGCTACACTTACCATCAAGTGTAGCGTAGTCACTTTGCCGAGCCAGGATAAAAAAAAAGTTTCACTTCAAAAGAAAACGGAAAGTTTCCTGTATGCTACACTACGGTTTCGCAACACTTCGTAACGAAGGCCAAGCCGGTGTCCGTTTGATTTATATACTGAACCCGATTCTTAGTTCGGTGTGTCCCGAATAATACATGAAGCAAGCTGAATTATAAATAAACTACCTACATTCAAGATCCAATGTATCCCAAACAGATGTAAATGAACCTGCCTACAACAAACTGAATGGTAAGATGAACTTTGATTTCAAAGCAATGCGTGGGCCCGATGTAGTGATGTATTCTCCATACTGATGTTTTTAAACATATTCAAGTTTCAAAATTATTCGTAAGTCCCTGGTGTCAGTAAATTAATAAATACATTCAACAGACACACACTGTAGTGCTGACTACATGGTAAGATACGAGTCTTGTGTCGTGGGTTTCAGGAACTACGAGAGTCATTCGGTCTCATAACAACCAAGCGCTAAGTTCAGTGCCATGCAGTGCTTTGTAATTCAAAGTTCTGTCTGGTGTTGCTTCTGTTTATGGGCAAGCGTGGCGCTTACGATCAGGCGAGTACCTTGCTCGTCTCGTTGGTCAGTCAAATAAAAAAAGGTCGCAGGCGCGGCAATCGAAGCTGTCGCCTCCCGTTCCACAATCGCTGCGCCTGTCAGATTGCAGATGCATTACAGCGAGCTCAATCCTGCATCCTACATAATTTAGGTTAGACAAACTCAGCTGTCGAAAAACCTTTCAAATATGCTACGTACCAACTCGTGTGCTTTGCAACTGAATATAAGGCTGTGTGCATTTTGGACGCGATTTTATATGTGTTTTTTTTTAAGTGAAACTTCTTTATATTCGTGGTGATTTGAAACTCGATGAAACGAAAATGCGTTACGACAACGACAAACATATTCATAAATTGGATTTAGCCTACGAGAGAATGAGATAGATTACAAGTATGCTATCACGTGTTTTTGCGCCTGCGTACAACGAAGCCTTCGGAAAATGTGTCATAAACAACGTGGTGTATTATTAACGGTTTTTTTTTGCATTTGCGTATTAAAATTCGTTGGTTAATTAATTTATTTTAATAATTCTGAAGTTTCACTTCTGCCGTGTGTGAATTGCACACACACACTTTTTTTATTCGAGCACGGCATAGTGACTACACTACACCTGATGGTAAACGCAGTGCACTCCAAACAAGCAAGTGAGTCACCTGATGGTAAGTGATCTCCACCGCTCATGTATGCCCATTATACTAGAAGAATCATAGGCGCGATAATTAATGGATTGGGAAGGGAAGAGGGACTTGGATATCTCACTTACCGTACAAACCGTAGCAGCAAGCGGCTACTTTACGTTAGTTCTCTGTCAGAACCATTAATGTTGTAGACAAAACTATTTACAGCGTGACTCTACCACTCAGAAAGTAAAGTGTTTCGTAGATGTAGCAATGGTTTGATTAGATAGTGGTAGTAAATGATACTAAATATTATAATGTTTTTTTATTTGATTAAATGACGAGACAAGCAGGTCACTCGCCTGATGGTAAGCGCCACGCCTGCTCATAAACAGAAGCTACACCACACAGAACTTTGAATTACAAAGCACCGCATGGCACTGAAATGAGCTCGTCACTCCGAGACATAAGATGTTAAGAATGTCCAGTAATTTCACTGGCTTCAATGTCTTTCAAACCGAAACACAACAGTGCTTACACAGTGTTGCTTGGCGGCAGAAATAGATGGCGCGGTGGTACCAACCTAGACGGCCTCTCGCATACGAGGGACCTACCACCTTGTGTGAATGTTTGTGGATTTCTCTAACATACGAGATATGACACTGTTTTCGCAAAGAATCAGTTAAATGAATCACGCCATAGCTAAACAGTTTTGAATGAAATTAAACAATGTGTTATCCTGGAAAAAGATTTTCACGCGAGCGGAGCCGCAAGTAAAACTAGCAAATATTATCATATGAAAACGAATCCAAAATGCGCTCGGGCTTAAGCAAATATCCTCGATAGTTGAAGTTTGCATGAACGTGTAAATAAAACGAGCCAATGTTTGTATGCAATCATAAAGTGCTGCATATTAGTCTGCTTTAATATTTATGGCCGAAATACGCTTTCGATGAAATGGATTTTGCATGGCATTTTACTAGCCCTGTATTATATATGTCCCACTGCTGGGCACGGGCCTCTTCTACTGAATGAGAGGGGGTAGGCCTTAGTCTACCACGCTGGCCTAATGCAGGTTAGCAGACTTCACATACCTTCGAAAATCTTATCGAGCTCTCAGGTATGCAGGTTTCCTCAGGATGTTTCCTTCAACGTTAAAGCATTTTGCATGGCATATAGCAACTAAATTCTACGCCTTATTGCGTCAATAAATTTATCAAAGTTACAACTGTACAAGTGCCTTTTTCCCTTGTTCCCCTAAATAAAACGACGAGCAGGTTGCTCGCCTTGTGGTAACAGTAGTTAATGAGCAGGCGTGGCGTTTACCACACGAAGGCACCATCCAGAAATTTCAATTACCAAGTAATGCATGACACTGAACGTCACCTAGAGCCATTAGATGTTAAGTCTCATAATGCCCAGTAATTTTATGTATGCCGTTTTACAATAAAGAGATCAATTAAATTGACTATTGTTTTTTAAGAATTATTGTTTAATCCATCGAGGTCTGTGTAAAGAAAGTGTCGGACAAGAATCAAATCATACGTATGAGGCCACAAAGCGGATCGTACAAAGCTTAATATATATTTAATTAACGGTAAAATGTAAAGGAATTGTATTAATAGTGAGCCCATTACCAGACCGAGTTGCCGGAATGCCTTCCTTTCTAACCTTTTCTATAATAAATTGTTCAAACGCCTTGTCTTCTACTAAGGGTCTTTCACGGACTATTTCGAGATAAGGAAAGTATATCGGTAGTCCCTAGACGTATTATTTTTATCGACGAAAATAACGAAGAAGATTCTCAATTCGATGAGTGTATTTTTTTATGGCCTTGATAGGCAGACAAGCAAGCGGTAAGATGGTAAGCCGTCACCACCGCTCATGGACATCGGCAATGCCGTGGGCACAGCGAAGCCGCAGCGGGTGGAATGACCATATTTACTAAAGTAAGGACTCTATGTAACTCTATCCATTGAAAACATGATAATTTTTCGCTAACCGATGAATTTCGCAGGTGTTCATGGAACTAAATGAAAACATGTTGACAATAGAAGTGCTAACCACTGTCTGGCAGGTGGCCTTGTTATGATCGAAATTCCTGGAACTGAATACGCCTTGTAAATAACTTAAGAGTATAAATAAGGATAATTGTTTGACTTAATTCAGTCTCAAATAAATCTTCATCTTGAAGAGTCGGACTCTACGTTATACTTTTTTATATATAATCACACATCAACTTTTCAGAGTGACCCAATTCAGAAGATTCTTTTACAATCTTTTGTACTTCTTTAAACAGAAAGCAATCCATAACCGAATTAAAATCACAATAAATCGGCATTCGAGTTTCACGCTTATTTCAAAGACATGGAAATTCCATAAATCTTAACTTTGGGCCATGGCCAAATGTCCATTCAATATACCAAAGCTGTGCCATAGCTACAAATGCCAACTATATAGTTCTTCGACATGAGAAATAGCCGTGATTTCCTCAAGTTTAATGTTATTTTTAGCTTGATTTTATTGAGCCGATATAGTTGTACAACCAGGGAACTTAGCATATGCGACGCTAGTCGACACGACACAGTAACTGTCGACAACAAATAACTCGAGTAAAACTATCAACATTTCATATAATTAGATCATTTTAGGGTTCTTTTTTTATCCGAGCATGGCAAAGTGACTGCACTATACCTGATGGTAAACGCAATATAGTCCAAAAAAGTGGGCGCAGAAAAAACAGAAAACCAGCGACCACCGACAAACAATGAGTTTATAGGTGGTCACCAGAATCATGCCGGCCTGTATAAGTACTACATAACACAACAGGGAAGAAGCAACTCGAGGGGCCAGCGACAGGATAGGCGGACGACCGATGCAGACACAGGAATACAAGGATGTACCCCTATACCCGCTCTAACCAGCCATCACATCATATCGCAAGCCCCTCGGTTGAACTGGATACACACTGGCTGATCGTGGATCACACAAACATTTGTTTCGGTGCGGGGATCGAACCGACGGCCTATCAATTCGCAGCCGGTTATTCGTCCACTGTGCTACCGAGGCTGTCAAAATATTAGAAAATACTAATCGAGTTTTCATAGTAAACCGTCAGTGAGGTTTCACGTTAATTAGTTGATTCTGCGGTTCCCCATTAATCTATTAACTTTCGGCCTATTTTTCTTTATCTTAAGCAATTTTTCATGTGACTTGATCCAATTACTTGAATGGATTGTTTTTCAACGTTCAGGGATTAGTTCGGAAATACGATATTGAAATGAAATTCTAATACCAACCTCCGTGGCGCAGTGGGAGAGTAACCGGCTATTTTTTTTATCCGAGCACGGCAAAGTGACTGCACTATAACACACAGAAATCAACTTGGCAACTTAGTGGAATGCGCGTCATCTCCCTCCACACCACACCGCCTACCGCTCTCGCCCTCGACGCGTCATTACTGGTCCAGTCATTTTAGTAAGTTCACCTCGGAATCCGAGATACCCAGCTGTTAAGTCTGAAATACTTGTATATTGACACCCTAAAAGTTGTCTCAAAACCTACATATGGTAGGATCTGCGCAACTATTACATTTCAAGGTCAAAGGTCACAAAAATAGCTTTTTTTGTAAATATCTCATTTCCTATGAGTGTTTTGCTATTTGTATCCATTATCAATATTGTAGAATACAAAATTCTCTACAAATTTTGTTTAAAACCTTTTTTCATACGGTGAACCGTTTTAGAGATAGAGGGCGGAGAGCGATATAATATAATATGTATGAAAGTCCATCATTTTGAAAGTTACATGAACGAAATTTTGTATTTCGGTTATTGACGTAAAATAAATAAATAGGTGATTCAGGAATTTTGGAAATTTTATTTAATAAGGGATGAAAAAGGGGGTGAAAGTAAATGCGAAACTGAGTTTGTTTGTTACGCTTTCACGCCTAAATCACTGAACAGATTTTGATGAATTTATCTACAGAGACAGATGGAGCCCTGCAGACGGTTACAGGCTACTTTTATCCCGGAAAATGCTATTCACGCGGGCGGAGCCGCGAGCAAAAGCTAGTATAACATAATAGTTAATAAAAATTGACAAATATTTATAATCATTGATTTATCGATAGTTCATCAACTATATATGGCGCGTTTTCGACCGGAGGCACCGTTTGACCTGAAGTGATCCTGTGACCGCGCGCTCGCCGCCCTCTATCTCGAAAGCGGTTCACCGTATGAAAAAAAGTTTTAAACAAAATTTGTAGAGAATTTTGTATTCTACAATATTGATAATAGATACAAATAGCAAAAAACCCATAGGAAATGAGATATTTACAAAAAAAGCGCAAAAACCGATTTTTGTGACCTTTGACCTTGAAATTTAATAATTGCGCAAACCCTACCATATGTAGGTTTTGGGTCAACTTTTAGGGTGTCAATATACAAGTATTTACAGACTTACAGCTGGGTATCTCGAATTCCGAGATTCTTACCTAATTTAAGCTAAAATGACTGGACCATACGGTCAGTAAATTAAATACTACCGTTACGCACGCGCGTCCTTCGTATTTTTTTTGTTGTTATTATTGTTATTTTTATGGATATTGAACTGTTACCAAAAAATATACCTACATTTAACCCCCTTATTGATAAACGCTGAATAGGTATCTATTGATTAATTATTAAATGTTAGGGTCAGTCACACAGTTGTCATCTGTCAAAGTGAGAATGAGACAAAACACATTTTAGTAACCAATTTAGTAGGTACGCACGCGAACCCGCGCCCGTGAACTTCGCTTGATAAAGTGCCCATCCACATTCGCAGTCACAATCACTTGTATCGAGGGGTCTTATAAGGGTACTTGAATTTTTTATGCAGTTAGTACATTCCTATGACGTCATTACACCGAGGTGCCTAGTTAACTTCTGCGTGTTGTACACCTGATGGTAAGCGTAGTAGATAGTCATAACATCTACCTGCATGCCAAATTTCAGCCCGATCCCTCCAGTGGTTTGGGCTGTGCGTTGATAGATCACTATATCAGTCAGTCAGTCACCTTTGAGTTTTATATATTTAGATATCTTAGCTTAATAATGCCAGTTATTACAATATTATAAACACACTTAACATCTTATTTTTTGGTTCCAGTAATAATGGCCACGCTCCGTGCCCAGCTGAATTCTACATCGGATGTTATGTAGCAAACTCATTTCACGGTACAGTGGAACGGCAACTAAGCTAAATTTCTTCCTGTATTGTTCTTTTTGATCATACAAATCGTCCGTAACATGCCTACTTGATAGTTTTTGTCTGATATCTAATCTTTCAAAAGTAATTGATTTCAATTATCGATTAAATGGTAATCATTCCAATATTAATTAGTTTGTATTCATACTCCACTTTGTTTATTTCTTTTATATACTATCTTTTATTCGCGTCTCCGCCCACGTGATCTGCTTTTTCCGGGATAAAAAGTAGTAGTAGCCTATGTTACTCAGTCATAATGTAGCTTTCTAACGGCATAAGAATTTTTGAAATCGGTCCACCAGTGTTTGAGTTAGTTACATACAAAATAAAAATCTTTCCTCTTTATAATATTGGTGTAAATTATGTTACATAAAGGTATTGCATATAGTTTTTATGACACCATTAGACATAGATCAAGGGTTTTAAGACGCCACATTTACTGTAGTATGACAAATTTTAATGGAAGTGAGTGACTTTTATTAATTAATCAAGTAACTAATTTTTGAGGTGTAACCATTTTATTTAAATAAAACTTAAAACCAAATTCAAAAGAGAATAATTATACTTCCCTACAAGATATATTTTTTAAAAGTACTTCTTTTGCTACACTATTACAATTGGACCTAGTTATGCAAAAAGTAACCAACTCACAGTAATGTCAAATGGAGATACTGATTTTGTTTTACTAAATTAATGAAATAAATTCGATTTTAATACCGTATTTCTTCGCAAAATCGTATATGGAATATATTTCATGCCCGATTTTCCAAAAAAACTACGAAATAAAATTAGTTTAAATAATTGAATTTAGTGAAACAAAATCATTAACTCCATTTGACCTGGCTTTGGGTCGGTTCCTTTTTGCGTAACTGGGTCCTATTGATCTTAACCAAATTTACATAGAACTACCCTGAAATACAAAAATAATAATTTAAATAGGTCCATATTTGTCCGAGATATTGCCAAACAACGAATTGAGAACCACCTCATTTTCAAATTAGGTTCATTACGTCTATGATTGTTCTGAACCCTTCTAACCTCAATATAAATATTGTTCAAATCTACACAATTCCCAACAAGAACAGGTGGTTTAATTTAGCAAAATTTAGTTTAGCATTTTGCTAATTTTAAAGCTTTTAATACAGAACACAATGGCTTTATTGTTGTGTTGGCACAATAATAATTGCTCGCGGTTGTAGCTTGAGGCGTATTTTTGAATAGAGCTCTATTCATTGGCTTCCTTCGTGCTTCGTCCGGGAACAAAGAAACGTAGAACACTGAGTAGACGTTATATTTTTCTGTTTAATTAGAGAACGTCTTAGAATAATTTTTATCCGTGCCTTGTTCTTTTTCAGTGGTCAATGATTAAAGAATTTTTACGTCACTGGCGTGATTAGTAAAGGGTTGGAAGTAGAGATGTGCTTTTTATGGCGAATAATCGGTTATCGATTATTCGGTATTCCCTATAGAGAAAAGAGAATAGAGAGATGTTACCTAGTGTGGGGTCAGAACTATGTGTGTGTAGGTGTATTTATTAGTTATAATAACTCGATATCAATGATAAAGTTGGGCAATTCACAAATTTTGACATTGTTACTGGTGTAGTCATATGTATAATTCCATATGTGGGGTATGTGGTGTCGCGAGAGATTTCTAATACGATTTATCGAGGTTGTACTTACAAGAGAAAAATATATGCAATCCAGAAAAATTAAGCCTAATTCTACATAAGTACATAAATATACACTTACGTCTATAATCCCCGAAGGGTTTGGTAGAGGCCAATACACCCACATTTTGTCGAGCTTATTTCCATCTAATGGTATGATAAAGGGCGCCATACCGTAATCCAAATTATTTTTAAATGATGCATTGTGTTAATTCCTTAAGTCGGGATAAGGACAGGCGGATTACTTAATAGCTCCCAGGACACGCGCCTCTGGCTTCGTAGGCACACGTGTGTGCATTGTTAATTAATTATGTATAGCCAGATTTAACGGCGAAGGAAATCACGAGTAACTGGTGGATGGGAACTTGATTTATTATTTATCTATTTAAATAATAGATAAATAAATAGATTTAGTGTAATTGCCGAGTGTATTTTGATGATTGTATGTATGCTATGTATACATTAGTTGATACTGATTTCTATATAGGTTTTTGTTTTAGTATTTTTAAGTCTTTTACTTTTGTACTGACTTGTCATAAGCGCTATTGCCTACATGATTAAAGAACTATTTCATTTCATTTCGTTTCATTCTTGTGGTCAACTGGATAGCGACCACCGTACTCACAATATATATTTAAAAAATAAAGTCTAACTAGTTTTAATTCGGTGCTATAAAGACACAACGTTAGTATTTCGCTTTAAGTATGAAGTATTAAACATTAAAACCACCCTGAAGGTATGTAGATTACGAAAAACTTAATTCCGTCACAAATACGAATTTCATAATATCGATTTTCATATTTCCGAATGGTTCAAAATTCCTGACATAACAACTCCGATTTATCATTCATCCTATTTTTATAAATCCTAAATTTCAATATTCTTTTATAATTACTATTCTCAAAATACCGAGTTTCAATAGATCGAACAACAAAAAGTCCGACTAAGTGATAAGTCGAAACATCAAAGATACGAATCCAACAAAAGACTCTTTTTAAAGATTGTGTAGTCTATAAACCCGCATAGCGTGGCCGACTGGTCGAATTTAGAGGATGTTTGTGCTTAGCAGTGGGTTTTTTTAATCTGATGAAATGACGAGACGAGCAAGGCGCTCGCCTGCACATAAAAAGAAGCAACACCACACAGAAATTTAGATTACAAAGTACTCCTTGGCACTGAACTGCGCTCGTCACCTCGAGACCCTCTAATTTCACTGGCTTCGATGTCCTTCAAACCGAAACACAACAATGCTTACACACTGTTGCTTAGCAGCAGAACAAGACAGAACGGTGATACCAACCCAGACGGCCTCTCGCATACAAGGGACCTACCACCTTTGTACTAGAGGGCTGATAATTGTTACATTAATTAATTATACATCTATATGCAAAACCAATCTACGACCAGTGGTAAGCAGTTTATGGTGACATAATATCTAAACTAGGGCCATCTGCATCGCTGCACTATCAATTACCTAATGCGCGAGCACGGAGACCGCATGAATATGGAAGCGGCTCTCAGTGAATTCGGTCATTAGTCAGTAGTGCCGCTACTGGGCACAGTTCGTTGAGGTGGTTGCATTCGATGCTCGGGACGAAATTATAATTTACAAGGTAGGTCCCTCGTATGCGAGAGGTAGTCTGGGTTCGTACCACCGCGCCGTATTTCTGCCGCCAAGTAACAGTGTGTAAAAGTGCTGAACACTGTTTGGAATCCACGCACATTTGTTACGACGAAGTCTTTACGTATAACTTCTGCGATTTTAATTATCGCTGATGAAACCCTCTAATCCGGCTCGAAGGACCATTACGCCAGAATTTTGGTTTGAAGAAAATTGAAGCCAGTGAAATTACTGGGCATTAGATTTGCAAATTCATTACGGACATGTATGAAAGGCTTTCGTTTTATATGAAAGATTCTCAATAATAACGTTAAGGTCGACTTAACATGAAGCTCTAAACTGAAATCCAGTTTCTTTGCTTACTAAATACATCTTTGTAGGACATCGGGTTAAATGAAAAATAAAAAAACGTATCCAATACAAAAATCGTAATGCGAGTAATTCTAAAGTGCTTCTGCTTGCCAGCCATCGTGGGAACAAATTTTCCGTTACTTTTTTTGGGCAAAGCTTACTTAATTGCTATAAAATGACCTTTTGTTTCCATGCCGGTCCAAGTTTTATATTTTTAAGTACAAAGTTTGGGATGTTTTACAAAATGCCGTTGAATTTTTTCCACATTTTTTGTATCTAATACAAATTTAATTTAAAGTTAAGTAATTTGACTGTGAAAGAGGTTGAAATTCCATTATTTATTTAAATTTTATATACAAAAAATATAAAGGCGAACTTATTCCTAGAGGAATTCTCTGACAGTAAATTTATGGGTGATGAAGAGACGAGACAATGTATAAAAGTTATATAAGAAAATATTATAATCGATACTGATATGTACTAATAACATTTTTTTTACTAGCCCTGTATTATACATGTCTCACTGCTGGGCACGGGCCTCCTCTACTTAATGAGAGGGCTTAGGCCTTAGTCCACCACGCTGGCCTAATGCGGGTTGGCAGACTTCAAATACCTTCGAAAAATCTTATCGAGTTCTCAGGTATGCAGGCTTCCTTACGATGTTTCCTTCAACGTTAAAGCAAGCGATATTTAACAATGAATATACACGTAACTTAGAAAAGTCAGTGGTGTATGCTCTTGGGGCTGGTTTCGAACCTGCGACTTTCCTATGCAAACCCGTCATTATATTTTTATTCGCCCGTTGTTTCGATGATTCAATGGTTTTCTGTGAGATAATGTTGTGAAGCCGAAATTTTGTAAAGATACAAAATTGAATAGGTTATGGCTGTAAATAATCAAGTGGCAATTGAAACTAAAGCATCGAATGACGCAGCCGCAACGAACAGATTCAGTATCAGTTCTAACAACATGTGGAACTAATGTTGAGTACTTAATGTTACACAATTTAGTTGTTCATGATTAATTGTAATTATCCATTAAATTAGATATAAAAAGAAATTATACACCCAATAGTCACACACATAGTCTTGACCCGACAGTAAGATACGAGTCTTGTATCGTAGGTATCAGGGACTACGATCTTTATTAATAAAGTTTACTAGTAAAATTGTTTTTGCAAAACAAATTAAACGAAAAACAATAAACCAAACTTTGTACAATAAAATCAATCAAAACAACTTAACAGTTAATAAATTTTAATTTAAATTGGGTAACTGTATAAAGGGGAATGTAAACGTAGCTTAGTCGAAAAGTTTTAACGAAGTTTATAATGTTGTCAAACTGATTTATACTTTAACTCAAAGTAATTAGGTTGGAAGTCGAATGACTATGTTGGTGTATTCTGTTATAATATTTATGACAAAGAATTTTAATAATCCAAAATATGAGCTGAAATATGCAATTTTATTGATACGGTATAACGTATGGATGTGTGGATACAGATTGCGATTAAAAAGAGCTTCATTTTCATTTATATCCGATGATGATGATGACCGAAGAGTGTTTTTGTACTGAATCCTATTCAAATCCAAGAAATCTCGATCAGTTACATCAGGCGTTATTGTTTGTAATAAGAGGTGTTACCGGAGATCCGAATTCAGAGTTTTTAAGTCTTCACTATCTTCAGTTCGGCTCATAATCTGAGATTTGGGAAAGGTTTCGGATGGCATTCAGTATGTGAACACTAGTGTCAAGTGTTTTTAAGCTATTGTATATTATCGCGGGCCTTGCGGCGAGACCGAATCTAGAAATGTCGTAACGAAAAAACCTAACACCCCCCCTCCGACCAGCCAGCGTTAGCTGACCTCCCTGGAACATCGATAATTTTGAAGTCCCAGGTGGCGTCACCAGTCGCGCGCGACCAGTCAACTTGGACCGGACTTTCACAAGACTTTGACCTTGAATCCCAACCTTGACCTTGACCCCGACCTTGACCGTGACCCCGACCTTGACCTTGACCCCGATTTTATCTTGACTCCAACCTTGACCTTGACCCCGATTTTTACTTGACTACGACCTTGACCTTGACCCCGATTTTTACTTGACTCCGACCTTGACCTTGACCCAGACCTTAACCTTTACCCCGACCTTGACCCTCAAAATTAAAATTAAAAACAAAAAAAAATACTGTATAAATAAAAAATTGGTGTGTGTCGTGGGACACCAGGTAGGAACGAAGTTCCTTCAGCTAATGTAGAATCGACACAAATTGTAAAAAATACTAATTATCAACTAAAATAACAAAATATGTCTCTTTATTTTTGTTTGACAACATAAAATTACATAGAAATAGAATAGAAAAATAGAAATAAAAAAAAGACGTGTAGCACTCGGAGACTGCCGCGGTAAAGCTATTGTATAGCATTTTTTATCAACTTATGTAATTATAAATAAAAACTTATTAATTTAGACTTAGACTGGCTACTAAACGGTGGACGGCCGTGTTCTATAATCAAAAATTCAAATTCAAATTTCAAACCGCGTCTACATTTCCAAATGTCATAAGTTTCACACCTATCTGTTTTATTAACGGAATTTCGACTTTAACTTTGTGTGCTAGATATCAAATTAAGTTTAAAAAAAGTCTCATTTAACGGTTTTATTCCACGCATTTTTTCCACGCATTTTTCTTACGGTTTTACTATCACATTTTTTTCAGTTCGGTCACGCTGCGAAATCCCTATCCCCTCCAAGCCTGCCGTAAGGAACTTCGTTCCAATAAATAAAAAAAATTAGTGGTGTCGTGGGACACCAGGTAGGAACGAAGTTCCTTCGGCTAATGTAGAATCGACACAAATTGCAAAAAAAGTCGTGCTCAATTCTGTGTATGCGACTGTCGCGCCTGCGCACGTCTCATTTAACGGTTTTATTCCACGCATTGTTCTTACGGTTTTACTATCACCTTTTTTTCAGTTCGGTCAGCGAAATCCCTATCGCCTCCAAGCCTTCCGTAAGGAACTTCGTTCCAATAAACTTTTATTCAGTAATATTTCATCCCAAAACACTACCGAAGTGTAACAACTCTAATTAAAAACTTAGACTTGGACTGGCTACTAAACGGTGGACGGCCGTGTTCTATAATCAAAAATTCAAATTCAAATTTCAAACCGCGTCTACATTTCCAAATGTCATAAGTTTCACACCCATCTGTTTTATTAACGGAATTTCGACTTTAACTTTGTGTGCGAGATATCAAATTAAGTTAAAAAAAGTCTCATTTAACGGTTTTATTCCACGCATTTTTCTTACGGTTTTACTATCACATGTTTTTCAGTTCGGTCACGCAGCGAAATCCCTATCCCCTCCAAGCCTGCCGTAAGGAACTTCGTTCCAATAATTATAATTACATAAGTTGATAAAAAATGCTATACAATAGCTTTACCGCGGCAGTCTCCGAGTGCCACACGTCTTTTTTTTCTTAATTTGTGGATGGAAAGTGTCTGCACTTCACCTAATGGTAAGTGCAGTGTAGTTGAAAAATCAGCGACCATCGGACAAACACTGAGTTTGGTCACCAGAGTCATGCAAGCCTGTATAATTCCTTCTTCACACTCCAAAGAGGGAAGAAGTACATAAAGTAGAAATAGGCGAATGTCCGATGCAGGCAGACCGTTATACCCGACCCAATCAGCCATCAAATCAGGTCGCATACCCCTTGGGAGAACCGGATATACACTGGCTGATCCTAACAAAGCTAAAGCTGTCGATAAAAACAAGTTGTGTGGGTCACTATGGCAGGTTTTAACACCATGTGTACGGTGTTCGCTATCCGGGTGGATATGAATATCCTACCTTCAGAAAAAAAATGGACACAATAAACGGACATTTCGAATCGAAACTTCGTAGAAATACTCCTAAAGACAATTATGTAAATAGGTGTATTTAGTGATTTTTCAAAAATGTACGCTTTAGGTAATGGTAGGCGGAGGTTTTTCTGATAAAGATATTTACGCGGGCGATGCTGCGGGTGAAAGCTAGTCCCACATATAACTAAACTAAAGAACTATACGCGCCCCAGAAGGTTTTCCAACTCTAAAATGTACAAATGAATAATTTACCAAGTTATAAAACGCATCCCTAACCGCACCCCTAATATTTCCGAGAGGAAATTGAAATTTCAAAGCTGCCTGTATGAGCTAAATTCAACGTACGTTACGTAATGAAATCCGAATATGATTCCATTAAAACAGCCTGTTCTTTATGATACGACACTAGATGGATTTGCTGGTGAGAGTTAAACTCATACATATTTGTAACTGATTGAGTAGCGACCACTGTAAATGGTGAAAAACTACGAGTACGAGTGGTAGAGTCACGCTGTAGACAGTTTTGTCTATATCATGAATAGGCTGGCTCGACCGGGTCGTTACCACTGTCTCACAGAAAACCGACGTAAAGTAGCGGCTTGCTGCTGCGTTTCGTACGTTGAGTGAGATATCCGGAAGCCCAAATCCTCTCCCCTTCCCAATCCCTATTTATCCCTTTCCTTTAAGGTCGGCAACGCGCCCATGATTCTTCTGGTGGTGGTCGTCCTGGGCGGTGGAGGTCACTTACCATCAGGTGACCCACTTGGTCGTTTTCCGGCCTATGCTATTAAAAAAAAATTCGCCATAGTGACTCGTTCCGGCGATTTGTGTTCCGGAGTTACCTGATTTATATCCAGCTAGTTCAGGCTGACATATTTCTGGCAACTGTCAAGAGACGCAACGTCTTTTGCCTGTTGAGATTATACAACTGCAGTGTATAATTTATCATTAGTTGTACTGTAGTAATTGCACCACAAAAATAAGAGGTTATTTTTTATCATCTTAGTATGTAGTCTTGTAAATATAATAAAAAGTTCTGTGTGGTGTTGCTTCTGTTTGTAGGCAGGCGTGGCGCTTACCATCAGGCGAGCTCCTTGCTCGTCTCGTCAATCAATCAAATAAAAAAACAAGACTAAACTTCACGAGTCAAATCAATTTATTAAGTTCTAACTTTTTCCTCACCTACTACAACCACCTTATGTCTGAAGAGAATACGTCAGAGATTTATTAACAAGTATCTATCCCGACTGCTGCCCGTATTCCTGGAAACCTTTCCATTACTTTCCTGTCTAATTACCCGCACTTTATAATTCTGTTGGTTCAAAGAAAAAGTTAATTTAACACTTCGATCGGGCCCGTGTCTTTGAAAATGAACGAGATTTTTTATTTCGTATTTTAATTTGACTAAATTTTCTTGAAAATAAGGGGAAATGATTTCTTGGACGCAAGGGTTTTTTTGACCCAATAACGAGACACAAAAGTCAGTATAAATAATAGCAGCACCACTTAGAAAGAACTGCACCGCGCTCATCATTCCAAGGTATAAGATGTTGGTCTCATAATGACCAGTGATTGCACTAGCTTCAATGCCCTTCAAACTGAAATACAACAATGCAACTTGACGGACGAAATAGACAAAAGGATGGTACCTACGCAGACGGCTTCTCGCATGCGGGAGAACTACCACCTATCAAAAGTGGGCGTGTAAGGGTGAGAGAAAAAGAAAATAAAGAACAAATTAAATCACAGAACAAGTACAAGTTTAGACAGTTTTGTCTACAGCATGAATGGACTGGCTCGACCGGGTCGTAACCACTGTCTCACAGAAAACTGACGTCAAGTTGCGGCTTACTGCTGTTGCGGCTCCCCTTCCCAATCCCTAATTATCCCTTTCCTTTAAGGTCGGCAACGCGCCCATGATTCTTCTGACGTAAATGGGCGGTGGAGATCACTTACCATCAGGTGACCCACTGGCTCGCTTACCGGCCTATGCTATAAAAAAAAAGTACAATGTTTTTGTGTGAACCCTATATGAGTTACATATATTTACCCCTAAGGGTTGCTTCCTGAAATATCACAGGAGGTAAATCCGTCTCGATTATTCATAGACATGTTCAAAAGCGCATCTATACCGTCAAAGCTTCATGAAAATCTAATCGTTGTGTGATCACACTCGATCTTTATGGAGCGCTAGGGTTGCCGCTTGTTTGTGCCTGTCAGAGATTTATTTACTTTTTTTATCCGAGTACAGCAAAGTGACTGCCCAACATCTGATGGTAAGCGTAGTGCAATCCACCAGCGACCACCAACAAACAATGAGTTTATCGGCGGTCATCAGTCATGCCGGCCTGTATAAATGCTTCTTCCCTCCTCGGAGAGTGAAGAAGCATATTGAGGGGCCTGCGATAGGACAGGGGGATGACTGATGCAGGCACAGTGATACAAGGATGTACCTCTATACCCGCCCCAATCAACTATCAAGTCATGTCGCAAGCCTCGGAGAACCGGATATACACTGGCTGATCCTGGAACGCGATACGCACAAGCGTGTGGATCACTATAGCAGGTTTTAACACCATGTATACTAAAGAAAATCTCTTCAGCAATTTAGACCCTGAACATATTTTTGTAATTGATGTCGGTTGGGTTTTTAACGTTTGGGATTTTTCGTAGTGTTGCCAACCCTACCCCACCGGGCCAATATTCACCAGCCATGCATTATTCAGTTTCATTACTCCCAAGCCAGTCCGACAATAAATCGAAGGGTACCTTTTATTCATTCCACGGCTATTTTATATTTCTACCCTCTGTTTTTATTATCTACCCGTGACTTATGACTTTCACTTTTTAATGTCTGAGAATTGTTTTCAAGTTGTTTCGAATAAGTTGAAATGGTTTTATTAAAAATTAATGCTTCCCCTTCCTACTTACCATAATTTGGGATATTATAATAACTTGATGGTTAACCTTGCAGTTAGAACCTTCAGTGTCAGTTAGAATAAAGCCCAGTTTCTGAAAATCAATGTCGAAATTAACTAATCACCTGTCAAATATCATGTCATGTCAAAATAGAGTTTTCAAAGCTTGGTCGATTTTAATTTGTTACACCTGTTAGTTAACAAGGGTTTTAAACATGAAACGTTCATATGTCTGCTGCGTTTCGTACGGTGAGTGAGATATCCGGAGGCCCAAATCCCCCTCCCCTTCCCAATCTCTTAATTATCCCTTCCCTTTAAGGTCGGCAATGCGCCTATGATTCTTCTAGTATTGTGAGGGTACATGGGCGGTGATCACTTATCATCAGGTGACCCGCGTGCTGCCAATTTATGCTACAAAAAAACCTATTGCTTCTTGTTCAATAAAATTTGATTTCAAATACAAATAACACATCCAAATTGGTCCAATAATTTTAGCGTTACGACGCGAAAGGCTAACATGGAGGTCAATTTATAGCACCCCTTTTCTGTTAGATATTGAAAATCCGCAATAGTGGCTTGAACTAGTAAGTTTTGTTTTCGGGGCAGACTGTATTATACCGGTGACTTGAGCATACTTAATCTTGACAACAGTCGATGATAGCAAGCCCACTGAGTTTGTCTAGCTGGATCTTCTCAGGGCTGGGTCGCGCCGCGTTGAATCCATCGGTAAAGGAAGCCCACTTGAGTTTGTTTCGCAGGGTCTTCTCAAGGTGGGTCGTTTTGGATTCGGTGGTAGTTTTAAAACTCGTGCCGTTTTCGATAATGCGTATGGTCCATATCGACGACCCCCCAAAATATGTAACGATTCTGCACTATTACATAGTAAAAGTATGGAAAAATAATAATAAATAGATTTAGTGTAATTGCCGAGTGTATTTTGATGATGCTCTGTATGCTATGTATACATTAGTTGATACTGATTTCTATATATAAGTTTCTTTTACTTTTGTCCTGACTTGTCACAAGCGCTATTTCCGCAACTATTGCCGCAACAAATATAGCCGGCCCACTGTCACTTTAACTTACTAATTCGGCGGGCTATATCGGTAACTTTAGTTCTCCGTTGGATCTCCGCATTATTATTTACATGTTTAACGATCGTAAAATCATAATAAAAATACATTTAAACATATTTAAGGACGAAATACGATTAAGGATCGTCGAGAAAACGGGCCTAAGTATCCTAATACTGTACAGTTAAGTTCCGAAAACCAAACGTCGTCCACAATTATTGCTGCGTCATAAAGCCGCTTATAGGATCTACCAAGTTTGGACGGCTATCACCAACTTCTCGAAATAATCTTGCTAATATTAACTAGAGATGCTGCGGACGTTGAAATATACCATATTAGTATTTTATGTGGTTTATCGAAAATCTTTCCTCAATTGTTGGTGCGTCTTTGTGTAATCGTGTAACTATTGAACGATTGAGGTCATGTTTACACTATACGAGGTGGTAGGTCCCTCGTATGCGAGAGGCCGTCTGGGTTGGTACCACCGTTTTGTCTATTTCTGCCGTCAAGCATTGCTTAAAGCCAAAGTTTGAAGGACATTGAATCTAGTGAAATTAATGGGCATTATGAGACATAACATCTTATATCTCAGGGTGACGAGCACAGTTCAGTGTCATGCAATGCTTTGTAATTCAAATTTCTGTGTGTATTGCTTCTGTTTATGGGCTTACTATCAGGCATTCAATCAAATAAATAAAAAATGCTGGCAGTCGGATATTCATAGTGACCTATACACCTTGTATGGATCGTGTTCTATGATCAGCCATTGTATATCCGCTTCTCCCGAGGGGCTTGCGACATGACTTGATGGTTGGTTGGGGCGGCTATAGGGCTATATCCTTATATCTTTGTGTCTGCATCGGTCATCTGCCTGTTCTATCGCAGGACTCTCGATTTGCTTTGCTCTTAGGAGTGTGAAGAAGTATTTCTATCTATATATTTATACAGGCCGGCATGATATAGAGTGTATCGATTCATCATTATTTGTCTGGTTTCTTTGGATTGCACTCAGCTTACCATCAAGTGTAGTGAAGTTAATTTGCCGTGCTCGGTGTTTAAACTTTATACTACGTAAATACCATACGAACTATACGAAGACAGCGTCACTGGTATCTTCGGAACGGCGCGGCGTAGTCTTACTTCGTAGACTTACACTCTGGTTTGATGCTTGGTACTACTATTGGGAGTCCGCCTCCACTAAATTCAGTACCGGAATCAATGCATGACATCTCTAGAAGGATATAATCGTCGGAGTTCATCGCCAAGGTTATACGTACGAATATTTGTGCCATTAATGTACTTCCAAGAGGATTTGTTTCAATAGAAAGAATTTGTAAGAGCCATTAAGTTAATCCGCTTAAACCTTACCATGGTACGTGATTTATTTGTTAATAACGAATTATTCGTTTTCCATTGCCGACTTGGCGCGAAGTTACATTTAAAATCCAGTTCGGAAGCAGCAATGGATGGTGATTTTGTAATTGAGTCGTAGTTGGTCGATGGTGAGCAAAAGCGACGGAGAGGCACTCGTAAGTAATCACAGCTAAGTCATTTCGTCACGGCAAATAGGCCACTTTTTGAAGATAATTTCATATTTGAGATTGAAAAAGTTGCCTTAAAACTTAGGTGTTTATCGTTATTAACACGCTATTATTAGCTTCATACGTAAGTTAGTATGTAACGGAAACTTTGAACATGATTTTGACCTCCTTCAAGACGTCGGATTAAATCGATATTTATTACAATCTATTTTTCAATTAGATTTTCTATAAAAGGGTTTTTTTTTATTTATTTTTAACGTATGACAAAAAAGGTGTTGTAGGTTATTTATAGCCACAGGCGCGCGAACGAACTAGCGGAGCTAGTTTAACTGTTTTTTTGTTTGTCAGCGTACATTTTTTTTTTTTTTATCCTGGCTCGGCAAAGTGACTACGCTACACCTGATGGTAAGTGTAGCGCAATCCAAGAATAGTGTCGACCAACGATAAACAATTTGTCCATCGTAGGTCGGCAAGATTATGCCGGCCTGCCAAAGGGCCAAGGGGGAGGGGAAGGAAACAGGGATGGGAAAAGGGTTAGGATCAGGGGGCAAGCCCCCTGGGGAGAACCGGATATACACTGGCTGACCCTGGAACGCGACACAAGGTGGGCCACTATGGCAGGTTTTAGCACCAGTGTACGGTGGTCGCTATCCGGTCGGATACAAGTATCCTCCCACCAGCAAAATATACTATATAATACCATATCAGCTGTGGCTTCGTAGTGCTTAAATGAATAGACGTATTTTAATGCGTTTTTTGTGTGGGTCGCGTTCCGGAATCATCCAGTGTATATCGGGTTCTCCCGAGGGTCTTGCACCTTTTCTAGTCATCGCTCCATTCCCAAATCCTTTAACCCTGGGATGGGATACTACAGGGCTCACCAGCCATTAGCAAGAACCCCTGCAGTTTATCCCATAGGGTTAAAAAAAAGACAATATGAAATGCAACTTAAAAACAAACTAAATTTTTTATCTGAACGACTACACCAGCAAATAACTTGCCAGATCAATGCGACAAATCAGAGGGATTAATTAGGTCTTATTCATCGCTGGCATAATACGTAATGGTAGACTTTATACACCTTCGAAATTCTCAGAGAATATCTTTTCTTCTATAGGATAGATCGGCAAGTGGGCTACCTGATGGTAAGTGATTTCCACCGCACATGAATGCCTACAATACTAGAAGAATCATAGGCGCGCTACCGACCTTAAAGGGAAGGGATAATTAAGGAATTGTGTAAGTGAGGGGGGTTTGGGCCTCCGGAATTCAGGTGTACAGGTTTCCTCACGTTGTTTACTCACTATTAAAGCGAGCGATAACTAATAACACACATATAACTTCAAACTCATAGGTGCCTTAGAGCTGGTTTCGAACCTACGAATTCCATCTTGACAGGTTGTACTCCCCACTAGATTATCCCATCTATTCTATTTCGTAGATCACTCCATTCCATTCTAAATTAACCACCGTTTTAAAGTCAAATGTAATATTTACAATGCTTTCAAATCAACTAGTTGGTTTAATCGCAGTTTAACTCCCGTTGCTAAGCTAACTAAACATCCATTTCATCCAGACCTAGTCAAAAGCTAACTAAATACAAACGTTGCCTCTATTCAGATTTGAGTGCTCGGTAATGTAACTTGTGTTTAATGTCAGCGCAGAGCGAGCTAACCGAATAATATTAATTCCTGCTATAAAAAGCTAACAAGATAATTAAATGAACAATTTCGAGTTGGTATTATTGGAGGCGGTCAATTTAATTTTATTTTGATTCCTTTTTATATTGTTGGAGTCGGTTCTATATTGGAACGAAGTTCCTTACGGCAGGCTTGGAGGGGATAGGCATTTCGCTGCGTGACCGAACTGAAAAAAATGTGATAGTAAAACCGTAAGAAAAATGCGTGGAAAAAATGCGTGGAAAAAATGCGTGGAAAAATGCGTGGAATAAAAGCGTTAAATGAGACGTGCGCAGGCGCGACAGTCAATGTGTCAATTTTAATGTCAGTCATTTCTATGTAATTTTATGTTGTCAAACAAAAATAAAGAGACATATTTAAAATGAAATTCATTCAGCCAGTTATAATTGAAGTATATAAAAATACTCCTTCGATTTTTAAAAGATTACGCTAGCTCGTTATTATTTATAATTACATAAGTTGATAAAAAATGCTATACAATAGCTTTACCGCGGCAGTCTCCGAGCGCCACACGTCTTTTTTTATTTCTATTTTTCTATTCTATTTCTATGTAATTTTATGTTGTCAAACAAAAATAAAGAGACATATTTTGTTATTTTAGTTGATAATTTGAATTTTTTGCAATTTGTGTCGATTGTACATTAGCCGAAGGAACTTCGTTCCTACCTGGTGTCCCACGACACACGCCAATTTTTTTTTATTAAAAGTTTTGGAACGAAGTTCCTTATCGCGCGTTGTGAAAGGGGGCTAGACGGAAAAAATTCTTACGAAAAGTTGTCACGACACTATTTTAAAGTGATACCTTAATTTGATAAGTCGAAATTCCGTTAATACAAGTAAAAGGATATAATCCCATCCAGACGGGTGTGAAACTTATGACATTTGTTTAAATAATTTGATATCTATTACACAAAGTTAAAGTCAAAATTCCGTTAATAAAAGTAAAAGGACTTAATCCCATCCAGACGGGTATGAAACTTATGACATTTAGAAATGTAGACGCGGTTCGAAATTAGCATTTGAATTTTTTTTGAATATCGAACACGATTTACGGGCTGGGCGACGTAGCAGCTGGTGTATTTCATTTCTATTTCGCATTGAACAGTGTGGTGTCGCGACGATTATTTTCGTTGAGTGTATACAGGTTTTTTGTAAATAATATTATTACGAAAATTGAGCCTACTGATTAAGTTTATATAACATTATATTTGTTAATAATAAAAAAAATATTATTATAACTTAAAAAAAATAAAATTTTATTACAATTCCTTCACTAATTAATCGAAAGGAACTTCGTTCCATCCGGGTGTCCCTTGACACCTCTCAAGTTTTTATTTTACTATTTTTTAATGAAAGGATCATCGAAATTTGTGTTAAAATGTCGAGTCTTATCCAAATCGGTCGGTTTTAGCGGTTGGGTTAGATACATTAATTGCAATCTGACGTTCAATGTGCGATCACCTTTGATGTGATAAACAAAATTGTGATTTTACGAGATGAGATAGGCTTATGAGGTTAGTTTGTTTAAAACCTATGTATATCCGTTTGTATGAGGTAAACTTTGCGTGAAACACCACGATATTTTTATCAGTTCCTAGAATGAATCCGAAATTTAGCTCAGAGTCGTTATAATACTAGCCCTGTATTATGTACGTCCCACTGCTGGGCACGGTCCTCCTCTACTGAATGAGAGGGGTTAGGCCTTATTCCACCACACTGGCCTAATGCGGGATGGCAGATTTCACATACCTTCTAAAAATCTTATCGAGTTCTCAGGTATGCAGGTTTCCTCACGATGTTTCTTTCACCGTTAAAGCAAGCGATAATTAACAATTAATATACACGCAACTTAGAAAAGTCAGAGGAATATGCTCTTGGGGCTGGTTTCGAACCTGTTTCGTCTCGACAGTCCGTACCATTCCCCGCTGAGCTATCGCTGCTTATTCTTCTTATTCAGAGTCGTGCCTCGCTCGAAAATGTGTAAATGGATTCTTATCTTAAAAAAAGAGGCGTATAATGAATCCAACACAGAAATAGCTAAACTTTTATGTTGAATTGAACTAAGATATTACTAGAGAACCTTAGCCACTAAGTTCGAAAATGTGGTCGGAAAGCACTCCCCAAACTGAACATAAACTCTTTTTATTTATTTACCAAAGTACGAAAGTAATTTAGTTGGGTTGGCAGCTTGAATAACGATTTTGACCTCAGGTACCTGCGTGGGAAGTTGGAAAAACGCTGGAAATTATGTGCTCATTCAAATTTGTCATGAAGTTTTTACGTGAGTTTTGATAGGTTTATTTTTTACTAGCTTTTGCTCGCGGCTCCACCCGCGTGATCTGCTTTGTCCGGGATAAAAAGTAGCCTAGGTCTTATTCTGATGTATAAGCTATATTATTGTAAAGTTTCATTAAAATCCATTCAGTAGTTTTTACGTGAAAGAGTAACAAACATACATCCATCCATACTTACAAACTTTCGCGTTTATAATATCAGTAGGATGATCCGCGTTCCGCTAACTACAGCTAGTCATTTGCTGCGGTATGTGAGGCAGGGGGAACGTAACCCTTTAGAAAATAATCCTCACATTGCATGTTTTTTTTATTTGATTGAATGACGAGGCGAGACAAGCGCTCGCATGATGGTAAGCGCACGCCTGCTCATAAACAGAAGCAACACCACACAGAACTTTGAATTACAAAGCACTGCATGGTACTGAACTGCGCTCGTCACCCCGAGACATAGGATGTTGTCTCATAATGCCCAGTAACGGCCCAGAAATATATCCCTATCTAAAGATATTATGTTTATGTGCAATTGACAAAAAAAATCACATTCAGTTACATGTATGGGGAGCCAGCCCAAAATTATATTTTTCTCAATTTCACAACACCATTGTTTAGCGTTTCATATAATACACGTATTATTCAACATTTATTCATATAGTGCTAATAATTTATGTGTAAAATGGCTGTTACATACAGACTGGAGACAGTTTTGTCTACAGCATGAATGGGCCGGCTCGACCAGTGTCTCACAGAAAACCGACGTAAAGTAGCAGCTTGCTACTGCATTTCGTACAGTGAGTGAGATATCCGGAGGCCCAAATCCCCCTCCATTTCCCAATCCCTAATTATCCCTTTCCTTTAAGGTTGGCAACGTGCCCATGATTTTTTTGGTATTATGGGCGTACATAAGCGGTGGAGATCACTTACCATCTGGTTACACACTTGCTTGTTCAGAAATACCCAAATTAGTATTAGTAGGTACAAATAAAAGTCAATAACGATACTTCAAACATTTATTTTCACAATTATTCTATATTATTTATTTAAGTTTCTATATATTATACTGACTAGAATTAAACTGTAAAACATTCTTAAGAATCTTATAGATTAAAATTGTTTGAACATTAAACTATGGCAGTAAGTATCAGTTTAATAATATTAGTGAACGCGTAAGTAAAAACATAACCCTTCTTTTCCCGATGTCGGGTAATAGGACGTAATAACATATCTTGACTATACGAAAATATAACTTCTTTATGGTATTTCCAAAAAAATATAAAAGTAAATTTAGGAATGGTAGAGCCGTGACAGTCTCTGTGGCGCAGAGGGCGAGTAGCCGGCTATCACGCGAAAGGCCGCGGGCTCATTTCCCGCACCGAGAAAAAATGTTTGAGTGATTGATAAATATCGATCGATTGGGTGTCTCTCCAGGTTGTCAGGCAGGCGACCGGTCGTAAAAAATACAAGCCGAATTTTTCTTTAACATGTGTTAAAAAGCATGTTGTGCCGACCCCACTGCGAGTGGGATAAGGACAGGTGGAAGGAGAGCCACGCTGTAGCCAATTTTGTCTGAATTAATGAGTCATAAAACCACCTTATTAATCGTTTAAAAATTAATCCCTATTTCGTTAGTACACAAATTATGAAAATAAAAAAAAATACTTTAAAAAACTTTCTCTGTTTTCGCAGATTACTTGTAGAACCATCCTCTAATATTATTAAAATTAATTAAAACTTTAAAATTAATGAACTAAAATTCGGACCCAAGTTGGAATCTCTGAAAGTTGCTTGTGTACAAGTTTCATTAATATTTTATTTTATCTAGTACTGAAAACACTTCCAAATGTATCCGGGAGAGTCATTAGACGCTACTAAAAAAACGGTACAAATGTATTTGATATTTGTTTTTCATTGATCCATTTGACAGCGATCGTTCTGAAGTTAGCCCAAAACAGTCAGCGACAGATACGTCGGAAAAATTATGCCAACCATAGAGAGTCGTGGGTCCACATTATACGTACTGTGCTATACTTTTTTATACGCCATTCGTATAGTCACTTCGCCGTGTAAAGATAGAAAAGTCCCCAGAGAAATTTAAAAAGATTAAGAATCTTAAGAGACATGCTTTGTCATGAAACCTTACGCTAAGTTTAAAACATCAGTCTTTTAATAAAGATATTATTTAAATAAACGATTAAACATTCATTTACATCGAGTGTCATATTTTTATTAACATTCATATCAATAACTAAAATTATAACGAGTGTCTAGAAAAGTCTGCGAATGTACCTTTCAAGAAAGTTACAGCATAATTTATATTTTTAAGACAAACCAACGTTGACAATTATCATTGTAGCATTTAAAAAATGAGGGGAAACACTTATTTGTAATTAATTTTAGGTACTATTTTACAATATGTACTATTAACAAAAAAAAGTAAACAACGTTTTCTCCTTTTTTTTTATTTATGGCTTTCGCATTATTATGCATTTTGACAGTGTCAAGTATAATTTATTCTCAAGTTATTTTTACAAGAACGATGAAACACGGGTGCGGTCGATTTCAAGGTATTGCCGGAGTTTTGGTGTTAATTCCTTTCAGTACGATGCTTAATCCAGTTATTTCAATGTTTCCATACACTGTTCATCACCGTCAATGTTTATTGAACAAATCCACACCACTTTTATACAACAAACACAACTCTAAACTAGTTTATGAAATAAATTAAAATAAGCGATGAACTGCACTGTCAGAATTCCCGCCAAAACTCTAAATAACGTTTAATCAACGTTCTTGATTCAAAAAATAAATATGGCAACCTATCAGTTGAAACAGTCAACCAAAGAGTAAACATAATTGATGAACACAAAAATACATCTTATCCTAAAACTTGTAACACTACGGAAATCGAATTATGTGATATGCTTAACATTTTTTTAATGTAAATATTACACTGTTCTATACAATCTTAACACGAGAGGCGGCGGATTCGATTCCCGCACGTATAAATGTTTGTGTGATCCGCAAATATGTGTTTTTTTTGGGTAGATACCCATGGCTAAAGGGTTTAGATCTTAGCGGAGGCAGGACTGTGTGTGACTGTTTGGTGTATTAATCTTCATGCTGGCTCGTTTCTGTTATCTATGATGTGGCGTACGGCATTGTCCTGTGAACAAAATATTACATTAGTGGCAGAAATTTCTAGAAGCTGTTGCTCGCTGTTGTTAATCCGCACATCATATTCCTTGGGAGTGTGGTCTCTGGCAACATGAGCGCAACATTATGTTAGACAGTATGCAAATAACATCTGGAGCTATATACTATATGGATCTTGTGGAGACTAGAAAGAATTTCCGTGCTTTTCGGCGTTTTTGCCATACCTATTATTGGAATCAAGTATAACAGCTCGCGTGATGGGACCCACTTAATGACATCCGTGGTGCTTTACATCTGGCTTCTTCAGTTGTAAATATCCTTACACGTGAGGCTAATACCTCCTTAGTTCATTATTTTGTCTCCCGCTTTGCTATGGAGGGAAGTGGACAATTAATATTTCCAACTCCTCCCTAACCTTCTATCTGATCAATTTCGTTGCGGGACAAAGACATTTAGGCATTCCCAGAGACTCGCCGAGCTTCACTGCTCGGTGTCGACAAAAATGCGTGCCACTGTTGATCCTGGTGCACAGGAGTTACAGTGGCGGGTGTGTGGGCGGGATAGTCTCTCGCCGCTCCGCCCGCGTGAATGCCTTTTTTTGGGTCCAAAAGTAGCATAATATATTATCACTGTTAAAACATATCAAATAAAGCGGTACAAACACATTGTTTGTCATAATTAAATGCAAAGTGCCAACTAAACACCATAGAGGGAACGACTCGAAGTTAAACGCTTGTTCAATTACTACCGCATGTTGTGAATTGGCTTTACTTGTTAAAGTTAACTGTAGTTTATTTTTAATGGTGGCTTTTATAAGTTTTAGTGCCTATTCTACAAGTAAGACAAGGCTGTAGGTCCCTCGTATGCGAGAGGCCGTCTGGGTTGGTACCACCGCGCCGTCTATTTCTGCCGCCAAGCAACAGTGTGTAAGCACTGTTGTTTCGGTTTGAAGGACATTAAAGCCATTGAAACTGGGCATTGAGACTTAACATCTTGTGTCTCAGGGTGACGAGCGCAGTTCAGTGCCATGACGTGCTTTGTAATTCAACGTTCTGTGTGGTGTTGCTTTTGTTTATAGGCAGGCGTGGCGCTTACCATCAGCGCCTTGCTCGTCTCGTCATTCAATTAAATAAATAATAATACATAAGTATCGGTACCAGTACGCCATTGTAAACGCCATTCGTTCGTTTTGTGACACTGCCTGGGTGTTAATTATCCAAAGCACCATTCACATTGTTACCAGCTGTCACTCTCCTTTCAATATCCCCCTCACACTTCCCATCTTTCGCTATCATGCTCGTATTATTACAGACACAAATGTAATTTGAAGATTTTCTCCAACAGAACAGTTGACAACCACGTGAACAATTAAAATATTGTTGTTATATACAGGATGTCCCAAAAGGTTACGTAGCTGGGGGGTGATCACAAGGGTCACCAGAAAAATTAATTAAAAAGTCCCCTATGGGTATTTAAAAAAATAAATGGCATTTTTTTAAAAACAAAAAATTTGGACAAGAACTTAATTTTCTTTAAAATCTTGCTTAGATATGTATTGTTTTTTTATTTCAATTTGATAAAGGGTTATTGACGATTACATAACAGCATTTTTTTAAATACAGCAATATTTGTAGGTACAGTTAGCAAAATAGCCCCACAAGGTGTAAAATTTATAGTTTTATAAAAAATGCTTTTATTTTTTTAAATACCCCGAGGAGATTTTTTTTATTTTTCTGGTGACCCTTGTGACCCCTATCACCCCCCTTCCCAGCTACGTAACCTTTTGGGACATCCTATATAACCGTAGACAACCGTTATCATTTGCTTTTGTAACAATGTGGGTAGAGAATCTCTTTGAAAATTTACCTTCATTTAGGGCAATGAATTCTTGGCACAATATAAACTGAAATTTAATCACAACCGTCCTACGCATAAAGTAATAAATGTAAAAGTTCACAACAAACACAACATACTAAAGGTATTGGAAGTATTGTTTGTAAGTTTTCTTTCTGTATACTTTCTTGATAGTTTACAAGGTGGTACGTCACTCGTATGCGAGAGGCCGTCTGGGTTAGTACCACCGCTTTGTCTATTCTGCCGCCAAGCAACAGTGTGTAAGCACTGTTGTGTTTCGGTTTGAAGGACATTGAAGCCAGTGAAATTACTGGGCATTATAAGACTTAACATCTTATGTTTCGGAGTGACGAGCGCAGTTCAGTGCCATGCAGTGCTTTGTAATTCAAAGTTCTGTGTGGTGTTGCATCTGTTTATGGGAAGGCGTGGCGCTTACCATCAGCCGAGCGCCTTGCTAGTTTCGTCATTCAATCAAATAACTTAAAAAAAATGTCCGTGGTACTATACAATCATACAGGCATACTCTACACTACACATTGTTAATTGGTGGCAGATATAAATAGCAGTCGGTAAACGGTATGTGGGACGCCCTACAGCTAGATGGAGCCATGATATACGCAAGGTGGCCGGTAATAGTTGGATGAGTAGAGCCGAAGATCGGGCTCAATGGCGTGCTTTAAGAGAGGCCTGTGTCCAGCAGTGGACTAACACGGGCTGATATTTTTTTTTTATGGCATAGGCCGGCAAACGAGCAAGTGGGTCACCTGATGGTAAGTAATCTCCACCACCCATGTACGCCCACCACCAGAAGAATCATGGGCGCGTTGCCGACTATATAAAGACCCTGCGGTATCTCATCCCAGGTCCAAGGGCAAGGGGAAGGAAAAAGGGATGGGAAAAGGGTTAGGATCAGGGGGCAAGCCCCCTGGGGAGAACCAGATATACACTGGCTGACCCTGGAACGCGCGACCCACACAAGGTGGGGCACTATGGCAGGTGTTAGCACCAGTGTACGGTGGTCGCTATCCGGTCGGATACAAGTATCCTCCCACCAGCAATGATGATGATGATGACAAAAAGCGGTGGTACTCAGGCGGTCTGTCGCATATGCGCCATCTACAACTTCGTCACACCGTTGCTGACCTTCGACCTTACCATTTTAGGCTATTATTCGGTTCAGTACTATTTTAACTACCTCATAAAATTTGAATAGCAAACAGTCTAACAGCAAATGGAATATTTTAATTCGGAGTATTTGAGGATCATAAAACTCAGACTGAGGGCGTGAAATCGAGGGCCGGGCTTTCATTTTTTATATTTGTCACGATACATGATTATTGTTATTAGAGTGGTAGAGCCACGCTGTAGACAGTTTTGTCTACAGCATGAACGGGCCGGCTCGACTGGATCGTTACCACTGTATCACAGAAAACCGACGTAAAGTAGCGGCTTGTTGTGGCGTTTCGTATGGCGAGTTAGATATCTGCAGGCCCAAATTTCCCTCACCTTCGCAATCACTTAATTATCCCTTTTCAATAAAGTCGGCTATGCGCTAATGATTCTTCAGGTAATGTACTTACTTGGGCTGTGGAGATCACTTACCATCAGGTGACCCACTTGTTCGTTTTACGGCAATGACAACACACATCCACAAACGCAATTCTATTTCACATTGTATATAGATATGAAATATCTATAAACACTACATTAAATATACATAATATTCAAAATATATCAGGATATATTTTAAATATAATTTGTTTAAACAGTGTATGTATAGTCATTGTAAAATCATTATACTTAAATTCACAAACACAATTTTAGTCTATTTCGTATTATATACAGGGTGTAAAATGTTTATAAGTAATGTGTATATTATACAGTGTGCCATGACTTACGTCGCGGCACCGCAGTCACGGTCGCTTTGGAGGTACTGTCGCTGTCTTCCGACTCGGAACGGGTCTGGAAACTGGTCTCTGTGGACAATATACAATCATTAGTGGTAGAGCCAATCTGTAGACAGTTTTGTTTACAGAATAAAAGGGCCGGCTCGACCGGGTCGTTACTACTGTCACAGAAAACCGATGTGGAGTAGCGGCTTGCTGCTGCGTTTCGTACAGTGAGTGAAATATCCGGAAGCCCAAACCCATCCTCCACCTCCTCTTCCCAATCTATAATTATCCCACCTTTAAGATCGGCAATGCGCCCATGATTCTTCTGATATTGTAGGCGTACATGGGCGGTGGAAGTCACTTACCATCAGGTGACCCACTTGCTCGTTTGTCGGCCTATATATAAAAAAAAAATTGGTGTGTGTCGTGGGACACCAGGTAGGAACGAAGTTCCTTCGGCTAATGTAGAATCGACACAAATTGCAAAAAATTCAAATTATCAACTAAAATAACAAAATATGTCTCTTTATTTTTGTTTGACAACATAAAATTACATAGAAATAGAATAGAAATAAAAACTTATTAATTTAGACTTAGACTGGCTACTAAACGGTGGACGGCCGTGTTCTATAATCAAAAATTCAAATTCAAATTTCAAACCGCGTCTATATTTCCAAATGTCATAAGTATCACAACCATCTGTTTTATTAACGGAATTTCGACTTTAACTTTGTGTGCTAGATATCAAACTGGTTATGCGCATTCCACGCATTTTTTCCACGCATTTTTTCCACGCATTTTTCTTACGGTTTTACTATCACATTTTTTTCAGTTCGGTCACGCAGCAAAATCCCTATCCCCTCCAAGCCTGCCGTAAGGAACTTCGTTCCAAAAACCTTTTTTAAATATAGTTTCAGAAAATTGAAAGACTGCCCAAGCAACACTACTCACAAATATTAATTACAAAATGTTGTATGGCAGCACTACACTGCCATCGTCACCCGAGACATAACTTAATTAAGTCTGATACTCAGTAACTTCAGTGTTGCATGGCGGCAGAAATAGATAACGCGTGGTACTTTTCCACAGGGATAACAACATACGAGAGACCGACGACAGACATATCTAATGTTATTCGAATTGAAAACTCCAACAAATGAAATGTAATGGGTATATTAATTACTAGTTGTTGCCCGCGGCGTTCTCTACCAAGGATGTTACGGAGGTGGATTTCTGGAACTGGAGTCGGAGTGAAATGAATTGAATGAAATAGTTTATTAATCATGAAGGCAATTGAAATAGCGTTTATGACAAGTCAGTTCAAAAGTAAAAGAAACATACATATGTATACGTTACTAGCTTTTGCTCGCGGCTCCGCCCGCGTGATCTAACAAACAAACAAACAATCAAACTCTACAGCTTTATAATATTAGTATAGATTTGGGTAGCTTAGCAACGGAATCCTTCAAATAATATTATTTGGGTAGCTTAGCAACGGAAGCCTTCAAATATGAATAATTTTTCCCGTTTTTGCAACATTTTTCACTGATGCTTCGCTTCTAATGGTCGCAGCGTAATATTATATAGCCTAAAGCCTTCCTCGATAAATGGACTATCCAACACAAAAAGAATTTTTCAATTCGAACCAGTAGTTCCTGAGATTAGCGCGTTCAAACAAACAAACAAACAAACAAACAATCAAACTCTACAGCTTTATAATATTAGTATAGATAGCATCATCAAAATACACTCGGCAATTACACTAAATCTATTTATTTATTTACTCTGCTGCGTTCCGATATTCGTTATAAGTTGCGATTCGATATTATCGGAATCAGAGGTTACAATCTACATCTGTACAATCTATCGGAAGTTCCGACCTTTCGTAGTCGGAGCCCAAGAACCGTAACATCTCTATTCTCTACATAGAGATCGCAACTAAGATCTTTTAACTCATAACTGGCTTCTCGCTCACTTACCCATTATAGCATGGAAGCAAAGGTATAAATTGTATAGGGCCAGAATGAAATAGGTTCAATAAATAAGTTTCATACAAAGTTCAACCCCTCAGTTACTTCAGGTTAACGCGACGCGACGTCGAAACGAAACGCCATTCGACGCTCAAAATTATACTGGAATTTGAACTACACTGCATTTACCATTACACGCAGTATATTCGTTACAGTACCCGGATAAAAAACAAGACAGCTTTACTGTATAATGCATTTGCATCCAAGCATTAAGTTTTTTTTTCTGTACACAGCAAAGTGCACAGAAAAAACCACTTTACTTGATGGTAAGCGCAGTGCACACAAGACTTTGACCGGACTTTGACCCCGATCTTGACCCGACAATGACCTTGACCCCGACCTTGACCCGACCTTGACCCGACCTTGACCCGACCTTGACCCACAAAATTAAAATTAAAAAAAAAGGAAAAAAAATACTGCATAAATAAAATAAATAAATAATTATAATTACATACATAAGTTGATAAAAAATGCTATACAATAGCTTTACCGCGGCAGTCTCCGAGTGCCACACGTCTTTTTTTTTATTTATGAACCGATGGACATGAAACAAACACTAAATGTTAAGTGAAGCTTACCACAATATATTAGTGAAAACTACATATAAATCGGATAAGCCGTTTCTGAGATTAGCGTGCACAAACGCACAGACAAACATTCTAACAATCACTGTATGGGGTGCTATTGCGTTGATAAAGGTCCTAATAAAATTATGTCTCATATATCTCCCATGTACAGACAGCGATCCGTAACATTTTTATTATAAGTATAGATTAGATAAGCAGCAATGACGAGACGAGCATATCGTTCGCCTGGTGGTTTCACTCTTGCCCTTAGACAGAACCAACAAGTTCTGTGTCTCCTTCAAACAATAACTTTATCGGTAGCAACCAGAATCATGCCGGCCTGTATAAATGTTTCTTTACGCTCCGAAGTACGTAACGAAATAACACTACAAGTATAATCTGTTAGAGTGGACACTCCACCTCCCTTGGGTCATCCGAAAAGAGCCAAATAGAAAGCGAACTCATTAATTTTATTAAATTAGATGAAGATTAATGTCGACACGAAACGAAAACCTCGTGCGGCCAGAAAATTGTTGGTAATATAAATAAACTAGTTTTTGGAACGAAGTTCCTTACGGCAGGCTTGGAGGGGATAGGGATTTTGCTGCGTGACCGAACTGAAAAAAATATGATAGTAAAACCGTAAGAAACATGCGTGGAAAAAATGCGTGGAATAAAAACCGTTAAATGAGACTTTTTTTAACTTAATTTGATATCTAGCACACAAAGTTAAAGTCGAAATTTCGTTAATAAAACAGATGGTTGTGAAACTTATGACATTTGGAAATGTAGACGCGGTTTGAAATTTGAATTTGAATGTTTGATTATAGAACACGGCCGTCCGTTATTTTTAAGTTGATAAAAAATGCTATACAATAGCTTTACCGCGGCAGTCTCCGAGTGCCACACGTCTTTTTTTTATTTCTATTTTTCTATTCTATTTCTATGTAATTTTATGTTGTCAAACAAAAATAAAGAGACCTATTTTGTTATTTCAGTTGATAATTTGAATTTTTTGCAATTTGTGTCGATTCTACATTAGCCGAAGGAACTTCGTTCCTACCTGGTGTCCCACGACACACACCAATTTTTTATTTGCGGCTCCTACGTTAAAGTGGGATGAAATAAGTTCAGCGTGCTAGGTATATAGACTTGTTTCCTACGAGTTAAGTAGTGTTATAATATTACAAAGAGGTAAACTTTGTAAGATTGCGGCTTTATGGTAATCTCTGTAACTACAAGGTGATAGTTCTCTCGTACGCGAGAGGTCGTCTGGGTTGGTACCACTGCTTTGTCTATTTCTGTGTAATTACTGTTGTGTTTCGGTTTGAAGGACATTGAGCCAGTGAAATTACTGGGCATTATGAGACTTAACAACTTATGTCTCGGCGTGACGATCGCAGTTCAGTGCCACGCAGTGCTTTGTAATTCAAAGTTCTTCGTGGTGTTGCTTCTGTTTATAGGCAGGTGTGGCGCTTACCATCAGGCGAGCGCCTTGCTCGTTTCGTCATAAAATCAAATAAAGAAAATTGGTGTGTGTCGTGGGACACCAGGTAGGAACGAAGTTCCTTCGGCTAATGTACAATCGACACAAATTGCAAAAAAATCAAATTATCAACTAAAATAACAAAATATGTCTCTTTATTTTTGTTTGACAACATAAAATTACATAGAAATAGAATAGAAAAATAGAAATAAAAAAAGACGTGTGGCGCTCGGAGACTGCCGCGGTAAAGCTATTGTATAGCATTTTTTTATCAACTTATGTAATTATAAATAATAACGAGCTAGCGTAATCTTTTAAAAATCGAAGGAGTATTTTTATATACTTCAATTATAACTGGCTGAATGAATTTCATTTTAAATATGTCTCTTTATTTTTGTTTGACAACATAAAATTACATAAAAATGACTGACATTAAAATTGACACATTGACTGTCGCGCCTGCGCACGTCTCATTTAACGCTTTTATTCCACGCATTTTTTCCACGCATTTTTCTTACGGTTTTACTATCACATTTTTTTCAGTTCGGTCACGCAGCGAAATCCCTATCCCCTCCAAGCCTGCCGTAAGGAACTTCGTTCCAAAAATATGTACAAATTTATCCGCAGTTTTAGTGGCCCGGGAGTAAAAACTTCTTTGTAGAGTGAAATAAAGTGAAACTCTTTATTACGTTGACTTGTCGGCGAGGTTCGTATGAAAATTAAATTAAATTGTGGGTTTATAAATGTTTAAAATTTAATATAGCTAAACGTGTTCACAGGTGTCATGACAGTGTTAACAGGTCATATAATCAGGGGCAAAGAAAAATGGTTAAAATCATAAATGCATAGACAAGAAACAGGCAAAGGAAACGAGACAGGCCACCCAAGAGATGGGTCGATGCGATAAAGCCTGCTGGTCGGAGGATATTCGTAATTGACTGGATAGCGACCACCGTACACTAGTGTTAAAACCTGCCATAGTGACCCACCTTGTGTGGGTCGCGTTCCAGGGTCAGCCAGTGTATATCCGGTTCTCCCGAGGGGCTTGCGACATGACTTGATGGTTGGTTGGAGCTGGCACAAGGGTACATCCTTGTATTATTGTGCCTGCGATCATCCTCCGTAGAGGGAAGAAGCTTTTATACAGGCCGGCATGATTCAGGTGACCACCGATAAACTCTTTGTTTGTCGGTGGTTGCTGGTTTTTTGGACTGCATTACTCTTAACATCAGGTGTAGTGTAGTCACTTTGCTGTGCTTGGATAAAAAAAAGGTTATAGCAGGTGGTACATGGTCAAGAGTGGCCAGGGATAGACAAATAAATAAAAAAATAAAAAAAACAAAATAAATAAAAAAAATAAATAAAAAAAAAAAAAAATAAATAAAACAAATACGACCTCAACACGGACCCGTATTTCAAATTAGACGTGACAATTAATTTTAAAGATTAGTAATGTCCAAGGTGGGGCAAGCGTCCCATGTTGCTCCATCGTACGCCCATGTAAATATGCCGCAAATGTGGATCTCGATTAGAACAAGATAGCAGGCCCCGCGCATACAAGTTGTCTGGGCTGGTTAATTTTTTTATTTTTTAATTTTTTCAATTTTTCTGCTTGGTCTATTTCTTCGGCAAGCAGCAGTGTGTAAGCACTATTGAAAGTGAATTTACTGGACGTTATGAGACTTAGTAACTTAAGTCTCGGGGTGACGAGCACAGTCCAGTACCATGCAGTGGTTCGCAATTCAAAGTTCTGCGTGGTTCAAATGTCTGTTTATGGGCAAGCGTGGACCTTACCATCAGGCAAGCGACCTGCTTACTTCGTTATTCAGGGTAGTAAAGAAAATCATAGACTACTTTTTATTCCGGCTAAAACATTCTAATATGAGCGGAGCCGCGAACAAAGGCTAGTAGCTTAAATAACATATTACTTGACGCGAGAAGAGATGGGACTTTGTTAATTATTATTCTCGAAAATCATCCTATGGTCCTTGATTGGGAAAAATTAATGAAGGCACGTAATTAAAATCTTCTCTAATTAATCAGAAATTGAGAACGTTATATTTTTTGGACTACGTTTTTATCTAAGTTATTATTTATACATGTAAATAAAATTGTTCAATAAATATAAAATTGGTGTGTGTCGTGGGACACCAGGTAGGAACGAAGTTCCTTCGGCTAATGTAGAATCGACACAAATTGCAAAAAATTCAAATTATCAACTAAAATAACAAAAAAATTGGTGTGTGTCGTGGGACACCAGGTAGGAACGAAGTTCCTTCGGCTAATGTAGAATCGACACAAATTGTAAAAAATACAAATTATCAATTAAAATAACAAAATATGTCTCTTTATTTTTGTTTGACAACATAAAATTACATAGAAATAGAATAGAAAAATAGAAATAAAAATAAGACGTGTAGCACTCGGAGACTGCCGCGGTAAAGCTATTGTATAGCATTTTTTATCAACTTATGTAATCTATATATATAAAAATGAATCGCTGTGCGTGTGTCTCGCAAAAACTCGAGACTGGCTGTACCGATTTGGCTAATTCTGATCTTGAAATATTTGTGGAAGTTCAGGGAAGGTTTACCCGGTGAGAAAAATAAATAATAAGTAAAGGAAAATACCAAAAACGACAATTCAATTTTCCAATACAAACCGTTCCTAGGTATGAAAAATTTGATGTCTTTTGTCATTTTAGAAATAAATTGACACTTGGTTGTCAAATATTTATAGGTGCGTTCAGAAATTTGTCTGTTTCATAGCTAATATGGATATATATATATGGTATGAGGTCCGATCTCTTTGGTCTGTTTTGTTGGAATACAATACAGTTTTGTTTCAGAAATAAAAAAAGTGTAAAAGTATCAGTTGGTTGACGAAAAAAGAAAATAAATAAATAAATTTCAAGACAATTTGTCAGTTTTTTTTTTCATCATCAGTTTGTCAGTGCCCGAGAACTTTATTTACGGTACGGGCTTTGACCGGACTTTTAACCGGACTGGACCGGACTGGACCCGACTGGACCGAACTGGACCGGACTTTGACTGGACTGGACCGGACTGGGCCGGACTGGACCTGCCTGGACCAGACTTTGACAGGACTTTGACCGACTTTGACCGGACTTTCACTGACTGACCGGACTGTCACCGACTTTGATCGAACTTTGTTAGGACTTTGACAAGACGTTGACCGGACTTTGAAAGGACTTTCACCGGACTTTGACAGTACTTTGACAGGGCTTTGACCGGCCTTTGACAGGACTTTGACCGGACTGTGACAGTACCTTTAACCGGGTTTTGACCGGACTTCGACCGGACTCTTACCGCCTTTGACTGGACTTTGATAGGACTGACCGGACTTTGACAAGACTTTGACCGAACTGTGACCGGATTTTGATAGGACTTTCACCGGACTTTGACAGGTCTTTAACGGGGCTTTGACCGTATTTCAACCGGACTTTGACCGCACTTTGATAGGACTTTGACCGGACTTTGACAGGACTTTCACCGGACTTTGACAGGTCTTTAACCGGGCTTTGACCGACTTTAACCGGACTCTGACCGGACTTTGACAGGACTTTGACAAGACTTTGACTGGACTGTGACCGCGCTGTGACCGGACTTTGATCGGACTTTTGAAGGACTTTTACAGAACTTTGACCGGACTGGAGTGCAGTGCAGTACAGAGCAATCCAATGAAGTGATAACTTCTTATGGGAGGGTAAACCGCTTCGTAACGTAACGCGTTACGGCGCCACTCTGTCTGGCTTCCCTTTCTCTCACGCATACGGCAGCAGTAGGCAGGCTTCTCCTCTCTCACTTTAACCCACATTAGTTTAAGTTATCACTTCTGTCGAGCGTCTCGAGAACCACACTTCTTTTATTTATTTTTTTTGTCGCGGGGAAAAGCGTTTTGTCGTTACCGTCCCACCGGGGGAGGTGGAAAGGTTATGTTGGGCTCTACTGGGCTTACGACCCAGCGTTGAGCCACCCGGGAGAGATGGAAAACATCCGGGCGACCGCTGGACCGAGTCTGTAACACTATGTACACCCTATGCACGGCAAATATCAACTAAAAACCCCGCAGTGGCCATATTCGGCCCCGGGTTCCCGAGGCGAGAAGTGCCCCGGCTTCAGCAGGAACCGCCCCTGCGCGGTGCCGCCTTGCAGCCCGTCTCCAAATGTAGGGGGGCTCAGATGCCCCCGCACACCGAAGGAGAAGACGACCTGCCTTAGGTCGTCGAAGTCAATTAATTGTGCGACGGACTACCTCACATGCAATGGTGCAGTACCTCACTTAATTTTTTTTTTGAAGTGATAACTTCTTATGGGAGGGTGAACCGAAACGTTCCGTAACGCGAGCGGTCCATCGACCAGCCAGCGTTAGCCGACCTCCCTGGAACATCGATAATTTCGATTTCCCAGGTGGCGACCAGTCAGCTTGGACCGGACTTTGTACGGACTTCAACCGGACTTTGACCGGACTTCAACCGGACGTTGACCGGACTTTAACCGGACTTTGACCGATCTATGACCGGAGTTTGACAGGACTTTGATAGGGCTTTGACCGGATTTTGACAAACTTTGACAGGACTTTAACCGGACTTTAACCGGATTTTGACAGGACTTTGACCGGTATTTGACCGGACTTCGACCGTACTTTGACCGGACTTTAACCAGACTTCGACTGGACTTTGACCGGACTTCAACCGGACTTTGGCCGGGGTTTGACCGGACTTTTACAGGACTTTGACAGGTCTTTGGGCGGACTTTGACCGGACTTTGACAGGACCTTGACCGGACTTTGACAGAACTTTGACTGGACTTTGACTGGACTTTGATCGGACTTTTACAGGACTTTGACCGAACTTCGACCGGACTTTGACCGGATTTTGACCGGACTTTCACAGGACTTTGACAGGACTTTAACAGAAGTTTGACAGGGCTTTGACATGACTTTGACCGAACTTCGTAACGTAACGCGTTACGTCGCCACTCTGGCTTCCCTTTCTCTCACGCATACGGCAGCAGCAGGCAGGCTCCTCCGCTCTCACTTTAACCCACATTAGTTTAAGTTATCACTTCTGTCGAGCGTCCCGAAACGCACACTTTTTTTTTATTTACATTAAGTGCATAACTGTGTTGCATTTAATGTAAATAAAACATTTGTATTAAGTTTAGACCACATTTTACACAAATATATGTAGGTGATACGAAGTTCACCGGGTCATCTAGTTATAAATAAAAACTTATTAATTTAGACTTAGACTGGCGACTAAACGGTGGACGGCCGTGTTCTATAATCAAAAATTCAAATTCAAATTTCAAACCGCGTCTACATTTCCAAATGTCATAAGTTTCACACCTATCTGTTTTATTAACGGAATTTCGACTTTAACTTTGTGTGCTAGATATCAAATTAAGTTAAAAAAAAGTCTCATTTAACGGTTTTATTCCACGCATTTTTTCCACGCATTTTTCTTACGGTTTTACTATCACATTTTTTTCAGTTCGGTCACGCAGCGAAATCCCTATCCCCTCCAAGCCTGCCGTAAGGAACTTCGTTCCAATATGTCTCTTTATTTTTGTATGACAACATAAAATTACATAGAAATAGAATAGAAATAAAAAAAAGACGTGTGGCACTCGGAGACTGCCGCGGTAAAGCTATTGTATAGCATTTTTTATCAACTTATGTAATTATAAATAATAACGAGCTAGCGTAATCTTTTAAAAATCGAAGGAGGTATAAAATACTTCAATAACTGGCTGAATGAATTTCATTTTAAAAAAGGAACACGTCTCATTTAACGCTTTTATTCCACGCATTTTTCCATGCATTTTTTTCCACGCATTTTTTCCACGCATTTTTTCCACGCATTTTTCTTACGGTTTTACTATCACATTTTTTTCAGTTCGGTCACGCAGCGAAATCCCTATCCCCTCCAAGCCTGCCGTAAGGAACTTCGTTCCAATAAAATTAGTAAAAAAAAGACGTGTGGCACTCGGAGACTGCCGCGGTAAAGCTATTGTATAGCATTTTTTATCAACTTATGTAATTATAATTATTTATTTATTTTATTTATGCAGTATTTTTGGAACGAAGTTCCTTACGGCAGGCTTGGAGGGGATAGGGATTTCGCTGCGTGACCGAACTGAAAAAAATGTGATAGTAAAACCGTAAGAAAAATGCGTGGAAAAAATGCGTGGAATAAAAGCGTTAAATGAGAAGTGCGCAGGCGCGACAGTCGCATAAACAGCCAGCGTTAGTTCCTTTTTTAAAATGAAATTCATTCAGCCAGTTATAATTGAAGTATATAAAAATACTCCTTCGATTTTTAAAAGATTACGCTAGCTCGTTATTATTTATAATTACATAAGTTGATAAAAAATGCCATACAATAGCTTTACCGCGGCAGTCTCCGAGTGCCACACGTCTTTTTTTATTTCTATTTTTCTATTCTATTTCTATGTAATTTTATGTTGTCAAACAAAAATAAAGAGACATATTTTGTTATTTTAGTTGATAATTTAAATTTTTTGCAATTTGTGTCGATTCTACATTAGCCGAAGGAACTTCGTTCCTACCTGGTGTCCCACGACACACACCAATTTTTTTTCCTTGGTTTTAATTTTAAATTTGAGGGTCAAGGTCAAGGTCGGGGTAAAGGTTAAGGTCGGGGTCAAGGTCAAGGTCGGAGTCAAGGTAAAAATCGGGGTCAAGGTCAAGGTCGGGGTCAAGTTTAAGGTCAGGGTTTAAGGTCAAAGTCTTGTGAAAGTCCGGTCCAAGTTGACTGGTCACTGTGTGACGCCACCTGAGACTTCGAAATTATCGATGTTCCAGGGAGGTCAGCTAACGCTGGCTGGTTGGAGGGGAGTGTTAGGTTTTTTCGTTACGAAATTTCTGGATTCGGTCTCGCCGCAAGGCCCGCGATAAAATCTATACAATAGCTTAAAAATCATATTGTTTCTTGAAAATAATAACGGCTACGCTGTTCAAGGCGGTTCTAAATATTGACTATACCTCCACGAACTATCACAGATAACCAACATGATGTAACAGATTTGCTGTTTCGATTTGTACACCTAGTCACAATTCCGGAGGTCCAAAAATACAACATGTTTCTTTGAGCATATCGCATTGACTCTATACCGAAGTAAAGACACGATCCGCTGACAAATTAAAAAACTTCTTCGCTTTTAAAATCTTCGATTTTTTATCTTGTGTAATTAGATCCGTCGGCGAACGTCACGCCGGCAAGTCCCGGACTTCGGTCGAACTTGACGCTTATTTTAATTACTATCTATTGTACAGAATTTTTATTTTTGGACGGATCGAAGTTAGATTGCTTTCTTGCAAAAAATTTATGAAATTATTAGTCCAAGAAGTTTCGCTGTGATAAAGTGATTTCTTAAACAGTTTTTTTCATTGAAATAAAACTAATTTAAACGGATTTAATCGCGGTTGTTAACATTAACTTTTCTGGATAACCTACATCTCAGTCCCCCCGTGACCACGAAGGCTGAAAAGCTTTCGAAACGTCGCGTCGGGACCAAAATTAAGTAAAAAACCGCGATAAAATCCGTTTAAATTAGTTTTATTTCAATGTGTAATATTCGCGTAAATATAAGAAATCGTTTTTTATATTTTTTAGAGAAGTTCGTATTTTCTATTATGCTTTGAAAATAATTACGATGAGATCATAATTTTACCGACTTAGCAAATGAAGGTAACCTTTTGTATTTAAGTGCCTTACGTTCGCTTTATTGATACTTGAATGACAATAAAAAAAATAGTAGTAAGTTGTAACGAAACTGAATGGTTGGTTGCCTGCCTGCCTTGCATGCCTTGTCATTTATCTACCAACCTGTAGTTACCGTTTAGACCCATAAACGTATAAAATTTATATATATATTTTTTTTTTTTTTTTTTTTATCCTGGCTCGGCATAGTGACTACGCTACACCTGATGGTAAGTGTACCGCAATCCAAGAATAGTGTCGACCAACGATAAACAATGTGTCAATCGTAGGTCGGCAAGATTATGCCGGCCTGCCAAAGGGTCAAGGGGGAGGGGAAGGAAAAGGGTTAGGATCAGGGGGCAAGCCCCCTGGGGAGAACCGGATATACACTGGCTGACCCTGGAACGCGACCCACACAAGGTGGGCAACTATGGCAGGTTTTAGCACCATATATTCATAAACCTGAATTTGACAAGTGTTAGAGCCACGCTGTAGACAGTTTTGTCTATAGCATGAATGGGCCGGCTCGATCGGGTCGTTACCACTATCTCACAGAAAACCGGTGTAAAGTAGCGGCTTGCTGCTGCGTTTGGTACAGTGAGTGACACATAGTGAGGCCCAAATCTCTCTCCCCTTCCCAATCCCTAATTATCCCTTTCCTTTAAAGTCGACAACGCACCCATGATCTTTCTGGTATTGTGGGCGTACATGGGCGGTGGAGATCACTTACCATCAGGTGACCCACTTGCTCGTTTGTCGGTCTATGCTATAAAAAAAAGTTACTGTTTAGACTCATTAACGTATGAAAGGAATATATCCAAAATACTCGAATATACAATAATACAGTACCCACCTTTCGTAGTCGGTTAAAATCTCGATCCCATCTAAAACTATAACATTTTATCCATCCAAACGAACTCAATGGTTAATATAATTAGTATGGAGGCCGTCTGGGTTCGTACTACCGCTTTGTCTATTTCTACCGCTAACCAACAATGTGTAAATATTATGTTTCGGTTTAAAGGACATGGAGCCGGTGAAATTACTAGGCATTATGTAACTCCATGGCTGATTTAAAGTAAGAAAGTTTTCAAAGTAATTTAATTAACTTGTGTCAGTCTAACGAAATGAACTATGAATAACTTGTAATATTAAAGTCTAAACTTTATCTTAAATCTGTCTAGACTGAACGCCTCGGGCGTTAGCTTAAGAACATTAAGCCAATTAATAATAACAAGTAGTCGCGTAGTACTCCAAATTTGACCTCTATGATCCCTCTCTATGATCCTTTAAGATGACTCTTTATCTGACTACACAAAGGATGACATTCACAATTCGATGCGAATATATTTTTATGCTTTTTGGAACGAAGTTCCTTATGGAAAGTTGCGGAGGGGTACTCTAACGTCCGTAACGTGAGATTTTTTAAGTAATAAGCCAATTACGAGCCACTGCAGATAGCTAGTCTTTCTATAGGTATATCTTTGCAGTCGGTGTAATTCCAGTTGGCCGTCGACGACACATGTACCAAAGTGGGTGCTGTTGCATTTCGTACGGTGAGTGAAATAACAGTAAGCCCAAATCCCCTTCCTTTCCCCAATCCAACTATTGCCCCGTTCTTTTAAGGCCCCAATCGTGTACAGGATTCTGTTAGAGTTGTGGGTGTTAATGGGCGATGGATGTCAGTTACCATCAGATGACCCACTTGCTCGTTTGCTGGCCACTGCTTAAAAAAATACCAAATAATTTCGACAACACGACTGGTACAAAAATATGCATTTTTTTATATGATTGAATGACGAAACGAGCAAGGCGCTCGCCTGAATGTTTGTGTTTCTCACTTTGTTTGATACTACACACGCCCATGATTCTTCTAGTATTGTATATGGGCGGTGGAGATCACTTACCATCAGGTGACCCACTTGCTCGTTTGCCGGCCTATGCTATAAAAAAAACTTTAATGCAAGAATTTGTTTTACTAATGAGAAGGAGTAGTAAGCATCAGTTCGGCAAGCTGACGGGTTAGTAATGATTAATTATAACGAGTAACTCACCGGTGTCGAACCTGGGTCTGCTAGGCAGTCGGCTCGGCAAGTCTTGGTTCTCGACGTGGTCGAAAGTCCTGAAGCCCAGCGCGAACTCTGCGTACGGACTTATTTCGAACATTTCTGTAGAAGAAACTCATTGTTAGACTATAACAACATTATTCGTGGGACCTGGCAGAACAGAAATGAAGTAACCAGTGTGTTTTGGTCGCGTTTTTTATTATGGCATAATGACTACAGTGCAGTTCCTATATAATTCGGACCGTCGACAGACGTTTTGTCACTCGATAGTCAGTTCTATGCCAGTCTGAACTGGAAAAACACCGGCTATGTCTGGGGGTGACAAGCGCAGTTCAGTGTCATGCAGCGCTTTATAACTCAAAGTTCTGTGTGGTGTCGCTTCTGTTTATGGGCAGGCGTGGCGCTTACCATCGTACCAGCGTAACTCTGTATTTTGAGATAGTTTGAATGCAGGTGTACTAACCGTTCTTACTACTCTTCCGCGGCTGTACGGGAGAGGTGTAGATCCTCGGCGCATGCGCGTACCTCTCCTTATGTTCGGACTGTGAGGCGACACTTTCGTTTCGAGACTTCACCTCTTCAGCTATCGAGTGTCGATACTGAGATGAATAGTTCTGCCTGTTAAAATATGGCGTATTTAGAGATTTTTTTTCTATCCGAGCACGACAAAGTAAATAGTTATGCACCCCGCTCCAGCTCATGACATTATAACCGCATGCTAATGTGTTGTAACCTTATTTGCTATAGGAAGGACATTACAATTGCTGACGCAAGTACTCTATGTAACTCTATCCATTTGTAATATGATATTCTTGTTTTGGCTAAAGCTCTTAATATCAAAACATGTTGACCATAAAAAGTGCTGACCTGGTGTCTAGACGGTGATCTTGTTATGATCATTATTCGTAGAACTAAGCATTCATTGTCAACAGATGAACAGGTATAAATAAGGAAATTTGCAAATTATAATTCAGTACGAAATAAAGCTTCATCGTGAAGACTTCTTGTATTCATTTTAAAAACCTCCGGGCGCTCCCGCGTAACTTATCTAAATGCACTACACCTGATGGTAAGCGTAGTGCAGTCTAAAAAAACTGGAAAAACCAGCGACCATCAACAAACAATGGGTTTATCGGTGGTCACCAGAATCATGCTGGCCTGTATAAATGTATCTTCCCGGAGAGGGAAGCAAATCGTGGGGCCTGCGATAAGACAGGCGAATGACTGATGCAGGCACAGTAATACAAGGATGTAGCCCTATATCGACCCAACCAACCATCAAGTCATGTCGCAAGCCGGAACCGGATATACACTGTCTGATCCTGGAACGCGACAAGATGTGTGGATCACTATGGCAGGATGTAACACCATGTGTACAGTTTAATCCCTGTTCCAATCTCCAATTCCTGTTCTTTAAGATCGGTTACACATCAATGATTGTTACGCTGGGTGTTCTTGGGCAATGGAACGAAGGAATGATAGGCGATAAATTGATGGCAACTATTCAAAATAGGTTATTTTTAGCTTTTTAGATGTTTGATTTGGTCTAATTTTTTATACCCAAACTGGAGATCGACGAACCTCATCCACAGTATTACTTTTAAAACACCACCAACCTCGCAGGACTAGATAGCTGACCCCATAAGGAACAACTTACCTGCAAAGTTGTTGGTGTTTTAAAAGTAACCCTGTACATCGCAGACTGAGTTCGCGACACTATCCTGACTGTGGAATTGGCATATCAGTGAAATTATTCATAACCGTGGAGGCGTAGTTCACTCTAATTTAATTTGAGACTATATTTAGATATTAGGCATCGCGATCGATACGCCCAGGCTATATATAACTACGTCTGTACCTTGCCGAATAGATAGGCAGAGGTAAAACAACTGCAGTCATTCGAAAAAGGTATATCATATGATGAGATGAGAACAGGGAACAAATGTTTGAAATTTTTTGTTTGTGCATTTGGCAGCAATTCAGTTATGGCAACATGTGGCTGAAACTTTTAACCTAGAAAAGATTATCAGGAGAACTGCCAGAAAAGGCCAGTTATTAAAAGGTGACCAGACATAATAATATGTCAAGGGATAACATACAGTCCAACCTCAAATCGTATGATAAAAAATTATAAATTCTACTATGTTGAACCTAATTTTTAGTTTTTATTACTATTTTCGTATGCTGGTGGTAGGATATTTACATATATCCGCCCAGATAGCGACCACCGTACACATGGTATTCAAACCTGCCATAGTGATGTACACGCATTGTGTGGATCGCGTTCCAGGCTCAGCCAGTGTATATCCGGTTCTCCCGAGGGGCTTGCGACATGACTTGATGGTTGATTAGGGCGCGTATCATCCTTGTATTACTGTGCCTGCATCTGTCATCCGCCTATCCTGTCGCAGAACCCTCGATTTGCTTCTTTCCTACCTACTGGTAGGAAATTTAGGTTTTGATTCACACTTTACAATTATTCGTTTGGGCACATTGAAAATCCAAACAAAAAAAAAGTAAATTTCCTGTGTTATTTAAATGGGAAATCGGAAATCACAAAGTGTCACCTCTTAATACTAATATTAAGAGCTCAAACTTTACCACACTTTTTTGTCATCTATGATAAAATTTTATGGTAACTAAGGAAAAAAGTTTTCTTTTGGCCCACTCTACTGGGTATATATTGGCTGACTCCGAACAGATTTTTCACCATGTGTACACTGGTCCATCCAGTTGGGTACGAAAATAATTTGGTAGCCTCCCACCAGCATATCCGTATCGATCCGTAAAAACAAAAAATTGCTTGACGTCGGTTTTTTTATTGCATAGGCCGGTAAACGAGCAAGTGGGTCACCTGATGGTAAGTGATTTCCACCGCTAGTGTACGCCCACAAGCAGAAGGATCATGGGCGCGTTGCAGACCTTAAAGGAAAGGGATAATTAGGGATTGAGAAGGGGAGGGGATTTGGGCTTCCGGATATCTCACTCACCGTACGAAACGCAGCAGCAAGCCGCTACTTTACGTCACGTCTCATGACAGTGGTAAAGGCCCGGTCGCGCCAGCCCATTCATGCTGTAGACAAAACTGTCTACAGCGTGGCTCTACTAAATACTGTACTGTATATGTGGAGGCAGGAGTGACTTACCGATGTCTTCTAAACAATATACAGAAGAAAGCCATCAGACACACGACGAGGAGTATGGAACTGCATATGATCACCAGCATGTTCAGGTCGAAGAATTCTGACGGCGGGCCGATTTCCTCTGCAACAAACATACTCACGCTTGTAAACCCGATGGGGTAGGCAGATTTGTAACCAGTACACACGATTTTTGCAATAAATGATATACTTAATTTTTTTATCCTGTCTATCCTGACTATGTTATATCTGATGGCAAGTGCAATGCTACCCAATTCACATCTATGGCATTACGTGTAAACGTTACTTTAGCATTGATTAGTTAAATACTCTTTTGACGCGATTTATAAAGAGGCTAGAAAGAGACGAAAACAGTGTTTAAGTAATCGTTGCTTAAAAAAATAAGTAAAGCTCGTGTATTTAACATTATTAGTTAATTCTGTTATCACACCTATACTCGGCTACAAACAAGTGTCAGATCTACCCTCGCCTCAACGGATAATAAAGGTGTCGCAGTGGATGGGGAAACTACGGTATTTATTGTAATTGATATAGAATCAACATGTGTGATAATAATCGAGAAATATACAAGTATTTTAGCTGTGTTTGGTGTTCTAATAAGTTTTTTTTTATTTGATTTAATGACGAGACGAGCAAGGCGTTCGCCTGATGGTAAGCGCCACGCCTGCCCGTAAACAGAAGCAATACCACACAGAACGTTGAATTACAAAGCACAGCATGGCACTAAACTGCGCTCGTCACCTCAACACATAAAATATTAAGTCTCAGCCCAGTAATTTCACTGGCTTCAATGTTCTTACACATTGTGAAACAAACAAACCGAAACATAACAGTGCTTACACACTGTTGCTTGGCGGCAGAAATACACAAAGCGGTGGTATCAACCCAGACGGCCTCTCGCATACGAGGGACCTACCACCCCACCCAGTCATTATTAGTGAAGATCTATTCTTTACATAACATGGTCCAATTATGTAATAATTTCAATATTAATACAGAACAAGTTTATGTAAAACAAGCAATATAATTTACCCGTACCATCGCAAACAGTGTCAGAACTTGGCCGACGAGTACGGAATAATTTCCCGGCAACTCTGTCACGGCTGTTATAACAAAACTCTCGATAAACAGGAGATTGGGAAACTTCCCTCATTATACAGTCATTACGGAACTTCGTACTTGTTATACAATGATTTGCCTTCTTCCACCAGCCTTTACCCCACTCGCAGTGGGGTCGGTGCAAACATGCTTTTCACACATGTTACAGAAAGGTTCGGCTTGTAGTTTTTAAAGACCGGCTGTATGTTTTATAATGATTTGTAATGATTTTTTGTTTCCATTTAGCCGCGTTAAGCTCTTTTTGTTAGGGGGTAAATGTTTGGTTTCGCGTTAGCGACATGCTTATGTTAATTCAGATTATACACGTATAACATTTCGTATTTACCTGACCGTGTGCTGTGCGCGTTAAATGGTTTTTGGATGGGTGAAATCTTGTGAGCTCTGAGTATCAGTCAGTCAGCGAGTCAGTCATCGTCAGTCAGTCGTCAGTCAGTCAGTCAGTCAGTCAGTCAGTCAGTCAGTAAGTCAGTCAGTCGTCAGTCAGTCAGTCAGTCAATCAGTAAGTCAGTTGAGTCGAGTGAGCACTAAATATACTTAACTTAAAGTTTTCAGTTCTACCGGCAGTCCTGACTGGCAATATATTTTTGTCATCAGTTAACAATGCCACTTACCTCCATCCAGTGTCTTGGTAGCGTATATGTAGGTGTCCTGTGCAGGTCCCGCGTCGTTCCTGGCGGTCACCCTCAGCTCGTACCAGGAGCCAGGTGTTAGAGAGCCCACCGCGAAAGACGCGGGCAGCGAACGAAGTCGCGGAGCTAACAACTCGCCCTCCGAGTAACTCCAACCGGGGCTCACGTCCACTGGCTGACACCAACATAAATATACATGATACAGAAAGGTTTTTGAAGTTATAACTTCTTATGGGAGGGTAAACCGCAGGGGCGGTGCCGGCAGCAATCCTTGGCTTTTCCAAGGACACCCCGGGACCGCTCCACATGCGCCGAAGAAGGCCACCGCGGAGTTTTGGTTGGTAGTTACCGGCATAGGGTGTAAATAGTGTTAGGGACTCGGCGCGGTCGCCCGGATGTTACCCATCTCTCCCGAGTGGTTCGCTGGGTCGTAAGGCCGGTAGAACCCCGCATAATAGTTCCACCTCCCCCCGGTGGGGCGGTAGCAATAAATAGCTTTCCCCGCGACAAAAAAAAGGATAAACTGCTTCGTAACGTAACGCGTTACGGCGCCACTCTGTCTCGCTTCGCTTTCTCTCACGCATACGGCAGCAGTAAGTAGGCTCCTCCTTTCTCACTTTAACCTACAGCGCAACGCATTAAATAGTTCAACTTAGATTAGTTTAAGTCATCACTTCTGTATAAATACTTCTTCCCTCTTCGGAGAGAGAAGCAGCGTATCGAAGGGCTTGCGACAGGACATGTCGCAAGCCCCTCAGGAGAACCTGATATACACTGGCTGATCCTGGAACGCGAACCACACCAAGTGAGTGGGTCACTATGGCAGGTTTTAACACCATGTGTATAATGGTCCCAACCGGGCGGATATAAATCCTACCACTACCTATACCTACTTACCTACCTAGCGCTTACCATCACTTAAACGTCGTGCTCGTTTCGTCGTCTAAGCTAGTTAAAAACTTAACAGCTATCATCTCGAGGAATAAGATTATTAATTCTCATCGTGCTAGTATTTGATTTCAACTAACAGGAAGAATAAAATTTCCCAAATGGAAAACTCACCGCTCTGTTCTCAGCTCGATGCCACACGGTAGAACCTAGTGGTCTGTAATCGACGTCCCACCTGGTGACGTCACATCCGCCATCGTCCCACCCACTCAGCTGTATGTAGATGTGAGTGGCGTTGCTCCAGAGCCAATCGTTTGTGGGCGGTGACATTGGAGCTGTTTAACACAGTGCAATTACTGACATTGAAGCCAGTGCAATTACTGACATTGAAGCCAGTGCAATTACTGACATTGAAGCCAGTGAAATTACTGGGCTGTACGCGATCTAAAAACTTATCTCACAGGGTGATGAACATAGTCCAGTGATGACACATTCAACGCTTTGTAATTTAAAGTTTTGTTTATAGGCAGGCCTGGTGTTTACCATCACGCGAACGTCCTGCTCGTTTCGTCGAACGAAAAATATTATCGAGTTCTCAGGTATGCAGGTTTCCACACGATGTTTCCTTCACCGTTAGAGCAATTAACAATTAATATACACGTAACTTAGAAAAGTCAGTGGTGTATGATCTTGGGGCTGGTTTCGAACCTACGACTTTCGTCTCGACAGTCCAAATCCTCCCCGCTGAGCTATCGCTGCTGCTCTAAGAATAGCTATATCAATTTTCATCAGGATCTCATCACCGACTACGACGACGACTACGACGACTACGACTACGACTACTACGACTCACCTCCACCAAGCGTAGTCACGTCAACATGGGCAGGCGCGGAGGTACCCACAGAATCCGTGACTGTCACTCGGATACTGTATTTGGTCCCACACTTGAGTCCAGCTAGCGTGTGTTGTTGTATGCCTGGGAGTCTTGTCTCTCTTGCTACAGGCCATGCCTCTTGCCAGGGGCCGTCGCCTTCTCTCCAGGTTAGGTTATAACCTTGGGAGAATTGCTTATTATGAGTTGTAAAGGAGTTGACGAGTTAAATCTAAATATGCATGTATTTACGAATGGATAGGCGAAAAATATAATAGGCCCAGTCCTTTGCCATATCACTATTCTGAGTGTGTAATTGATTTGCATTGTTTTCTTCTTGCATTGTTCTAAAATTTATTATGTCATTTGCCAACTTTGAGAATGAAATATTTTCTAGCGCCCCCCGAAACTACTTCATTTTAAATATACCTAGTATGTAATATGAATCAACCATTTTCTGAGTTATAACTTCTCCTTATACCCGTTACTGACCCACTGAAAGCCTCCAGCTCCCACAAGGCGGCGTTATCGCCTACGTTGAGAAATATATTTATTTTTATTTATTTATTAATCATGTAGGCAATTGAAATAGCGCTTATGACAAGTCAGTACAAAAGTAAAAGAAACTTATTTACAGGGTTACTTTGAAACACCAACAACCTCGCAGGACTAGATAGATAACCCCATAAGGAACAACGACAAACAAAGACCCGGCGAAATAAACTCAAGTGAGCTTCCTTTACCGCTGGATACAACGCGGCGCTACCCAGCCCTGAAACAATCCAGCTAGATAAACTCAGTGGTCCGGTCAATGTTGCAGCATTATTCCTACACTAGACAAACTGTATGAACCCTAAACTATAAAAGCATGTCTAAATACAACGTGCTAAGATATACTTACTTATCCCGTAGCTCAAGGAGTCGTTCAAATGGCCCCTGATTTCATCCCATTCCACTATAACATAATCCTTGTACGAGGTGGCCCTTATCGAAGGCGGGTCAGGAAGTGGCAATACTTTCACTGAATACACCACCGAGTCAGAGCCGTAAAGATTTTTCGCCAGGCACGTGTAATTACCGCTAAGTGATTGATCTATACCTAAAATAATGATAATATTTAAGAAAGTTTGATGTCGAAACAAAGGTTTTGGTATACGATCATGTAACATATCAATAACAGCAGATTATTACTTTGCCCGACCTGTGAATTCGACCCAGGGCCTCACGGTTCTCAGCCTTAGTATGCTGTCACCTAGACTAATGAGGATATTAATGAAATCTATAAAATATTGTACATTGTGTAGATCAATGATTGAATGACGAGAAGAGCAAGGCGTTCGCCTGATCGTAAGCGCCACGCCTGCCCATAAAGAGAAGCAACACCACACAGAACTTTGAGTTACAAAGCACTGCATGGCACTAAACTGCGCTCGTCTCCCCGAGACATAAGATGTTAAGTCTCATAATTCCCAGTAATTTCACTGGCTTCAAAGTCCTTCAAACCGAAATAGAACAGTGCTTACACACTGTTGCTTGGCAGAAATAGACAGCGTGGTGGTACCAACCCAGACGGCCTCTTGCATACGAGGGACCTACCACCTTGTAAATGGGCATGTGCCGTTTCATTTGGGATCGAACTCGCAACCTCTATCTCAGCTGTTCCACTCATCATTAGGCTATCGCTTTTTGTATAATTCTAAAAAACAGTTTTTTTACTAGCCCTATATTATATACGTCCCGCTGCTGGGCACGGGCCTCCTCTACTGAATGAGAGGCATTAGGCCTTAGTCCACCACGCTGGCCTAATGCGGGTTGGCAGACTTCACATACCTTTGAAAAATTTTACGAGGTTCTCAGGTATGCAGGTTTCCTCACGATGTTTCGTTCACCGTTAAAGCAAGCGATAATTAACAATTAATATACGCGTGATTTATAGAAGTCAGAGGTGTATGCTCTTCGGGCTGGTTTCGAACGTGCGACTTTCGTCTCGACAGCCCGTACCACTCTCCGCTGAGCTATCGCTAAAAATGTACTCACTCTTAATCAACAAGCTGTCATCTCTGTTTCTGGTGAACCTTGGATGGTGTGTGATGATGTTTTGGTTGTGATACCACACTGTTCTAGGAGGCGGGGAGCCCACGCTCTTACATTCTAATAGCAGTGAGTTTCTCACTGCTATGGTGATCTCGCCTCCTAATGATGCCACTCCTGCGACCACTGGACAAAAAAATCTAGAATAAAGCCCTATATATACCCAAAGAAAGTTTATCGCATTACACAGGTGAGAATATAAAAACTCTAGTTTACAAAAATGCATGAAGCATTTCAAAATCAAAATCATATCAAAATTAAAATCTTTATTCATCATGTAGGCTAAGAAAGCGCTTATGACAGGTCAAGTACAGAACATTTATCATTAGAAAGACTAACTTAGAAATTAAGGGAACTTTGGAATAACCGCCGCGCTATAGGCTGGCAGGAAAAGGCACACCAACAAGCATGGGAAGAGGAAGGGGATCCTTAAATGTAGGTATTCACAGACTAGGGTGGAGGATATGGAAATCGGGACAAGGGCAGGAAGGAGTAGGATAAATTATATAAATCAAATCTTTGACATCGAGAACCGTCAAGTCGTGTAGCGCACTCCAAGAATAATGTCGACCTTCGACAGACGATGTGTCTATCGTAAGTCGGCAAGATCATGCCGGCCTGCTTAACTGCTTCTTAACACTCGGTTTAAAGGACTCCATATTATAGGAGGGAGGGAACACGTGTGCCGGCAAACTATTCCACAGCTAAATGATCTGCCAGAAGTAGATAGGTATGATTCGATCTTTCAAACCAGAGTGATACTCTTGCCAGACGTATTAATTGCTCTTGTATACTAGACTTAAGAATTGTTTGCTGTGTGATGTTATTCATTGCGAATAAAAAAAAAAAACTAACTTGGTATTTTTTTGCAAATAATAATGGACCACTTTGTAGCATATTTATTGTGGGTAGTGGGATGGAAAAGTTGCTAATGTATCTTCCAATCCTGGGACGTTTGCGTGGTGGTAATAAATTATCAATCCAGCGGCACATCTGTCTACCTTTTTAATATAGCATAGCAATTGGCAAACGAGTAAGTGGGTCGGTCACCTGATGGTAAGTGATCTCCACCGCCCATGTACGCCCACCACCAGAAGAATCATGTGCGCGTTGCCAACCTTAACGGAAAGGGATAATTTGGGATTGGGAAGTGGAGGGGGATTTGAGCCTGCGGATATTTCACTCAGCGTACGAAAGGCAGCAGTAAGCCGCTACTTTACGTTAGTTTCCTGTGAGACAGTGTTAACAACCCGGTCGAGCCGGCCCATTCATACTGTAGACAAAACTGTATAACTACCTTCTGCTAAATATCAACTTACCCCTCTGCGATGGTGTATTAGTAACTCGTCTGCTCTCCGGCCCTTCACCAACAGCAGTGCTAGCAGTCACCCATACACCGTACTGCCTGCCTTCGACAAGCCCCTTCAACTCCATGGTTTGAGATTTCTCGTAAGCATCCGTACTTGATTGCACATCTATGCGAAATGTTTGAGGACCGTCGTTGCTGTTAAATGTATGAAAACCTTGAAAGCGCATTATTTTACAGTATTACAGTATGATACTTAGGCTGGATTGCACCATCTTACTTTAGCAATTACAAACATGCTAAAGTACCGGTTAAGCAAAAAGTTTGTTGCACCATTTGACAAATGTTAGATGACATCATAACTTTAGCTGTTAACCATAACTGCCCAAGATTGGCTTAGGCTATTGTTTAAGTTAAATATATATCAGATAATTCAATTATAACGTCCAAACTGATATACCTCTTAGAGCGTCTATGCTCCAAAACAATATCATGTCCCGGCTTCTAGAATGAATCGTGGAATCTAGTAGTATCGGAATACGATGGATACACATTTCGCAGTCAAGTCAGCGTTATTGTTATCGTCAAATTTGACATAAGCCTTAACTATAACTGCTATTAGGGTGCAACAAACAAACATTTTTTTTTTTTTATAGCAGAGGCCGGCTAACGAGCAAGTGGGTCACCTGATGGTAAGTGATCTCCACCGCCCATGTACGCCCACCACCAGAAGAATCATGGACGCGTTGCCGACCTTAAAGGAAAGGGATAATTAGGGATTAGGAAGGGGAGGGGATTTGGGCTTCCGGATATCTCACTCACCGTACGAAACGCAGCAGCAAGCCGCTACTTTACGTCGGTTTTCTGTGAGACAGTGGTAACGACCCGGTCGAGCCAGCCCATTCATGCTGTAGACAAAACTGTCTACAGCGTGGCTCTACCACTCGCCATCTATCTAATGTCTAATCTAATTAATAAATCTAATTAACATCTAATGTCTCGGGGTAACGAGTACAGTGCACTGGCATAAAGTACCTTATAATTGAAGGTTCTGTTATGGTTTATAGGCGTGGTGCTTATCATCAAGCGAACGATCTGCTCGTCTCGTAAGCGATTCTACTAAAGACGGGACATGGACGTGACCACCGCTTTGTCTAGTTCTGCCGCTAAGCAACAGTGTGTAAGCAGTGTTGTGTTTCAGTTTGAAGCAAATTGAAGCCAGTGAAATTACTAGCCATTATGAGACTTAACATCTTATGTCTCGGAGTGACGAGCGCAGTTCAGTGCCATGCAGTGCTTTGTAATTCAAAGTTCTGTGTGGTGTTGCTTCTGTTTATGGGCAGGCGTGGCGCTTACTATCAGGCGAGCACCTTGCACGTCTCGTCATTCAATCAAATAAAAAGAAAATGGACGTCATCTGTTGTAAAAACCTATGCCCTGCAGTGGGACAGGGATATAGGGCTAATATTATTTATTGAATTCATCGCTTGTAATTCCGAACAAAGAGTTCCTTATTTCCCATATTTTCTCATTAAAAACATTACCAAAGAGTATTTATTCCACTACAATAATACTGTTATTACGGATTCGTTAATAAAAATCCCATTAGTGCAATACGAGTGCGTTTGTTACGTTCTACAAAGGGGCTTAATTATGTCCAGCTGGCTTTAATGCAATGAATACTATGTAAATTAGCTTTTTCGCTTTAAACTTGTGTAATTTAACAGATACGAGTAGATTTGCTGGTGGGAGGATACTTGTATCCGACCGGATAGCGACCACCGTACACTGGTGCTAAAACCTGCCATAGTGGCGCACCTTGTGTGGGCGCGTTCCAGGGTCAGCCAGTGTACCTATATCCGGTTCTCCCCAGGGGGCTTGCCCCCTGATCCTAACCCTTTTCCCATCCCTTTTTCCTTCCCCTCCCCCTTGGCCCTTTGGCAGGCCGGCATGATCTTGCCGACCTTCGATGGATACATTGTTTACCGTTGGTTGTTTGTTGTTGTTACCACTATTCTTGGATTGCGCTACACTTATCATCAGGTGTAGCGTAGTCACTTTGACGAGCCAGGATAAAAAAAAAGATATCGCCTTTAGTTTCCGTACAGCCTCCGTGGCGCAGCGGGCGAGTACCCGGGTACGAAACTAGGGGCCGTGGGTTTGATTCCCGCACCGAGACAAATGTTTGTGTGATCCACGAATATTGGTTTCGGGTGTGGTGGAACCGTAAGCCCCTCGTAGTTTCTAATAATCACGATACAGGTTTAACCTAGTGTGAGGTTAGGACTATCTGTGTGACTGTTGGGTGTATTTAAAGTCTTTAAAATTTTATAAAGTTCATTTGATGATACCGGGTGGTTTCCACTGACCTAAGTCAGAGCACGAATGAATAGACCATTAATGCCAGAAGAATTTCCCGACTTTTAGGGAAACTAATGCGTATTGGAAATCAATAGGTGGTTTCAATCTCACAAGGTGGTAGGTCCCGAGAGAGACCTCTCATGAAAGAGGCCGTCTGGGTACCACCGCTTTGTCCAATTCTGCCGCCAAACCACAGTGTATAAGCACTGTTATTTTTCGGTTTGAAGGGCATTGAAGCCAGTGACGTTACTGGCCATTATAAGACTTAACATCTTATGTCTCGGGGTGACGAGCGCAGTTCAGTGCCATGCAGTGCTTTGTAATTCAAAGTTCTGTGTGGTGTTGCTTCTGTTTATGGGCAGGCGTGGCGCTTACCATCAAGCAAGCGCCTTGCTCGTCTCGTCATTCATTAGGTAATAAATTTGATTCAATAGAATATGAGTATAACTGAAAATTAGGAAAGTTCACGTATTGACGCTTTAGTATTTTTTTCATTCCATTGACGAATTAGTTCCTTACCTAGCAGTAGGCTTGCTGTACACGGTGTAATGGAGTAACCGACCGTTGGGTTGATTCGGCCTCTTCCAACTAACCAGCAATGTCGACGCAGACTGTGACAACAGCTTTATTTCAGCAGGTGACTCCGGTACTAAGACAATATATGATTTTTATTTTACTACATATATTAAGGTGGACAGACGACCTTATAAAGGTCGCAGGAAGTCGCTGGATACAGGCCGCTTCCAACAGGTCGGTCTGGAAATCTTTGGGGGAGGCCTATGTTCAGTAGTGGACGTCCTGTGGCTGATGATGATGATGATGATGATGATGACATATATTAAAACACGTTACGTTACGCCTGTTGCTAGAAGCAATCTCTTCTAGACAACCGTAGTATGGAAACGATTAACAAGAAGAGAAGTAGACAGCTGTGTACAATATGGGAAAAAAATAACACGAACAAAAATACATTGCAGTCCATGATTGTGGATGCGCATAGGCGGTAAAGATCATTTGCCATCAGGCGACCTGCTTGCTCGCTGCTGGACTATGCTACAAACAAAAAACAAATCGCCTCTTTGCTCTAGTAGCACTATTCATAAGTTGTGAAACTGGTGAGGTCGTAGGTTCGATTCCCAAGTACAGTGACGACGTCGACGTCAAAATTCGCGTTGAATTTTTAATGCACGAGTTGTCCGGAATTAGAAATCATGAATGATATGGCAATCACATCATGGAACGCATATAGATTCGGCGAATAAGTTGTACCTGTGACTACCCCTTCGGGGATACACGCGTGAGCTTATATGTCATGTATTTAAAATTCAAATTCAAACCATTTATTCTGCAAATTGGATCATAAGTATCACTTTACATGTCAACATTCTTTACACTAGATTATTTTTATCTTTTATCGGCATTTCGTGGCTAACCATGAGAAGAAATGCCGAAACAAACTCATGGGTTATGGCCTCTTTTAATGTCCAGACAGAATCTTTTAATGTAGAAACTATAACTCACCATCCTGCAAGGTTGAGCAGACGATGGGGAAGGAGAAAGGCCCGTGTCCATAATTGGAGAAACCAGCCACTTTGATGGTGTAGTTTGTGTACTTGGCCAGACCTTGGAGGCGAAGTTCTGTCACCAATGTCGTTGAGTTCAGCCAATGACGACCTGCAAACAATGCTCTTATGAAGACGGGAGCCATATTTTAGTAACTCGTAGAATTCATGGGGGACGACGCCTGGGAAGAGGGTGTCAACCCTTTCTCTATTCAGAGTGGTAGAGCAAGGCTGTAGATAGTTTTGTTTACAGTATAAATGGGCCGGCTCGATCGGGTCGTTACCACTGTCTCACACCGGAAACCTACGTAAAGTAGCGACCTTGCATTGGGAAGGGGAGGGGGATTTGGGCCTCCGGATATCTCACTCACCTTAACGTAACGAGGCAGCAAGCCGCTACTTTACATCGATTTTCTGTGAGACAATGGTAACGATTCGATCGGGCCCGTCCTTTCATGCTGTAGACAAAACTGTTTACAACGAAGCTCTACCACTATAAGTGTTCACTAAAACTCCTAAGAAAATCATTATATCAAATATACCTTGCGCCGCGTACAGTACAGTGTATCCGATGAGTGCTCCGGCCTGCTTGTGAGGAGGTATCGGCTGCCAGCTCACTCGGAGAGCAGATGACGTCACCCCACCGCACTCCACAGACGACGGACCTTCTTCGGGGGCTACGACCAATATTTATTACTAGTTCAAAGGGATGTATGAAAATCGAATGAATACACACTTATGGATTGTCGCTTATAACTTTTTTATTTGTGATTCTACGACTAAAGTTACTGAACAAAAGTTGTAGATAATTTTATTCGCAACAAAAAATGTTCAATATTTTTTTTGTTAGGCCTATAGTTTGGCAGATAAACCGTAAAAACCATTGAACCTCTTTTTCCAAGATGGCGGCCGTGGCACAAGGGTTACAACCCCACAAACTTGTTAACTTTACACTAACCCTCCCTTCATATCTAAAAAATAAAATTGCGTCCTCGAACAAACTCACGCTAAGCCCAAAAAAATGTAACATTTCAATGGAGTATACAATGATAGGAGAAATCAAGCCAACATTTTAGTACTTACTATCGAAAGCAGTACAATTTTCGTGGTCCCCCGCTTACTAATTGTGAACCCCCATTTTTTTGTCACGCGAATCTCCCGTGGTCCCCAGGATCACTTTGGGAACGAATGTTTTAAAGGAACGTTGTATGTGTACACTGCTTATGTGCCTTTAAATAAATAAATAAAAAAACTAATTCCTTAAATAAATCTCTATTTGGGCATTTTTTACGACAATTAAACACTCCAAAACAACCACAAAACAAAACGTCGACAGAGCCGCCAGTTAAACTTTGAAACATAAAAAACCAGATTCATAATTAGCAACGTCTGTCGAGGAACAACAAACACTTTTGTAATGCAGTGTTCACACGGAAAATACTTTTTGGTTCCAATATGTATAGATAGATCGGTTCATTTTGCACATATTGCTACATGTACGTGTTTAAAAAAACTGCAGTTTGCGCAACCGTGACGTATAAATCGTTATCCTATAAATTTTATATGGATTTGGATGGTAGATTGAACCCACCATCGATTTTTGTTAAAGTTAACAGGCAATGGTTCGCGATGTATCATTTTTATAGTACCGTCAACAGATTATACAGTCTTTAAATTTCGTAACTAGTGCATTTTTTTATCCAAGCACGATAAGGTGGCTGCACTACACCTGATGGTAAACGTAGTGGAGTCTAAAAAACTAGCAGCCATCGACAAATTATGAGTTTATCGGTGGTCACCAGAATCATACCGGCCTGTATGTTTCTTCCCTCTTCGGAGACGGAAGAAGCAAATCGAGGGTCAAGGGACAAGCGGATGACCGATGCAGGTACAGGGATACAAGAATGTACCCCTATACCCGCCCCAATTAACTTTCAAGTCATGTCGCAAGCCCCTCAGGAGAACCGGATATACACTGGCTGATCCTGGAACGCGATCCACACAAGGTGTGTGGGTCACTATGGCAGGTTTTAACACCATGTGTACGGTGGTCGCTATCCGGGCGGATATGAATAACCTATCATCAGTAATCTTCTTGCAATAATTATAAAAACCGATGGATGGTGTATTCCAAACTAAGTTCTTAGTAACAGATACATACCATATGTATCTGTTACTAAGAATCATACATAAATCTATTGATATAAAAATATATTTTTTCAGAATAAAACGTAGCTAATTTCCTAATCCAGATCGTGATCTACATGTGTGCCTTAATTCCATCTAAATCAGTGCAGCCGTTAAAGCGTGATCAAAAAATACATATTTTTCCATTAGTTTGAATGTCGAAACGAGCAGAACGCTCCCTGATGGTAAGCTTCACTGTCCATAAACAGAAGCAACGCCACACAGAACCTTGTATTACAAAGCACTGCATAGCACTGGATTGCGTTCGTCACCGTGAGGCATAACAGAAAAATAATTTTAGCACAGCTATTCTTCCGCAGATTAATATATAAAGGACGCAGTGTATTTCCATGTGAACAGGGTCTAACATCGTTAGATTTATGACACTTGAAAATTCACAAATGTACGAATTTACGGAAAGTTCTCGATCGTAACCAAAGCGGGCAAGGGCGGGTTATGCATGGAGCCGGGTTCCGTAGTACGGAATAAGAAGTTAAGAATGTACCAGTCATAAATACTAAGTATCTACCAACTTATTCTACCAGTGTTAAGGTCGACTTACACAACGATAATTATAATTTATAATTTATAACTTTATTGTACATCAAGAGACATGAGAGCCAATGGTCTCACTATAGAGGATGCTCAAGATCGGCTGAAGTGGAGGCGTTTAAGTAGGAAGGCGGACCCTGACACTAAGCCGGGATAACGCAAGGCAGAAAGAAAGATTGTACATCACAACAAAAAGTATTAATAATACACAAAAGACATCTAAAAATAATAAAAAAGAAGTACAATTGGCGGCCTTATTGCTAACGGCAATTTCTTCCAGGCAACCTTTAAACAACGATCCTTGAATCTTATTTAAAAGACACTCACAGTCACTCAGCGAGCTATGGAGAGAGCTATGCTCGGTGTTTCTCTACGTGATCAAATCAAAAATGAGGAGATCCGTAGAAGAACGAAAGTCACCGACATAGCTCAGCGGATTAAAAGACACTAAACGTGTTTAATAAGAAACATAAAATCGAATGAAAATTTGACATTTACTAATTTTAATTTTACTAATTTTAAACAACACTAATTTTAATTAAATTCTTGCACTAAAAACACATAATGGGACCGCAATAAAACAAATCATTTAATTAATATTATTTATGCACACGACTTGGTCAACCCCGCCGCACCATAACCTTTTTTTATGTAACAAAAATATAACAGACTTAAAAAAACTGGAAGGAAAAAATAAAACTAAATAGTTTACATCAAGTCAAGTCAAGGTGAGGTCAAGGTCATCAAATTGGTTCATTTATTAAGGGTTTAGGCTCTACGATCCAACAGGCAGATACACAGACAGATAGACAAAGATGTCTAAATTAGAACATTAATCTTTTTGAAAGGGTCTGAAATAATCTTATTTCATACATGACATTAAAGAATATAATTAGGACCAAAAAGGTTTCGCTAACTTGTATTGAGAACCCCAAAACCGGTATAGGGTTGGGGCAAAAACTTTGTATTGCTCTGACGCCATTAATTAAGAAAACTTGGGCAATGAATTCGCGCGCGCTACGTTACGATTTGACGTTACGTCGACTCTTGTATAATTTAGATGTGGGAGCGGTTTTAGAATATTTTATTTTTGACAGTAAATCTTTGTTAATTTATGAGTAGGGATGAGAGAGAGACAGAGAGAGAGAAAGAGGATTGTTTAAAGGAGGTTTGACACACACACACACACACCGAGAGAGAGAGAGAGAGAGAAAGAGAGAGAGGGAGGGGGGAGGGAGAGAGAGAGAGAGTGAGGGAGGGAGAGAGAGAGAGAGGTAGGTAGGTAGGTAGGTAGAGAGAGAGAGATTGAGGACTGTTTATAGGAGGCTTTATATTTTATTTTTATGAAGTAACTAAGCCCGCCCCGGCTTCACACGGGTATTTAACAAAAATTTCAAAAATATTAAATAATATATTTTTAATATATTTTTGAAAATATTCTATCACCTATGTTCATCGGGGATAATGTATCCTACATATCTAATGTATGTATAATATAACATACTATCTAATGGTGAAATAATTTTTCAAATCGGTCCAGTAGTTTCAGAGCCTATTCAATGTAAACAAACAATCAAATCTTGCCAATTAGTTTTCATATACAAATCTCCTCTACTAAACAAACAGACAGTCGCTACGCTAAAGAGGTCAAACAAATAACGACGCCCTTTTTTGCTGGATGTTAAAAGAAACGTTTTTCCAATCCATTACTTCATGAAGTTTGGCAAGTTTCCCCATGTTCCACATCGCCTCATACCCCGTTACACTTTAATGTGTCTAAACGCGAGATCCAGATTAACTCACCAACTTTGAAACTGTTTAATGAAAATTTACTTAGTGTCACAGTCTCAAAAGCATGCAGTCTATCAACGATCGGAAAATTGCGCCTATTTTATTTGATTCATTGAATGACGAGACAGTAAGCGCCGTACCTGCCCATAAATAAAAGCAATACCACACACAACTTTGAATTACAAAGCACTGAACTGCGCTCGTGACCCCGAGACATAAGATGTTAAATATCACAACACCCAGTAATTTCACTGGATTCAATGTCTTTCAAACCGAAACACAACGGTGCTTACACACTGTTGCTTGCGGGAGAAATATTTTTGTAGTTTTCTAACATATTATTTTTAGACTGTGTTCGAGTTGTGTAGTTCTTACTTTGTGTGGAACTTTCAACTCGATTTAAAAAGTTGAAGTTTGGATTGTATTTTGGCAGTGGGTCGGGTTAAGGAGACGTGAGAAGCGCACGAGATTTTGAACGACCTCCTTACTCTGGTAGTAAATTTAATTTTTCCTTGGTCTAAATTTTTAGCTTAGTGGTAATTTTCTTGCGTCCTTTCAATAAGTCTTAAATTGTAATGATCCAGACAGAATCAATATTAATTACATTCTAATGACTTCAGTAATATAGTAGCGATAGCTCAGGACTACGGACTGTCGAGACGACAGTCGCAGGTTCGAAACCAACCCCAAGAGCATGCACCTCTGACTTTTCTAAGTTACGTGTATATTGATTGTTAATTATCGCTTGCTTTAACGGTGAAGGAAACATCGTGAAGAAACCTGCATACCTGAGTTCGCCATAAGGATTCCGAAGGTATGTGAAGTCTGCCAACCCGCATTAGGCCAGCGTGGTGGACTAAGGCCTAACCCCTCTCATTCAGTAGAGGAGGACCGTGTCCAGCAATGGTACATGTATAATACAAGGTTAGCAACAAATAAAATGGCTACACAGGGCTCAACTTTAGTTGATTCATTAGGTTTTAGCCGATCAACTTTTTTTTACCCGAACACGAAAATAACTGTATTATACCCGATGGTAAGCGTAGTGCAGTCCAAAAACCCAGCAACCATTGATAAACAATGAGTTTATCAGTGGTCACTAGAGTCATGCCGGCCTATAAAAATGGCAAATCGCAGCAAGCAAATTGAGGGACCTGCGACAGGACAGACGGACAGAATGATGCAGGCACAGTAATACAAGGATGTACCCCTAAACACGCCCCAACTAACCCTTAAGTCATGTCGCAAGCCCCTCGGGAGAACAGGATATACACTGGCTGATCCTGGAACGCGATTCACACAATGCGTGTGGGTCACTATGGCAGGTTTTAACACTATGTGTACGGTGGTGGCTATTCAGGCGGATATGAATATCAGCAGCAAACTGACCAACACTACAACACACTTACCTCCTTCTCTGGTGTCCTGGAACAGTGGTACCGAGTGAGGACCAACTCCTGCGCTGTTGTATGCTGCCACTGACACCGCGTATCTATCGAAAGGGTATGACGTCAGCAAACCAAAATATAACGTTTTACTAACGGAAAATGAAGCATAGATAATTTGGAATTACAACATTATTGAAGTGATAACTTCTTATGGGAGGGTAAATCGCTTCGTAACGTGACGCGTTACGGCGCCACTCTGTCTGGCTTCCCTTTCTCAGTAGTCGGCAGCAGTAGGCAGGCTCCTCCGCTCTCACTATAACTCACTTTAGTTTAAGTTATCATTTCTGTCTTGCACACTTTTTTGTTATCCTGGCACGACATAGTGACTACACTGATGATAAATAAAGTGAAAATATAATATCTATGTCCACAAGGTGGAAGGTCCCTCGTATGCGAGAAGCCGTCTGGGTTGGTACCACCGCGCCGTCTATTTGTAGCGCAAAGCAAGTGTGTAAGCACTGTTGTGTTTCGGTTTGAAGGACATTGAAACCAGTGAAATTACAGGGCATTATGAGACTTAACATCTTATGTCTCAGGGTGACGAGCGCAGTTCAATGCTATGCAGTGGTTTGTAATTCAAAGTGATGTGTGTTGCTTCTGTTTATGGGCAGCTTATCATCAGGCGACTGCTGGGCATAGGACTCTCTTTGTTGATGCCATTCAACCCTGTCTTACGCCAATCCAAACTACATCCAGCCCACAGTCTTTTATATATCCTTGACCCATCTAACCGGTGGACGTCGTCTACTTCTTTTACCTGTTCTGGGCCTCCATTCGGTCACTGCTTTAGTCCACCTGCCGTCATGACATCTAGCCAAGTGCCCTGCCCAAATCCCATTTTAGTCCCGAGATTCTCCTCTTACAAAAATATCAGGTAAAATAATGAAAACATAAATTAAAACTTACCTGACACCTTTAAGTAATCCTGTGACAGTAGTTTCTTGTTTCGCGTACAGTGATACGGTTTTTATGATTTTATCGCTGGTCTCTCCATTCTCTGTAGAAAACAATTATTTACTAACTATTAAATTGATATAGAATAGAAAAGTGAGGTTTATAAAATGAAAACTATTAATATATTGTCAGCCTCCGTGGCTTGTCGGGCGAGAAGCCGGCTGTGAAGCGAGAGGACGCGGGTTCGATTACCACACCAAGTCAAATGTTGGTGTAATTCATAAATATTTGTTTCGGGGTCTGGGTGTTGTGAGAGCGAAAGTCTCTTGTAGTTCCTGATACCAATGACACAAGACTCGTATCTTACTGTGGGGCAGGACTATGTGTGTGGCTGTTGGGTGTATTTATTTTATCAATTTTTATTCATCAAAGATATACTGGAATGGAGGCCCAGAATTGGTCACAGAAACCGGGGCAGACCACCGATGCGATGCACCGACCATCTGGTGATTGTAGGGAGAAGAGATTGAGAGAGAGAGAGTCCACCCCGAGACCACGAAGGCTGAAAAGCTTTCGAAATATCGGGACCTAAATTAAATAAAAAAATGGGTGCGTGTACTTATGTACGCGCGTGAGAAGTTATACTTCTTTGGCATCATTAAATAACCAATAATAAGTATTTAACATTAATAATTTAATAATATTTAGTGTTAATTATATTAAATAAAAGTATTTTAATTTATGTCAATAAATAATACATACGGATAGTTAACCTCAATTATATTGGAGCACTTGAAAAAGTATATAAGCACAATTTTTTTCACTAATATTCACAAATAGTAAGTAATATCAATCAAAATATTCAATTTAAATCACTACTGAATATAATTTATTAGCACATATATAATTCGCACTTGTATGAAACTCAAACACGTGTTGTGAATGTATAAACTAGAGACATGTTGATAAATATTATAAATATGAAAACAGTGATCAGAGGTGACGAGCGTACCAACATGCGCGACTAATATCGAGGTTCAATTCCTATTTTGTTGGTAGCTTTTTTTTCGAGACTTAATGAGCGGTTAAGCAGACGGCTTCATACTGTTAATTTTGTGTCACAGGTGCGCGCGCATCTTAAAATTTCACTCTCATCATTTTTTCATAACGCGCCTAAAGAAGTATAACTTCAAAAACCGCGATAAAATCCGTTTAAATTAGTTTTATTTCAATGGGAAGAGATAGAGAAGAAGAGATATGCATAAGGACTGAACAGAACAAAATGGCGTGCCGAGATGCCTACTCCGAGCATTGAGTAGATGCAGGCTGAATGGTCGATGAGCTGATGGGCCCACATGATGGTACATGGCTTAAAAAGGTAGGAATTAGAATAAGGCAGGTAAAACTCTCACCTTTATATCCAATAAGTTGGGGTACAGCCCGCAGTCTATACCCTAGTATTTGACCATTGTGCGTGTCTGCTGGTGGTGGTAGCCATCTGACTCGCAACTCTCCCGGTGAGTCAGTTTGTTCCACTTGCACTCCGAGTGGAGGTGATGATGGTGCTAGGAATATAATACATCAGATTTGGTGGTAGATACACAAGGTGGTAGGTTCCTCGTATGCGAGAGGCCGTCTGAGTTGGCTTCAATGTTCTTCAAACCGAAACACAACAGTGCTTACACACTGTTGCTTGGCGCAGAAATAGACAAGGCGATGTTTCCAACCCAGACGGCCTCTCGCATACGAGGGACCTACCACCTTGTAAATATAGAAGTATAATGATTTGTTACGTTTACGCGAATATTACTCATTGAAATAAAACTATTTTAAACGGATTATACCGCGGTTTTTATCATCCACAGTCAACAGTCGTGATATTCAGTCCACCCCGTGACCACAAAGGCTGATAAGTTTTCGAAACGTCGGAATCAAAATTAATAAAAAACCGCGATATAATCCGTGTAATTTTTTTTTCCTGGCTCGGCAAAGTGACTACGCTACACCTGAAGGTAAGTGTAGCGCAATCCAAGAATAGTGTCGACCAACGATAAACAATGTGTCCATCGTTGGTCGGCAATATCATGCCGGTCTGCCAAAAGGCCAAGGGAGAGGGGAAGGAAAAAGGGATGCGAAAAGGGTTAGGATCAGGGGGCAAGCCCCCTGGGGAGAACCGGATATACACAAGGTGGGCCACTATGGCAGGTTTTAGCACCAGTGTACGGTAGTCGCTATCCGGTAGGATACAAGTATCCTCCCACCAGCATTAGTTTTATTTCAATAATTGTAGTAGTATAGTATAAGTGGTATCTCTATTTGTTTTCTCACCTTCCTCTGTAGTAGTGAATCTGACTGGAGCTGAGTAGTGACTGAGATCCGCCTGGTTGCCACCAGCGACTCGCGCCGTATAACTGGTTGCTGGTTGTAGATCTTCTATCTCTATCGAATGTCGGATCTCTTCTAACCTATATAAAGTATTAATTGGTAAGCGTAAAAAAATATAGTTCCAATAAGAAAGGAGCGCGACGATCGCAAAAAAGGTGGAAAGACGAGTTGGACGCATTAGAAACAAATTGGGAGAAGCTGACAGAAGACCAACCCAGTGGAAGAGTAAAGGGGAGGCCTTTGCCCAGCAGTGGGACCCATTATAGGCTAGTAAAAAAAAGAAGGGAGCATATAATCTGAAATTATGTGCGAAATATTTTTTTGAGTGGTAGAGCCACGCTGTAGACAGTTTGGTTTACAGCATTAACGGGCCGGCTCGACCTGGACGTTACCTTTGTCTCACAGAAAACCAACGTAAAGTAGCGGCTTGCTGCTGCGTTTCGTACGGTGAGTGAGATATCCGGAGGCCCAAATCCCTCTCCCCTTCCCAATCCGTAATTATCCCTTTCCTTTAAGCCGACAACGTGCCCATGATTTTTCTGGTATGAGATCACACACCATCAGGTGACCTACTTGCGTAAGATCAGGAACTACGAGGGACTTGCGACCCCATAACTCTTAGACCCGAAACAAATATTTGTGGATCATACAAACATTTGTCACAGTTCGGAAATCGAACCCACAGCCTCTTCTCTTCTCTTATTTCTATTCTTAATAGTCTGGAAATATTGCTAGAGATATCTCGGTAGATCGAGCTCATGTCCTGTCCCCACAGTCTACTGCGCCCGCTGCATTACAGTGACTATAATCCTTACCTGGTAACATTAATAGTCCTTGCAGTACTCCAAGACAATCGCTGGCTGGTTGTAATCTGTACACTGTAGTATTGAGCGAGGGATTTCGTCATATCCCGCCACGATAACTTCACAGATCGACTCTTTATTAAATCCACTGATAAATCCGACGGTGGGATAGGTGGTTCTACGAGAGAGAGTGAAATAAGTGAAATTACTGGGCATTATAAGACTCAACATCTTAAACCTCGCCGTGACGAGCGCAGTTCAGTGCCATGCAGTGCTTTGTAATTCAAGGTTGAGTATGGTGTTGTCTTTGTTTAAGAAGGTGCTTACCATCAGGCGAGTTATTATCCCTACTTGGTTGATATTCCTCACATTCGCACCCAGCACAATAAAAAATCCTTTATAATGCGCACAGCCAAGGAGTGGAATTCCCTGCCTGCGTCTATCTTTCCGAGTACGTAAAACCCGAAGCTCTTTAAGAGTAGTGTGAATCGGCACCTTCTGGGTAAGCTCGCTCCATCGTCGACCTCATCTTTGTCCTCGTGGCTAGATTGAGGTCAAGAGCAAACCTATTTTTAGTAAAAAAAGGGCGAGTGACCTTTCATCATTCAGACTACTAAAAAACAATACCGGCACGGATTGAGAATCTCTTGGCCCAAGGCTCATACACAACAGTAGAACAGTACATTATACAAAGCTGATATTATAACTTACCCAATATAGTGAGATGTACACTAAACACATCAGCTCCGAAAGGATTGCCAGCTCTACATTGATACAAAGCACCATCACTTGTTTCGGTTTGCAACAACTCTAATATATTCGTCATTCCATCTTCGGACTTCATTTCGGATATTTTCACCCTGGCAATGCGTTTTGGGGTTAGTTTAGAATCGGATGACAATTAAATATCTTTAATGATTTCTTATGTTTACGCGAATATTACTCATTGAAATAAAACTAATTTTAATGGATTTTATCGTGGTTTTTTATTAATTTTGATCTCGATGTTTCAACATTTCACCCCGTGACCACGAAGGCTGAAAAGCCTTCGAAACGACGGGATCAAAATTAGTAAAAACCGCGATAAAAACCGTTTAAATTAATTTTATTTCAATTAGGTATCTTTGTTCGTTAATCAATATTCATTTCTAAAGTGTAACACACATCAATGGTAAAAAAATAACTCTTATAAAATGGAGCCTCAGCAAGTTTAAATGGAGATACTGATTTTGTTTTGCTAAATTCATTGATTTAAATAGATTCTAATACTGTGGTTTTTACAAAATCGTACAAGGAATATATTTCATGCCCGATTTTTCAAAAAGCTACGAGATAAAATTAGTGTAAATTATTAAATATAGTAAAAGAAAATCAATATCTCCATTTAAACTTGCTGTGGGTTGGTTCCTGTTTGCATAAGAAGGTCCAAATCAAACAAACTCATAAAAAGTGAAAAGCTGAAAATAAAATAATCGATTTTGAGTCTGTGCTAATGCAATTTAAAAGTCGATTAAAGGTAGAAAGCACTGACTCTAAACTATATAATATTTTCAGCATTTTAGTTTTTTTAAGTCGTTATTATGTTAGAGAAAAAGTTTTAATTTGCTATTTTCAGTAAAAGAATAAACAAAAACGGTGCATAAATGACGAAGATTTATTTTTCAATTCCGTTTTCAACCCTAGAAATACCTATTGGTAATTAAATGAGACAAATTTTAAGCAATATTATTTCGATTTAAATAATCATCCAATTCGGTCCAAATTCGAAGAACTTGTCGGTGTTTATAAAAAAAATTGGTGTGTGTCGTGGGACACCAGGTAGGAACGAAGTTCCTTCGGCTAATGTAGAATCGACACAAATTGTAAAAAATACAAATTATCAACTAAAATAACAAAATATGTCTCTTTATTTTTGTTTGACAACATAAAATTACATAGAAATAGAATAGAAAAATAGAAATAAAAAAAAGACGTGTAGCACTCGGAGACTGCCGCGGTAAAGCTATTGTATAGCATTTTTTATCAACTTATGTAATTATAAATAAAAACTTATTTATTTAGACTTAGACTGGCTACTAAACGGTGGACGGCCGTGTTCTATAATCAAAAATTCAAATTCAAATTTCAAACCGCGTCTACATTTCCAAATGTCATAAGTTATCTATCTGTTTTATTAACGGAATTTCGACTTTAACTTTGTGTGCTAGATATCAAATTAAGTTTAAAAAATGTCTCATTTAACGGTTTTATTCCACGCATTTTTTCCACGCATTTTTTCCACGCATATTTCTTACGGTTTTACTATCACATTTTTTTCAGTTCGGTCACGCAGCGAAATCCCTATCCCCTCCAAGCCTGCCGTAAGGAACTTCGTTCCAAAAATACGTGTCGAATTGAGGACCTACTCTGTTGTTTTGTCTTCATTTAAAAGTTATAAATAACATTATTGGAACGTAGTTCCTTATCGCGCGTTGCGAAAGGGGGCTAGACGGAAAAAATTGGTACGAAAAGTTGGCACGACATAATTCTCCGGCCAAGAATAAATATAATATTAATTTGATATCTAGCACACAAAGTTAAAGTCGAAATTCCGTTAATAAAAGTAAAACTTATGACATATGGAAATGTAGACGTGGTTTGAAATTTGAATTTTTGATTATCGAACACGGCGCGGCGGTCCACCGTTTAGGCTGCGTTTAGACGACGCGAAAAATTTCGTGCGGCCGTTTACACGATCGCGCAGTCGCCGCGTGGTTGGAGCGTTGCGAAGTATTAAACATTATGGCTTAGTCAATAGAGTTTACATTAGTTTTTCGAGTGATTCGAATCGATTGACGTAGGCATCCACTAAGAAAAGATTTTGATAAATTCTACCCCCAAGGGGATAAAATAGGGGATGAAAGTTGGTATGAAACTTTGTCAATTTTAAACGTTCACGCGGGCGGAGACGCGAGCAAAAGCATTTTTTTATAAAACTGACCTTTGTGTTAACGGGTTTATGGGCTTGCCATTTCTAGTCCACATGATGCGTATAGGATCATCGCCTTTGGCTTGGCATTCTATAGTTACATGCTGTCCCAGTTTTGCGGTTAGATTTCTTGATACCACATCAAATGTAACTGGTTCTGAAACAAACAGTATTATTGAAGTGATAACTTCTTATGGGATGGTAAACCGCTTCGTAACGTAATGCGTTACGGCGCCACTCTATCTGGCTTCCCTTTCTCAGTAGTCGGTAGCAGTAGGTAGGCTCCACCGCTCTCACTTTAACCCACATTAGTTTAATTTATCACTTCTGTCGAGCGTCCCGAGACGCACACGTTTTTTTAAGCATTTATTTATTGATTTGTGCAACCAGTGGTTGTTACATTATTTCTACTAAACTAGATAGCTATAATAATAAATTTAAATGCACAACATTTTAAGGTGTCACAACATGCGTTGAACAGTAGCCTCGGTATTATTAAATAAAATTTTATAAAATATTTTATATTATGAAACCACTATTGTGAAGCTACGTTGTACTTATTTTTTAACCTCGACAAAAAGAAGGATGCTATACTTAGCATCCTTTTTAATAACACCGGGGCGTGATCTGCTTTTGGCGCGTGGCGCGTGCGTGCCACGTGCGTGCGTTGCGTGGCGCGAGCGGAGCCGCGAGGAAAAGCTAATATAATGATAAAATTAATTGAGAATAGTTTCGTAATACATTGTCGCTGAAATGATAAAATTGATGAGTGAGTAGTTGGATTTCAGAAGGTGGTAGGAAGGTAGTCTAACTCAGCTTCCAAGCGATGTCGGAGTGTTAGGCATCTATTTTTTTTTATAGCATAGGCCGGCAAACCAGCATGTGAGTCACCTGATGGTAATCTCCATCGCCCATGTACGCCCACAACACCAGAAGAATCATAGGCACGTTGCGGGCTTAAAGGAAAGGGGTAATTAGGGATTGGGAAAAGGAGGGGATCTTGGCCTCCGGATATCTCACTCACCGTACGAAACGCAGCAGCAAGCCGCTTTACGCCGGATATTCTGCCAGACAGTGGTAACGACCCGATAGAATCGGCCCATTCATGCTGTAGACAAAACAGTTTACAGCGTGGCTCTACCACTCATGATAATATTCCAGATAGAAACATATTTGTGAAAAAATACGTTGATATAAAATCACTTACTGTTTACAGATATCCAGATAGTTTTACTAAGCGGTTCGCCGACCCCGTTCTCCACGTGGCACGTATACAGTCCAGCGTCAGACAGTGCCACCGAGTCGAAGATCAGCGATCCATTGGACAAGCTCAACACTCCACCGCCAGCGATCTCTAGGACTGGCCGCCATGTTTCTGATAGTACTATGGTAAGAGAGTTGTAAATAATATCTACACATTAAAATAAATGTATGGCATTTTGAAACAAACGCTGTAATCCGCGAAGGGGTAGGCAGAGATGTAAGCATTACACCCATATTTCGCCTTTATTTCTTGATTTGATAGGGAACGAGCCTATCACCATATCGGGGGTAATCCCCGAATTCGGGCTAATACTGAAAATTTCGTTACAGAAAAACCCAAACATTTTACCCGACCCGAGGATCGAACCCAAGTCCACAGCTCAGCAGTCGTACCGCGTATGAAATAAAACTGCGTCAGTTTGGAAAAAACGTTTTTTGATAAGTTTCTATAGTTATTTAGACGTGTCCAAAAACCAAGCACGCTTTTTCAAAAACACTTTTTTTGAAAAAGCGTGCATGGTCTTTGCAAAACAGATTTCCTCGCAGGTAGAGTCAAGTAAAAACGCAAGTAAAAACAAGTTTCGAATATTAAAAAAATCCTTTTTGAATTCTTTTAGTACTTCTTATCTAAATTATGAATTGTTTCTTATTTAATACTAGCTGTCCCTCGCGGTTTCACCTGTTACCATGTTACTGCCCCGCTCCCACGGGTCATAGCGTGATATAAATATAAACCTTCCTCATGAATCACTCTATCTATTTCTGAAAACGGCATTAAATTCCGTTGAATAGTTTAAAAGATCTAAGCGAACAGACAGCGGAAGCGGCTTCATTTTATACTATGTAAAGATAATAAAGATGTACAATTACCATCTTTCTTGAGCCAGTGCGTCTGCGGTTGTGGATAGCCAGTCGCACTGCAGGATATGTGATCGCTCCTGCCGAGAAGTAGGGATGAGTTCTTCGGTTCTTCGCTCCATTTCGGTGCAACTGTGGAAGACGAAACCATTATCCTCACGGACTTGTCACACTCCAAAGTCGTGGCATCGCAACACACATTTTTTTATGCGGGTACGGCAATCGACTACATTAAACCTGATGGTAAGCGCGGTTCAGTGTAACCAATAAACAATGAGTTTATCGATAGTCGATATATCGATACATCATTAAATTTACTCGATATTAATGAAAAATCGATACTTTATTGCATCGACATATCTATCAGACAAATTTAAGTACTTCTGACGTCTATTTAAATCAATTCCTTAGGACCTTCTTAATGATAGGGTTAGGCATGTCCTATACCACGTTGGCCTGACCTAATGCTGATCGTTGACTTCACATCCTTTCGATATTATTACTCACAAGATGCAGATATGCAGCTATCCTCACGATGTTGTCCTTCATAGTTACGTTATACAATGAATTCAAGTTTAAAAATTCAATGGTGCCAGATACAGTCTAAATCGAACCCGCGGCCTCAGCACCCTATTCCTCTCCCCGCTTTCTGCTGCTTTATTGTGAATATTATATTCGATAAACAAAACCTATATTAAAATGCCTTCAGAAATCTTAATTAACGTTCCGATAACGTAACTCAATATCTTTCAGCAAAATGGAACGCGAATTTTGTACTGAATTGTTTACTTGGAATTTACTCTGTAAATTCATTAAGTTGACGACCGGCTGTAAAAATATTATGTTTACGCTTCTTTTTGTTTAGTTTACCAAATTACAGATATGGTTTGAATTTTAATATGTTGTTTCAAAGGTTTCGTACTTCGAAAAGAAAAGTAGGGGAACGCATATGACTTTGTTATCCGCCCGTTGTTTTTTTTTATCCGAGCACAACAAAGTAGTCACTTTACTGTGCTCGCTTTTTCAAATGTAGAAAGACCATTCCTATTGATTGCGAGTACACCAACATAATATTGGGGTGCTTGTCACAATCATTGCTATACTTATGCAAATATAATTTGCAAACAAGTCACAAATATGAAAGCTATTATTACCTGTGGCACCATCTGTCATATATGTTGGATATATACTAGATCCACCACGTTTAGCTTTAATAAAAGACCAAAAATACTTAGAATTATTTGTTATCCTGTCCTCTATATTGTTAATGTAATTATTATAACAGTATTTTGCCATCATTTTATTTATTTTGAACTCAATTTCATCCATTGGATTACCATATTTCTTATATCGAATTCTTATTATGTTTTTTTCTCGAAATCCAACAATGAGATACTTATCAAACCAGGGGGGGGGGGGTGTTATAGGTTCGATCTATTACACTTAGTTAAGGGGACAATGTTTTTTGAGGTTTCCTCTAAAGTGGCATAAAACTGTCTAACCATACTGTTTACATCAGAACACGGGGGATTAATTGTTAAAATCGAAGATAAATATTTCTTGATGTTCGTAGCTTGCATAGTAAGTTGTTTTGCTCTTCATTTGTATGTTCTACCCCTTTGTATTAAGTTTCAGCTGTTAAACAAACATTGACTTGAGCAAGGTCGAAGCTAACGATTGTACATAAACTAACTTAAACTAAACAAAATTATGTTATGCCCAATTGTACTTTATTACGTAGTATGTAGTACTTAAGCTTAAATAGAAGATAACAGTAATGTATACTATTAAACATTAACACTGGAAAGCTAAAAACAACACTAATTTCTATACTTACGTCTTTTTGAAGTCGGCAGATCAACGAAAATAGGTCTATAAAAAATAATTTTTAGCTTGCCAGTGTTAATATTTAAAGCCCGTTTTTGAGTTTACTTAAATTTAATTTAATTTGATTTTTGTGCGGTAGGTACAGTTAATCTATGTAAATTCCAATTAAATATCATAATCATGAAGAGTGTACTATTATTCTTTTTTTTGTTTTTGATTGAATGACGAGACGAGCAAGGCACTCGCCTGATGGTAAGCGTCACGCCTACCCATAAACAGAAGCAACACCACACAGAACTTTGAATTACAAAGCACTGCATGACACTGAACTGCGCTCGACACCCCGAGACATAAAATGTTAAGTCTCAATGCCCAGTAATTTCACTGGCTTCAATGTCCTTCAAACCGAAACACAATAGTGCTTACATACTGTTGCTTAGCGGCAGAAATATACAAAGCGGTGGTACCAACCCAGACGATCTCTCGCATACCAGGGATCTACCACCCTGTAGGATCTTAATAAAATTTATATGGAACATGACAGCTAAATCCAAACAACCAAAAAACATCTATTTGCCCGAAGAATCTATGTACATACACACAAAATAAGCAAAAAAGGGGCCAACATGATAACCTTCTCCTTTATTGAAGTCGACTGAAAAATCAATTCCTACGTGCCTCAATCGAGAAATCTAGATTGGTTTCCGTTCTGAAACGGTTTTTACTACTGGCACTGAGACACTGAGCAACAAAGTTTCTTGTGTTTAGGAACTTGAATAACATTTTAAATGTTCACGTCATCCATTATGGATGGGATTTATTTTGGCTTTTATAATTTCTTTAAATTATTTGCTTTGTATAATTTCTTTAAATTATTCCTAAAAAGGCGTTTTGGTCTGAACGCCATAACTTCCATAATTCTTCATTAAATAAAAAAAAATCAAACACCATTTTAAAGCTTATGTTGGAAAGTTTTGGCGGGAATTCTAACAGTGCAGTTCATCGCTTATTTTAATTTATTTCATAAAGTAGTTTAGAGTTATGTTTGTTGTATAAAAGTGGTGTGAATTTGTTCAATAAACATTGACGGTGATGAACAGTGTATGGAAGCATTGAAATACGTGAATTAAGCATCGTACTGAAAGGAGTTAACACTCAAACTCTGGCAAGACCTTGAAATCGACCGCACCCGTGTTTCATCGTTCTTGTAAAAATAACTTGAGAATAAATTATACTTGACATTGGCAAAATGCATAATAACGCGGAGCCATAAATAAAAAAGAAGAAAGCTTATGTTTGCCGTTTGCTATTGACGAAAAATAGACAAATGTTTTAAAAATATACGTTTAAAATAGACAAATGTTTTTAAAAATAATGAAAAATTAACTAATTTGTTGGATTGTCAACCACTACAATATATTAGGAAATTAATGTGTGATTTTTGTAATTCAAAAACTCAACCCCACTGCCTGACGATGCCTGCTAAGTTTTTATAAACGTGAAGACACATGTTGGCGCGAATCCAACAATGCTCTCAAATGAAGTACGATGCTTACATGTGCTCCCCATTGAAAATTGTTTTAACATTTGTTTGTTTGTTTTGTTCAGAGACTTATGACTTAGTTGTGAAGAACAGGAAGACGTGGAGAGTACTAAGTGGTAGAGCCACGCTGTAGACAGTTTTGTCTACAGCATGAATGGGCTGGCTCGACCGGGTCTTTACCACTGTCTCACAGAAAACCGACGTAAAGTAACGGCTTGCTGCTGCGTTTCGTACGGTGAGTGAGATATCCGGAAGCCCAAATCCCCCTCCCCTTCCCAATCCCTAATTATCCCTTTCCTTTAAGGTCGGCAACGCGCCCATGATTCTACTGGTATTGTGGGCGTACATGGGCAGTGGAGATCACTTACCATCAGGTGACCCACTTGCTCGTTTGCCGGCCTAAGCTATAAAAAAAGGGAAGCATAAAAGTGTTAAGATTGAAATTTATGCTTGATAAGGACAACACCCCTATCACATCATGGGACAATAGGTACTTTTGGCCAACCGTGGGTGCAATAGTTATATTTCTTCCTATCTCTTAGACATAGAAGAGGAGTTTTATCAATGAGAAGTATGCTGGTAGTAGGATATACATAACCGCCCGGATAGCGACTGGAGTTAAAATCTGCCGTAGTGTCTCACGCACCTTGTATGGATCGCGTTCCAGAATCAGCCAGTGTATATCTGGTTCTCCCGAGGGGCTTGCGACATGACTTGATGGTTGATTGGGGCGGGTATAGGGGTACATCCTTGTATTACTGTGCCTGTATCGGTCATACGCATGTCCTTTCGCAGGCCCCTCGATTTGCTTCTTCCCTCTTCAGAGTGTGAAGAAACATTTATACATGCGGGCATGAATCTGGTGACCACTGATAAACTCATTGTTTGTTGGTCGCTGTTTTTTTGGACTGCACTGCGCTTACCATTAAGTGTACTGTAGTCACTTTGCCGTTCTCGGATAAAAAAAAGAAGCAGGAGCAAAGTAACTGCAAACAAGCAACAGTGTGTAAGCACAGTTGTGTTTCTGGTTGAAGGACATTGAAGCCAGTGAAATTACTGGGCATTATGAGACTTAACATCTTATGTCTCGGGGTGACGAGCGCAGTTCAGTGCCATTCAGTGATTTGTGGTGTTGCTGCTGTTTATCGTCATTAAATAAAAAATGACAATGATAATAAGAAAACTTACCTTTTATATATAGATTGACAGTTTTATTCACTTTGGCGACGTGGTTGGCTGCCACGCAAGTATAAGTACCGCAATGATCTAACGATACGTTCTTAATTATCAACACGCTGAACACTTCTAGACTACGTTCCACGATCTGAAAATGTCAATAAATCTAAATATATAAAACTCAAAGGTGACTGACTGACATAGTGATCTATCAACGCACAGCCCAAACCACTGGAGGGATCGGGCTAAAATTTGGCATGCAGGTAGATGTTATAACGTAGGCATCCGCTAAGAAAGGATTTTGATAAATTCTACCCCCAACGGGATAAAATAGGGGATGAAAGTTTGTATAAAAATCACGCGGGCGGAGCCGCGAGCAAAAGCTAGTTAAATATATGTGTAATGGTGGTGCGATTTTAGAAAGGTTTTGTTCAGCAGTTGACGAAAACAGACTTATGAATGGATGTATGGATTGTACACATTGTGGAAGTGAAACTTCAGAATTATTAAAATAAATTAATTAACCAGTGAATTTTAATACGTTATTGCAAAAAAAAACAAAACACGTGAATGTGACACCACGTTGTTTATGACACATTTTCCGAAGGCTTCGTTGTACGCAGGCGCAAAGACACGCATAGCATACTTATAATCTATGTCATTCTCTCGCAGGCTAAATCCTATTTATGAATATGTATTGTCTTGATGCATTTTCGTTTCATCGGGTCTCAAATCACAACGATTCTACAGAAGTTTCTCTTCAAAAGGTATGAAATGTCACTTACCTTCAAATGAGTAGGAATCTTTTTACCATCTTTCAACCAGGAATAATAAACTGGCGAGTCACCACTTTTCAAATTACAATGTATTTGAACTATCTGGCCCTCTTGCAAGTCTGTAGGCAGCAGTATATCTTCAAGCTGTGGTGCTTCTACCACGTGAAGTTCAAACGATCTTTTAGCCATTTCTCCTGATGGACTCTTCACTATACAGGAATACGAAGAACCACTGTCTAATTTGGTGACTCTTGGAACGTTCAACATTCCCTCATTGCTTAAAGACCCTAGGTCCCTTTTCATCCTTAATTTAGGTTTACGCCCGTATATCTCTATGCTAAATTCCGAGTCTTTTGTGAACCTCCTATAGCGGTTTGGTTGCGTCGATGATAGAATGTCTGTACTTATTTCTTTTCCTTTGTACTCCCATGATATTTCTCTGTAAATATTTTTTTATATACCAAACCTGGTGCACGGTTACAGGATGTTTTTTTTAAATCCGAGCACGGCAAAGTAACTGCACTACACCTGATGGTAGGTATATCTGAGTGCAGTCCAAAAATCCAGCGACTACTTATAATGAGTTTATCGGTGTCACTAGTCATGACGCGACGGTCTGTATTAATGCTTCTTCCCTCTTCGGAGAGGCAAGAAGCAAATTGAAGGGCCTACGACAGGACAAGCGGATGATCGATGTAGGCACAGTAATACAATGATGGACAACTATACCCACCCCAATCATCTATCAAGTCATGTCGCAAGCCCCTCGGGAGAACCGGATATACACTGGATGATACTGGAACGCGATCCTCATAAGGCGTGTGGATCACTATGGCAGGTTTTAACACCATGTGTATTTGCCTTGATTCTGTATTAAATACAGTTCCATAGGTGAGCACGGTCATATACTGATCAGAGGAATTAGGCATTAGTCCACCAATCTATTACACTGGCCTAATACGGGTTGGTAGACTTCACATACCTTCGAAATTCTTGAGGATGTATAACTATTCTACTACAATATTCCTCTGTATTTAAGCTTTTAGTCAGAAGGGACATGATCTATTCTGAATACTAAATGCATTTTGGCAATTTACCGTACTGGAAACCCGTAGTATGGACACCGAAGCGTAACGCCCTGCCCACTCTGCACTTTTAACGGCGGCAGTGTTCGGATGTAGGGCGGACCTGAGTGAAAGAAGGATATTAAATTAAAGTCTGACAAAATGTAATGGCCATCATTCTAACCTGCTATTATGTAATATTAACGTGGTCTCACATTCGGCTGTTGGAATTGGGGGACCTAATCCCGGGTGAAAGATGTTAGAAAAACTTAGAGTATTGCTTGAATTCATTAGGACCTTTTTCTCTATAATCCATGCCCTGCCACTAGGCTACGGCTAAGTACATGGAAAGAGTTTATCGCACGACCGAGACAAGAATTTACCAGAAAAGTTATCACTCACGAGGTCGTGTCATAAGTTTTTTTTATTTTAAAATTATATTACGCGGCTTTTTTGCTTTTCGATAAACGTGAGATATGACGAGGCAACGTAAATAAGAGATTTTTGTTGAAATGAGGCAACAATCTATTCCTATTTCTTCTAATTGCTGCAGCTCTTCAGTTGCAGGCTTGCAGATCTAGGGTGGGCAAACCGGGGCAACCGCACTGGGAGGCAGTTACAGGGGGCGCCAAAATCATAATATAATTTGATAAAAAAAAACATACTCCACAAAGCGCCTAGCATACGGTAGCCTGGTTAGCTCACTGTCGACTTGTAAGAAAAAGACGTCACACAGGCCCAGGCACAATTGAACTTGTGGATTCGAGATTTGTGCCTATTTGAGATTTGTGAGTTTTTAGCACGCGTTTATTAGATTCATACGTATGTTTGTATGTAACGAAATCTTTGAACATGATTTTGGCTTCGTTCAAAACGTCGGATTAAATTAGTTACCCCGCGACTTTTTTACAATAAAATACATTTTTTTCTTCAAATTAATTTTCTATTTTTTAGTTAGATTCTCTATAAAAGCATGTTGTTAATTTTTTTGTTAAAGTATTATCTTAAGTAAGTAAATTATCAAGTTTCTGCCCCGGTTCGAAAATGTTAGATCCGGGGTTGATAAGAAAACGTACCATAAACGTTGAGTCTGTCATGGTGCGAGACCATATTATCCCCATGGTGCGCCACACATGAGAACAACCCTCCATCATCCACTCGTACATGTGATATGTTCAATTGTGTGGTCACGCCACCATCTGGTGTCATGGTTTGACCGATTGTATACCTAAAAAATATTAATGTCTTATTCTGTTATCGCTAAACTAACTAAGGGTCTTACTTATAAACGTTACTTAAGCATTGATTAGTTAAACACTGTTTTGTCTTTTTTTATTATTTGATTGAATGACGAGACGAGCAAGGCGCTTGCGTAATGGTAAGCGCTACGCCTGCTCATAAACAGACAACACCACAACACCACACAGAACTTTGAATTACAAAGCACTGCATGGCACTGAACCGCGTTCGTCACCGCGAGACAAGATGTTAAGTCTCATAATGCCCAGTAATTTCACTAGCTTCAATGTCCTTCAAACTGACACACAACCGTGCATACACACTGTTGCTTGGCGGCAGAAATAGACAAAGCGGTGGTACTAACTCAGACGTCCTCTCGCAAAAGAGGGATCTACCAACTTGTCTTTCTCTGTAAGCGCGATTTATAAAGAATAAAGAAAAAAAAAATTGGTGTGTGTCGTGGGACACCAGGTAGGAACGAAGTTCCTTCGGCTAATGTACAATCGACACAAATTGCAAAAAATTCAAATTATCAACTAAAATAACAAAATATGTCTCTTTATTTTTGTTTGACAACATAAAATTACATAGAAATAGAATAGAAAAATAGAAATAAAAAAAGACGTGTGGCCCTCGGAGACTGCCGCGGTAAAGCTATTGTATAGCATTTTTTATCAACTTATGTAATTATAAATAATAACGAGCTAGCGTAATCTTTTAAAAATCGAAGGAGTATTTTTATATACTTCAATTATAACTGGCTGAATGAATTTCATTTTAAATATGTCTCTTTATTTTTGTTTGACAACATAAAATTACATAGAAATGACTGACATTAAAATTGACACATTGACTGTCGCGCCTGCGCACGTCTCATTTAACGCTTTTATTCCACGCATTTTTCTTACGGTTTTACTATCACATTTTTTTCAGTTCGGTCACGCAGCGAAATCCCTATCCCCTCCAAGCCTGCCGTAAGGAACTTCGTTCCAAAAAGGGTAAAAAGAAACGATAACAGTGTGTAACTAATCATTGCTTAAGAAAGTTTATAAAAAAGGGCTAAGCGCATACCGCCATTGTCGACCACATAGGGAAGGGATAATTAAGGGATTGGGAAGGGGATTTGGGTTTCCGGATATCACACTCACCGTACGAAACGCAGCAGCAAACCGCTACTTTACGTCGGTTTCTGTGAGACAGAGGTAACGACCCGGACGAGTCGGCCCATTCATGCTGTAGACAAAACTGTCTACAGCGTGGCTCTACCACTCATAAACATTTTAAGAAAGCTTAAAAACTATTACACACAGAAGGCTAGCGCTGCTTCGGTATGCTTTGTCACCTGCACTTTACCCGTCGGTCTACTCTTATGTTTCGTCAGTGGACTGCGCTTAAAGCTCAAAAACTTTCTTGTGTTTAAGGGGTTTTTATCCCTGGTCAACCCCATTATGCCCAGCTCTTAACATAATATATATTTTTTTTACTAGCCCTGTATTATATAGGTCCCACTGCTGGGCACGGGCTTCCTCTACTGAATGAGAGGGATTAGGCCTTAGTCCATAATATACACTACTTATAAAAAAATATATAATCACCTGGAATCTGTGTTAGCTGATATGACCAGACCGTCTCTCTCCCAAACAAACCTCGCGGGGTGGGGCCCGTTCACCGTACAGTGTAAATTCACCTAAAATTATATTAATATTGTCAATAACAACTAGGCAACAACAGTGTTAAAACCCGCCATAGTGGCCCATCTTGCGTGGGTCGCGTTCCGGAGTTAGCTCTTGTATATCCGGGGCTTGCATCCTGTTCCTAACTCTTTTCCCATCCCTTTCTCCTTCCCCTCCCACTTTGCCCTGGGATAAGATACTGTGAGGTTGCCAGTATTGTATTAGCAGGGACCCCGTAGTTCATCCCCGGAACAAAAAAAAACTAGGCAACAACTGACGAGCCATGTCATAATACACCCGACAGTCACACACGTTTTTTTATCCAGGCACGGCAAGTGACTGCACTACACCTGATGGTAAGCGCAGCGCAGTCCAAAAAAGACCAAAACCAACAAACAATGAGTTTATCGGTGGTCATCATGCCGGCCAATATAAATGCTTTTTCACGCTCCGAAGAGGGAATATGCAAATCAAGGGGCTTGCGACTGGACAGGCGGATGGCCGATGCAGGCACAGGGATACAAGGATGTACTCCTATACTCGCCCCAACCAATCATTAAGTCATGTCGCAAGCCCCTCAGGAGAACCGGATATACACTGGTTGATCCTGGAACGCGATCTACACAAGGCGTGTGGATTACTATGGCAGGTTTTAACACCATGTGTACGGTGGTCACTATCCGGGCGGATATGAATATCCTACCACCATCAAAACGTTTGTATTTCTCATATTGTACTTACATCAACTCCAGGCATTGATGTGCTTTCAGTAAAATGTTGTGATATTATCATACTTTGTAGATTTCTTTTAATTCTTATAAATTGTTGATCTGAAACAAATAATTTAAAAAATTGTTATTTTGATAAACCAAACTAAATTAATCCAACTAGCATATTAAATTTAAGATCAATACCATGCTGTAACCAATTTAAAACTAAATGTTGCGCTTAAACTAAATTACTAACAATAAGATGATTCAAATTATACGCTCCGCAAAGTTAGTATTTTACGATTTTTCAAGAAAATAACTTACGAAAGAAGTATTGTATAATCTACGGGCTACCATAAGTTGTACTGTAATCCCTATACGAAAGACCCGTGTCCCCATTCATCTCCACTAAACGATTTAGCTCATAGATACAGACCAACGGGTTTGACCTACAGCGCGCCGGAGTATAACATTTTACTTAACTGTATGAGAATGTATTAAGAGTTTCACGGAAGGTTTGTGAGTGGTAGAGCCACGCTGTAGACAGCGTTTTGTCTATAGCATGAATGGGCTGGCTCGACCGGGTCGTTACCACTGTCTCATAGAAAACCGACGTAAAGTAGCGGCTTGCTGCTGCGTTTCGTACGGTGAGTGAGATATTCGGAAGCCCAAATCCCCTCACCTTCCCAATCCCTAATTATCCCTTTCCTTTAAGGTCAGCAACGCGCCCATGATTCTTCTGGTTGTGGGCGTACATGGGCGGTGGATATCACTTACAATCAGGTGACCCACTTGCTCGTTTGCCGGCCTATAATATAAAAAAAAAAATTGTATTAAGAGTCACGGAAGGTGGAGCGAAGGTCAAGATCGTTGTAAATGGAAATCTATAAAATCCATTTACCCTTAATGTTTACGCACTACATCTGATCCGAAGATTAAGATCCGTAGTAGAGATATTCTCAACTTCGGAAAACCGATTTCGGATTTAGTTCCCTAGAGAACTTGATTCGACGATATAAATAAGTACCTCAACATTTTCCTCCCAGGCGCTAGAATTGAACCCGCTACCTGGATAAAATATACTATAACGGATTTTAAATTTATACAATAGCTTTAAACAGTTTCACCCAAATTAGTCTAGTAATTATAGCGTGATGCTCAAACAAAAACACTAGAAAAATAAACTTTAACAAACGTTATTATGTAATTTCTTAAAAATTACATAATAAACATTATTATGTAATTTCTTAAAAATTACATAATAAACATTATTATGTAATTTCTTAAAAATTACATAATAAACATAATTATGTAATTTCTTAAAAATTGATTACACTGGAGCAGGTTATAGTTAAAAATAAATAACATTTCTTATTTTATGTCTTTGAGTAATAATCGAATTCTAAGAAATTGCTAGTGAATATATAAACTTTATTCACATCTCAGTGCGGTAGAGAGTTATAAGTAATAATAAAGTTTCATTATAGAATTCTGCCCTGATAACAAAGAATGCAGTAATCGTCATTTTTGAGATTTTCACTTTTTTCCATAAATGGCATCCCAAGAGGTTCATGTACATGAAAAAAATATATTTTCATAAAAAAATTCACTCGAAGTATGTTTTTTATGTAATGATTTTCGCCGGACATGCAAAAAAATATGTTTTTTGCGTTTATCTCGTAACTGCCATTTTGCGATTACTGCATTCTTAGTTATGACGGCAGAATTAGGCATTGACAATTCTTATGATTAATTTAACAAAGGAAAATCAGTCCATACCTTCGTAAACATTATTCCAGTCTCTTTGAATGAATCCGTAGATAATCTCCGGCCGGATGTCGGATCTGAAAAAAAGGGATTTTTACACGTCGGCTCCCAATAATTTTAGGTCTGTGCCTGCTCCAATTATTTTTAATGACCAACTGAAACTCGGCTGTCAGACTCGATATTGTAACAGATTTTAATATCTCTTCATTGATTTTCATTGTAATTTCCTGGAACTCGTTTTAAGTCGTGATTGGTTGGCAGTGTGCTTTGGCGGGGAGTTCATTTGTTAGGTCGGATAAAAAAATATATAGTGGTATATTATGATGACGAGTGCCGCGTCGGTGGTGGGTCCGAATTACAATGAAATACACTCGCGTTTGAATATAATAACCGTACAATTTCAATACTAAGCTCATCGGTTACAATTTCTACGCGGCAGCGACCGAGCCGTGCCCACGCGCGTGTCTACCCCGGTAGCGAGTTACGTCGGCACCACAAGTAGGCACTGGGGGTACGCGGGATAAAGGAAGGCTCTGGCGCGGGCGCGGACGCAGTTCGTAGGCTTGCATAGGCCCGCAAACGAGTGGTAGAGCCACGCTGTAGACAGTTTTGTCTACAACACGATTGGGCCGGCTCAACCGGGTCATTACCACTGTCTCACAGAAAACCGACGTAAAGTAGCGGCTTGCTGCTGCGTTTCGTACGGTGAGTGAGATATCCGGAAGCCCTAATCCCCTCCCCTTCCCAATCCCTAATTATCCATTTCCTTTAAGGTCGGCAACGCGCCCATGATTCTTCTGGTTGTGGGCGTACCGATCTATGCCATTAAAAAAAAAAACTTGAGAGGTGTCAAGGGACACCCGGATGGAACGAAGTTCCTTTCGATTATTTTTAATTTTAAGTTTGAGGGTCAAGGTCTGTGTCAAGGTCAAGGTCGGAGTCAAGATAAAAATCGGGGTCAAGGTCAAGGTCAAGGTCGGAGACAAGCTAAAAATCGGGGTCAAGGTCAAGGTCGGAGGCGAGGTAAAAATCGGGGTCAAGGTCGGAGTCAAGGTAAAAATCGGGGTCAAGGTCGGAGTCAAGGTAAAAATCGGGGTCAAGGTCAAGGTCGGAGTCATGGTAAAAATCGGGGGCAAGGTCAAGGTCGGGGTCAAGGTCAAGGTAAAAATCGTGGTCAAGGTCAAGGTCGGAATCTAGTTAAATATCGGTGTCAGGGTCAAGGTCGGAGTCAAGGTAAAAATCGGGGTCAAGGTCGGAGTCAAGGTAAAAATCGGGGTCAAGGTCGGAGTCAAGGTAAAAATCGGGGTCAAGGTCAAGGTCAGAGTCAAGGTAAAAATCGGGGTCAAGGTCAATGTCAAAATCGGGGTCAAGGTCAAGGTCGGTGTCAAGGTAAAATAGGGGTCAAGGTCAAGGTCGGGGTCAAGGTCAAGGTCACGGCTGGGGTTCAAGGTCAAAGTCTTGTGAAAGTCCGGTCTAAGCTGACTGGTCACTGTGTGACGCCACCTGGGACTTCGAAATTATCGATGTTCCAGGGAGGTCAGCTAACGCTGGCTGGTCGGAGAATTATGTCGTGACAAAATTTTTCGTGCCATCTTTTCGTACCAATTTTTTCCGTCTAGCCCCTTTTCGCAACGCGCGATAAGGAACTACGTTCCAAAAAAACGAGCAAGTGGGTCGCCTGATGGTAAGTGATCTCCACCGCCCATGTACGCCCACCACCAGAAGAATTATGGACGCGTTGGCGACCTTAAAGGAAAACGATAATTAAGGATTAGGAAGGGGTGGGGATTTGGGCTTCCAGATATCTCAATCTGTATCAGGCACCCTTCCATCAACACCACGTATGCGACTGCGTAATAAATACTTAGTTATTTGTTTACATTTAAATTGTACCTGCGTATTTACGTTTTTCGTTATAGGTGACAAATAAATTATTTCTCGTTCTTTCTATATGAGATTGCGTATTATAATAATATCAAAAGCATCTAAAACATACCTTATTTAGACCCGAGCAAGATTATTGATTGTCAAGCAGAGCGTAAATTCATCTTCAGATCAGCGTGAAGGTCTATTCATCCTCTTAACATCAAGGGATAAACGGATAACGAAACCACTTAGGTCAGTGAACATTCATGTCCATATTTCACATTTAACATAATGTTAGATAGGTTTACGTTGATACATGCTTAGTGATCTTCTTATAAGCCAAAATGCTCGTCTATTACTAATTTGAACTTTTATTTCTTTATATAAACACCTTGATATGGGTTTACAAATATTTATTACAGTTTTTCACAAAAATCATTTACATTTCTTATGCACCGACACAAGTCCGAATAACGAAATAAAATCGGTTCCACGGGAGAAAAATCGCGTCACATGATTGGTGGCACGCGGGTGGCGCCGACGCGGAACGGCCAATCGAAGCGCCTAAAAACGTGGAAGCCGCGGTATTGTGCGGGTTCCTTTTGCTCTCAGCGTTACATTTATTATTATTAGTTAATAGTAAAAAGTCGGTTTTACCATGGTTCCCACCTTTTAAACAGGTGGTCCCGGTCCCTACCCAACCCACCATCCCTCCGGCGAACGTTGCCCCTAAAAAGGCAGCGCCCGCCGCTCCTTCCAAGCCAGTGGCGGCTTCCTCGGCGGCACCCGCTCCCGCGACCGCGACCGCGACCGCGACCGCGCCCGCGCCCGCGCCCGCACCCATAGTCGCCCCTCAGGCGAAAAATCCCTCTCCCCAATCGTCGTCGGGAGTAAAGTCCTACCTCCCGGAGGAGGACTACTACCTGGCAACAGAGCCTATCTCGGCCCAAGCGTGGGACCGAGTTAGAGCCCTGACCTCCGCGGGTAACGACTTCGTTACCCGCATCGCAGTTCGCGTCCAACGTGTCATGCGTCTGGGCGACTGCGACCAGACTCGTTCCCTTCTGGACGAGATATCTGTCCTGCAGACCCAGCAGAGACAATACATGTTGCAAACCATTCTCGGTTCCTGATGGCTGCGAATGCTTTGCAACTCCCCTCGCGGACTAAACCCCGCTCCCTCAGAGTGGGGTTTTTCAACATAAACGGCATCAAGGATGACCGTTTAGAGCTCTCTCATTTTGTCCGCGATAACGACTTAGACGTTTTCCTCATCCAGGAAACGTTCCTCAAGCCTCCAAGGCGTAGTCCAAATCTTCCCAACTACCGACTCGTGCGCAACGACCGCGTTACGGGTCCATTAGGCGGCACTCTCATTTACTACAAAAGGTCCCTGCACTGCATACCTCTCGATCCCCCGGTAGGGCTGAGGAACATTGAGGTCTCGGTCTGTAGGTTAGCCATGACAGGCCATCAGCCTATCAACATTGTATCCGCGTATCTCTCTCCCAGTAAGGAGCTTCACTCCACAGATTTAGACATCCTATTCGCATTGGGGGATTCCGTCCTAGTGGCGGGAGACCTCAATGCCACGAATACCCTCTGGAGCTGTCGCCGCTCGAACGCGAGAGGCCTAGCTCTGGAGGCTAATCTGGAAAGAATAGGCATAGATATCCTTGTACCGAACGAACCGACTCACTACGGACATGTAGGACAAAGGCCCGAGATACTCGATGTGGCACTTGTGAAGAACGTATGCTTACGCATGCGATCTATACAGGTGCTACAAGAGCTAGACTCGGACCACAGACCTGTGATCATAGATTTTGTTCCCCACAGAGGCCCAGACGACACAGGTCTTAACAAACCGACGAGGGTTCGGACAGATTGGCGCCTCGTAGGCGACAAACTGGCCGACACCTCGTCCAGTGCTCTTGCCGCGATCCCTGACCGTATCGAAACTCCTGAGGAAGCGACAGTGGCGGTACGTTGTTTCACCACTCACCTGCAAAACGCCGTGAGCGAAAGCTCCAGGGAGGAACTTGTGACTGTTCCCAGTCACATGTTGCTCCCTAACGACGTGCGGGCTGTGGTGAGAAAACGGAACGCAGCCTTAAAACGCAACGCGAACACCCCCCATCCGACTCGACTGGCCCCTGCGCGTTACTTCCAAAGGGAAGCGAAACGTCGCATGAAGGGGGTAGTCGATTCGAGATGGGACGGTCATCTCAGCGACATTCGCCCGACCCATACTGCGTTTTGGCAACTCTGTCGTTCCTTCAAGAGACGAGACGTATCGACCATGCCCCCGCTTGATCGTCCGAATCAACGCCCAGCGTTTGATGACGACGAAAAAGCGGAATACCTTGCCGACAGCCTGGAAGCTCAATGTTCTCTCGGCGAAATCCCCATATCAGAACAGGCCCATCTTGTTGCGGTCAATGAGTTTGTCGAAAGTAGGAACGCGTTCCCGCCGCCGACGCAACCGATCCCTCTCCCCATCGCCACCACCTCCGCCGTCGACCCGGATGTCGATGAGCCTTTTAACCCTCTGTCACCGGTGACATTCGATGAAGTAAGCAATCTGGTCAGGAAACTCAAAAGACGTAAAGCCCCCGGGGGCGACGGTATCTCCACCCGCGTCCTTAAGATGCTCCCCAGCCATCTGCTGGAAATTCCCACTGCGATTTTAGACGCAGCTTTCCGCAATTGCCTCTTTCCACAAGAGTGGAAGGAAGCAATTGTCATAGGAATTCCCAAACCGGGTAAACCCAAAACTAGTCCGACATCTTACCGCCCCATTAGTCTCTTGAGCGCTTTGGGTAAGGTGTACGAGCGTATCGTCCTCGATCGCTTAAAAGTAGTAGCAGCGAACCACAATCTGCTCCCCGAGGAGCAGTTTGGGTTCCGAGCCCGCCATAGTTGTTTGCACCAGGTGCTCCGCATCACGGAGTACATTCACGATCAAAGTCTTAAAAAGATGCCCACCGGAGCCATATTTTTCGATGTCGAAAAAGCATTCGACAAGGTGTGGCACAATGGCTTGCTTCACAAGCTATATTCCATGAACGTGCCCACTCAGCTCGTGCACATCATACGAGCGTTCTTGTCGAATCGCGGTTTCAGATATCGCGTGGAGGGAAGCCTCTCTTCCCGACACACCATTTCGGCTGGAGTCCCGCAAGGCTCCGCTCTCTCTCCCTTCCTTTTCTCGCTGTATACAAGCGATATTCCCAAACCAAAGGGTGCCCATCTGGCGCTCTTTGCTGATGATACCGCGATCTATACATCGCGCAAAAATCCGGTTGAGGTGGTCCGCACTTTGCAAGCCGCTGCCGACGAACTCGGTCAGTGGTTCCGCAAATGGCGAATCACCATCAACCCGTCCAAAAGCGCCGCGATCCTCTTTTATCGAAACCCTGCCCGTCTCGCTCCAGTCCGGAATGTGGCACGCGCGCGAGCCGCATTCGCGTTAAACCAGCTCTTCTGGCTGTTGAACCATAAAAGCAAACTCTCGATCCGCAACAAGATTAGGATTTACACGACATGTATTAGGCCGATCATGACTTACGCATCGCCTGCGTTTGCGCATATACCCGAATCACGACTTAGTCGCTTGCAAACCCTGCAGAATCGCTTTCTGCGTAAAATCAATGGGGTCCCGTGGTATGTGAGGAATCTCAATACCCACGTGGACACGGGTTTGCCGACCATCCGGCAGTTCATGAAAATGAACAGCAAGCGCTATTTCGATCGCGCCGCCCACCATCCGAATCCGCTCGTCCGACGAGCCTCAATATATACTCCCTTTGACCGTGCAAAGTGGAGACGTCCGCGTAGCGTCCTCACTGACCCTGACGATGCGATCACTCTGGCCATCCGAAGGAGAGAGGAATTCATGAAAAAACACTTTACACAACCGACATACCGTCCTCGCCGCCGAGGACCGCGCCGCGTTCCCCGCAACGCCCCCGACCCTAGTACCGGCCCGCGAGCCGATGTTAATGATGATTGACAATCATCAAGTAGAGTCCTAAAATATAGTCCCCTAAACCCCAATCGCAGATGTCTCTGCCCTCTCCGGTGACCGTCCTGAGCCGAGGTTCGTACCCCAAAGGGGGTGCCCTCAGCGGTGGTCACCTAGTCAAGGGCTGAGAGCGCCTAAAAGCGCTCGCCCGAAAGTCCGGTGAAGCTGTATACAGCCGACTCTCGTCAGGCTTACAGCAAGCGTCAACACAAAAAAAAAAAAAAAAAAAAAAAAAGTCGGTTTTAACCGACAAATAAGGAGGAAGTTCTTAATTCGACGTGTTTTTTGTTCGCACGAATAACTAAGCATAGCTCCGCTAAATGTGGAATGATTTAAATCATTATTTTTTCAGTATAATAGTTCGAAGTTGGTTCCATTCCAGTTATGCACCAATTTTGATAATTATTTCACTATAAATAGTAAGCAAAAAACTATCAAAATAAAACCTACTCAAAAATCTAAAAATAATAATCTACAATAAACCATTATGTTGCAATTACACCGACAGTGGTTTAGTTTATTTATTTTTTTTGATTGAGTTTTATTTATTAAAATGTTAAAATGTTTTTATACAGTCATAAGACCCGCTTGCTTATTTACCAGTGTTGCTGTATACCCAAATTATATCTAGATAAATAAACGAGGGCTTAATATAATAATTAATGTACAGTTTATTTTAAACTCAAAAGTTTGATAATTAGTTTTACCCTGTTATGTTACAGTTACTAAACAATTTTTGGTATCGAATTATAGAGTTTCGGACAGACACATTGTCCATTTAATAGAAATTAATTGTTTTCTGTGCGGTTTTGTTATTGTTTATGAAACAACATCGTTATTTATTTACTTTGTGTGATTAATTGCCTTACTAAATCTACTTTCTAACTTCAAAGCAAACAGTATTAATAGTTTGAAGGCTTTGTCTGTTCGTTTGTGGTGTAATTCTGTAATAGGACAGTTTCCTTTGTTGAATATAATACATTATTTTATTCGTTACAGAAAATAATACGAAAGAGAAACCCTTTTGTTAAAACATAATCAAAATCGGTTCATAAATGAGCCTGAAATTATGATTTTAAATTGGTATGGTATGGTACCTGAGAACTCGATAAGATTTTTCGAAGGTATGTGAAGTCTGCCAACCCGCATTAGGCCAGCGTGGTGGACTAAGGCCTAACCCCTCTCATAGAGTAGAGGAGGCCCGTGCCCAGCAGTGGGACGTATATAATACAGGGCTAGTAAAAAAAAATGGTACGGTAGGGCGCGTAATGGGAACATCTTATTATCTCGTTTGCACGCATGCACCATAATGGCCATTTTACTCAGTGACGACAGTTTGCGTCGTCTGCTATGTGATAAGTACCCCCTCCATTAGATTTGAATTGCTTCTTATTTGAATTTTATGGACAGATTATTATTAGCGTAGTGCCACAAAATCAGCGACCACCGACAAACAATGAGATTATCACCAGAGTCATGCCGGTCGGTATAAATGCTTCTTCCTCTTCGTAGAGAGAAGAAACAAATCGAGGGCCCTGCGACAGGACATGCGGATGACCGATACAGACATAGGGATACAAGGATGTAAATTCGTGTGTCAAGTGATTTTTCTACTTCACATTTGCTGCATTATACCCAGAGCAGTCACGCCACAGACATTAGAAGTGCATTTTTTTTATCCTGGCTCGGCAAAGTGACTGCGCTACACCTGATGGTAAGTGTAGCGCAATCCAAGAATAGTGTCGACCAACGATAAACAATGTGTCCATCGTAGGTCGGCAAGATCATGCCGGCCTGCTGTAGGGCCAAGGGGGAGGGAAGGAAAAGGGATGGGAAAAGGGTTAGGCTCAGGGGGCAAGCCCCTGGGGAGAACCGGATATACACTGGCTGACCCTAGAACGCGACCCACACAAGGTGGGCCACTATGGCAGGTTTTAGCACCAGTGTACGGTGGTCGCTATCCGGTCGGATACAAGTATCCTCCTACCAGCCAACCTAATGATAATGACCTAGACTACTAGTTCCTTTGCCATCTCTCCAAAAACTTCTTTCTTTCTGCCTTGCGTTATCCCGGTTTAGTGCCAGGGTCCGCCTTCCTACTTAAACGCCTCCACTTCACCCGATCTTGAGCATCTTCTGTAGTGAGACCATTGGCTCTCCTGTCTCCCTCCAATACGTCATAGGGCCATGGAACATTAATAAAATAAACAACTCGAATTCTATGTAGTGTAATAATTAACAATGCTGGGACCACGTTTTTGTTGGCAAGGGTTGGGACCACAAAGATTTATTTATATCACTAGAAGGCATACTTCAGTATGTGTCGCTGCTTTTATTGTAGCGATAAAGCCCCCGGTGGTTCCTTGTTACTTCCTGTAACCACTACTATTGGTTTTCACAAAAGCTTGCACTTGATTCGAGTTATTATTAGTGACTTGAGATATGAAGTGATACTCGGAAAGTATATAATTATATTAAGTTAGGTGCCATGCAAACGCGCTAGCAGAAGTGGGAGTGGTAGAATATATAAAGCGTTAATATCATGAGAATTTCTCGATGTTTCTAAAGTAAGTGTCTATTTATAAACAGTAAACATTTAAACTTAACTGAGGAAACTATTGTTCATGTAATTTTGATTTATATTAATTTAATGTAAAATTGTTTCTGTTATTTCTCGAATAGAAATAAAATAAATTAAGAAGACAAAGTTTTGGGATCACAACTTATTATTATCCATATTATTAACAGTTTAATGTGGAGCAACGAAAAAAAAATCTTCTGTAATCTATGGTCATCTTTAAAGCTAACCTAACCAGCTTTTTATAGATAACATAAGCTCACGCTCGTCACCACGAAGGGACAGGCAGAGGTACTAGGGCTGCACCCACCATTTGTTGAACTTATTTCATAACATAACGTGATACGGGGCGAGCTTATAGTTATACCGGGCACAAATTCTAATCCCGGGCAACTCATGGGTGATCTTTTTAATCTATTATTATTCTCTATTATTTATAACTTCGCGCGCGAAAAATGGTATTAAAATATTTTATTATTATTAATAGTACCGAAGCTTCAGTATCATTTTTCATAATCATTTCTGACAGCGTTGCAGCGATAAGAAAGTCGTTATTTCTCGTTCGAGAAGTCAGTGAGATTGTATAGTAAGGGTTGTTACGTACAATATTCCCCGAGGGCGGTTGTTTAGAGTGTTTCTCACTTACGCAGTCCCTCTTGTTATTATGTGCCGTGTACATAATTCTGTATTTTTATTGTAAGGATTCTTTTATTAACATTCTTTATTGTTTTAAGTTTGCAGTTATTTTTATTAGTAAGGATTGGATGGTAAATGGATCCAAAGAAAGATCCATGGATGGCATGGATGAGTTTTAATATTACTGTTTTAGGGTCTATTTTGTGTCTATTTCTGCCGCCAAGCAATAGTGTGTAAGCACTGTTATGTTTCGGTTTGAAGGACATTGAACCCCGTGAAATTACTGAGCATTATGAGACTTAACATTTTATGTCTCGGAGTGACGAGCACAGTATAGTGGCATGCAGTGCTTTATAACTCAAAGTTCTATGTGGTCTTCTGTTTATGGGCGGGCGTGGCACTTACCATCCGGGTCATTCCATGTAAAATCGTCTTAAGGAAAATAAATTTTTCCCGACTCATTTTAGATTTTGGTGTAACTTTGAGAAACTCTACTCTAGGGTCCCAAAGAACAAAATTTACACGAGTTTGATTTTTACAAGCGCTTGTTTCCGCCTATTTAAACATAAATTTTTTAAAATCGATATTTTTAAACCTTATCAACATTTGCTGTGAAATTTTTCTGTTTGAAGCTATCTGCATGATCAAGACGGAATTCACAGTGGGAAAGATAGTAGTTTAAGTGTAAATGAGGAGAATTGGCTCGGACGATCCCTTTGAATAATAGCACCATGCTGAAAATGAGTGTTTAATAGTCATTTTTCGTGAATTTTAATCGACTCTAGCGTCTTAACTGTTGAGAATTAAAAACTCATGCTCCGCGGGAATTAAGTATACATATCATAGACAAAATTCAGCCACATGTTGACTTGAGCAGCCCACTCTTCATAGAAAAAAACTTTGCTTCAAATATTGGAATTTTAAAAAATCCCAATTTTCAGGTTATGAAACGAACGTGTTGACTGCGAGATAAAAATCTGATACTCACAGAATCTACTGTTTTTACCTTCAACTTAAAATTACTACATCACTTGTTTTGTTATTTTAATGTACGAGTCGTTTTTTTTTTCACAGCAAACATCTGGACGTTTTTACTAATGGATTAAAACTAAAAAAAGAAAAATAAAAAAAAAAAACAAAAAAAGTAAAAAAAAACTACTAGGTATTTAAAAAAAAATTGAGTAAACATGAAAATAACAAAACAAGTGATGTAGTCATTTTAAGTTGAAGGTAAAAACAGTAGATTCTGTGAGTATCAGATTTTTATCTCGCAGTCAACACGTTCGTTTCATAGCCTGAAAATTGGGATTTTTTAAAATTCCAAAATTTGAAGCAAAGTTTTTTTCTATGAAGAGTGGGCTGCTCAAGTAAACTTGTGGCCGAATTTTGTCTATGATATGTATACTTAATTCCCGCGGAGCATGAGTTTTTAATTCTCAACAGTTAAGACGCTAGAGTCGATTAAAATTCACGAAAAATGACTATTAAACACTCATTTTCAGCATGGTGCTATTATTCAAAGGGATCGTCCGAGCCAATTCTCCTCATTTACACTTAAACTACTATCTTTCCCACTGTGAATTCCGTCTTGATCATGCAGATAGCTTCAAACAGAAAAATTTCACAGCAAATGTTGATAAGGTTTAAAAATATCGATTTTTAAAATTTTATGTTTAAATAGGCGGAAACAAGCGCTTGTAAAAATCAAACTCGTGTAAATTTTGTTCTTTGGGACCCTAGAGTAGAGTTTCTCAAAGTTACACCAAAATCTAAAATGAGTCGGGAAAAATTTCTTTTCCTTAAGACGATTTTACATGGAATGACCCATCCGTCTTGCTCGTCTCATCCAATTTTTTTTTATCCGAGCACTGGAAAGTGAGTCAAATTACAAGTACAAAGTCAGTGAAATTACAGGGCATTATGAGACTTAACATCTTATTTATCGGGGTGACGAGCGCAGTTCAGTGGCATGCAGTGCTTTGTAATTCAAAGTTCTGTATTGGTTCTGTTTATGAACAGCCGTGGCGCTTACCATCAGGCGAGCGCCTTGCACGCCTCGTCATTCATTAAATCTTTCTTTCTGCCTAGCGCTATCCCGGCTTAGTGCCAGGGTCCGCCTTCCGACGCTTTCACTTCGCCAGATCTTGAGCTCGTCATTCATTGAATAATAAAGCAAATATTTATATTAACCAACAAGTTTCATCATTATCTGAACGAGGGCGTCGTTATAAATATTTAATTTAAATAACAATAGCTTACCGTTTATATCTTCCTGGCGTCGGACCGTTTGAGGAGACGATGTCTGGAACAAGGAAATTAGCTACATTACCAAACAATTCAAATATCGCGTATAATAGCAGAGCCTTTGTTGATTTGAAAAGTTGAGCGTCCATTAGAATTGAAGTTTTTCCTCATTTCACGTTTCTTTGATGGTTATACAAAAATCCATCATTTCACAGTTGATAGGTCTTGAGGATGCTATTAGATCGGACATATCCTCCTTTTAGGTAATCTTTGTATGTAAAAATTTCGTGTCACGTTGTTTGTCCGCGATGATGTGAACTACTAGACCGATTTTAATCAAATTTCGCTTACTATGTGCAGTTTGATCCAACTTAAGAGATAAGATAGTTTATATCTCAATTTATATTGGCATATTTTTTATTGTTAATTATTTGTTAAAATTATCTGTGAGTTCCATAAGTATAATATATCAAATGTCAATACATAAATCTACTGATATATAAATAAATACTTAAAATGTATAAACTACATACAGATAAATGCATAATATATAATGTGTAATGGTCAGCAAGTTGTCATCATGTTATTAATGCAGTCTGCATAATTAGCTAAACCAATGAAAATAAGTAAGAAATATTATGGCAGGTATTTCATCTCATAAAACCCTATAAAAAGTTAGTCTATCTACGGTGTTATCCCAGAAAGCTTTGACATCGCAAACTACTATTCTACAGATTTTAGTTTAATAAATAAAAACGAACCATGAAATAGAATATCGTAGTGATTTATTTCATTCAACACGCGTGCGATCGTATTTTAATTTTATTTTGATCGCTCTGATTGTTAGAAAGTAATTGTTATTTGTTAGTTTTGAATACTGTATAGCTGTATTTACAAATGCAAAGGGCGGACAAGCGAGTAGGTACTTTGCTGGTTGGAGGGTACCTGATATATTTTTGTACGCGACTTAATAGTGATCACCATATTTCGGCCGCCAAGCAACAGTGTGTAAGCATTGTTTTGTTTCGGTTTGAAGGACATTGAAGCCAGTGAAATTACTGCGCGTTATGAGACTTAACATCATAATATGTCATAGGGTGACGAGCGCAGTTCAGTGCCATACAGTGCTTTGTAATTCAAAGTTCTGTGTGGCGTTGCTTCTGTTTCTGGGCAGGCGTGTCGCTTACCATCAGGCGAGCGCCTTGCTCATCTTGTCTTTCAATGAAATAAAAAAAAGAAGAAGGCTAGGATAACGCCAGGCAGAACAAGATTTCTGGTTTTACAATACAGATCAAATTAATTTTATAATAACAGGTTCACTAGCTTCATTCAATGTCCTTCATACTAGAAGATAACCATAGTCACCATAGATATTTAAAGGCAGAAATAGGCAAAACAATGGTACCTACCCAGACAGAGTATTAGTTATAAATAGCTAGCTAATTTTAAACGGAGAATAGCCACAGACAAAAAAAATAGATATCCATTTAGCACTAAATGTTTCAGATTGCATGCATCAAAAAGTTTTAATAGCTGTTCCACATGAGACCAATAAGAAATGATTTATATTCGAGCACGGCAAAGTGACTGCACTACACGTGATGGCAAGCGTAGTGCAGTCCGAAAAACCAGCGACCATCGACAAACAATGAGTTTATCGGTGGTCACCAGAGTCATGCCGGCCTGTATAAATACTTCTTCCCTCTTCGTAGAAAGAAGAAACAAATCGAGGGGCCTGCGACAAGACAAGCGGATGGCCGATGCAGGCACAGTAATACAAGGATGTACCCTATACCCGCCCCAACCAACCATCAAGTTATGTGGCAAGCTTCTCGGGAGAACTGGATATACACTGGCTGACCCTGGAACGCTATTCACACAAAGTGTGTGGGTTACAATGGCAGTTTTAACCATCATGTAACCATCATGACTACGATGGGCGCCATCTGGACGAATATGAATATCCTATCACCAGCATATTTAAAGCTTAAAGCTCCCTGGGATTGAAACAGAGATAATTGTAGCTTGATAATCCTTTTCTATACTAGAATACATTTTTTCTCATTCTTCTGACCATTGCACTATCCTAGTATAAACTTCACATAATGCAAAGCTTTTAAGCGGACACAGAACTATCTCAATGCAAGCGAGATGTAACCCAGATAACGGCATTCACGATTCTTTTGACGCAGAGCTCTGAGTGTTGCCAACTACAAAAGATTTGACGATTTAGAATGCCATACGTCAAAATGATAGAAACGGAGTGGAAGCGTCCTTTAAACGAAGTGTGAAAAAGCAGTTAGGCAGGCCGGCATGATCGTGCCGACAAACGATAGACACACTGTTTATCGTTGGTCAACACTATTCCTGGATTGTGCTACACTTACCACCACACGCGTTGTCATATTGCCGAGCCAGGATAAAAAAGACTCACTTTGTTGTTTATCCATTTGACTTTTTAATGGTATAGAGGTTTAACTGGTTAAGGTTGGATAAGTGGTTTAACTGTTGATAAGTGATCTCCACCGCCCATGTACACCCACAATACAAACAAACAATCATGGGCGCGTTGCCGACCTTAATTAAAATGGATTGGGAAGCGGACGGGGGATTTGGGCTTCCGGATATCTCACTCACCGTTCAAAACGCAGCAGCAAGCCGCTACTTTACGTCGGTTTTCTGTGAGACAGTGGCAGCGATCCGGTCGCGCCGACCCATTCATGCTGCAGACAAAACTGTCTACAGCGTGGCTCTACCACTCCAAAAATCCTGTCTGTTTTCGCTTGTCTATCCATCTATCAAAACACTTTTTCTCAGAAACGTGTAACTGTATTCAGTTGAATAATTATCAGATACTAATTTATTTTTTGGTATATAATTTGGCCTGATTTCGCGAAAGGCTCCCTAACGCTTATGAGACGTATACAATATTGGTGAACCTAGGTGCTTTAAACGACATTGAAGCCCGTGAAATTACTGGGCATTATGAGACTTAACATCTTATGTCTCGGGGTGACGAGCGCTGTTTAGTGTCATGCAATGCTTTATAATTCAAAGATTTCAAAGCTCTGTGTGGTGTTGCCTCTGTTTATGGGCAGGCGTGGCGCTTACGATCAGGCGAGCGACTTGCTTGTCTCGTCATTCATTGAAATAAAAATAAATGTCCTTTCCAAAAAATCGAAAATCGGATATATATACCACTTTGTTTCGAGCCACAGACAATTGGGTCATATACTAATTGGTCATCCAACCGTGCCACAAACAATGCACAAAGTAAACGATCCAAAATAATATTTGCCCCAATATTGGACGTAAATATCATTCCTCTGTGGACCTCGCATAAATTACTGGAATCATTCGACCGTTAAATAAATCATTCGATCGTTTTGAATATTACACGCTTATTTAACTCGATTCCGTATGGAAACTGAATAGAATCGAATAGGTGATTCAATTAAATTCATAACCGATGATAAATACGAAGTAGACAGCCTCCGTGGCATAGCGGGCGAGTAGCCGGCTACGAAGCGAGAGGCTGTGGGTTCGATTCCCGTACCGAGACAAATGTTTGTGTGATCCACAAATGTTGGTTTCGGGTCTGGTTGTTGTGGGACCGCAAGTCCCTCGTAGTTCCTGATACTTACGATATATGTTTAACCTATGGGGTCAGGGCTGTGTGTGTGACTGTTGGGTGTATTTATTTATTTATTTTTATTTCGACGCGTATATTATTTGTTTTTAACTGAACTTCAAAAAAGTGGGAGGTTCTCATATCGGCGAGTATTTTTGGTTTATTTTATTTTTGGCTTTTCAGTGTTAATTTTTTTAAGTATAATTTTAGATTTGTTTAAAGTTATTTTATTGTTATATAGGTACCTTTAATTACAGTCAATCGGGGTAACTTTGATTAACAAGGGTAACTTTGACAGTCAAATCGCCAACGACTTTTTAATTTTTACGATGACAACGTTAAGTGCAATAACATTGAATTTATGCAATGTGTGTACACAACAAACTTCGTAAATGAAATCTTAAAAAAAAACGAAGCTCTTAAACGAAGTTAATGTCAAAATCTTTCGAAAAGTTACTGCGCTCAATTGTTGTATTTTTTTTAGTGGAAAACTTTCAGATAACTCGTGAATCGTGCTGCTATCTTTAAATAAAGATAGAACTACAACTTTATGGTTTTATTAGCTTAACTATGACTCCATTACATCTGACATTTGTTATAAATATAAAACAATGCCATCCTGAAGCCATAAAATGTTTAAAATTTATGATTTCTGTGATAATTAACATCTGTATCAAAGTTACCCATATAGGGGTTGTAACTTTGACACACAACAAAATTGCAAGTTTTTAATATAATTTACTATTTTTATAGGCCATAAATAATTTGAGAGTATGAAAACCAACCTGAGAGCACTGATTATGCTAACTCTTTTGTCTCATATTTACCATGAGTAAAAGTGAGCTATAAAATATAGTTTTTATCTGTCAAAGTTACCCTGATTGACTGTACGCATAGTTCCGCCAGTTTTTTTTTACATTTGAAAGGCTGAAAGTTGGTCGTCATTTAGATTTCAAAAAAGAATTTTACCCCTAAGAAGCTGAAGTCAAGGGTAAAAGACTAAAAGTTCGTCATTTATGCACCGGTCTTAATGATTGAATGATTTTATTAAAAGTAGTAAAATAAAAAATTGTTAAGAAAAAGAAAACCAACTCAAAAATAATAAAAATAACAAATTATTTTATTTAATGATTTGTTACGTTTACGCGAATATTACTCATAAAAATAAAACTAATTTAAAAAAAAACCGCGATAAAATCCGTTTAAATTAGTTTTATTTCAAAAAAAATCTTTTATTGATTAAAAAATTTGTTCGATAGAGTATAGATGCGATTAAAGTTATTTAATAATATATAAAGTCATATGGTACCTAGGGTACTATCTAGGTATCTATGGTTAAGATCGATGGTGTAACGAATTCAATGAATAAATAAAGATTTGACGATAGAATAAAAAAATATAAGTCTTGAGGATTAAAGCATGCTGATTGCAAAGAGAGATAAAAAGTTCTTACTTATAATAACGTATAGATATATAATTATTATTCAAATAATTGTTCCAATATTTCGAATACCAAATGGTTCAACTAAATTGAATCGGAAATTCTGAACAGGGAGGTCTATCGTTTCAAATGCTCCAAGTTTTCAAGTATCCGCTTCAAAGGAAACTTTGATATAATTAGCAGGGTGCAAAGTTTCACGAAATTGTACTAACTTAAAATGGGAAAGTCAATTATAATGGAAAGGTTTATTTGAAAAGGAATTTGCTATTATCTGAATTATAATAATTGTATTTAATTTAAAATTACTCAATAATTTATTTAAGGTCTGTAAAAATTTGAAAACTGTTTGGATTCTTTATTTTTTTTTGGATCTCTTTACATAGTATAAAATGAAGTCGCTTCCGCTGTCTGTTCGCTTAGATCTTTTAACTATTCAACAAGTGATTCATGAAGAAGGTTTATATATGTATATCATACTATGACCCATGGGAGCAATAACATGCAGGTGAAACCTCGAGGGACAGCTAGTCTTTTTATAATAAAGGAACAAGTCACTTAAAATAGAGAATACTCACCATTGACACAACAGAAAAAAAGTAAAAAACTCCAAAGAGCGAAATCCATTTTGTTAAAATAAAATCACAACAAAACTTAACAGTACACCATGGTCATCACATTTTTACAATGTCGCGATGTTATTTATGTGTGCGCGCGAAACACGTCCAAACCGTGCTAATGCCTTTCCGAAACTGACTGAAAGTGGTGAGAATCGGCGAGATTTGTGTCCCCTACCACAGTAACGTTTACGCACGCCGACGTTATGTTTAATGAAGTGGTAGACGTTACGTTTCGGATGGCCGACTTTACTGGTGGGACGGGATTTAATGCATTTACAGTGATTTGCACGGGATTGAAAACGCTCCTTTACTTAAAGTTATGAGTATTGGCTTTTGTTTGATTGCTTCCTTTGTGTCTATTTTCAGTTGTGGAAATGGGTTTTAAACAATACTTGTATTGGAGCCTAGTATCATCGTTGAGAATGCGACATCGATGAGTTTCGATTTAATTAATTAGAATCTAATATGGTGGATAGGTTTTCCATACTAAAATTTAAAACCAGCGATAATGGTACGGTAGCTTCTAACTTCGGAAGTGATTTTAGTATTTATAATACACCACGTTGTTTATGACACAATTTCCGAAGGCTTCGTTGTACGCAGGCGCAAAGACACGTGATAAGCATCCTTGTAATCTATTTTATTCTCTCGCATGCTAAATCCTATTTATGAATATGTTTGTTTTGTCGTGTGCATATTCGTTTCATTGAGTTTCAAATCAAAACTATTATAAAGAAGTTTCACTTCAAAAATAACCATTTCTAGAGTTTTTTTTTGGAATTGGTGTAATTTCATTGGCCAACAGCGACCATGACATCGACTCCAAAAGATCTCTAGAAATAGTTGTTTTTCACTTTTCTGAGTTATTTTTTGAATGCATTCTTCGCATTTTGTGTAAACTTATGTTTTAGCTACATATTTATCACTTTAAACTATCGAGATTCGTTCGATAACACATAGTAAGAGCTGACATAAATGTATTACATTTTTGCAAGAACTAAAGTAATATAAATCACATTGCAAAGTCATACGTATTTTCTCCTAATGGGGAACAGTTATAATTCTTCCCTTACTATAATACTACAAGGTGGACAGACGACCTGATAAAGGTCGCAGGAAGTCGCTGGATGCAGGCCGCTTCCAACAGGTCGGTCTGGAAATCTTTGGGGGAGGCCTATGTTTAGCAGTGGACGTTCTGTGGCTGATGATGATGATGATGCAGTTAACACGGGGACTGTCTACAATAATAAAACACAATTGGATAAGGGTCATATTTGCATATCACTTGCTATTTGACGCATTTTTGAGCTTTCGCTTCCTGGATTCAAAACCCAGGTAGGGCAGTTATAATTAGTTTCCGATTCGAAAAATTACACATATTTGTCGAGTTGCCCGGGATTGTAGTTTGTGCCTCTATCGTTCGCCGAGGCCTTCCCCTCCCAACTGTACCATTTACACTTAATGATATAAGATATGCCAGGTTATGATCTATTTGTATGCCAATTTCATCCAAACGTTGAGGTATGAATGATTAATTCACATTTACAGAGTCACAAACATCCAAACATTCACTTAACATATATGACGAGAAAAAACAATAGTAGGATTCTATTAGATAATTTCCACATTATAATACTTATTAAACAATAATATTGTACCTATTCGCAAAAAAATGGCAGTTAAAACTTATAACTTAAGTATATTTATTTAGTAACACTCTCAACTCAACTCGACTCGGACTGACGGACTAACTTTATAGCTACAGATACTCAGACCTTACAAGATTTCACCCATCCAAAAAGCGTTTAACGCGCACAGCACACGGTCAGGTATATACGATGTGTTATACGTGTATAGTCTGAATTAACATTAGCATGTCGCTGACGAGAAACCACAAGTTTACCCCCTACCAAAAAGTGCTGAACGCGGCTAAAGAAGTTTTTTTTTATAGTATAGGCCGGCAAACGAGCAAGTGTGTCACCTGATGGTAAGTGATCTCCACCGCCCATGTACGCCCACCACTAGAAGAATCATGGGCGCGTTGCCTACCTTAAAGGTAAGGGATAATTAGGGATAGGGAAGGGGAGGGGATTTGGGCTTCCGGATATCTCACTCACCGTACGAAACGCAGCAGCAAGCCGCTACTTTACGTCGGTTTTCTGTGAGACAGTGGTAACGACTCGGTCGAGCCAGCCCATTCACGCTGTAGACAAAATTGTCTACAGCGTGAATCTACCACTAAACAAGTTTTTACTTCGGAAACATCTCAATCGAGTTCCATTCGAAAACACATGGTAAGGGATCTCGTAAACGCAGTATATCCCTCCCGGGTGCTTGTACGGATCATCTTTATGCCTCCCAGCTGAGATATTTGTACCGATTCCCCTACTTAAGACTGAAATGTCGCGAAGTGGGTATTTGCATATTTTATTAAAAGCAGTTTTTAAATTCACTTAACTCGGATAATTAGTGAGGGGATCAGGGATATTACTTGGGGATGTAAAAGGTCATGGGTTTTAGGGATTTCATTATCAGCTGTTTGGAGTATTTCGGGTGTTTTAGGGGATCGTTGCTTAGAGATGCGTTTTAGGATTAATCATTGGTGATATTTTGTTAGTCCTTATTTAGGGGATGGTATTTAACACAGTTTACATCTTTAAGAGTGGTAAAGCCACGCTGTAGACAGTTTTGTCTACAACATGAATGGGCCGGCTCGACCGGGTTATTACCACTGTCTCACAGAAAACCGACGTAAAGTAGCGGCTTGCTGCTGCATTTCGTACGGTGAGTGTGATATCCGGAGGCCCAAATCCCCCTCCCTTTCCCAATCCCTTAATTATCCCTTCCCTTTAAAGTCGGTAACGCGCCTATGATTCTTTTAGTATGGTAGGCTAACATGGGCGATGGAGATCACGTATCAAGTGACCCACTTGCTAGTTTGCCGGTCTATGCTATAAAAAATAATATGGATGTCTTACCATATCTCAGGACTATAATCTCGGACCTTCGATGCGAGGGACCAAAACCAAAACGTAAGGGACCGTTAGACAATTTTTTCTTCAAACCGAAGCACAACGGTGCTTACACACTATTGATTGGCGGTAGAAATAGACAAAGCGGTGGTACCAACTCAGACGGCTTCTCGCATACGAGGGACCTACCACCTTGTAACTTGTTTTGAGCGGTTGAACAGATTTTATTCCAGTTAAGAACCATCGCGACTATATTTAGAAAACCGTATTCAAATCGGTCACTATGGAGCCACGGTGTCACAGACCACCTTCATACACACACACACACACACACACACACAAATCCACATACAAAAGGGTCGATTTAAAACAGAGGGATCATTATTGGTGAGATTTAAAAATAAAATTAATCTCTTTTGAGTTGGTATCCATCATTTACCATTAAACTGCAATAGCACCAACTGAAAATATTTTTTTTTGTAGATCTTAATTTCAACATAAATTTTCAAATGAAACTTGGCGCCGCACTGCCGTACACTCTTTGTTCCTTCATCCACTCTCCGAGCTATAACTTGAGTTTACGACATGTGCGGTATAATGATTCAAACACCTGTACGGGGCATACGCATTTCGACTTTTAAAATATTATCTGATCTTTTGGCTTCAGTGAGCCCCCATTACGGGATACTTTTGCTCCCAGCTCTGCTTACATGAATGTTTTTTTCCAGAAAAAAGTGTGTGTGCCAGCTTCGACGCTTGACTGGAGTTTGCTTCTTACGATAACGGTTGGGAGAGGTGGCGTTTCTGCAGGGTGACGGTCGGGGGGAGATTGTCGTGGTATATATAGTGTATTCCATGATAAACATCTACACACTCCGCTTAAAGGGCCAATGTCATCTAGGAAGTAGGGATCATCTCGCCATGCAGCAGTGTCTAACCACTGTTGTCTCTAGGATATTCATATCCACTCGGATAGCGCCCACTGTACACATACTGTTAAGACCTGCCATAGTGACGCACACATCTTGTGTGGATCGCGTTCTAGGATCAGTCAGTGTATATCCGGTTCTCCTGAGGGACTTGCACCCTTTTCCTATACCTTTCCCTTCCTTAAATCCCTTAACCCTAGGATGAGATGCAGAAGTCGCAAGTATCCCACTAGCAGAGACCCCTGTTGTTAGTCCCAAGGCTAAAAAAACACTGTTGTGTTTCAGTTTAAAGAACATTGAAGTCAGTAATTACCGGGCATTAAGAGAGTTAACATCTGATGCCTCGGTGTGATGAGCGCAGTCCAGTTCTATACAGTGTTTTGTGATGCAAACTTCTTTATGGTGTTGCTTCTGTTTATGGGCAGCCGTAGCGCTTACTAACAGGTGTGCAACCTGCTCGTTTTGGCAAATCTAAAGTCGTAAACTGTTCCAGTTTAATATTACGGCAAAAATATGGTTTTACGAACTCCATCTTCGAGCCGAGATAAAAAACACGAAATTGTAGTTCCCCAAGTCAGCACTTGTGCTGAGGGATAATATCAAACAATTCGTGAGAGGTTTTACCTTAATACAGATATACGCTGTTCGGTACAACAAGCTAAGCCAAGCAATGTCCCTACGCAATTGTAGCGGCTCCAAGTGTTTAGTAACGACTGCATCGTTCACAATGCGGCCTGTCCGTCATTGCAAGTGGACCACCTATTGGTAACCGATCGCCACTGCCCGAAAAATTATTTAACTAGATGAATATAGATATAATGTGATGGCCCAAAAAGCGTTGGCTTGACGTATTGGAGGGAGACATGAGGGCCAATGGTCTCACTGTAGAGGATGCTCAAGATCGGGTGAAGTGGAGGCGTTTAAGTAAGAAGGCGGACCCTGGCACTAAGCCGGGATAGTTAGAAACATGTCTACGAAAATTATGGATGTGTTGCCAGTTTTTAAAGAAAGGAATTTGAAAGGGGATTTAGATGTAAATTAAATTCGCAATAAAATTTCCGACGTATTTCCTCGTAATCATAACTTAAGAATCATAATTATAAAATTTAATAAAATTCCAAAGATATGATCATATCGTATATGCCAGTTTTAGTACAAAGACAACCGCATGCGGACTAATCCCGCTGTTGGTAGCAGATGGTGTGCAAGGCAGCCATTACTGTATGTCATCTCGGTAACGGAATAGAGACGTATCGATAACAATGTAGCCCTGTAATATCGATATTGTCGATCTTTTTGACAGGCACCGTGGGGCATTGGTCGGGCAGCTGTAAATTTTGTGCAAACCAGAAGTATTTGCTTCGGATCTGGGTGTTGTAGAACCGTATGTCTGTTGGGGTGCTTGATACCTATGATACAGGTTATCTGGACTATGTATAACTTCACTTATTCTACTTAATAACCCCACATGATGGTAGGGTCAGTCATACTGTTTTTTCTTCACTTCACTCCAACTCATGTCCTTCAGCACTACATCTGTCTATTTTGTCGCGGGTCTTCCTCTGGATCTTCGACAAAGATGTCATGTTCACTACTTAGTCAGTTGGCCTACACGTCACATGCTTATACTACCACAAAATACTCTGCTGCATCATATGGACTATATTGTGTATTCCCAAGCTGCCTCGCACGTAATCTTTACCGTTTTATGTTAGTAGATGCAATTTGTATGAAAACTCATATTGCTATCGTAATCTAAATATATAAAACTCAAAGGTGACTGACTGACATAGTGATCTATCAACGCACAGCCCAAACCACTGGAGGGATCGGGCTGAAATTTGGCATGCAGGTAGATGTTATGGCGTAGGCATCTAGTAAGAAAGGATTTTGTTAAGTTCTACCCTAAAGGGGTCAAAATAGGGAATGATAATATTTAAATGCTATTCACGCGGGTGGAGCCGCGAACAAAAGCTAGTATTCTATACTCTTTCAGCGTTTCGAAATTTCATTTCAAAGTACAGAATATCCACACTGAGTCTCCAGAAATCTCATTAGCTATATTTAACGCAATAGCATAACTGTTACTTCATGTCAAATTTCTGTGACATAGTCCACGGTCTACATCGTTTATTTACGCCATCGATAAAATACAGAGCCACTCTACCACTCAGGCTAGTGTTTCCCACTAAAAATAGAAAACTCCTAAAAACTTTATCGATAAATCACAATACCATCACTATAAAAGTGCTTGCTGTCTAAAAGCTATTAGCAGTTGCCGACGGAAAGCGCACCTGTGACTGTCATTTCCTACACAGAGATTACCTACGAGGCATTACCTCGGCTTTTACTGCGCATAATAATTATACGCCTCACTTAACTGAATTACATATTGACGATGGTATATCACCGTCCAGATGTCTGTTGTAATTAATAATAATCGTCTCTACTTTCTCCTCTGTTCGCCAGCGCTGATGCTTTGATGGTGGTAGGATGTTCATATCCTCCCGGATAGCGACCACCGTACACATGGTAATAAACCTGCCATAGTGATACACCTTGTGTGGATCGCGTTCCAGGCTTAGCTAGTGTATTTCTGTTTCTCCCTACGGGCTTGCGACATGACTTGATGGTTGGTTGAGGTGGGTGTAGGGGTCATCCGCCTATCCCGTCGCAGGCCCTTCGATTAGCTTCTTCCCTCTTCGAACTGTGAAGAAGCATTCATATAGGTCGGCATGATTATGGTGACTACCGACAGACTCATTGTTTATTGGTAGTTACTGGTTGTTTTAGACTGCAATACGCTTACCATCAGGTGCAGTTCAGTCACTTTGTAATGCTCGGATAAAAAAATATCTACAGCGTGACTCTACTCTCTCAAAAATGTTACGAAGTTTTTTTTATTGGAACGTAGTTCCTTATCGCGCGTTGCGAAAGGGGGCTAGACGGAAAAAATTGGTACGAAAAGTTGGCACGAAAAATTTTGTCACGACATAATTTTTTTAAATTTAATTTGATATCTAGCACACAAAGTTAAAGTCGAAATTCCGTTAATAAAACAGATGGTTGTGAAACTTATGACATTTGGAAATGTAGACGCGGTTTGAAATTTGAATTTTTGATTATAGAACACGGCCGTCCGTTATTTTTAAGTTGATAAAAAATGCTATACAATAGCTTTACCGCGGCAGTCTCCGAGTGCCACACGTCTTTTTTTTATTTCTATTTTTCTATTCTATTTCTATGTAATTTTATGTTGTCAAACAAAAATAAAGAGACCTATTTTGTTATTTCAGTTGATAATTTGAATTTTTTGCAATTTGTGTCGATTCTACATTAGCCGATGGAACTTCGTTCCTACCTGGTGTCCCACGACACACACCAATTTTTGTTTATATTAAGTTCCCTAGAATTCAATTAAAACTTTCTAAATGTATAATCACGATTTTTTACGGCTTACAAATAACAATACTTTATTTATCTTTCATCTTTAGGGACTGACTTTATATTTTTACGTTTATTGAATAATAATTAAATTATTTTTAACTTAGTTGTCCTCAATAATTGTGGTCCAAAAATATTACTCAGCTAGGACGCTGTTAAACTGAAGACAGTTTTGTTATCTTCATTAAATTCTCTTATTTCACTGTATGTAAGTATAGTTATGGTGCTGCCACACCGCTGCATGTTTAAATATGTTTACAAATATTTTCAAACAATATACATTTACTAACAAATGTTAGGAATTGTTAGATGTCTTAAGTGCTCCTACACTGATAGAAAATGTTTACAAACACATATAACCTTTGAAAACATGACATCGGCTCGCAATTTGGATTTACATTTCGATGCGTCTACACGAAAAACGAAAATGATAAAAAATGTTTTATTTGTTAACCAACAATTTTGTTTAGAAATGTTTATTACCTAACATGAAAACATTATCTAACATTGTGATAAGATGTGATCAAATGTTTAATAATGTTTGTAAACATTTTAAAATAGCGGTGTGGCAGCACCATTAAACACATTCTGCTACAACTCAGATTTATACAGCTCTTGAAACGGACTGTGAGAGTTCAACGAAACTGCGTCTCGGTGCTAACTTTTATTTCTAAGTTTAAATTTATTCCTGCATCGCGATTCTATTGAAAATGTACAAAGGATGCTTCAAGGATGTTCTCTACCTTTGGCATTTGTTTTCAGCACTTGTATTTGCACTTTTTATTTTAATTTACGCTGGCATTCTCTGAGAATAATTTGTTATTCTGTAATAGAAGTCAAAGTTTTCTTTGTTCCTTTACTTTTCCGTTAAATAAATCTTGTATAATCTGAAACACGGTTGTATTTTATTGTTTTTTTTAACTCACGAAAAAAGGGGTATAATAAGTCTGCCCCTTTTTCTGTCTGTGTGTATTTATCTGTGGCATCATAGCGCCTAAACGACTGGGCCGATTTGAATGCAGCTTTTTTATTTGGAAGGAAATTTTGTCGAGAGTATTTAGCATCTTGTTAATAGATCGTACCTATCGCTTCTGTCTACCTATGTGGGATACACGCGCGATATTATATAGAAAAACTAGCTTTTGCTCGCGGCTCCGCCCGCGTGAAAAGCATTTTCCGGGTTAAAAGTAGCCTGTAACCGTCTCCAGGGTCCCATCTATCCCTGTAGATAAATTCATCAAGATCGGTTCAGTGATTTAGGCGTGAAAGCGTAACAAACAAACTCACTTTCGCACTTTCATCCCCCTTTTCATCTCTTATTAACTCTCTTAAAATTCCTGAAATACGTGTTTATTTGTTTTACGTCAATAACCGAAATACAAAATTTTGTTTATGTAACTTTCAAAATGACGGACTTTCATACATTATATCATCCCCTATTTTGACCCCTTTGGGGTGGAATTTTCTAAAATCCTTTCTTAGTGAGTGCTTATATAACAAAATGAATATACAGTCCGAATTTCATGCTCGTAGCCTTGATAGTTTGCGCTCGGCGATGATGAATCAGTCAGTCAGTCAGGACATGTTATTTTATAAGTATAGATGTATTCCTATTTCACTACATACACTACACGCACAGAAATGAAGCGCATCGGACACGCTATTCCAGTGTGCTCGAAAACTTGATCTGTTAAGTTGTCCTGGAGCAGGGCTGCCGAAAAGTCACGCGGGTGGCGATTCGTGCAGCGTTGTAGACATCTAATGTCTGTCGGCAGTCATTGTCCGTACTGGTTTAATGCATGCTTATATGTGAACCGATACACACACGCAAAGCCATGCCTCACGTAAGTCCTCGTAGGTCTCTGACGAGTCGTGAGAGGCGATCTTCCGACAAGTCCCACCCCGGGTGGTTGGTTCATGTATTTGGATGTTTTACACCTATTGTGCATAGGAAATAATTACGGGTTTGTTCTCTGTGAATAGAATAAATTGGTTTGAAAGTGATAATTTTATTTGTGATCTATTATATTTAAAGTCATCTCAGATTAAATTCCTAATAATATATTTTGAAAAATGCTCTGCTCTGAATATGTATTCACACAAAATAATGATAAATAAATGTACGTTAAGCTTTGTCTATCGGAGTAACCATTTCTATTTACTTCCTCCTTCATTATGGGGTAATCCCAAGAGGCCAAGGCATCGCACATCAAAGGGCTTTGCGCATCGCTCTTGGGTAATATTTGGAAAAAATATATTGAGTAATATATTCCGTGTTGCTTTGACTCAAAAGTAGTTAATAAAAAACAAATATTTCCTACACACATTATACACATCTAAGGACGCCTTAGTGCAATTGTATTACGTAGGCGGTACGTTTGCTGTGCTGAGGTCTCAGGTTCGATCCCGATTTAACACCATGTATACGGTGGTCGCTATCTGGGCGAATATGAATATCCTAGCACCAGCTAAACAATTTGTGACATTTAATAAAACAATTTGACACTTCTGCCGGGTCACTACTACAGATTTTTTTTATCCTGGCTCGGCAAAGTGATTACGCTACGCCTTATGATAAGTGTAGCGCAATCCAAGAATAGTGTCAACCAACGATAAACAATGTGTCCATCGTACGTCGGCAAGATCATGCCGGCCTGCCCGGGCCAAGGGGGAGGGGAAGGAAAAAGGGATTGGAAAAGGATCAGGGGGCAAGCCCCCTGGGGAGAACCGGATATACACTGGCTGACCCTGGAACGCGATCCACACAAGGTGGGCCACTATGGCGGGTTTTAGCACCAGTGTACGGTGGTCGCTATCCGGTCGGATACAAGTATCCTCCCACCAGCAAAAGCAAGTTCTAAAGATAAAAGCCATTTAAAGTTAGGACAGACAGACAGAGATGACAGACCAAGAGTGATTTGGTAGGCGTTATAACTGCAATAACTTTCCAACTTTTTCAAAGTCATTTCGCGAACTGCGATGAAATCAGTCATCTATCTAGAATAAACTCTTATATCGGGAAATTTATGCATCCCAAGAGTCTGCGCCCGGTTCAGCGAACCGCACTTGTGAACTTTTAATTTTTTATCCACTGGTGTGGACTCGACGGTTTCACCAGACTCATTCACCGGAATATTTTCCTTGAAAAAGTTCCTCAATGTAAGTACAGACTCCATTCTTGTGTTGCAAACTTTTTAACGTTGTTTTATGAGTTGTTTTGTTGGCTTGATTTCTTTTTATGTCATTCTGTGGGATTTAGACCGGTGATTTTCCAATTTGAAACATAATTAAATTATAGTAGAATCAAACCCATTGTAAAAGGAAGAGAATACAACAAAATTGATAGGAAAAATAAATTAACGGCGATCTGAGGTCGGGAAGTGGGAAGGGGGGGGCTTTTAAGGGTAAAAAACGGTTTATCTCGATTTCCGGAAAAACTACAAGTCCTATGGAAAAAAGTTAAATCGCAAAGTTGTAGGTAATAAAAAGATCTACAACTTTTGTATACACACTTTCTTCACATAACCTCAAAATATATGTGAAAAATTCAAATAACCAAGTTTCTTGTTTTTATTTTTATCTATTATAATAAATCATTTTTTTTACGAAATTTGGTGAAAACTTACCTTTTTGTATCCCAAATACACTGTATTTTTTTTTATTTAAAATATTTATTTTTGCACCTTATTTTGACTTAATATCGAAAAAGCAGCCTAATTTTCAAACGAAAATTCTCACGTCAAAATATGAGCTTTTTTAAAAAAGTCTGTTGGTTTCTTGTTCATTGAATTCTCTACTTTCTGATGGTGTAAAAAAATATATACATTACTATGGTAAATGTGCTTTACATTATCATAATCTTGAAACATTACAACAATTTCTAAGCTATAATCTACAGAATCTATTACATAAGCGTCTAAAATTTCAATATCTTTAAAAGGATCTGGCGATTCAACGATTTTTAAGAGTCTCTCGAAGTTTTAAGCGAGGGCCAGCGCGGGAGAGGTTGTGAATTTATCGTCATTTTTCAAGTCCTATTCCTGAATGGAAAGGGGACCCCATTGTTTTGAGTTTCATATCGATATTTCTCATTTCAAGTGTCTGATGGTATTTAACTTAAAAGCATTTACAAATCACTTCTTTTCATATTTACTTTTAAGCAATCGTGATTTTGTCAAGCGATTGCTAAAATCAAGATGTAAATATTTTTTGCTTTTTAACTTTGAGTTGGTTTTATTTTTTAATAGAAAGTTTTCATGTTACTATATTTAATTTAATAAATACACCCGACAGTCACACACATAGTCCTGACCCCACAGTAAGATACGAGGCTTGTGTTGTGGGTATCAGGAACTACAAAAGACTTTCGGTCTCACAACACCCAGACTCGAAACAAATATTTGTGGATTACACAAACATTGGTCTCAGTGTGAGGATCGAACCCGCGGCCTCTTGTTTCACAGCCGACTACTCGCCCGCATAGGCACGGAAGATGTCAAATTTAGTAGAAGAATCATCAAAACTGGTGCATAAATGTCAAAATTAAGGTCTTTCATCCCCGATTTCACCCTTTACGTTTGAAATAAATTCTTTAAATATAAATGAGACCACCGCCACAGTAAACCCTTTCGAATAGAGAAAGAAATACACCAATCGGACCACATTTGATGGATTTATCCGAGAACATAATTATATTAAAAATATGTATACAGAGGAATTGTGAATGACATATTTTTTGCGTCGGTTAAAAATAAATACATCAAACTTGTTCTCGTTACATCTGGATTCTGAACAAAGTATATAAAATCACAGACCAATCAACGAAAACAATCCTCAGGTAGCGCAGTTCCTTTCATAGTTTATACATATCTCACCAAGCGTACTCTTATTGCTGACTACACGTTTGAACTTGTTTTCAGTAATTCAGCTGAAAATATCAAAAACATATCTTTTTTTTATCCTAGCTCGGCAAAGTGACTACGCTACACCTGATGGTAGTGTAGGAGTGTAGCGCAATCCAAGAATAGTGTCGACCAACGATGAACAATGTGTCCATCGTAGGTCGGCAAGATCATGCCGGCCTGCCAAAGTTCCTGGGATGAACTACGGCGTCCCCGCTAACAGAATACTGGCGACCCCGCAATATCTCATCCCAGGGCCAAGGGGGAGGGGAAGAAAAAGGGATGGGAAAAGGGTTAGGATCAGGGGTCAAGCCCCCTGGGGAGATCCGGATATACGCTGACTCTGGAACGCGACCCAAGGTGGGCCAGTATGGCAGATTTTAGCACCAGTGTACGGTGGTGGAAGTGGCCGCTATCCGGTCGGATAGCAAGTAGGTTCCCACCAGCAGAAACCATCTTTATAACCTAAAAATAAAAGTAACCTATTTAGGAGTGCCATTTCTGTCTTTAACCGACGCAAAAAGCCAAAGAGGTTCTTAAATTGTCTGTAGTTTATGTTTTTATAAGTTCATTCATTCATAATTCTGCCAAACTTGGACCAATTTTAATGATACTTTCAATAAATAAAATGTAACATATTTTTTAACAAATAATAAAACCACCATAAATTAAATGCTATTTTTATATTTCTTTTTAAATCGTTTTTGAATCTATGATTGATAGCAGCGGCTTAAAACTGTTTAATATACATTTTTACTTTTTTTGTGTTGGGTTTATTTTGTTAAAACGGTTTTATTTTATTATTTTGAGGACTAACTTCACAATGTTTGACGTTCTATACGTTAAATGGTTAGTTTTTTATTAATTATTTAAAGTTCTGAGTAGGTATATATTATTTTTCTACCAGTTCATATGCCAGGCTACTTTTGGTGAGTAGCATTTATGCAGAGGTGGTGAAAAAGGCTCTCAGTGAAAGAAAAAAAACGTCGAATTGAAATACTCGCCATTTATTCGTATGTTAAAACAGATATATTTTGGACAAACTAAAATATATCCCACCGGGTAGTCAAAGTGATATGATATTATGACCGTAACACAGGTACTATGTATTGAATTCACTATGATTGACGCGAATTCTAACAACAAGACGAAGCGAAAACAAATAACAAAAAACAAAATAAGAATAAAAGAAAACAAGGTAAACACCGATTCGTATTTTATATCGGATTTATTAGACCACTGAGGCTTCGCACCGGGTGAGTGTTGCCAGACAAACGTGCGGTTTGCCGTATTCGAAGGATCTAGAAATAATTCGAAAGATTGTTTAAAACAGAAACAGCTTGTGGTAGGATATACATATCCGCCTGGATAGCGACCATGGTACACATGGTGTTAAATCCTGCCGTAATGACCCATACACCTTGTGTGGATCACGTTCCAGGATCAACCAGTGTTTATCTGGCTCTCACGAGGAGCTTGCAACATGATTTGATGGTTGGTTGAGGCAAGGGTAAGTATAGGAATACGTCCTTGTATCCCTGATATTAAGTAAAATAAGTACAATCATATAATGTAATGTATGTAATAATTATATAATTCCCCTCCATTTTTTCGATGGTTAAAAATAAATTTGTTGAGAGATTGGTATTGGATCGGTATTTTTATTGGATTCAAGAGTAAGCCAGCTGTAATGAACAAACAGATCCGTCTCCGAGAAAAAAATTCTCAGGAAACAATTACAATTTTCTGGAGCTATATTAGACGGCAACACAAAATACGCACTGGGGAAAAATTGAAATGAATAAAAGATGAGGTGCGAGAAACGATCCCGAACTCCCGGACTCACTTTGATAGTGCGGTATTGTAGGTGGCGATTTTTTTTTCGACTGTAGATACTTAACTTTTGAGTCAATATTTTTTTGCGCTTTATTTCTCTTTTTATAGAGCCCTATGCTCACACTACAACACTAAATAATAAGGACACAGTGACGAGCTCTGGTGGATAACTAGGGTAATCGGGAAGGGGTTGATCTTGCTGCTGTTGATCTTGCTACGCCGCGTCATACTTCATATGACGCGGCGTAAATTAGAGTTCGTTGTTATATTTCAACTGTGTCTGTGTTATCTTTATTATTATCTCTCCATTTCGAGCTCAGCCACGGATGTGCCGTAGCCTATTCATGTCGACAAGACGCCGCACGCTGTTTATTCGTTGTGGCTTTTCTGTGCGACAGGACTTTTAAATCTAAATTGGGCCTACTTACTTACTTATAAGCCTAACTAGCAATATTTGCTCACATCAGCGTATCGGAACTGCAAGGTTCACCGTCGACGGATACGTCGTGGCCATCATCATTATCATTCGTTGTGTCTAGTGACACGTCAAAACTATGACGAGTAGACTGCATTTCATCCATATTTCGTTATCACACGTCTTTTAACTACACCATAATAGTTTTGGTATCGCCTTGATCGCTTACTCAGTCAGTAAGGTCCTTAGAAGCCCAACATACTTCAAAGGTCAGTCGGACGTTTCCTCAGGTGTTGTGAGTGTTAAAGACACTGATTATCAGGTGAATCACGAGCACATTTCAAAAAACGAGCACATTCAAAAATCACATTTCAAAAAATATACTTTCAGTAATGTAAGTTTCAAATAACACAACTAAATATAGGCTAGTATTGATAAAATAATTTCGTCCGGAACAATGGCTCCGGTCGCGTAAAGCCATTGTCTGATCTAGCGCTGTATAATGTCATTTATTTAAAGAGTGGTAGAGCCACACTGTAGACAGTTTTATCTACAGCATCAATGTGCCGGCTCGTTACCACTGTCTCACAGAAAACTGACGTAAATCAGCGGCTTACTGCTGCATTTCGTACAATGAGTAAGAAATCCGGAGGCCAAAATCTTCCTCCCTTTTCCAATCCATTAAATATCCCTTCCCTTTAAGGTCGGCAACGCGGCTATGATTCTTTTGGTATTGTAGGCGTACATGGGCAGTGGAGATCACTTGCCATCAGGTGACCCACTTGCTCGTTTGCCGGTCGATGCTATAAACAAATGACAAGGTTACCTTATTTTATAATGGACAACAGCATGTAGCTGTTCTATTCTCGACTAAATTAAAACGATTGCTGAGTGAGCAAATGATAAGGAGGCATCGGGTCGACGACCAATCGGCACATAGATTGATGGCATTTGAAGAATTCCACGATTGTATCCTATCGTAAGAGGCGAATAAATGAGGTCATCTAGGGTCACAGATGCGCAGTGAGAAGTTTGCAGCCTTCGTATTTAATGTACATTTAATAACATAACCTCGAAATAGGCGGCAGTGCGAAATATGTTGCTACCAGAACCGTCAAAAGGAGTAGTGTGAGAGGCTTATGTAGACTGGTCACAAAGCGTTCTATCAGCAATCCAGAGCTCACTCCGGATTCCCCCGGAACACTACCGAATCACACTGCAGGCTTTTAGTCGGTATGGCAGTATCGGCATTTTGATATGATTGTTGATACATATCTTACTTTTATTATTATACTGACTTGTCATAAGCACTATTTTAATTATTTATATCAATAATTTATTTCATTTATTCTTTCATTCATAAACGGGAAAAGTGTACAGCAATAAGAAAAACATGAGGATAGAAACACTTACGTATGCTCTGTTTCATGAGTTTCGAATTTTGCGGCTTGAAAAATACTTCACATTCGGCGTTTTGCAAAACACAGATATATCATTACGCAGCCCGGTTCGGGATGGGAATTTATTGCTCCTGTTACGATCTCCATTGTAGGACCCCCGAAAAGCCTCTTAGTCGGCTCGTTTATTCCTTATATATAATTGTAAGGGTATGTTTGGGAACGGGCAAATGAATTAACAGAAACAATGTAGTTAAGGCCTTTTAGCTTTAGAAGTACGGGGGGTTTTGCGATGAATCTGAGAGCCAAATTAAACGAGTTAGTAATTTAGGGATCAGATTTTACAAGTAAGGTTTAAGTAGAGGCGAGGTAACTTCTGAGACTCAACAATAACAAGACTCTCTTAGGAAGCCGATCCTATTCCTCTGAAGCAGAAGTGATATAATACTTCTATGGTATTAATATGTGCCCATGATAATATTATCCAATACCAGAAATATTTTTCTTTTTCGGTTATTGACAATTCGAAAAAATATTTTGTATACATAATTGATACCACGATCTCACAGATCTCAGTGTGGTATGTCGCCACCAAACCTATGAGACTGTAATAATTTTTCTTTTTAGAACATAAAAGTAATAATGAAAACGTGTTTTTTTATATTTAATTGAATGACGAGACGAGCAAGTGGCTCGCCTGATGGTAAGCGCCACGCCTGCCCATAAACAGATGCAACACCACACAGAACTTTGAGTTATAAAGCACTGCATGCGACTGGATTGCGCTCGTCACCCCGAGACATAAGATGTAAAATCTCATAATGCCCAGTAATTTCAACGGCTTCATTCAAATAAAAATAACACAAAAAATCAAAAACAACAACTTAATTGTCAAGTTATATTTTGAATTATTTTTTTTATCCGAGCACGGCAAAGTCCCTGCACTACACCTGATCGTAAGCGTAGAGCAGTCCAAAAAACCAGCAACCATCGATAAACAATGAGTTTATCGGTGGTCACCAGAATCATGCCGGCCTGTATAAATGCATCTTCCCTCTTCGGAGTGTTCTTAACACCAGTGTACGCTATCCTCCCACCAGCAATTAATCCAACATTATAAAAATGTATAGTCTGAAGCGATTTTATTTCAAAGCACGCTATCGCACTGGAGACAGTATCGATATGCTCAACCACCGGTAAAACAAGCCCCCATTGTCCCCTCCTATCTGAAGATACCGTTTTAACCAACTTATAAATACCATCCTTAAACATAAAATACATTCAACCTGCACCCACCGACAGCTTTGACAACCGCAGAGTTAAGTTTGTCGCGTCGGATGACATGGCCACTTTAATCAATGCAGACGATTAGACGAAAGTAATCTTTGTTTCAAAGTAATTAATGTTACACCGCATGTTGGTGTTAGTTTGCGTAGTCAACTACGGTGGTTAAGCACTCAATGTACCCTTTATCTTAGATTAAAAATGTGGGTGGTTTCACTATAATATGGATAAACTCATTGTTTGTCGATGGTCGCTGGTTTTTAGGACTACGCTTACCATTAGGTGTAGTATAGTTATTTTTCCATGCTCCGATAAAAAAAAAGATTTTAATCTTTATATGAGGCTGAACCTTAACCAATACACAAAGAATCATTATGGTCCACATTCGGCGGAGATATCTCAACATAAATAAGAATATGGACAATTAAGAACCTCCTTTGTTTTGAAATCAATTATAAAATATTTTATGATTTTCAACTGTGGTGTATTGCTCCCTACGCGGAAACTACATAAAAACTGGGGAAAAAATAAAACTAGGAAATCCAAGGCACTTTATAAATATCTAAGCTCTAAGTACCATAAATGTACACACTTTATTTGCCCAGTAAGTGTAGTCACGTGTACAATAGATGTCAGAGGCAGATTTCTACCTTTCCTGCAACTGATACCGTTTTATTTTCTCATGCTCTTTATTTAGCTCTTAGTGAATTAAATATTTTATTATTTTTACTAGTCCTGTATTATATACGTCCCATTGCTGGGCACGGGCCTCCTCTACTGAATGAGAGGGATTAGGCGTTAGTCCACCACGCTGGCCTAATGCGGGTTGGCAGACTTCACATACCTTCGAAAAATCTTATCGAGTTCTCAGGTGTGCAGGTTTCCTCACGATGTTTCCTTCACCGTTAAGGCAAGCGATAATTAACAAAATATACACTTAGAAAAGTCAGTGGTATACTCTTGGGGCTGGTTTCGAACCTGCGACTTTCGTCTCGACAGTCCATACCACTCCCCGCTGAGCTATCGAGAAGTTTTTTTTTAATAATAAGAATTAAAATATTGTGTTTATCATGTTTTATGACATCGCATGATTGGATTGCAGCGTGCTTAGGTGAGAAAACGGCAAGGTCCTAAGATCAAATCCGTGGTCGAACAATGATAATTTCTGCCATAGACACAAGCCTTGTGTGGATCGCGTTCCAGTGTATCCGGTTCTCCCGAGGGGCTTGCGATATGACTTAATATGTGGGATAGGTATAGGGGTACATCCTTGTATCACTATGTCTGCATTGGTTATCCACTTGTCCTGTCGCTGGTCCCTCGATTTGCTTCTTCCTTCTCCGAAGATGGAAGAAGCATTTATACAGGCCGGCATGAATGGTGACCACCGATAAACTCATTGTTTGTCCGTCGTTGCTGGTTTTTTCAGGTTGCAACTATTCACTTTAGAATAGAATATTACTAAAAGAAATTCACAAGAATTAAAAAATAAAACCAAAACAGTTACACCTCACAAAATCCTTTGTCTCGTAATTGAAACTAAAGTCTCAATTTCTATCGCAGACTTTTAACGCGAGGAATTTCAAGCCAGACAGACGTTTCCAAAAATGTTGTATAACTCCAAATGCATTTGCTTTACGCACAATGCACTCGAAAACTACGCTTCAAACAATGGATACAATTAAAAAGATAAAGTTTCTCTCCGTCCTGCAACTCTGCTAGACACTACAGATAGGATCACAGTTTAAAAATCATGCAATGGGTGAGTTATGGGCGTACAAAGTTCTTAGTAAAGTAACAAAATCCAAGAGCAGCCCTTAAATAAGCTCTTAGTTAAGTGCAGATTTCGAGATTTACCTGCTTGATTCGCTTTTGTTTCCCGTTGCAATGCACCGATCACGTATACAGTTTCATCCAGTTTTACTAGTTTGTTAGCATAAACAAAACTTAGCGAAAGCGTCTAGAAGAGAATTGAGTGGTGCGGTGCGTTAAAAAGACGGTAAAAATCTGAACAGGCTTGTATCAATAATTCACCACTTGACCACGAAGGCTGAAAAGTTTTCGAAACGTCGGGATTAAAATTAATGAAAAACCGCGATATAATCCGTTTAAATTAGTTTTATTTCAATGAGTAACATTAACGTAACAACATAAACGTAAGAAATCATTAGCTTTGTAACAATAATAACTTGAGTTGATAACATAAATACTACTTAGTAGGTACTACTGACATCAATCGCTTAAAGACATCTTTATAGTCATCATCATACACATTGACACACTGAATGGTTTTCAGACTGTGACATAATAGTACCATCCGTGAGGATTTACATCAAACTTTTTGTTCTCCATAGCTCTCTTGACTATTGTTTTGTAGAATTTCACAGCTCTAAGCATCCTAGAAAATGTTGAGATACTTCGGCTGCGTTTTCTTTTTAGTCAATGTACACCTACTATTTAGTCATGAAAATATATAATGTAGGTAAACTAATATAGGTAAGTTAGCGATAGCTCAGCGGGGAGTGGTACGGACTGTCGAGACAAAAGTCGCAGGTTCCAAACCAGCCCCAAGAGCATACCTCTGACTTTTCTAAGTTACATGTATATTAATTGTTAATTATCGCTTGCTTTAACGATGACGGAAACATCGTGAGGAAACCTGCATACCTGAGAACTCGATAAGATTTTGCGAAGGTATGTGAAGTCTGCCAACCCGCGTTGTGGACTAAGGCCTAACCCCTCTCATTCAGTTGAGGAGGCCCGTGCCTAGCAGTGGGTCGTGCATAATACAGGGCTATTAAAAAAAACTGCAAATTATCGACCGTTCCATTAAACTGCTTAAGCGGTTGTAGGTAGAGCCACTGTGGTAGTTTAATCTGCAACATGACTGGCCAACAAGTTCTACCATGTGAAATAAGTGGTAGATTATTCCAGCAGTGTGCAACTATTGTGTGTGTGCACTATATATACATGCAATATATTTATGTTTATAAGATTATTCCCATGTATGTAGTCATTTGAATTAGGGTTTTTTTTTATGGCATAGGCCGGCAAACGAGCAAGTGGGTCGCCTGATGGCAAGTGATCTCCACCGCCCATGTACGCTCACCACCAGAAGAATGATGGGCGCGTTGCCGACCTTAAATGAAAGGGACAATTAGGGATTGGGAAGGGGAGGGGATTTGGGCTTCCGGATATCTCACTCACCGTACGAAACGCAGCAGCAAGCCGCTACTTTGCGTCGGTTTTCTGTGAGACAGTGGTAACGACCCGGTCGGGCAACCCATTTATGCTGTAGACAAAACTGTCTACAGCGTGGCTCTACCACAGATAAATAAATATAATTAAAGTGATTTGTGAAATTGAAGCGATACCTACTTAGCACGGTAACTGTAGCGGTACCGGAGTAGATAGATACGTATACAAGTGTTTAAATTACACTGCGAGCTGGTAACAACGAGCTACTAAGTCAAATCTGTTTATTTGTACAGATTATTATCGAAGGCGATTTTATCTATAAACTTATTTTTAATTTTCGAAAAATGAGAGGTTCTCAATTCGAATATATTTTTGTATATGTATAACCACGCATATCATTATACATAATGATTCGAATTTCGAAATTTCGGAAGTCCGTTTTTGGGTCTAAGTGTTGTAGGACCGCAATTCCCTCGTTGTTCCTCCCCACGATACAGGGTTAACCTAGTATGGGGTCAGAACTATTAAGTATATTTAATTTATAATGCCGAGTAATTTCACTGGCTTCAATTTCCTTCAAACCGGAACAGTAGAAGAATAGGTCAGATATAGCAGCGTCAATTCTTTAGCTGCAGTGCTTCAGCAGTAATTTGTTTATGCAGTTTTATGCAGTGAGCTAAGATCGGGTGGTAGGATATTAATATCCGCCCGGATAGCGACTACCGTACACATGGTGTTAAAACCTGCCATAGTGATTCACACGCCTTGTGTGGATCGCGTTCCAGGATCAGTCACTGTATATCCGGTTCTTCCGAGGGGTTTGCTACATGACTTGATGGTTGGTTGGGGCGGATATAAGGGTACATCCTTGTATTACTGTGCCTGTATCGGTCATCCACCTATCATGTCGTAGGCCCCGATTTACTTCTTCCCTCTTCGAAGAGCGAAAAAGCATTTATACAGGCCGGCTTGACTCTGGTGACCATCGATAAACTCGTTGTTTGTCGGACTGCACTATGCTTACCATCATATTTAGTGCAGTTATTTTGCCATGCTCGGATAAAATAGTGTATTTCATTTCATTTCCTTTCACAATGTATAAAGATCCCTAAAACAGAAGAAAAAAAGGTTAAAACAGAAATAAAACTAATTTAAACGCATTTATCGCGGTTTTTTATTAATTTTGATCCCGACATTTCGAAAACTTTCAGCCTTCTTGGTCAAGGGTTGGTAGTCAATCCAAAATTAATAAAAAAAACTTGAGAGGTGTCAAGGGACACCCGGATGGAACGAAGTTCCTTTCGATTAATTAGTGAAGGAATTTTAATAAAATTTTATTTGTCTATCTATTGTAGTTTCTGAGATATTTGAATTTTTAGAGATATTTTTACAGATCTTTCTTACTGGGGGGTCGAAATTTATTTTTATTGGGGCCAAAGTGTCGGGCTCAATAAGCCGATTGCGACAAGCCATCGCACGACCCTCTAGCCTCAAAAATTACCGATTTAGGCCGAGGGGGGGTGAGGACAAATTGGGTGGGGGTAGGGGGAACGGGTTTGAACACCTGGTACTTCCATAATTCTCGAAGCTCCAGGGAGGTCGGCTAGCGTTGGCTGGTCAATCGGCGCGCGTGACGTCACCCGGAAGGTTCTCGATTTCTCTCGAACCTTCCGTTGATCGATGGACTGCTCGCGCTTGACCACCTCTCGGGCTTGACTAAAATGATCTCGATCTCGGGGGGGACGGAGGGTCCGAAGGGAGCACACCGGCTGCTACGTCGCCCAGCCCGTAAATCGGCGAGCACCGGCCGGTCTTACAGTCTACGTGACGTCACACCGAACGTTCTAGAGAGTTCCAGAACATTCGATGTGAGTCGTAATATTAAACAGTCATCCCGTAGACTATATATTAGACACTGTATAATCTGGAAGCAGCCAACATTCAAATATTTTATGATAGGTAATTTGGTGACTGGCTACTAAGGGCGCATTTATATGACAAGGAATCCCACCGCGTTGTGGCCGCGCGGCCGCCGCGCTCGAATCACTCGAAAAACTAATGTAAACTCTATTGACTAAGCCATAATGTTTAATACTTCGCAACGCTCCAACCACGCGGCGACTGCGCGATCGTGTAAACGGCCGCACGAAATTTTTCGCGTCGTCTAAACGCAGCCTAAACGGTGGACCGCCGCGCCGTGTTCGATAATCAAAAATTCTAATTTCAAACCACGTCTACATTTCCATATGTCATAAGTTTTACTTTTATTAACGGAATTTCGACTTTAACTTTGTGTGCTAGATATCAAATTAATATTATATTTATTCTTGGTCGGAGAATTATGTCGTGACAAAAATTTCGAGCCAACTTTTCGTACCAATTTTTTCCGTCTAGCCCCCTTTCGCAACGCGCGATAAGGAACTACGTTCCAAAAACCGCGATAAAATCCGTTTAAATTAGTTTTATTTCCATGAGTAATATTCCCGTAAATATAAGAAATCATTTTTCTATCTTCATTATTTTAATATCAACTAAAATGTATTTGTACCTCCATGATCAGTCCCCGGAGTCACCACACGAACGAGTAACTCCTAGTTTTGAACTTTAATTGCCCGTGACCTGAACCCACTTGTGACTTGTTCCACTTGGCTTTATTACCTCTACGAAGCCTCTATGTCTTACACCCGTTATAATGTCCTGGGACGCGTAAGTTTTTCGAGTACCATCCACTGGAAGGCTTTAAATGAAGGAATTAAATGAATCAATAGATCCAACAATTTCAGAAAGTGGATAGGTAGTAGGTATCTCGAATAGAGTCTGTTTTAATAGTTGGTAGTTACACCTCTGCCTATCTTTTGGGGGATTACAGGCGTGAGTCCGGATGTATTTCTTCAAATTCAGAAATTCAAAAGAAATAAAAAGTCAGTGCCTGCCATTTAGTAAAATAAGGTGGAGAAAATAAAGAAAGTTTTTACAAAAGAAGTGATTGTCGAAAAATTACCACTAAATATAAAAGTACATTTAAGCAAACATTTAGTTTTTCAATAGAGTCTCATCGGCAACCCATCGGAAAACCATACTAACGCCACAATGACACCATTAAATTGTAGATTACCAAAACAGTCAAAACTAACAAGCTCAGTCAAACCTAATGATGGACCATTATGAAAAAGTAGCAATAGCAATAAAGGCCCTAGGTCCAGTGTATAATTATCAGGATAGAAAAGGCGAGTAGGTCTTTAAAGCAGCGCTAGCTCACCGGGGAGTGGTACTGACTGTCGAGACGAAAGTCGTAGGTTCGAAATCAGGCCCAAGAGCATATCGCTGCTTTAAAACAAAAGGGCCACAAATCAAAAAAATTCAAAATCCTTTTTATTGTAAAAATTCAAATGTTGTCGGTTATATTTTCATAATTTAAAAAGATCCCCATGAATTTCTCACTTTAAGCAATAAAAATACTACTGACGCCTTTTTTGTATTTTCGAATTTACGCTGCAACATTATGTGCAAAGCTGCCATTTTGTGAGTTGCGGCCCGAACGTTGACGAAAGTGCACGTTTGTTTCGTGCTAAAGGGCCATAACGCTAAAAAATCCCTTGATTAAACTTTTATTATTTAAACAAAAGTGCCATATTTTGAAAAACGTCCGTTTTGCATATAATATTCATGTAAGTATCACATATTTTACTTAATAAAAAGGACCATATTGCAAAAAAGCCTGTTTTGTCTATAACACTTTATAGGAGTTGTAATAACAATTTAAAAACAAAAGTACCATATTTTGAAATAAGTATGTTTTGCATAGAAGATGCATTTAGGAGATAATAATTACGTTATTTCAAAAGGGACATGTTAGGAATACGTCCGTTTTGCTGGTGATTTTTTCTAGGTTATAGTAATTATTAATGAATAAAAGTTATTATTTTGATATACATTTGCATTGTATATTTATTTTTAAAAGTAAAATCATGTTATTTTATAATTAAATAGACTATTTTTGCTTATTATTTTTATTTTAAGTTTCTTTTATTAAGGTAAAGGTTTATTTTATGCATTTTAACATTTGTTTTAATTATTTTTTATATAATGAACAATTGAGCGCATAGGATACTCAACATGGTAAAGTACAAAAACCAAATCAAGCAGCCAAATGACAATGATGAAACTTTATTTAAAAACAGCGACGTTGAAAGTGATCCCTGTATTGAGGAGATGAATAACGCACCAGCATTGAATGACTCCTCGGACAGTGGTTCCATTCCTGATAGTCAATACAATTTCAGTTTATTGATTTTTTATTTGTTTTTGTTTGTATTTGTTTAGTAAGTAATTTAAAATTTAAATTAAAACTTACCAATTACTTTTAAAGGGCACTCTGAAATCACCGCCACGAATAACACTTAACAACGTTTTAGTTAAAAGAAAAGAATCGGTTTGCTACCTTGGGCTAGTTTTAGAACGATTTTTTTCTTTTCTGGAGCATATTAAAAACGTGTGAGAAAAGTATAAACGTAATTTTTATGCCTTGACAAGGATATCAACTTCGACGTGGGGTCTATCATTTAGCACATTAAAAGTCATCTATGGAGCTATTTACTTGGGATGTATTTGCTATGGATCACCTGTATGGGCTGATAGGGCTACTATCAGTGCCGTACGAAGAAAACTGCTCCAAAGCCAACGCCTGGCGTTGATATTCTTGTGTAAGGCGTATAGAACAGTTAGCACCGAAGCTTTGGTGTCCTTGCGGGTGTACTTCCAGTCGATCTGGAGGTGCAGCGTCGCACCGCTATGTACCTGTTACTCTACGAAAGAAAATATGGACAAAAGCTTTCTTACGTCGCGGGAGCTATTAAGAATCAGTCGACTTTTCAAATCGTGCTCCGAAAATGACAACGATCTGCTAAACGAATGGCAATGGCGATGAGACAATTCTACTAAGGGACGGCATCTGTAGCAGTACTTTCCGTCGGTTTGCGATCGTCTAACAAAAACTTGGGTAGAAGTTGATCATTGTGTTTCCCAATTTCTCACGGGTCATGGCAACTTTAAGTTAAAACTGTTTTCATTTAGGTTGGTTGATTCGGCTGCGTGCCCATGCTCTACACTTAACCGCCGGTATGAGCAATCCGAAAATCATATTCTTTGGGAGTGTAGTCTCTGGCAACATGAGCGCAACATTATGTTAGACAGTATGCAAATAACATCTGGAGCTGTATACTATATGGATCTTGTGGAGACTAGAAAGAATTTCCGTGCTTTCCGGCGTTTTTGCCATACCTATTATTGGAATCAAGTATAACAGCTCGCGTGATAGGACCCACTTATGACATCCGTGGTGCTTTACATCTGGCTTCTCCAGTTGTAAATGTCCTTACACTTGAGGTTAATACCTCCTCAATTCATTATTTTGACTCCCGCTTTGCTATGGAGGGAAGTGGACAATTAATATTTCCAACTCTTCCCTAACCTGATTAATTTCGTTGCGGGACAAAGACATTTAGGCATTTCCAGAGACTCGCCAAGGTTCACTGCTCGGTGTCGACAAAAATGCATGCCACTGTTGATCCTGGTGCACAGGAGTTACAGTGGCGGGTGTGTGGGCGGGATAGTCTCTACAAAAGAAAGTAATGTTTTTGTAGCATTTCTTTATATTTCACAGAAGAAAAAGTTGTTTTAGTAATTATTTTTATGTGACATGGTCACTTTCTTTGGTTTATAATATATTTTTTCTAATTTGTGCAAGCTATGGTACAAAATGAACCATGAATACATATTATTTTTAAAACTTGTGACTGTTTTGTTAAATTTTCCCCATAATTCAAACAATATCTTTATATACAAAAGAGACATATCTGCTCATAACTTTTTTTTTAGAAAAAAATACACATAACCGAATTAACCATTAAAAGCAGATTAAAAATATCTTTCTAACAGTGTATAACACCTATTTATCAGTTTTAAAATCACAGAGAAATTATACAAAAACTGATTTTGAAAACTTTAAATGGCTCTCCTGTAAAATTAGGTCTATTCGCGTTGTGGCCCTTTTGTTTTGAAGCAGCGATATAACTCTGACTTTTCTAAATCACGTGTATATTAATTGTTAATTATCGCTTGCTTTAACGGTGAAGGAAACATCGTGAGGAAACCTGCATACCCGAGATAGGATTTTTCGAAGGTATGTGCAAGCGTGGTGGACTAAGGCCTAACCTCCCTCTCATTCAGTAGTGGAGGCCCGTGCCCAGCAGTGGAACATGTATAATACATAGCTAGTATCATTATTATTATTATTTTACGTCTTTATGTGTTCAATCCATGAACATATATTTTTTGTGTATTTTTTAATATAGTGGCAACACTGTTGTGCTGGCAGTACGATATACAAAAAAATGGTGTAAACGCTAGTTTGTACTTGTTGATTGTAATAGAAGTTTATTAAAAACTCATGTTTCGGAATCAAACATTATGAAATGCATAAACTATATTATTAACCAGAAGAAATGACAAATCGTATGTACATGAAAGAAGCGATGGCAATCAGTACACGAGTGTCTGTGCTCGCACAATACATCCGCTATGATATTTCTGTACTCGATTCGCTTCAGTTTTCTTTTTCAATTTCAAACTGTCTGTACATCTCGGTTCGAAACAAGTGCGGAAATAAGGATACCGGCTAGCGTAATGTGGAGCTGACGGTATATTATTGATTTATTTGAAATTTCACGTGATAGAGCCACGCTGTAGACAGTTTTGTCTACAGCATGAATGGGCTGGCTCGACCGGGTCGTTACCACTGTCGCACAGAAAACCGACGTAAAGTAGCGGCTTGCTGCTGCGTTTCGTACGGTGAGTGAGATATCCGGAAGCCCAAATCCCCTCCCCTTCCCAATCCTTAATTATCCCTTTCCTTTAAGGTCGGCAACGCGCCCATGATTCTTCAGGTGGGGGGCGTACATGGGCGGTGGAGATTACTTACCATCAGGTGACTCACTTGCTCATTGCCGGTCTATGCTATAAAAAAATACCAGGAGGTAGGTCCCTCGTATGCGAGAGGCCGGTTGGTTTGGTACCACCGTTTTGTCTAGTTCTGCCGCCAAGCAACAGTGTGTAAGCACTGTTGTGTTTCAGTTTGAAGGACATTGAAGCGAGTGAAATTACTGGGCATTATGATACTTAACATCTTATGTCTCAGGGTGACGAGCGCAGTTCAGTGACATGCAGTGCTTTTTGATTCAAAGTTCTATGTAGTGTTGCTTCTGTTTATGGGCAGTCGTGGCGCTTACCATCAGGCGAGCGCCTTGCTCGTCTCGTTATCCCTGTGTCTGTATCGGTTATCCGCCTGTCCTGTCGCAGGCCCCTTGATTCGCTTCTTCCCTCCGAAGAGGGAATAAGTATTTATACAGGCCGGCATGATTCTAGTGACCACCGATAAATCCATTGTTTATTGGTGGTGGCTAGTTTTTTTGCCTGCACTACGGTTACCATCAGGTGTAGTGCAGTCACTTTGCCGAGCTCGGATAAAAAAAGAAACATCTCAATTCAACAAGCTTTCAGAAAAACATTTGAATCCACAACATTCTTTCCGGAATAAAAGCGTCGCGACGTCTTAAATTTGCTGTTATAGGAAGCGTGTCTTCGAGAGGCCAGCTGAGTTTTACGTCTAATAAAATTTAAATAGTCTGCCGTTTGTTTATATTGGTTGGGACTTGAGTGGTCGATCTTGGGTTCGAAGTTTGCGAACCATTTTTGGAACGAAGTTCCTTACGGCAGGCTTGGAGGGGATAGGGATTTCGCTGCGTGACCGAACTGAAAAAAATGTGATAGTAAAACCGTAAGAAAAATGCGTGGAAAAAATGCGTGGAAAAAATGCGTGGAAAAAATGCGTGGAATAAAAGCGTTAAATGAGAAGTGCGCAGGCGCGACAGTCGCATAACCAGCCAGCGTTAGTTCCTTATTTAAAATGAAATTCATTCAGCCAGTTAGGGCGCGTTTATATGACTAGGAATCCCACCGCGTTGCGGCCGCGCGGGCGCCTCGCTCGAATCACTCGAAAAACTAATGTAAACTCTATTGACTAAGCCATAATGTTTAATTCTTCGCAACGCTCCAACCACGCGGCGACTGCGCGATCGTGTAAACGCGAGCGCGACCGCCGCGCGGCGGCCGCGCGGTTGGTTACAAAGAATTTCAACGTTAAGTCCTAGTTAATAAGACATACATTTGCTATGACTGAAAAATTTCTATTTTTCTATTCTATTTCTATGTAATTTTATGTTGTCAAACAAAAATAAAGAGACATATTTTGTTATTTTAGTTGATAATTTGAATTTTTTGCAATTTGTGTCGATTCTACATTAGCCGAAGGAACTTCGTTCCTACCTGGTGTCCCACGACACACACCAATTTTTTTGTTTCTATACGGAGATAAATGAGCTTGTGTATTGAGCGTCCATCTTATCATCAAATACGAAACTAATCATCTAATCAGTTCACATGTTTGAAGTGATCACTTCTTATGGGAGTGTAAACCGCTTCGTAAGTAAAGCGTTACGGCGCCACTGTATTTGGCTTCCCTTTCTCTCACGCATACGGCACCAGTAGGCAGACTCTTCCTCTCTCACTTTAACCCACATTAGTTTAAGTTAACACTTCTGTCGAGCGTCTCGAGACGCACAAGTTTTCTTTTTATAAGAGTGAATGGTGGGACGTGCAGGTCACTCGTCTGATGGTAAGCGTCACGCCTACCCATAAACAGAAGCAACATCAAGCAGACCTTGGAGTTATGAAGTACCTCATGGTATTGGAGCGCGCTCCTCGCTTAGAGACATAAGATATCTCTAAATACCCGGTCATTTCACTAGGTTCTATGTCCTACAAACCAGAACACTATAGCACTGATACATTGCTGCTTGGTAGCAGAATTAGACAAGCGGTGGTATCTATCTAGCCAGCCTCCAGCATATTAATTTATTTTATTTCTTTAATTTAATTGAATGACGAGACGAGCAAAGCGCTCGCCTGATGGTAAGCGCCACGCCTGTCCATAAACAGCAGCAACACCTTCAGAACTTTAAATTATAAGGCACTGCATGGCACTGAACTGCGCTCGTCACCCCGAGACTGATAAGATCTTAATTCACAATTCCCAGTAATTTCATTGGCTTCAATTTCCTTCAAACCGAAACACAACGTAATACTTACTTGGAGGCTGAAATAGACAAAAAGGAAGAACCTACCCAGACGGCCTCTCGCATACGAGGAACCTGCCTTATAATACAAATAATACAAAAAGCAAAAATGGGAATATGGGTTTCGCTTTCATTGGATCCGATTATTCTTTGAATACTGTTCGTTTTAATAATATAATACATTCTGTTTCCTCATAAAAGCCAGTAAACAAGAGCGTTTGAATTATTTTTCCCTTTTTCATGCTTTCTTGCTTTTGAATTAAGTTAACGTCAAACATCTCACAATGCGAGTGGAATGGCTTACTGTGTTTTTAATATAAGAGGTTTTTAAACGACTGTAAAAAGGAGGGAGGTTCTCGAAACGTTTGTATTTTGCATTTACTATGGATAACAACGATAGCTCAGCGGGGAGTGGTACTGTCGAGACAAAAGCAGGATCGAAACCAGCTCCGAGAGCATGCACCACTAATTTTTCTAAGTTATGTATGTACCTCATTGAAACAAAACTAATTTAAATTTAAATTTTGTTCCCGACGCGACGCGATTAAAATCCGTTTAAATTAGTTTTATTTCAATGAGTAACATTCGCGTAAACGTAAGAAATCATTATGTACCTATTATTTGTATTTATTATTATCGTTAAATATAACAGTAAAGGAAACGTTGTGTGGAATTCTGCGTACCTACGTTCTCTACGTGAATTTCGAAGATATGAGAAGTCTGCCAACCCGCATTAGACTAGCGTGGTGGACCAAGGCCTAATCCCTATCACTCAGTAGAGCAAGCCCGTGTCCAGCCATGGGACGTGTACATTGTACATTACTCTTTAAAAAGTTTATTTTGTACCTACATTTTAAAATTTAAAATAAAAAATTGGTGTGTGTCGTGGGACACCAGGTAGGAACGAAGTTCCTTCGGCTAATGTAGAATCGACACAAATTGTAAAAAATACAAATTATCAACTAAAATAACAAAATAAAAAAAAGACGTGTAGCACTCGGAGACTGCCGCGGTAAAGCTATTGTATAGCATTTTTTATCAACTTATGTAAAATTCTTTTAAAAATCGAAGGAGATATAAAAATACTTCAAGTGTAACTGGCTGAATGAATTTCATTTTAAAAACTGATTGAGCTGAAATTCGCACACAATTTTGGTGCAGGCAAAAAGGAACTAACGCTGGCTGGTTATGCGGCGCTTTTAACGCTTTTTTCTTACGGTTTTACTATCACATTTTTTTCAGTTCGGTCACGCAGCAAAATCCCTATCCCCTCCAAGCCTGCCGTAAGGAACTTCGTTCCAATAAATAATTAAAACATATAAAAAAGCTCCCTCGAATGGCGAGGCTTAGGACCCAAGCCACCAGTGGTTAGGACCCCAGAGTGAGAAACCTCTTCACAATACGTGCTTTCTGATTCTGGCTTTTGACCCAACGACCAATTGAAAGCCTCTGAAGGTGTTGGTCGAGGCTCTTTGGTATCAACCCATTAGCAGTAACGACTATTCCACATCTTGTCGAGTCCATATCCCACATTCCCTTTGCTCTCCTTTTTACTCGATTTGCTTTTCCCTTTCCGAAGAGGGAAGAAGCATTTATACAGACCGGCATGACTCTGGTGACCAACGATAAACTAATTGTTTGTCGGTGGTCACTGGTTTTTTTGGACTGCACTACGCTTACCATCAGGTGTAGTGCAGTCACTTTGCCGTGCTCGGATAAAACAAAAATTGGTGTGTGTCGTGGGACACCAGGTAGGAACGAAGTTCCTTCGGCTAATGTAGAATCGACACAAATTGCAAAAAATTCAAATTATCAACTAAAATAACAAAATATGTCTCTTTATTTTTGTTTGACAACATAAAATTACATAGAAATAGAATAGAAATAAAAACTTATTAATTTAGACTTAGACTGGCTACTAAACGGTGGACGGCCGTGTTCTATAATCAAAAATTCAAATTCAAATTTCAAACCGCGTCTACATTTACAAATGTCATAAGTTTCACAACCATCTGTTTTGTTAACGGAATTTCGACTTTAACTTTGTGTGCTAGATATCAAACTGGTTATGCGCATTCCACGCATTTTTTCCACGCATTTTTCTTACGGTTTTACTATCACATTTTTTTCAGTTCGGTCACGCAGCAAAATCCCTATCCCCTCCAAGCCTGCCGTAAGGAACTTCGTTCCAAAAACATGTCAGTAACCTCTATTAATTTAATATATTTATAATAAACAAAAAATATTTATACCTAGTACACGAGTACTAAGTATAAATGTTTTTTATTATACTGTATCCAATTAAAAAAAATTACAGTAAGATACGACCGTATCAAAAAGTCCTCTAATTAGCTGTTGAGTAGCGAAAAAAGTATATTTCACACAGTTTTTACATCCAATTTCGTCGACGCTGTATTTTGTTTTTTCCGTAATAAATTTCCGTGGAACCGTCGCCTTCAAATTAAATAGGAGACAGAAATTATGTACATACCTTGCTAAGTATTATGAAAGGAGTAATATAGTTATAGATATTTGCCTTTTATGGCCTTTTGCTGGTGGTAGGATATTCAGATCCGCCCGGATAGCGACCACCGTTCACATGGTGTTAAAACCTGCCATTGGTCCACACGCCTTGTGTGGATCTCGTTCCAGGATCAGCCAGTGTATTCCAGGATCAGCCAGTATATATCCGGTTCTCCCGAGGGGCTTGCGATATGACTTGAAGGATGGATGGGGCGGGTATAGTGGTTCATCATTGTATTACTGTGCTTCTATCGGTCATCCGCCTGTCCTTTCGCAGGCCCTCGATTTGCTTCTTCCTTCTTCAAATAGGGAAGAAGCATTTATACAGGCCGGCATGACTCTGGAGACTACCGGTAAACTCATTGTTTGTCGGTGATCGCTGTTTTTTGGACTGCACTACGCTTACCATCAGGTGTAGTGCAGTCACTTTGCCGTGCTCGGATAAAAAAAGTGTATTGCCGACGTCATCTTTCCGACGCAGTAATTTAAGTAGACATCAACTTAACCAACTTTGCTACGGATAAAAAATAATTTACCAAACTAATGTTAATAAATTTCCTTTATCCTGAGAGGATACGAGTTAAGTTATCGAGATAGGCACAACACAGAAGTTTCTTGCCGCTTTTAGTTGCAATCTAAGCCTGTTTTGACATAAAGCATACAGATAAAAAGTTCTATTTATTGTCTCGTTGTAAACTACCCGCCACGAGAGATATTAAACATATTATGTTTTTTTTTCAGATAACCGATGGACCAGCAAGTGGATCTCATAATGGTAAGTGTTCCTGACCGCCCATTAACCTAAAGAAACTTGGAATTTGGAATATAAAGATGTAGGAGAAAGGGCTGATAATATTCTTCTAGTGAAGTGGAAGCTGCTGCTTGCTGGTGGGAGGATACTTGTATCCGACCGGATAGGCTGGTGGGAGGATACTTGTTTCCGACCGGATAGCGACCACCGTACACTGGTGCTAAAACCTGCCATAGTGGCCCACCTTGTGTGGGTCGCGTTCCAGGGTCCGCCAGTGTAGGTATATCCGGTTCTCCCCAGGGGGCTTGCCCCCTGATCCAACCCTTTTCCCATCCCTTTTTCCTTCCCCTCCTCCTTGGCCCTTTTACAGGACGGCATGATCTTGCCGACCTACGATGGACACATTTGTTATCGTTGGTCGACACTATTCTTGGATTGCGCTACAGTTACCATCAGGTGTAGCGTAGTCACTTTGCCGAGCCCGGATAAAAAAAAACTCTTCAGACAAGCGGGTGTTCGATTTTACTGACCGCGGTCCCTTCAAAATGATCTATGTTTGGAACTTGTATATATGCGAACCGCGTAACCTTTACTATCGCGATACAGGATCGATTAAAGATGCGATTGAGTTTGCGGTGAGCGCCGTGTACCACCAGGAGGCAACTAAAAATTCCACTGATCGTACCAAATCTATTCCGTTTTTCAGTTGGTCCATGTGTGCTACTGTTAACCAATCCAAATCGGCCCACATTTGGCGGAGTTATGCGTGAACATATATAACAAAATATGTATATATACAATCTGACGACTTTAGTTTTTACGGTGTCGGATAAAAATACCTCAAATAGGTAAGTGACACTTCCACATCGTGCCGCACTGCGCTCTGACACACTAGCCGTAAATAGTATCAAACTTGATGTTGCGCCCTTCCCTGGTCGTAAAGGGAACGCTGATTTGTAGCTCACTTTGTTCTGGATAATTCTACTTACCTTTTTTTTATAGCATAGGCCGGCAAACGAGCAAGTGGATCACCTGATGGTAAGTGATCTCCATCGCCCATGTACGCCCATAATACCAGAAGAATCATGGACGCGTTGCCGACCTTAAAGGAAAGGGATAATTAGGGATTGGGAAGAGGAGGGGGATTTGGGAGTCCGGATATCTCACTCACCGTAAGAAACGCAACAGCAAGCCGCTACTTTACGTCGGTCTTCTGTGAGACAGTGGTAACGATCTGGTCGAGCCGGCTCATTCATGCTGTAGACAAAACTGTCTACAGCGTGGCGCTACCACTTACATACACACTTTTATTTATGTGACGGTCACAGTAAAATGTTATAGGTTTTAATTTCATTTGATTAAATGACGAGACAAGCAAGACGCTCGCCTGATGGTAAGCGCCACGCCTGTCCATAAACAGAAGCAACACCACACAGAACTTTGAATTACAAAGCACTGCATGGCACTGAACTGCGCTCGTCTGCACTACTTCCTAACTTTGAATTTGATTAATTTCGTTGAGAAAGACAATTTAAAATGCGTGCCACAATCGATCTTGGTATGTAGAGAGTCGAAATTGCAATTGTACCGCTCTTAGCGAGGATAGGGTAGAAATAAAAGGATTAAATTAAATTAAAGGATTTGGATTATGAACAAAAAACGTGTTTTTTTTTTAAACACAACTTGAGATTTCAAAGATCAGCACCAAAACTGTAGTTTCTGCTGTCTAGTTTGTTAATTTGTGCGCGAATCACGAAAAACGGCTTATCGGATTTCGATTTAGGTTTCATTATTATGTGTGTTGAGCAAAATTTCAGTAGGCATGTAGCCTACGAAAACGATTTTTTGCACTAGACAATATACTTATCGTAGAAGATCCGCGAGCAAAAGCTAACAAACATTTTTAAGCTATTGTATAGATTTTATCACGGGCCTTGAGCGGCGAGACCGAATACAGAAATTCCGTAACGAAAAAACCTAACACCCCCACTCCGACCAGCCAGCGTTAGCTGACCTCCCTGGAACATCGATAATTTCGAAGTCCCAGGTGGCGTCACACAGCGACCAGTCAGCTTGGACCGGAATTTCACAAGACTTTGACGGGACTTTGACCCCGAACTTTACCCCGACCTTGACCTTGACCTGGACCCCGACCTTGACCCACAAAATTAAAATTAAAAATAAAGGAACAAAATACTGCATAAATAAAATAAATAAATAATTATAATTACATAAGTTGATAAAAAATGCTATGCAATAGCTTTACCGCGGCAGTCTCCGAGTGCCACACGTTTTTTTTTCTTTTTGGCGTTGTCCCGAATCAATGCCAGGCGTCGTCTTCTCATTATGATTTCTCAGTGGATTTAAAGTGGAAAAAAATATTTTAGCAGAAAGTGACTACTACGAGTATATTCACACGATGAACAGAGTTATACGATCGTTTTTATGATATTGTCTACCACAGTACCAGCAAAAATTAAAGCCACTAAGGAAAATTGGAATCGAATGTGGTGCGAGGTTTTGCAATAACATTAGATTGGATCCCGGGATGGGTTGCCAGGTTTACATAGCAAATAACTTGTTAAAATCCCCCGACCTCGATTAATAATACATCTGTAACTTTTAAATTTCTGAACAGTTTTTTTAAACGTATAAGTGATGAACAAAGTTTATTAAACAAGCTTTAAAACCACACAAAAATAGTCGAATTTGGTCGTGTTTATTTTTGAAATGATAACTTCTTATGGGAGGGTAAACCGCTTCGTAACGTAACGCGTATAATGCCCAGTAATTTCACTGGCTTCAATGTCCTTCAAACCGAAACATAACAGTGCTTACACACTGTTGTTTGGCGGCAGAAATAGACAAATCGTGGTATCAACCAATAGTCTTTACAAAATGGAGAATATCCAAAATTTTTCCCGAAACTATTTTTTCTGGCAACACAAAGTCCGAATCGTATTGAATTGTCCAATAGCAATAATGCTGAATTGACTTTCTGGATATAAGTTGCCCTTTGACCAAGTCCTTCGTTGTTACTAAAAAATAACCAACTTATCCTGGTATTGATGTACTCTTTCCAATCATTTCTATTACAAATTTGTAAGCCATGCTTATGCATGATTTACATAGGATTTCTTCGCACGACAAACTTGAGAATATATTTCTTTTTTTATCCTAGCACGCCAAAGTGACTTCACTACACCTGATGGTAAGCGTAGTGCAATCCAAAAAGCCAGTGAAGGGGAGAACCGGATATACACTGGCTGACCCTGGAACGCGACCCACACAAGGTGGGCCACTATGGTAGGTTTTAGCACCAGTGTACGGTGATCGCTATCCGGTCGGATACAAGTATCCTCCCACCAGCAGTTTGTCGGTGGTCGCTGGATTTTTTTTGTGCTCGGTTAAAAAAAATACCTGAATGACGAAACATTCAAGTCACCTGATGGTAAGTGATCTCCACCGCCCATGTACGCCTACAATACTAGAAGAATTATGAAAAATATCTATGGTTTTGAAAATAACAAACAAACTCTATCTATTAAAAATAACTAGACGTAAGATACATAACTTCCTCTTAGAAATAATGTTAGTAACGAAAAGATTTTATATCCCAAGAAAATGTTGACATTTTTACTACATAAAGCCTTACCTTAGAGCGTCCGCTTACAAAGGAGACTTTTATGTTGCTGTATACTCGACTGTGGGTTTAAATTTATTGCGATTCAACCAACTAGAATACTATTCTCGTATCATTCATTCGTTTCGTTCATTCGTTATTTTAAGATAAAAAAAACTTCAATAAAATAGTTAAAATAGAAATACAAAATGAAATACTTTCCGAGTTTTAGAGCCACGCTGTATACAGTTTTGTCTACAGCATGAATGGGCTGGCTCGACCGAGTGGATTTCATTGTCTCACAGAAAGCCGACCTAAAGTAGCGGCTTGCTGCTGCGTTTCGTACGGTGAGTGAGATAACCGGAAGCCCAAATCCCCTCCCCTTTCCAATCCCTAATTATCCCTTTCCTTTAAGGTCGGCAACGCGCCCATGATTCTTCTGGTAGTGGGCGTACATGGGCGGTGGAGATCACTTACCATCAGGTGACCCACTTACTCGTTTGCCGGCCTATGCTATAAAAAAATACGGATTAATACGCCATTGTATTTCACAGCCTCCTCCTCTATTTGACAGCCACCGTGGCGCAGCGGGCGAGTAGCTGGTTTTGAAGCGAGAGGCCGCGGATTCGATCCCCGCATAAAGACAAACATTTGTGTGATCCACAAATATTTGTTTCGGTATCTGGGTGTTGTGAGACCGAAAGTCTCACGTAGTTCCTGATATCCACGACACAAGACTCGTATCTTACTGTGGGGTCAGGACTATGTATGTGACTGTTGGGTGTATTTATTTATTTATTGTAGTTTATTCGAATTTCTAAATATTTATTGAATCTATATAATATTATATACCCTATATACTTCATTTAGATTCCGTCAAAACTGTACCGCCAGTTCATAAGGCTGTTTCGCTGGAGAAAAACGAGCAAAAAACTGTAGCGTTGCTTTTTTTTAAAACTAGTTCAGCATTATTATTGAGAGCATAAAGGTTTTACAATATTTAATTGGAATTAGAGCAGTTCAATTTAAATTAAAAAGTAACCATAGAAGTTATATCCGAGAATTGGATTAGCATGCGTATTGAATAGTTTACTAAAATATAATTTAACATATATCTTAGCCACAGCAACGCGCGGCCGGGTCTGCTAGTATAATATAAAGTACAATATTGTAGAATGGTACATAAATCCCCTTTATTTTGTCACGTATTGTTAGTACCTTGTTGCGAGAGATATATGGCCTCGGACGAACATCAAGCAATGTTGGGCTTTGTGAGAAATATTGTTCAATTCAGCAGGGAAAATAGTGAAAATACTTTGTTATTTTATAAGTGTATACTTAAGTACCTTTTAGCGTTTTGTGGGTAAAGATTTCTGGAGAAATGTATTTAAAATTTAACTAATAAAATATATATATTTTTGTATTTGTTTGAATGACGAGACTTGCACTACGTTCGCCTTATGGTAAGCCCAGTAGTTTCATTGGCTACAATGTCCTTCAAACCGACACACAACAGTGCTTATACACTGTTGCTTGGCGGTAGAAATAGACAACGCGGTGGTACCAACCCAGACGGCCTCTCGCTTACGAGGGACCTACCTTGCAAAACCCTCCTACTCATTGGCTAGTTTAATAAAAAACATTTCTTCATAATCAAAATGTCTTTGATCCACGAGCCCGATAAGATACTTTGAGCCGTTGAAAAAGTTATAAACTTCAAAAGCACACAGATGTAAAAAGCTTCCAATTTCCGCGCCTTGAACGCGTCACAAAAATCTCACGTTTATGCCACCCAGTCATGTGTGTAGCTTAAACAAGATATCGAACCCTACGATGTGTCAACTTATACCTCGATAAGCACGGCACTCCTTCCACAAAACACCTCGTTATACATTTTCGGATATTAGACGCAGATAGTCGAGATTAATGAACAAACATTACAGGAAAATTGGACTTACGCAGACAGGAGCCAACCCACAGTAAGTTCAAATGGAGATACTGATTTTGTTTTACTAAATTATATAATTTAAACTAATTTTATCTCGTAGTTTTTTGGAAAATTGGGCATGAAATATATTCCATGTACGATTTTGCAAAAAATACAGTATTAAAATCAATTTTAAAATTGCACTACACCTGATGGTAAACGTAGTGCATTCCAAGAAAACAGCGACCACCGACAAACAATGATTTTATTGGTGGTCACCAGAATCATGCCGGCCTATATAAATGCTGCTTCCCTCTTCGGAGAGGGAAGAAACAAATCGAGGGGCCTGCGACAAGACAGGCGGAGGACTGATGCAGGCACAGTAATACAAGGATGTACCCCTATACCCGCTCCAGCCAACCATCAAGTCATGTCGTAAGCCCCTCGGGAGAACCAGATATACACTGGCTGATCCTGGAACGCGATCCACACAAGGCGTGTGGACCAATGGCAGGCTTTAACACCATGTGTACAGTGGTCACTATCCGGGCGCATATGAATATCCTACCACCAGTCTCTTACCGGTCGACCTTATATTTGGACAGCACTGTACTTAACACTGGCCCAGTGTAGTCACTGTGCCATGCCAGGATGGAAAAAAATATTTCATGTATCGCCTTATTACCATATCACTTTAGCATTTGGTTTATGAAGTGTTTTATGCGATCAAGTGATAGCATACGATTTTACTTTTACAGCCCGTTTATATTGTTGCCTTTCTTGTTTCATCTACAATGTTATGGAGCTCTTACAATGTTACTTTTTTATTAAACTGCTGATTTATCAAAAATATCAAGAACCTTATTGAGAGCTAATAAAATGAGACTTTTATGGTCTTATTACAAAGTGAAGTCTAATAAACTAGTTGAATATCAACAAATTAATATAGGTTACCTTAGCAACTGTAGGTATAGGGTTTAAAGTTAGAAAATGTTTTGTAATAAGGCTTTTAATGTTTACAGTGAATAAAGTTTGACATTCCTTAAAGTTTTGATAAATAATTAATATGCTTTAACGGCTGAACAGATGTGGATAAAATTTAGCATACAGGAAGTCCATGAATTAACACACTGATTGGTGACAGAAATATACAAAGTTTATAAAACTAGAAATACACTTGTAGACAATATTTTATTAGGTAATAGGTCTCTTGTATTCGAGAGGTCGTCCGGTTTGTCTATTTCTGCCGCCAAGCAACAGTGTGTAAGCGTTGATGTGTTTCAGTTTAGAGAACATTGAAGGCAGTGAAATTACTGGGCATTATGAGACTTGACTTGTTTCGGGGTGACGTACGCAGTCCAGTGACCAATGCCATGCAGTACTCTGTAATTTAGGGCTCTGTAATTCAAGGTTATGTGCGATGTTGTTTCTAATTATGGGCATGCGTGGCCTTACCACCAGGCGAGCGACCTGCCCATTTCTACATTCGGAATAATAAAAAATAAGAAAAAAAGCGGTGGTACCTACTTCCTTGTTAAATATACCGAAGTCACTGTAAAATTAGTAAGAAAAAATATTTTTATAAGCGCCATAGAAAATTTAATCTTCGTCTTTATTAAGTCTCGTCGTAATTTTAATGAGTATTTGGGACTTCGTAAATTACTGTTCAGACCTGTATAATCAAATTAACGAGCGAAAATTTTCTCCATTAGACGTTGTGACAAAATTGTTATACTAAAATAAGGTAGATAGTATCAAAATAATCGTAATAATAGGAAGAATTTATTGATTTCACTATATGTTTCTTTTTATCCGAGCACGGCAAAGTGACTGCACTGCACCTGATGGTAAGCGTAGTACAGTCCAAAAAACTAGCGACCACCGACAAACAATGAGTTTATCGGTGGTCACCAGAGTTATAATAATGTATAAATACTTCTTCCCTCTTCGAAGAGGGCAGGCGGATGACCGATGCAGGCACAGTAATACAAGGATGTAACCATATACCCGCACCAACCCACCATCAAGTCATGTCGCAAGCCCCTCGGGAAACCCGGATATAAACTAGCTCATGATATTGTTTGTGGTTGAGACATACTGCTAAAAGTTTTGTCTAGAGTACTCTAGAGCGTTAATAGAACAACTGAGATGTGACCACTGTCTGTTAGAAAGTTGACCTTAAATTTGCTGTTGCCATTTGTGTTATTTCGTTTTGTCTTAACAAAAAGAAGAATAAATAAAATAAATAAACAATCACACATAGTCCTGACCCCACAGTAAGATACAAGTCTTGTGTCGTGAGTATCAGGGACTACGAGAGACTTTCGCTCTCACAACACCCAGACCCTATAACAAATATTTGGGGATCACACAAACATTTGTCTCGGTGCGGGGATCGAACCCTCGACCTCTTCTTTCACAGCCAGCTACTCGCCCGCTGCGCCACGGAGGCTGTCAATATTATAGTGACGCGAACTCACAAGATTTCACCCATCCAAAAAGCGTCTAACGCGCACAGCACACGATCAGGTATATACGACGTGTTATACGTGTAAATTAACATTAGCATGTCGATAACGCGAACCCATAAGATTTTCCCTACCAAAAAGTGCTCAACGCGGCTAAAGAAGTTTTCACCTCAGAAAAACTCATTGTAAAATCTATTTGAACTGAATAAACCCTACGTATAACTTATAAAAGAAAATTTAATTTAAAGTGGTCCGAAAGCTATCCTAGAAGGAGCTTTTCGTTTTGCTTTACGTCAGAGTTTCGGAATATTTTCTACGGTGCATCGGTTATATGAACATATTTTTGTTTCTGGTTTGATCTCGGTTATTTCTGGGTTGGCTCTTGGCTTTCATTTGTCCGTATAAACCTTTAATGATACATAAATACATATATTCGGCTCTGTGTTATATGTCCCCTAGTTGTAGTTTTAAGTGTTTCATAAAAACAAAGTGGTAGGTCTCTCGTATGCGAGAGGCCGTCTGGGTTGGTACCACCGCTTTGTCCATTTACCGCCCCCATGCAACAGTGTGTAAGCACTGTTGTGTTTCGGTTTGAAACACCTTCAAGCCGGTGAAATTACTGGGCATTATGAGACTTAACATATTGTGTATCAGGGTGACGAGCGCAGTTTAGTGCCATACAGTGCTTTGTAATTCAAAGTTTTGTGTGGTGTTGCTTCTGTTTATGGCAGGCGTGGCGTTTACCATCAGGCGAGCGCCTTGTACGTTATTCAGTCAAATAAAAAAATACAGGTTAAACTAGTGTGGGATTTAGGACTATAAACAAACTATATATTCCGCTGGCTATCGTTATATGAGTAAAACTATTATAAAATGTAAATTTGTAGTATGAATGCATAGATACCCGACGGTCATTTTATGCCAACAAATAAAGCAAGTTTTATTGCGTTCCCTTTGCCACATTTCTGGCAATTCTGGCTGTATGGAAACGGCTTATGTACTCAAAGCTGAAGTATGCGAAAAATGTGTATAACCAGGTCATAGTTGAGATGTATTTAGTAAAAAAAAACATTTATCGCATTATTTAAAACCAAAATAACTTTTCTCTTTGATCAAATTTGGGTTTTATAGTAATAAAGTAACGATAGCTCAGCGGGGAGAGGTACGGACTGTCAAGAGTAAAGGCGTAGGTCCGAAATCAGCCGCAAGAGCATACACCTCTGACGTTTCTAAGTTACGTGTATATTATTTGTTAATTATTCGCTTGCTTTAACGTTGAAGGAAACATCGTGAGGAAACCTGCATACCTGAGAACTCGATAAGATTTTCGATTTCGAAGGTATATAAAGTCTGCCAAACCGCATTCGGCCAGCGTGGTGGACTAAGGCCTAACCCCTCTCATTCAGTAGAGGAGGCCCGTGGCCAGTTGTGAGACATGTATAATACAGGGCTAGTATTATTATTATCTATACTAATATAATAAAGCTGTAGAGTTTGATTGTTTGATTGTTTGTTTGTTTGTTTGAACGCGCTAATCTCAGGAACTACTGATTCGAATTGAAAAATTCTTTTTGTGTTGGATAGTCCATTTATCGAGGAAGGCTATAGGCTATATAACATTACGCTGCGACCATTAGGAGCGAAGCATCAATGAAAAATGTTGCAAAAACGGGGAAAATTATTCATATTTGAAGGCTTCCGTTGCTAAGCTACCCAAATCTATACTAATATTATAAAGCTGTAGAGTTTGATTGTTTGTTTGTTTGTTTGATCACGTGGGCGGAGCCGCGAGCAAAAGCTAGTATAGTAATAAAAGTGGTAGTGTTGAGCTACAGCCTGTTATGACAACAACATGAATAGGTCGGCTCGACGGGGATGTGTAACATGGTGCGACACTGGTTCTACCCCGGTCGAGGCGTCCATTTCATTAATGCTGTAGACAATGCTATTTACAATGTGGAGCCACATCGTCGAATTGCCGATTGATTGGAATAACATCTGAGTTTATTGGAACGAAGTTCCTTACGGCAGGCTTAGAGGGGATAGGCATTTCGCTGCGTGACCGAACTGAAAAAAATGTGATAGTAAAACCGTAAGAAAAATGCGTGGAAAAAATGCGTGGAAAAAATGCGTGGAAAAAATGCGTGGAAAAAATGCGTGGAAAAATGCGTGGAATAAAAGCGTTAAATGAGACGTGCGCAGGCGCGACAGTCAATGTGTAAATTTTAATGTCAGTCATTTCTATGTAATTTTATGTTGTCAAATAAAAATAAAGAGACATATTTAAAATGAAATTCATTCAGCCAGTTATAATTGAAGTATATAAAAATACTCCTTCGATTTTTAAGAGATTACGCTAGCTCGTTATTATTTATAATTACATAAGTTGATAAAAAATGCTATACAATAGCTTTACCGCGGCAGTCTCCGAGCGCCACACGTCTTTTTTTTATTTCTATTTTTCTATTCTATTTCTATGTAATTTTATGTTGTCAAACAAAAATAAAGAGACATATTTTGTTATTTTAGTTGATAATTTGAATTTTTTGCAATTTGTGTCGATTGTACATTAGCCGAAGGAACTTCGTTCCTACCTGGTGTCCCACGACACACACCAATTTTTTTTGTTATATATTTCTTTTTAATTTATTTAATCGAATGACGAGACGAGCGAGTTGCTTGCCTGATGGTAAGTGCCACGCCTGCCCATAAACAGATGCAACACCACACAGAACTTTGAATTACAAAGCACTGAATGGCACTTAACTACGCTCGTCATACCGAGACATAAGATGTTAAGTCTCATATTGCCTAGAAATTTCAATGGCTTCAATGTCCTTCAAACCGAAACAAAATAGTGCTTACACACTGTTGCTTGGTGGCAGAAATAGACAAAGCGGTGGTACCAACCCAGACGGCCTCTCGTATACGAGGGTCCTACCACCTGGTAACCATTGAATCGGGCTTTAATCTAATTGCAATAACTATAACATCATACTCACATTAACTGATGTATTCGTGTTACTGTTGCACACTTTACTGTGTCACAGCTGTGAAATATTTTCACCGGACACAGCTACATTTTTGTACCGTGAGTGAACTTTTTTTAACTACACTCGGCAGTATCTGCGGAGCGTCGCAACGCTTAAAATCTGGGCTTTAACGTTGGTAAATAATATATTAAGGGGTAGTGCGTAATGGTGAATTTAAGTTATTCTTTTCTTTAAAGGCTTGCAACGTACCGACGACTTAACTGGAGCTTCATTGATCCAATCCGGAGTCGCTTACGGTTTAGTCTTTAACAAAAAATCTTCCGGGTAAAAATATCAATATGTTAATGATTTCTTCTTATGTTTACACGAATATTACTTATTGAAAAAAAAATACCGTCGAATTGAGAACGTCCTTTTTTTGAAGTCGGTTTATAAAACTGATTTAACGGATTTTATCGCGGTTTTTTATTAATATTGATCCCGACGTTTCGAAAGCTTTTCGGCCTAAATGGGCACGGGGTAGACATCAATATGTATGGGAGGGATGTAACAATATGTAGATAGATAGATAGATTAGATTTCATCATCATCATCAGCCACAAGACGTCCACTGCTGAACATAGGCCTCCCCCAAAGATTTCCAGACCGACCTGTTGGAAGCGGCCTGCATCCAGCGACATCCTGTGACCTTTATCAGATTAGATTAGACCTTTATTAGATTTATTGAACACCAATTTAAGGAACAATACAAAATAACCTTATAATTATAATAATGTCAATAGACGGTCGTATAAAAGCAAACCTTACCAGACAACCTTATTATAATTGAATTGTTTATAATAGGGCCAGAAGAAAAGTGGGGGTGTATAGAGGAACATGTCAAGTAATTAACGGTTTCTTTTCATGCCTTCTTGAGAATACCAGAGGCCCAACAAAAGTTCGGCAATACACAATTATTATTTGGCAATACTAAGCCCCCGGAAAAAATACTGTTTCAAAAAAAAACCCGGATACATCTGTAACTTATACAAATGCCTGGAAACAGCTTCCACTTAATACGGAAGGACGAAAGCCGTGCATAATTAATATCTTCGAGCGGACATACGATGCATATTCATGACATAGACGCCTCCGCATAGTACTAGATTGTTAGACTGTTTCAGAACGTATCTCAACCTATATGTATAATAGTTAAAAAAAAACTAAAAAAACACTTTTATAGAAAATCCGACTAAAATATAGAACATAAATTTTTGTAAATTTGAAGAAAAAATGTATTTTATTGTCACAAAAAAAAACAAAAACCATACAAAGCGCAATAACAACCTGCCACTTCCAATTTTCTCTGAGACAGAGGCTCCAGTTCAGTTTGGGCTGAAAAAACCTTGATGTTTCATGTATAACATCGAAAAGATTTGAAGCAACACTTGAATATTCAATATCTGAACTGCAATATGAAGTGACTTCGGATATGAAACATTTAGAAAGCAGGATGTAACTGTAGTTCGTACGAGATCGCCCTCATTTCCTGTCCCGGGGACAAGTATCCATCTTTGCGACGATTGCCGGCTTTGTTTTAGTTGGGGACGTATTTGGTGGGGGGCATTTTTATTTCAAAAGTTTATTTAAGTTTATGTTAATAAATATATAAATACACCCAACAGTCACATACATAGCCCTGACTCTACAATAAGATTAGATCACCATGATCACATGTTGAAATTATAGAAATAGAAGAACCACTATTGACATACACCATTGAGAGTGGTAGAGCTACGCTGTAGACAGTTTTGTCTACAGCATGAATGGGCTGGCTCAACCGGGTCGTTACCACAATGGTAAAACTCACAGAAAACCGACGTAAAGTAACGGCTTGCTACTGCGTTTCGTACGGTGAGTGAGATATCCGGAAGCCCAAATCCCTTCCCCTTCCCTATCCCTAATTATCCCTTTCCTTTAAGGTCGGCAACACGCCCATAATTCTTCTGGTGGTGGGCGTACAAGGGCGGTGGAGATCACTTACCGTCAGGTGACTCACTTGCTCGTTTGCCGGCCTATGCTATATTTAAAGAAAACATTGTTGAAACGCATTAATTTAATGCAAGTAATATACAATGCTTCGAATATGAGTTTGGGCTACAAATTATATCAAAAAACGCTAAGTGCCGTGAAAATATCGGTCATCAGTTAAATCATTGTAGACGTTTTAATTATTTATTTTTCATCCACAAATTAATCCACCCTAAGGTCGACTAGGAAAAAATGCCTAAGGCATTAATCAAATCAAATAATTTATTGAATCAATAAAATGTGAAACATCATTTAGATTCGGTCAAATTTTAACTCTACCGCCAGTTCGGAATGCTGATTCGTTAAAGAAGAACGGGCAAGAACCTCTAACGTTGCTCTTTTCTAAACTTATTACAATACATATTAGCACTACATACATTAAAGTATTATTTATTTGAGTTAGAGCAGCTCAATTTATGCCATATTAAAGTCCGCCTGTATACTATGTGTACAAAGTTTTGATAAATAAATTAATAAAATTTCTCAATATTGGTTTAAGTTCCCCTGTATTAATTTCTGAATACGCCCAGTACTCGACACTTCATTGGATTGGCAATCAAACGATAACAGTTTGTTCAGTGCTTTTGAAACCTATCTGTGCCTTATTTTGCTAATGTTTTTTTTTAATAGATCCATTTTATTGTTGTTATGTACTAAATGAGGGTAGATAATAAAAAGCAGTTGGAAATGGCCTCCTGACCAAAGTGCATCAATTTACGTGAGTTCCGTGAGTACATATTAGTGGCGACGAGTAAAACTGATAAAAAGTGAAAATTGAGTGCTTATATAGGCTAATATATAGTGAAATTTAAACTTAAAATTAAAATACGACTATGGGTATAAAGTTTAACGAGTTTGACTTGGCACATGGGTGTTGGCAAAATTACATTGAAAGATTTTGCTTTTGTCTTGAAGCTGGTGAAATTGAAGTAGATGCAAAGAAAAAGGCGAATTTACTGGCGGTTTGTGGCCCTGACTTGTATGATTTAATAATTTCTTTGATATCTCCAAAGAAAGTAAGTGAGGTTACTTTTGCTGTCATTGTCGAAATTTTAAACGGCCATTTTCATCCGAAACCTAATGAAATAGTAGAATCTTATAAATTTCACTCCAGAAATCAAGGCGAAGGTGAAAAAATGAGGAATTATATTGCTCAGTTACGGAAATTAAGTATAAATTGCAATTTTTTGGATTTGAATCGTACTTTGAGAGATAGGTTGGTGTGTGGTATATTGGATAAAGATATTCAGAAAAAAATGTTACAACAAAATCAATTAACATTTGAACAAGCTTGTGACATTGCGCTATCACATGAAACTGCAAATATTGATGCAAGCACCATCATACAATCTACAATAAGCTCAAGCAGCCCGACCCATGATATGGGGGAACCTATGGAAATAAATAAGCTGGTTAGTAAGGAAGCTCCTTCCTACAAAGATAAATCGAATTGTTTTCGTTGTGCGAAGCCTCATAAAGGACAGTGTAAGTTTCGCTGGAGCAAATGTCATCATTGTGGTAAAATAGGGCACATAGAAGCGGCCTGTTTGGTGAAATCTAAACAAACAAATAAGCACAATTCTGAATGTAATGGGTTGTATGAGGTGGGCATTAATAGTATTAGGCAAGATAAAGTGGATCCATTTGGCATTAAAACTGTATTAAATGGTATAGAACTTCAAATGGAAGTGGATTCAGGCTGCCCGTACACCATTATTAACGAGGACACGGCCAGACTCATATGGAAAGGAAGATTACCAAGATTAGAAATGACAGATATTGGGTTAAAATCTTATACAGAGGGTAAGTTGGTGTTACTTGGAGAGACCACAGTAGCTGTTCAATATAAGGACAAGAGAAAATATATGAAAATACTGATAACAAAAGGTAATGGTTCAAGCCTTATTGGTAGAAATTGGTTTGCAGATTTAGGAATTGTTATTAATGGACTAAACAATGTAAAGTTAAGCTCAAGTGAGAAGGCCCAGACTATATCATTATTAAATAAATATAAGCAGGTGTTTGAGCAGGGTCTAGGTAGATATACTGGACCAGTGGTGAATATAACCCCAGTTGAAGGATCAGTACCAAAATTTATTAAATGTCGACCCATACCATTTGCAATAAGGGAAAGAGTGTTCAAGGAAATTGATAGGTTGGTAAAAGAAGAGGTGCTTGAACCTGTATCACATTCTGAATGGGCAACCCCAATAGTTCCAGTACTAAAATCCAATGGTGGAGTCCGTCTATGCGGGGATTATCGGTCAACAGTTAATGCAGTTACAAACACTGATACCTACCCACTACCGACACTAAGTGAAGCTTTTGCGGAACTGCAAGGGGGGGTGACATTCTCAAAGATTGATTTAGAACAAGCATATACACAGGTGGCTGTTGATGATCAAACAGCTATGCTTTTGACACTGAATACTCCCAAAGGACTTTATAAAATGAAACGCTTGGCATTTGGTGTGAAGGCTTGTCCTGGAATATTTCAAAGGTTAATGACCTCTTTGCTGGCTGGCATCAAAGGGATAGCAATTTTGTTAGATGATATAGTTATTTGTGGGAAGGACGTAAATCAACATAATGAAAGGCTAGAAATAGTACTGCAGAGATTAAAGGATGCTGGTCTTAGAGTGAACCGAGAAAAGTGTATGTTTATGGTACCAAAAGTGACCTTTCTGGGATATGTGGTAGATGAGTTTGGAATACATCCATGTAAAGATAAAATTAACTCCATCGAGAAGACGCAGGCACCAAAGAATATCAAGGAATTACAGGCATTTCTAGGACTTCTTAATTTTTATGATAGATTTTTACCCCATAAAGCAAACATAGCTGAACCTTTATACAGGCTATTAGAAAAAAACTCTAAGTGGAAATGGAACAAAGAACACCAGACTGCCTTTAAAACTTTAAGATCAATGCTGTCCAGTGATGATACATTGGTTCATTATGATAGCAAGAGGAAATTAATAATGTCGTGTGATGCCTCTCAATTTGGACTTGGAGCGGTTCTAGAACATGAAATGGATGACGGAACGAGGAGACCAATCATGTTCGCATCAAGAACGATGAATATTCATGAGCGAAACTATGCTCAAATAGACAAAGAAGCAGCTGCGATAGTCTTTGGGTTGAAAAAATTCCACCAGTATATTAGTGGTCGAAAAGTAATCATCAAGACAGATCATAGACCACTATTGGGTATCTTTGGACCAGGTAAACCAATACCCAACATAATATCGCCAAGAATGTTGAGATGGGCACTATTACTGAACTCATACGATTATGAGATTCAGTATGTAGAAGGTAAGAAATTGGGAAATGCAGACGCCTTAAGTAGATGGCCAGCGGTCGAAACAACTATCAAAGAAGAGTATTCAGGAGTGCTTTTAATAGAAGAGACCCCTCTAGAATTAGAATTCACTGCAAAAGAAGTGACAAAATTTACAAAAAAAGATAAAGTGCTTAATAAAGTATTGTACTGGGTAAGAAATGGATGGCCCAAAAAAGTGGAAGAAGCCTACAAAATGTTCTGGCAGCGGAGAGATGAACTATCAGAATATAGTAATTGCATATTATGGGGTAATAGGGTTGTCATACCTGAAAAAATGCGAGCACAGATCCTGGAAGAATTGCACAGAAATCATGATGGTATAGTCATTACAAAGGCATTAGCAAGGAGCTATTTTTGGTGGCCTTCAATGGATAAACAAATTGAAGGAATTGTAAAGAATTGTAATATATGTTCAGAGAATAGGAACATGCCAACCCCGGTAACTCATCAATGGATACACACCAATAAACCATGGTCTAGGTTGCATATGGATTATGCTGGTCCATTTCAAGGGAAATATTTTTTTATACTCATCGATGCCTACTCTAAATGGCCAGAAGTAAAGATAGTCAAGGACCTGAGTAGTAACACTTTGATCAGAACATTAAGAGATATTTTTGCAGAGCAAGGGTTACCCGACACCATTGTAAGTGACAATGGAAAAAGTTTTATATCACAAGAGTTTAAGAAATATCTGGAAAGTTGTGGGATAAGACAAGTATTAATAGCTCCTTACCATCCAGCATCAAACGGACAGGCTGAACGCACCGTTCAGACGGTGAAGAGGAAGTTAAAAAAGATAACATCAGAACCGTGGCATGTAAGGTTGCCTAATATACTGTACTGGCTACGAGCTACACCTAATAGTGTGAATGAAAAGACACCAGCTGAACTCTTGAATCACCGCCGTTTTAGAACTAAGTTTGACTATCTGAACCCTCTGTCTTTTAAGGGTAAGGAAAAATTGAGTGCGGAAGAGAAAAATGAGAAGTTGAAGGTGCGAACTTTTAGTGTTGGCCAGTCAGTATACATACGGAATTATGGCAAAGGGCCTCTATGGCTACCAGGAGTAGTAGAAAAGAGAATAGGGGTGTGCAGATATTTGGTGCGGTGGAATGGAAAGCTGCTGCTGAGACACATTAACCAGATGCATAGCAGTGGGATGACATCTAAACAGAAACCAGAAGGAAGGTTAGTAGAGATGGACCCGATGTTAAGTGACAGCGATGATGACCATCGCATGGTCATCCCTTCGCCGAAGAAATGGGCCGACATTATTGGAGTATCGGGGCCGCAGGATATTGTGCTGCCGGACAACTCTGGAGATCGGACACGAAATACATACAAGCGGGACTATCAGTCTCACCACCAAAACACTCAAAGAAAATAAAGCCTGAAAGTCATTATAACTCAGAGTCTAGCATAGAAGATGAAGATTCTGAGTTGGATACAGAATAGACAACACATAAGCATCAAAGTCATGTAAATAACACAATCAAATCCTTTAATATAATTCACAATAATAAAAACAAAGACATTAAATAGAAAAGTGGACCTTGCTTAGTGTTAGTGTTAGTGTTAAAATAGTTAAATGAAATTAGAAGTGTAGAACTATCTCAAGGGGAAGGCATGTTATGTACTAAATGAGGGTAGATAATAAAAAGCAGTTGGAAATGGCCTCCTGACCAAAGTGCATCAATTTACGTGAGTTCCGTGAGTACATATTAATTGTATTTTATCGCGATCTTTTATTTCAATTTTGGGGTGGATACAGTAACCACGAAAATAAAGTGACTGCACTACACCTAATGGTAAGTGCAGTGTAGTCCAAAAAACCAGCGACCACCGACAAACAGAGATTTTATCGGTGGTCACCAGAATCATGTCGGCCTGTACAAATGCTTCTCCATACATCGAAGAGGGAAGAAGCAAATCGAGGGGCCTGCGACAGGACAGGCGGATGACCGATGCAGGCACAGGGATACAAGGATGTACCATCCCAATCCAAGGATGATCCTCCTCAACCAGCCATCTAGTCCTAAGTAAGCCCCTTCTGGCTGGTCCTGGAACACGATCCACACAAGGTGTGTGGATCACTATGGCAGGTTTTAACCATGTGTAACGGTGCTCGCTATCTAACCGAATATGAATATCCTACCATCACTATTACTACTATCTCACATAAAAACAATGCGAAATTTTCAATAAACGAGCTAATGGGTACTTCAGTGGTCACTGGTCACACACAATCACCTACAATGATGATCTCAGCCACCCATGAGCATTTAGAATACCAGAAGAACCATACGTAACTGACCTTAAAGGGAAAATAATGTGGGTTGGAAAAGGGAGGGAAAATTCGGGCCACCGGATATTTCACTCATATGTTCGCAACAGCAATTTACTTCTTCACGTCGGTTTATGATATCTGAATATTTAATAATAAAGCGTTTTCTCGGCTTATAAAGTGTAATTAATATTAATGAAGACTTGTTTGTTTATCGGGTAGCAATATAATTACTTATGAATAATTATTACATTGATGCTTCGTTTATAACATCTTTGAAATAAAACTAATTTAAAAGGATTTAATCGCGGTTTTTTAGGTTCTGGAATGGAGGCCGTACTGGCAAGCGCAGCGTTGGACGTCCACGTACAAGGTGGACAGACGACCTGATAAAGGTCAAAGGAAGTCGCTGGATGCAGGCCGCTTCCAACAGGTGGCTCTGGAAATCTTTGGGGGAGGCCTATGTTCAGCAGTTGACATCTTGTGGATGAATTTGAGTGGTAGAGCCACGCTGTAGACAGTTTTGTCTACAGCATGAATGGGCTGGCTCGAGCGGATCGTTACCACTATCTCACAGAAAACCGACGTAAAGTAGCGGCTTGCTGCTGCTTTCGTACGGTGAGTGAGATAACCGGAAGCCCAAATCCCCTCCCCTTCCCAATCCCTAATTATCCCTTTCCTTTAAGGTCGGCAACGCGCCCATGACTCTTCTGGTGGTGGGCGTACATGGGCGGTGGAGATCACTTACCATCAGGTGACCCACTTGCTCGTTTGCCGGCCTATGCTATAAAAAAAAAAATTGGTGTGTGTCGTGGGACACCAGGTAGGAACGAAGTTCCTTCGGCTAATGTAGAATCGACACAAATTGTAAAAAATACAAATTATCAACTAAAATAACAAAATATGTCTCTTTATTTTTGTTTGACAACATAAAATTACATAGAAATAGAATAGAAAAATAGAAATAAAAAAAAGACGTGTAGCACTCGGAGACTGCCGCGGTAAAGCTATTGTATAGCATTTTTTATCAACTTATGTAATTATAAATAAAAACTTATTAATTTAGACTTAGACTGGCTACTAAACGGTGGACGGCCGTGTTCTATAATCAAAAATTCAAATTCAAATTTCAAACCGCTTCTACATTTCCAAATGTCATAAGTTTCACACCTATCTGTTTTATTAACGGAATTTCGACTTTAACTTTGTGTGCTAGATATCAAATTAAGTTAAAAAAAAGTCTCATTTAACGGTTTTATTCCACGCATTTTTTCCACGCATTTTTCTCACGGTTTTACTATCACATTTTTTTCAGTTGGGTCACGCAGCGAAATCCCTGTCCCCTCCAAGCCTGCCGTAAGGAACTTCGTTCCAAAAATTAGTGGTGTCGTGGGACACCAGGTAGGAACGAAGTTCCTTCGGCTAATGTAGAATCGACACAAATTGCAAAAAAAGTCGTGCTCAATTCTGTGTATGCGACTGTCGCGCCTGCGCACGTCTCATTTAACGGTTTTATTCCACGCATTTTTCTTACGGTTTTACTATCACATTTTTTCAGTGGTGGGAGGATACTTGTATCCGACCGGATAGCGACCACCGTACACTGGTGCTAAAACCTGCCATAGTGGCCCACCTTGCGTGGGTCGCGTTCCAGGGTCAGCCAGTGTATATCCGGTTCTCCCCAGGGGGCTTGCCCCCTGATCCTCACCCTTTTCCCATCCCTTTTTCCTTCCCTTCCCCCATGGCCCTTTGGCAGGCCGGCATGATCTTGCCGACCAACGATGGACACATTGTTTATCGTTGGTCGACAATATTCTTGGATTGCGCTACACTTACCATCAGGTGTAGCGTAGTCACTTTGCCGAGCCAGGATAAAAAAAAAAAAAAAAAAAAGTTCGGTCATGCAGCGAAATCCCTATCCCCTCCAAGCCTGCCGAAAGGAACTTCGTTCCAATAAACTTTTATTCAGTAATATTTCATCCCAAAACACTACCGAAGTGTAACAACTCTAATTAAAAACTTAGATTTAGACTGGCTACTAAACGGTGGACGGCCGTGTTCTATAATCAAAAATTCAAATTCAAATTTCAAACCGCGTCTACATTTCCAAATGTCATAAGTTTCATACCCATCTGTTTTATTAACGGAATTTCGACTTTAACTTTGTGTGCTAGATATCAAATTAAGTTAAGAAAAGTCTCATTTAACGGTTTTTATTCCACGCATTTTTCTTACGGTTTTACTATCACATTTTTTTCAGTTCGGTCACGCAGCGAAATCCCTATCTCCTCCAAGCCTGCCGTAAGGAACTTCGTTCCAAAAAAAAAAAATCACGGTTTTTAGTTTAATTTTGGTCTCGATCTTTGAAAGTTTTTCAGCCTTCGTATTTACGGGGTGGATTGTAACCGTGCATGAATCAAACCCGAGACCTCTGTCTCGATAGTTCACTCTCCCGTCAGACTATCGTCGATTTTCTCCAAATTTAAGTTAAATTTTATTTCACTATTCAATTCTATCAGCAGGTTTCATATTACAAAATAAAAATCTCTTTCTATAGAAAACGCCTATTTTATCCCGAAACGTACATTCTACCCATCTTCCGTAATCTAATAACAGCGAAAAATATCTTTAATGTAACACTTTAGGGTGCATTATCACTTTTTGCGTAGCGCCCTGTATCGAGCCACTTAAGTACGTCTGAATGGGGCCTAAGTGGAACGGAACAAAGTGAGAGGAGCGGGGTGCGCGGGGACGAGAGGCAGGGCTGGCACGTAGCTGGAATTTAATTGTGTGATTTTTTTTATAGTATGTACTTTTTTATTTGATTGCATGACGAGACGAGCAAGGTGCTCGCCTGATGGTAAGCGGGACGCCTGCTCACTTACAGAAGCAACACCACATAAAAATTTGGATTACAAAGCAATGCATGGCACTGAACTGCGCTCGCCACCCCGAGACACAACATGTTAAGTCTCATAATTCCCAGTAATTTCACTGGCTTCAATGTCCTTCAAACCGAAACACAACAGTGCTTACACACTTTTGATTGGCGGCAGAAATAGACAAAGCGGTGCTACCAACCCAGACGGCTTCTCGTATACAAGGGACCTACCACGTCATCTATTTTTAACACGCTTTTATTAGCTTCAGACATATGTTGGTATGTTAGTATGTAACGGAAACTTTGAACATAATTTTGACCTCCTTTAAAACGTCGGATTACTTATCAAGGACCGATGATAAATCAATATAAAAAAAATTGGTGTGTGTCGTGGGACACCAGGTAGGAACGAAGTTCCTTCGGCTAATGTAGAATCGACACAAATTGTAAAAAATACAAATTATCAACTAAAATAACAAAATAAAATTGGTGTGTGTAGTGGGACACCAGGTAGGAACGAAGTTCCTTCGGCTAATGTAGAATCGACACAAATTGTAAAAAATACAAATTATCAACTAAAATAACAAAATATGTCTCTTTATTTTTGTTTGACAACATAAAATTACATAGAAATAGAATAGAAAAATAGAAATAAAAAAAAGACGTGTAGCACTCGGAGACTGCCGCGGTAAAGCTATTGTATAGCATTTTTTATCAACTTATGTAATTATAAATAAAAACTTATTAATTTAGACTTAGACTGGCTACTAAACGGTGGACGGCCGTGTTCTATAATCAAAAATTCAAATTCAAATTTCAAACCGCGTCTACATTTCCAAATGTCATAAGTTATCTATCTGTTTTATTAACGGAATTTCGACTTTAACTTTGTGTGCTAGATATCAAATTAAGTTTAAAAAAAGTCTCATTTAACGGTTTTATTCCACGCATTTTTTCCACGCATTTTTTCCACGCATATTTCTTACGGTTTTACTATCACATTTTTTTCAGTTCGGTCACGCAGCGAAATCCCTATCCCCTCCAAGCCTGCCGTAAGGAACTTCGTTCCAAAAAAATCTAAAAAATGCAAAATAAATAATCGTTTGAAAAACTAAAAAACACGCTTTTATAGAAAATCTAACTAAACATAGAAAATAAATTATAATTCATATTTATTCAAATTCAATTTTTCAACTTTATTGAAGAAAAGAATTTATTCTAAAAAAAAGCGTGGGGTACCCATGCACTCTAATGTCAATAGTTATTTTATTGACAGATATGAGTAGAAGGATTATCATTTTAATAATATCAAAGCACCCGTGGCTTTTTTTTTAAATAAATTAGAATTTTCTTCATGTTTATTAAATATTATTTTCTATTTTTTAGCTGGATTTTATATAAAAGCGTGTTTTTTAGTTTTTTCAACTATTATTGGAACGAAGTTCCTTACGGCAGGCTTGGAGGGGATAGGGACTTCGCTGCGTGACCGAACTGAAAAAAATGTGATAGTAAAACCGTAAGAAATATGCGTGGAAAAAATGCGTGGAAAAAATGCGTGGAATAAAACCGTTAAATGAGACTTTTTTTAAACTTAATTTGATATCTAGCACACAAAGTTAAAGTCGAAATTCCGTTAATAAAACAGATAGATAACTTATGACATTTGGAAATGTAGACGCGGTTTGAAATTTGAATTTGAATTTTTGATTATAGAACACGGCCGTCCACCGTTTAGTAGCCAGTCTAAGTCTAAATTAATAAGTTTTTGGAACGAAGTTCCTTACGGCAGGCTTGGAGGGGATAGGCATTTCGCTGCGTGACCGAACTGAAAAAAATGTGATAGTAAAACCGTAAGAAAAATGCGTGCAAAAAATGCGTGGAAAAAATGCGTGGAAAAAATGCGTGGAAAAATGCGTGGAATAAAAGCGTTAAATGAGACGTGCGCAGGCGCGACAGTCAATGTGTCAATTTTAATGTCAGTCATTTCTATGTAATTTTATGTTGTCAAACAAAAATAAAGAGACATATTTAAAATGAAATTCATTCAGCCAGTTATAATTGAAGTATATAAAAATACTCCTTCGATTTTTAAAAGATTACGCTAGCTCGTTATTATTTATAATTACATAAGTTGATAAAAAATGCTATACAATAGCTTTACCGCGGCAGTCTCCGAGTGCCACACGTCTTTTTTTTATTTCTATTTTTCTATTCTATTTCTATGTAATTTTATGTTGTCAAACAAAAATAAAGAGACATATTTTGTTATTTTAGTTGACAATTTGAATTTTTTGCAATTTGTGTCGATTGTACATTAGCCGAAGGAACTTCGTTCCTACCTGGTGTCCCACGACACACACCAATTTTTTATATTATTTATAATTACATAAGTTGATAAAAAATGCTATACAATAGCTTTACCGCGGCAGTCTCCGAGTGCTACACGTCTTTTTTTTTATTTCTATTTTTCTATTCTATTTCTATGTAATTTTATGTTGTCAAACAAAAATAAAGAGACATATTTTGTTATTTTAGTTGATAATTTGTATTTTTTACAATTTGTGTCGATTCTACATTAGCCGAAGGAACTTCGTTACTACCTGGTGTCCCACGACACACACCAATTTTTATTATTATTATGAAGGGCGTTAGCTGCCAACCATATCAGTACCCGTGGATGGGCAAGACGCTCTGCCATCTTCCACGTAAGCATTACTGTATCACAATCTATCGGATGTAGTATAAAAAACTTGCTTGATAAAGGTTATTGTCAAGCTATAGTGATGGAAGATTGAATGCTTTATCCCTGACGCAAAAGTGGTTATGAGTTTGTAGAGTTTTTTTTAACTCAATTCCAATCTATAATATACTAATAGTACAAGCCATTATAGTATAGTAGTAGCCTATGTCCTATTCTGATGTATAAGCTATACTATTGTAAAGTTTCATTAAAATCCATTCAGTAGTTTTTACGTGAAACAGTAACAAACATACATCCATCCATCCATACTTACAAACTTTCGCGTTTATAATATTAGTAGGATATAGCGTTGAAATAATAAATGCGCCTCGAGTCTAAAAAAAACATTTTTCTGCTCATCAAAATCTCTTGCGGAGGTTATTGAATTACGAGCTGGTCCCAGTGAGGAAATTTGTTTCAAACCAGGTTTATGGAAAGGAAAATTCATATTTTTAAACACCTTTCATCTTCGGATAAAATATATTTTGTAGCAGGATTTTAACATCCTGGCAGGATATCTTAAGGGGTGGTTTGGGATACGCGACCGAGACAAGGAGACAGGGACGCGTAACGCGAGTTATATTGTCGATTGCTGGTGGTAGGATATTCATATCCGCCCGAATAGCGACCACCGTACACATGGTGTTAAAACCTGCCATAGTGACCGACACACCTTTTGTAGATCGCGTTCCAGGATCAGCCAGCGTATATCCGGTTCTCCTGAGAGGCTTGCGACATGACTTGATGGTTAATTGGGTCGGGTATAGAGGTACATCCTTGTATCACTGTGCCTGCATCGGTCATCCGCCTGTCCTGTCGCAGGCCCCTCGATTTGATTTGCAACACCACATAAAACTTCGAATTACAAAGTACTGCATGGCACTGAACGGCACTCGTCACCTAAAGACATAAGATGTTAAGTCTCATAATGTCGCGTCATTTCACTCGGCCCTTATCACATAATAAGACAACAATAGACTCGGTGAACCGTGTATGAACTAGTTACACTTCTACCTATGTCTTCAAAGATAAAGCATGAGCTTATGAAGTATATTTATAATGGGATTAAAAAGAGCCAGATGCACTACGGAGTTAATACAAGGTAATGACATTTGGGATTACAACCTGACAAGAATTTTTTATTTAATCTCATGGAGGTGCAGATAAAATGTGGTATGTTTTTGGCAAATACTGAATTCTTTTGGGAATACAATGTTATTTTTTGTAGTGCTACAATTTTTAAATGAGATTATTTTTATTACATAATCCATAAACCTACATTTATACATAGTATTTTGCAATTGATTACACTACACCTGATGATAAGCAAAACAAGAGTGAAACAAACAAGAGTTAGTCAGGCTGTAGACAGTTTTGTCTACAGCATAAATGGGCCGGCTCGACCGTGTCGTTACCACTGTCTCACGGACAACCGACGTAAAGTAGCGGCTTGGTGCAGCGTCTTGCACGGTAAGTGACATATCCGGAGGCCCAAATGTCACCTTCAGAATCTCTAATTAGCCTTTAAGGTCGGCAACGCGCCGACGTTGGATAGTTTGTTGGTCTGGGTACTTGGTTAGGAATTGTTTAGTTTAGATTTCAATTTCTAATTCAGAAATAGAATTAAAGGCAGCCTTCCGATGGCGACGTCAAGTGTCTGATCGCGATGGACGGAACTCTACCTTTAGCGACAAATACCTATTTGATTCAGAATTATGGTACTCTATACTAAACTGCTGTCCTTAATGCATTTCAATTCATTGCTACGTCATAAAAGATTACCAGCGACAATCTAGCAGCGGTAATTTCATTTAAAGCCGTAGATGGCGTCGTGATTTGACAGTTGACAGGCCGCGACACTAAGTGGCGCGGTCTAGCGGATGGTTCTGTGTTGTTGCCGTTTTGAGGGTTCTGTAGTCAGTTTTACGTTGTACGATTCAAAAATTGGTAATTTTATGGTTGGATCTTTGGCTTTTTTGAGTCGGTTTTGTTAAAATGTTTTTCTTTTACAACGTTTTAGTGAAATAATCATCAAAAGTCCGAATCTTAGTTTTTGAAGTCTCAATTTACGACCTTATAAATTAATTGTTTTCTCAAAATTTAAATAAGACTATTCTAAATTCAAATGTTTAGTGAACAACCTAGTGTCAAGATTTTCAAGCTACCTTAAAGCCTCCGACTTGGCTTAACGCCTGCTGACAGTTGGTAACAGCCAGGATAGAGTTTAATACGTCTTGGGAAGCACGGAGACGCTCAGTTGAAATACCACTAAGCGGTCACCCATCCATAGATTGACTGTGCCGATGGTTGCTTAAGTCACTAACCGCTTACCTACCAGCGAGTGTAAATCGCTATGAGCACCTCGCCTCATGAACTGACTAAATAGGACTGATTTTCAGCTATACCCTGTCCAATTAAGAAACAATCATTAAAATGGGATCACTTTTAAATAAATCATTAGTGGTTATAAATACTCTAAGCGCGATATCCGGAAGCCCAAATCCCCCTCCTATTCCCAATCCCTAATTATCCCTTTCCATGAAGGTCGGCAACGCGTCCATGATTCTTCTGGTATTATGGGCGTATATGGGCGGTGGAGATCACTTACCATCAGCCAACCGCATCACATAGATTTTAAAATGTACAATAATAATTTCAGGTCTCTTTGAAGTTGGTGCCTGTGTCGCTGCCAGTCAACTGAATTCGCACCGACTCCAAAGAGACCTGAAATTGTTATTTTTCTCTTTTCAGTTTATTTTGCTTAAGTTAACTTAAGTTTCTTTTTAGTTTAGTTTATATTTAAATTTTTTTTCGATTAATATATTCATAACTTGCAGCAATAGCTCAGTGGGAAGTGGTACGGACTGTCGAGACGAAAGTCGCAGGTTCGAAACCAGCCCCAAGAGCATACACCTCTGACTTTTCTAAGTTACGTGTAAATTAATTGTTAATTATCGCTTGCTTTAACGGTGAAGGAAACATCGTGAGGACAGTTGTATTTTTTTCGATTAATATATTCATAACTTGCAGCAATAGCTCAGTGGGAAGTGGTACGGACTGTCGAGACGAAAGTCGCAGGTTCGAAACCAGCCCCAAGAGCATACACCTCTGACTTTTCTAAGTTACGTGTATATTAATTGTTAATTATCGCTTGCTTTAACGGTGAAGGAAACATCGTGAGGACAGTTGTATACCTGAACAGTTCTCCATAAGAATTCAAAGGTATGTAAAGTCTGCCAACCCGCATTAGGCCAGCGTGGTGGACTAACTCCTCTCATTCAGTAGAGGAGGCTCGTGCCCAGTAGTAGGACGTGCGATAATACAGAGCTAGTAAAAAAAAACACATAATTTATATTGTACGTAACATAATATAGGAAGGTACTTTTATTTTGACGTGTTATTTTCGAACGTTCATTTTCTTGCAATCACGACGTTGTCAATATCGTTAGGCCTTTAAAAGCCCCCGCGGTGAGGCCATTAGTATCCTCTTGGTTGGGTTGGCCATCTTTTATATGAAAAAACTGAGACAGTATTTTATAGAGGCGCATATATTATATCAAATATAATAATATTATAGGCCACATAGCTCGCAGAACCGATAACCGATGGAGCAGAAAGGTTCTGGAATGGAGGCCACGTACTGGCAAGCGTAGCGTTGGACGTCCGTTTACAAGGTGGACAGACGATCTGATAAAGGTCGCAGGAAGTCGCTGGATGCAGGCCGCTTCCAACAGGTTGGTTTGGAAATCTTTGGGGGAGGCCTATGTTCAGCAGTGGACGTCCTGTTGCTGATGATGATGATGATATATATAAAGGATCATTTGAAATGCGTAGTTCCGTTTGGCAAAAGCTAAATCATGTGAATTGAGTGATTTTTGAAGTAAAACTCGTTTAACACCGTTGTGATTTGAAAATTCGATGAAACGAAAAAGCGACAGTAAAAAGAGAAACATAATCATAAATAGGATTTAGCCTGCGAGAGAATGAGATAGATTACAAGTATGCTATCACGTGTCTTTGCACCTGCGTACAACGAAGCCTTCGGAAAATGTGTCATAAACAACAAGAATATGTGTACGAAGTTTCATGATGATCGGTTAAGTAGTTTTCGCATGAAAGCGTAACAAGCAAACTTACATTCACATTTATAATATTAGTAGGCTGCGTTTAGACGATGCGGTAATGATGCAGTCATAGCAAATGTATGTCTTATTAACTAGGACTTAACGTTGAAATTCTTTGTGAGTAACCAACCGCGCTGCTGCCGCGCGGCGGCCGCGCTCCCGTTTACACTATCGCGCAGTCGCCGCGTGGTTGGAGCGTTGCGAAGTATTAAACACTAGCTTTTGCTCGCGGCTCCGCCCACGTGATCAAACAAACAAACAAACAATCAAACTCTACAGCTTTATAATATTAGTATAGATTCGGGTAGCTTAGCAACGGAAGCCTTCAAATAATATTATTTGGGTAGCTTAGCAACGGAAGCCTTCAAATATGAATAATTTTCCCCGTTTTTGCAACATTTTTCACTGATGCTTCGCTTCTAATGGTCGCAGCGTAATGTTATATATCCTAAAGCCTTCCTCGATAAATGGACTATCCAACACAAAAAGAATTTTTCAAGTCGAACCAGTAGTTCCTGAGATTAGCGCGTTCAAACAAACAAACAAACAAACAATCAAACTCTACAGCTTTATTATTAGTATAGATTATGGCTTAGTCAATAGAGTTTACATTAGTTTTTCGAGTGATTCGAGCGCGGCGGCCGCAACGCGGTGGGATTCCTTGTCATATAAATGCGCCCGTAGGGATAAATACATATTATAGTACAGAAAAGCCGAAAAATTCAATGATTTGAAATGTGCTGTAACAAACATATTTTTACCGGCGCGGGTCGCGAGTTATGTATAACACAAGGAAAAATCTGGAAAGATAAAAATCATGGTGAACGCATTTCTTTCGTAATGGTGTTATAGAAGCGCGCTTTGATAGACTCGTACAAACATTTTATAGATTCTGTGCGATAGAATACATTCTGTATGATCAGCAATTCATTATAAGCCTTGTGTTGTGTACGTAGAATTCATTTTTCAGGAACTCTTAGTATGGTATGATATACGTTAGGTTGAATGAAAGATATCATATAGCGAAATAATGTGTAGAAAAGGCAAGGAAAACATACATTGATGTCTTAATATCAATATAAAAATCATAATGGTATCTGTTCTGTATATAAAGAGTCTTTTTCTGGGTACAATGCCTCATTTAATGTGCGGTAGTTACGGGCTAGGCTTTGGTCCAGAACGTACGTAATATCCGTGTTTTACTTAGTGTCGTACAAAGATGATACCGTGCCATGACGCCATTTATTTTTGAAGTGAAACTTCTTTAGAATCGTCGTGATTTGAAACTCGATGAAACGAAAATGCGTCACGACAAAAACAAACATATTCATAAATAGGATTTAGCCTGCGAGATAATGAGATAGTATACTATCACGTGTCTGCGCCTGCGTACAACGAAGCCGTTTTTACTGTGGAAATTCTGAACGTTTCCACAGTAAAAACATGGAAAAATAATATTAATAAATAAATAAATTGAGTGTAATTGCCGAGTGTATTTTGACGATGCCATGTATGTTATGTATACATTAGTTGATACTGATTTTTATATAATTTTCTTTCACTTTTGTACTGACTTGTCATTAATGTCTATTTTATTTCATTTCATGAAACTATCGTGTATCTTGCTCTACCGCGATGTGATGCCAGTGCATTAATATTTTCATTCATTCTGCAAATAAACAGAGAATAACATTTTTCAGTTCACAGGAAAATGTTATTTAATATCTTCAAATAATTTATTCCGTTTTACGCCCAACGTGCTTCAATTAACAAAAATGAACAGAGAATTTTATTTGCTTTTGATGGATTCCATGTGGCCATTACGTTTGTATGATGTCTTCCCAAAAGTTTAGTTTCCGTGGGCTGTGACACTGAGGTTTGGGTTCAATTCTCAGATCAGTCAAGATTTATAAATGCTTACGGTGGTCGTTATACCTATTGAGTACAAATCATCACAATCTCGAGGGGCTTGTTACTTCATTTGATGGTTAGTTATGGCGGGTATAGGGGTACATCCATGTATTACTGTGCCCTAATTGGTTATCCACCTATGCTGTCGCAGAAGCATTTATACAGCCGGCATTTAAGCCGGCATGAATCTGGTGACCACCGATAAACTCATTGTTTGTCGGTGGTCGCTAGTTTTTGGACTGCACTACGCTTACTATCAGGTGTAGTGCACTTTGCCGTGTTCGGATAAAAATATATATATATTAGGCATCCTTCCACCACCTTTCAAATGTCAAGGAAACTCACACAAACCGTTGCGTGGAATTCCTTGAGGGAACAGAACCCAAAATTTCAATAAGGCGTTCGATCTTTTCTTACCTCTTTACTTCCATTTTACAATTTTATTCAGCAATAAATAAATTCATATCTCTCGTAAAGTGAAATCTTTTCAATAAAATCCTTATCCTGGTCGAGATTGAAAGGCATTAATCGTAAAAAGGTTAATAAACGTCGCGTCGTGAGTCGGTATCATCTAGTAATAGATGACCTGTCGATGCCAATCTGGCGGTTAATCTGCTGAACCGTTTCCATTTATTCACGATGATAATATTTATTATTACTAGCAAACCCGGCCACGCGTTGCTGTGGTTAAGGTATGTGTTAAGTTATATTGTAGTAAACTATTCAATACAGTATCCGTCATCTATTTGATACTTAATCCAACCGATAAACCACCGCCATTTGTTAGAATCTTATGGATCTCACTGATAATTATAACAAAAAAATTGCAATAAAAAATACTGTGACTATAAATTGAGATATAAACTATCCTATCCCTCAAGTTGGATCAAACATTGCAAAATTTGATTAAAAATCGGTTCAGTAGTTTAAGAGTAACACTCCAACAATTTGTTTGTGCAGTCGGGGAAAAATCACTGACATAGTATGAAGCAATGGAAACCCACATCTCTGATGACGGGATCTGCGAAAAGGGGTTAATGATTCCACCATTTTTTACACCCCAGATTGTGGACGATAAAACGTCCGAGGAAATGCGTTAAAGGACTTCCTTATTGGATAAAGAGCGGTTTATGTAAGCAGTGTTTACTTTGATGTATTCGTTCAGTTATTGGTTTGTGATTTTATATGGGGATGTTCTCTCAACAGAAACAACATATTATGATTGCTTCTTTGTTGAGGATCCGATGATGGAATACGGAGTAAAAAGAATAAACTCCTCAACAGACAACAGCTCAGTCGTCGCGATTGTGTTATTGAGTGGGAATTTACATACGGGTCATTCCATGTAAAATCGTCTAAAGGAAAAAAAAAATTTCCCGACTCATTTTAGATTGTGGTGTAACTTTGAGAAACTCTACTCTAGGGTCCCAAAGAACAAAATTTACACGAGTTTGATTTTTACAAGCGCTTGTTTCCGCCTATTTAAACATAAAATTTAAAAATCGATAATTTTTAAACCTTATCAACATTTGCTGTGAAATTTTTCTGTTTGAAGCTATCTGCATGATCAAGACGGAATTCACAGTGGGAAAGATAGTAGTTTAAGTGTAAATGAGGAGAATTGGCTCGGACGATCCCTTTGAATAATAGCACCATGCTGAAAATGAGTGTTTTTTAGTCATTTTTCGTGAATTTTAATCGACTCTAGCGTCTTAACTGTTGAGAATTAAAAACTCATGCTCCGCGGGAATTAAGTATACATATCATAGACAAAATTCAGCCACAAGTTGACTTGAGCAGCCCACTCTTCATAGAAAAAAACTTTGCTTCAATTTTGGAATTTTAAAAAATCCCAATTTTCAGGTTATGAAACGAACGTGTTGACTGCGAGATAAAAATCTGATACTCACAGAATCTACTGTTTTTACCTTCAACTTAAAATTACTACATCATGTACATAATCAGTGAACGTCATGTAGCTGATGATGATGATGAGCCAATAGCTTCTGGAAACCGAAGCCAACTTCAACAGCTCGTAATGCACACGGCTGCCGGCCGACAAATCAACTTGAATTGGTACATGGTGGGATCTCAAAATGGGAAGATAATTTTGCTCTGAAATCGCGAGGCTGACAAAACTGACTGATGACTGACCGATCACCGTACATATGGCGAAAACCCGCCATGGTGGCTCGTTCAGGCGTGTCGCATTCCTGGATCAGTCAGTATATCCAGTAACTTTAGGCCGGGCTTATTCTGCCGACCATCGAGGGACAATTTTCTCTTGACAGACTATTCTTCTGTATTATGGACGTACATGGCCGGTGGAGATCACTTATTTATTCATAAGTATAGAAATCGGTCCCATCTCTACCCAGTGATTATTAAAGGCGTCGCAATCATAACAGGAGTACTACTAGTATGTTTCTATTTCTACGTTCCCTTCATCTGGATATTATTAATATTTAGGACATTTTCACATTCCACGGATATCAATATGAATACGAATACATTTTGAATATATCTAACCTAGCAGTTAATTAATCAAAACTCAATAATTTGAATCCAAAAAATAATATTGAAAATTCAATGTCAACAATTTCTAAAGGTTTTTTGGAGTTGATTCCAATGACGCTGCCTTTCCATTGAAATTGCACTGACTCCTTAAATAAGTCTATAATTGTAATTATTGAATTTTCAGTTTCCATTTTCGGAGAGGGAAGAAGCAAATCGAGGGGGCTGCGACATGACAGGGGGATGACCGATGCAGGCACAGGGATACACGGATGTACCCCTATACCCGCCCCAACCAACCATCAAGTCATGTGGCAAGCTCCTCGGGCGAACCGGATATACGCTGACTGATCCTGGAACGTGATCCACACAAGGTGTGTAGGTCATTATGGCAGGTTTTAACACCATGTGTACGGTGGTCGCTATCCAGGCGGATATAAATCCTCCCACCAGCTAACATGTAAGATGACCTACCATCAGATTTTAATATGTTCCAAAATAAAAAGATTTAATTTATTTACAACCATCCAGCAACAATATTTGCTGTCAAGTTACACTTTTATTAGATCGGATACATCGTGTTTGTTTTATATCGAAATCTGCTAAGCAAGCTATTTCAAGATTAAATTCTTAGAATCCGGGTCGCTTGATATAAAAACTTTGCGATCGCTGCGGGCCCTACTATTTGTCACATGGTTTATTATCCGCAATTTGTGAAACGTTATTGTGGTTTTTATTTATGTTGTCTCTTAAATCCCTTGGATGGTCTTTGGGTAGATAAAATGTACGAATTATGTAGGTTATGTAAGATTGTCGAAAGTTAAAGCTGAGGTCTAGCATTGTTCAACTTTGTTACTTACTTTGTGCATTGTATATTGTCTTGAATACTTCCTAATTTTATATTAAATATCATCATAATCAGCCTCCCCCAAAGATTTCCAGATCGACCCGTTAGAAGCGGCCTGCATCCATCCAGCGACTTCCTGCGACCTTTATCAGGTCGTCTGTCCAACTTACTGTATTTATATTGAAGATGAGGATGAAGCTCAACAGATGGCAAGCCTGCTCGTCAATAGTAACACCACTCAGACCTTTAGATTATTGTATTGAACACTAAATTGCTTACTGTTGTATGGCAGCAAAAAAAGACAAAGTGGTGGTACCTATCCAGACTGAAGCCAGCCTAAATATATTACCACATAGTAGCACTAGTGTAACCTACCGGAGTCTACTACGTCAAGAATATCGTTAAAAAGTCAAATTAAAATTACACAAACGCAATATCAATTAATTGCGTGCTTCTGTATATCTTACAAGAATTTGCTCAAAAAGGTCTGTAACTAAAACTCATATATTTCTCGATAAATTAAAAACGGCAAAGTAATCGTAAACAAATATTAGGAGCACAGCTCGTATGTTTTTTTTTTTTTTTTTTTTTGACGCTTGCTGTAAGCCTGACGAGAGTCGGCTGTATACAGCTTCACCGGACTTTCGGGCGAGCGCTTTCAGGCGCTCTCAGCCCTTGACTAGGTGACCACCGCTGAGGGCACCCCCTTTGGGGTACGAACCTCGGCTCAGGACGGTCACCGGAGAGGGCAGAGACATCTGCGATTGGGGTTTAGGGGACTATATTTTAGGACTCTACTTGATGATTTCAATCATCATTAACATCGGCTCGCGGGCCGGTACTAGGGTCGGGGGCGTTGCGGGGAACGCGGCGCGGTCCTCGGCGGCGAGGACGGTATGTCGGTTGTGTAAAGTGTTTTTTCATGAATTCCTCTCTCCTTCGGATGGCCAGAGTGGTCGCATCGTCGGGGTCATTGAGGACGCTACGCGGACGTCTCCACTTTGCACGGTCAAAGGGAGTGTATATTGAGGCTCGTCGGACGAGCGGATTCGGGTGGTGGGCGGCGCGATCGAAATAGCGCTTGCTGTTCATTTTCATGAACTGCCGGATGGTCGGCAAACCCGTGTCCACGTGGGTATTGAGATTCCTCACATACCACGGGACCCCAGTGATTTTACGCAGAAAACGATTCTGCAGGGTTTGCAAGCGACTAAGTCGTGATTCGGGTACATGCGCAAACGCAGGCGATGCGTAAGTCATGATCGGCCTAATGCACGTCGTGTAAATCCTAATCTTGTTGCGGATCGAGAGTTTGCTTTTATGGTTCAACAGCCAGAAGAGCTGGTTTAACGCGAATGCGGCTCGCGCGCGTGCCGCTTGTAAGTGGGGAATGAAGGTAAGCTTCTGGTCAAGGGTCACTCCTAGATATTTGACTGTCTTGTTCCAGGGAATGGGCATGTTAGACATGGTCACATTCCGGACTGGAGCAAGCCAGGTTGGGACTCTATCGAACATGATCGCGGCGCTTTTGGACGGGTTGATGGTGATTCGCCATTTGCGGAACCACTGACCGAGTTCGTCGGCAGCGGCTTGCAAAGTGCGGACCACCTCAGCCGGATTTTTGCGCGATGTATAGATCGCGGTATCATCAGCAAAGAGCGCCAGATGGGCACCCTTTGGTTTGGGAATATCGCTTGTATACAGCGAGAAAAGGAAGGGAGAGAGAGCTGAGCCTTGCGGGACTCCAGCCGAAATGGTGTGTCGGGAAGAGAGGCTTCCCTCCACGTGATATCTGAAACCGCGATTCGACAAGAACGCTCGTATGATGTGCACGAGCTGAGTGGGCACGTTCATGGAATATAGCTTGTGAAGCAAGCCATTGTGCCACACCTTGTCGAATGCTTTTTCGACATCGAAAAATATGGCTCCGGTGGGCATCTTTTTAAGACTTTGATCATGAATGTACTCCGTGATGCGGAGCACTTGGTGCAAACAACTGTGGCGGGCTCGGAACCCAAACTGCTCCTCGGGGAGCAGATTGTGGTTCGCTGCTACTACTTTTAAGCGATCGAGGACGATACGCTCGTACACCTTACCCAAAGCGCTCAAGAGACTAATGGGGCGGTAAGATGTCGGACTAGTTTTGGGTTTACCCGGTTTGGGAATTCCTATGACAATTGCTTCCTTCCACTCTTGTGGAAAGAGGCAATTGCGGAAGGCTGCGTCTAAAATCGCAGTGAGGATTTCCAGCAGATGGCTGGGGAGCATCTTAAGGACGCGGGTGGAGATACCGTCGCCCCCGGGGGCTTTGCGTCTTTTGAGTTTCCTGACCAGATTGCTTACTTCATCGAATGTCACCGGTGACAGTGGATTAAAAGGCTCATCGACATCCGGGTCGACGGCGGAGGTGGTGGCGGTGGGGAGAGGGATCGGTTGCGAGCTCGTATGTCACTATAATAATTATTGATGTTCACTCGAAGCTAGTCAGTATTTCAAAGTGTGCGTAAAAGATTTTACTTCTCACATCTTTCATGCTACCGCTTATCTGTAATAACTAGTATAACCGATTTCATAAAGGGGAAGGTTCAATTCGTCTGTATTGGGTAAGATTACAAGGTAGGTCCCTCGTATGCGAAAGGCCGTCTGGGTTGGTACCACCGCGCTATCTATTTCTGCCGCCAAGCAACAGTGTGTGGTTAAAAGATCGAAATGCGCGGATGCTATGTCTATTTATTTAATAGAATAAAATCAGTTTATGTGAGTACCATGCTATAGCCAGTTGTTTTTTGGTTTCGAACTCGCGACTTCCGAGAGTAGTTGCCCTTCCTCGCTTGGCTGAAACTGTTTAATAAAATTAAGGAACGAAAAATGTACAGCTAAAGACGTTAATCATCTAAATTATTTTCTGTCTCTCTCTCCGAGCATATTATCAAGTTACGTCGGTGCGAGAATATAATTCGTGGCAATTTACACAAATTATGAGAAATAAACGGTGTGCACGGCTTATTAATTTGTTTAGAGGAGGTGACATGGGTGTGACAGAGCATTTTGTAATGAAAATCTATCTATAAGTTTAAATAAAAATAAAATGCTGTTAGTTGCTAACGGCATTACTTGAGCTCGGCTAGACCGAGTTGACAATTTTTTAAATTGTTCGTAATAATCCAAATGAGATTAGTATGACTAGTATCAGCGATAGCTCAGCGGGGAGTGGTACGGACCTTCGAGACGAAAGTCGCAGGTTCGAAACCAGCCCCAAGAGCATACACCACTGACTTAAGTTACGTGTATATCAATTGTTAATTATCGCTTTAACGGTGAAGGAAACATCGTGAGGAAATCTGCATACCTGAGAACTTGATAAGATTTTTCGAAGGTAGGTGTGTTAAGCCTGCGTTGGCACCATGTACGCTTATAATACTAGAAGAATCATAGGCGCGTTGCCAACCTTAAAGGGAAAGGATTATTAAGGGATTAGGAAGGGCATTTGCGCCTCCGGATATCTCACTCACCGTACGAAACGCAGCAGCAAGCCGCTGCTTTACGTCGGTTTCTGTGAGACAGTGGTAACGACTCGGTCGAGTCGGCCCATTCATTCTGTAGACAAAACTGTCTACAGCGTAGCTCTACCACTAATAAATGTTAGATTTATGTAATTATACTTAAATACGATCACACATTTATGTTTATTTTTTATTTGATTGAATGACGAGACGCGCAAGGCGCTCGCCTGATGGTAAGCGTCACGCCTGCCCATAAACAGAAGCACACCACACAGAACTTTGAATTACAAAGCACTGTATGGCTCTGAACTGCGCTCGTCACCCCGAGACATACTGAATGTCCTTCAAACTGAAACACAACAATACTTACACACTGTTGCTTGCCAGCCGAAAAACATTTTTGTAACACACTGTACATTGATCCGTTAAATACATTCTAATACAGTAAAAAAACAGCTCAAAAACGCAAACAAAAAAGAGCTTAGAACCGCTCGGTGAAAAAATCCAACGTGGATTTTATTATAAAACGAGGCGAGTTGAAAGTAAGCAGGCAGTGATAGTTAAGTGCTTAATGTATCCGTGGAGAGCGCAGCTTGGAAATTGAAATTGCTTGAGGTGCGATGTTGGTTGTGCGATTATTTGTCGTGGTTTAAAAATCGCAGAAATATAAGGTTTTCGCACATATATAATATTTATTTGGCTTTAAATTACCTTCGTAGAGTTATTTCTAAGATAAGATAAGATTCTGTATAGAATAGAGGTATATATATGCTAAAGAATATTATTAGTTTAAAAAATTATCTAGTTTATGGGATTTATAATTTTATTGTTATAAGGGTTAAATCAGTGCCATGAATTTTGAAAATTAATTTTAACGGATTGTATCGTAGTTTTTGGAACGAAGTTCCTTACGGCAGGCTTGGAGGGGATAGGGATTTCCCTGCGTGACCGAACTGAAAAAAATGTGATAGTAAAACCGTAAGAAAAATGCGTGGAAAAAATGCGTGGAATAAAAGCGTTAAATGAGAAGTGCGCAGGCGCGACAGTCGCATAACCAGCCAGCGTTAGTTCCTTTTTTAAAATGAAATTCATTCAGCCAGTTATAATTGAAGTATATAAAAATACTCCTTCGATTTTTAAAAGATTACGCTAACTCGTTATTATTTATAATTTCATAAGTTGATAAAAAATGCTATACAATAGCTTTACCGCGGCAGTCTCCGAGTGCCACACGTCTTTTTTTTATTTCTATTTTTCTATTCTATTTCTATGTAATTTTATGTTGTCAAACAAAAATAAAGAGAGATAAGTTACGCGGGAGCGCCCGGAGGTTTTTTAAAAAAAGACAAGTCTTCACAATGAAGCTTTATTGCGAACTGAATTACAATTGACAAATTTCCTTATTTATACCTGTTCATCTGTTGACAATGAATGCTTAGATCTACGCATTAGATCACCGTCTAGACGCTAGGCTAGCACTTTTTATGGTCAACATAATTTGATATTAAGAGCTTTAGACAAAACAAGAATATCATATTACAAATAGATAGAATTACATCTGAGTACCTGTGTCAGCAATTGTAATGTCCTTCATATAGTAAATAAGGTTACATCACATTAGCATGCGGTTATAATGTCATGAGCGGGAGCGGGGTGCATAACTCCTCCCCCCATAGCTTCGAAATTATCAGAGGGATGTATATTTCTCTGATTATTTCGACACACAATATATTTTTAAAAAATTATACTTATACGCTATACACACAAAAAGGAACAGAAATATGATTACATATAATAATAGAGTAGCTGCGCTAACACTTTTCACAAAAATGCCTTTTTCACGAATTTCCACTTCACTTTCACTGTTCTTCAACAATTCATTTAGATTCTGTAGATTTTTCAACTCGGCAGCATCCAAATTTATTGGTTTCCATCCTGTTTGTGGCTCTATAGTCGTTACTTCTGGAAGATCAATAATTGGCAGTTTTCTGAAGTCCATTGTGCTTATTCCCGCATAGTGGGATTTCAGGGTAACGTTGTCTATTTTGGCGTCACAGTGATCGTCAAGTGTGAGGAGGTAAGTCCCTTTTATACTTTCTTTTGTCATTTCATTATGACAGCTTTTCGAAAATATAGTTTCCACTTTGCTGTAGAGAATCCATCTTCGTTTCTCTATTGGCTCTATTTTTATAGAGTTTATTTCAACTGGTATGGGTTGACAAGAACTGGTGTTGTGCGAAAATTTAATCAATGATGTTATACATGTGTCTTCTAATGGTAATTGAATTTCATCTTCATAACACAGGAACGTCGCCTCATAGAGTTCACTGCACGGCTGGGAGAGCGAGACCATATTTGACCCTCTTACTAGGAGATAGGGATATTTTGGGATTATGATAATTGTTTTACCAAAGGAATTGGTGATGGGTATTGGAATGATTTTGTAATAAATGTACATTTCATCTTTAATTATAGGTATGTCCAAAATGAATGTTATTTGACTTCCTTTTGAATAAACTTTTATCTTAATACATAATTCTAACTTAATTAAATTATCATAATTTACTGGGTAAATGAGTTTATTAGATTTCTCTATTTCTTTTAACAAAATTAATAATTCGTCAGAATTTAAAAGTGACTGGTGTAAAGTTTTTAATTTACTAAAAGTAATACAAGTTTCAATCTCTTCCAACCGAATGTACAATAATTGGAAATTGTGCAAAAATAAATTATAAATATTAATACATAAAGTTATGAATTGTTATATTAACATTACTCTGGTTTATTAATTTTCTCATTTCCCATAATTATTTATCTATGTTAATAAAATTATTGGTTGTTGAATTATTTATTTTCAAAAGTGATTCAGACATTTCCGATACCAAAGTTTATCAAAATTTTTCAATTGTAGAGTTCATAATAGAATTTATTTGGAGCTTAATATTAAGTAATTGATGGTTAGGTGTACTATTCTTAAAATATTTTCCAACATGATCATTTAAATTAGGATATCTATTAATATTAATTTCTAATTCCTCTTTTGTGATACCTAAATCTAAAGTCTTAATTATAGTCCATTATGATAACTTACTTATCTATCATCATTACTTATCTATGTCTTAACTATCCTTTAAAGTTGAAGGGTGTAACTCGTGATCAGCAGCACGAGCTCGAGGAGGTACCTGTGAAGGTCGTTTTACGTCCTTAGTAGGTACAGTTGAATCCTTTTTTTTTTTTCTTTTGAAATAACGTTTATTTCTGTTAATGTGACCAGTGGCTGTAGGTTTTCGAAAGCGAGGTTTATTTTCACTTCGCTTCATGTTTACAGCTTCATCACGAATAGGAATATCGTTAGTGTCAATATCGTCAGCAGAGTGAACTGTTTCCGGTAATGAACTAGCTGTTATTATACTAGATGAGGGAGAATGAACTGAAAAATTCATAGTATCTTCCGAAATTGAAGGAGCAGATAATGTTTCAGATGAGTCTGATATCACGATTGTGTTTTCAGAATCATCTGTATTAACTTCCATTGATGTATTACCGCTTTTATTGGTAAGAGCATCCAATGTTATATTTGTAAGAGCATCTGCATCACTATTATGTATGCTGGTGGGTATTTGGATGCATGGTTCAGTTCGGGGTTCTAAGGTAATTTCGTGTTCCTGTAAACGTTCACTGCCATCATCAGTGAGTTTTATACTTTCAGTATAAAAAATTTCGCAATAATTTTATCCATTATTATCGGAAAAATTTACATTTGGGAAATCACTGTACTGTTCATCAGAGTCTTGTATAATCTCAGCATCGCTATCACAATAAAACAAATTGTTATAATCATTATCAGATTCTTGCGTGATTATATTTTGTCTAAGAGGATGGGCAGTACGCCTAAAAACATCAGTATCTTGTACATTATATTGAGGTTGGCTTTGAGGTGGAATCGTGATCATAGTGTGTCTAAGGGGACGGGCAGTACGCATAGATACATCAGTATCTTGAACATTACGTTGAGGTTCGCTTTGAGTTGGAATACCAAACGTAAACTGTTAGTTTGGTGCATTGTTAAATGGTCTCATTTGCGCATTATTAAATTGTGGCCTATATCCCTGTTGGGGCACTATGCCAAACTTAAAATTGTTTTGGGGATAGTTGACATTTGGTCTAAACCCTTGTTGATTCGGTAAACCAAATTTAAAATTGCTTTGGGGCTGTGGATAATTCGGTTTGAAATTAAAGCCCTGATTTGGAAGACCAAATTTAAATCCATTTGAATTAACAGGCCTGAAATTATTGGATAATTGATTTGGCATTCCAAATTTAAATTGTTGATTTAAATTATTTAAAGGGTTTGGTCTAAATGTCGGCTGGAAATGAGCTTTATTCACATCTGAATTAGTAGAGTTAGGTGGGTAAGAATGCTGAGGTGGCTTTACAGTACCTCTATTTTTATTTTTTGCATTGTATTGTATTTGGAAGTTTACTTCTTCCATTACAACACTAAGTGCGCTTTCAAGACTTGTGCAATCTTTCAATCTTACAATTCGAATTAAATCTTCTGTAAGGTTGTACATGAACACGTTCAGAGACAAATTGTTATAAATTATCATTTTTGCTGCTTTAATATTTTCGTCCAATAATAAGTTTATCTTAGAAAGAAGAGTGCTGCGTATTTGTTGGATGCGATTGCAAAATTGTAAGTAGCTTTCGCCAGAATTGATTTTTAAATTTTCTAGTTCAATGGCTACGCACTCTTCAGATCTAGGATCTCCAAAATGTTGGATGAGAACAGATCTGAGCTGTTCCCATGTGGTTATGTCTTCGCGTTCACTTAATAAACCTGCGGCTCTACCACACAATCTACTACTAATGCACTGAAAAACGTATGTGGATTGAACCGGATTATTTACTTCACCAAAATTTCTCAAAATATATTCACTTTTTCTTATGAATAAGTTTAATATACTTTGATCTCCATCAAATTTTGGAATTAAGCATATAAAGTCTTTGGGAATCATTTGAAATTCACCGTTGCGCGACATATTTTCACACTTATATATAACACACAGTTATACACACAGTAAATTAAATATAAAAATTAACACAAGTAAACACAATTAACACAAGTAAGTAAATTAAAATTCTCTATTAATATCTCAAAATTCAAATGTTTCAATCAAAAATTCAAATATTTCAATCAAAAATTCTTATTTCTTAAAATTAGCCTGCCTATGTTTGTGCAGAAGTCAAATAACTTTCGACTATTTTTGTTCAAAAGTTACGGAGTTCACCTTTTTTTTTTAAATTGTGTCGTACAAAATCAACCACAGGAAAAATAGCAAGGATGAGACAGGAAATGTAAAGAGGTCTACTTACAATCCGCTCGATCCCATGCCTTCTCGTAAAGCTGACTTCGTGGGCGACGACCTTCGGTTCCCGCTGTTTATCGAATTTATTTGGTTCGAGGATACCCGGAGCTATGCCGCAAGACCGATGCTTGTGTACTCGCAGACAGAGCTTACAGTCGCGGATATCCTACCGGCTGCGCCAGATAAGTTACGCGGGAGCGCCCGGAGGTTTTTTAAAAAAAGACAAGTCTTCACAATGAAGCTTTATTGCGAACTGAATTACAATTGACAAATTTCCTTATTTATACCTGTTCATCTGTTGACAATGAATGCTTAGATCTACGCATTATGATCATAACAAGATCACCGTCTAGACGCTAGGCTAGCACTTTTTATGGTCAACATAATTTGATATTAAGAGCTTTAGACAAAACAAGAATATCATATTACAAATAGATAGAATTACATCTGAGTACCTGTGTCAGCAATTGTAATGTCCTTCATATAGTAAATAAGGTTACATCACATTAGCATGCGGTTATAATGTCATGAGCGGGAGCGGGGTGCATAACTAGAGACATATTTTGTTATTTTAGTTGATAATTTGAATTTTTTGCAATTTGTGTCGATTCTACATTAGCCGAAGGAACTTCGTTCCTACCTGGTGTCCCACGACACACACCAATTTTTTATTTTCGTCTTGGTCCCGACGTTTCGAATGCTTTTTAGCCTTCGTGAACTGTCTATTCTGTCTGTCGTATGTCTATTTATTCAGACTTTTAAAAATATAGCAACAGATTGAAACGCAAAACGCACCATCGGAACTGCTCCTTAAACAAAGTCTACTTTATGAGAGTTATTCAGTTTTAATATTTTGCAAGCGAAATAAGCTCGAATGGTTAACGTTTATGGTTAAACCTTTCGTTAGACCGTATTATAATAACTATAATGATAATTATCTGCGTGTGGTGTCGGTATGGTACTTGTGGGCAACCGTTGTCAGTTATATTTGTTATAGCTTTCCCTCTTTGGAAGCCGTAGTTCTGCTCATTCAATATTCATGAATCTATGTACTACTCTTGCTCGCGGCTTTGTTTATGGGTGGAATTTTGGTGTTTCATTAATAATGAGTGTATCGAAGATCATGTTTTTCTAATCATTTTAATTTTTATATAATTCGTGATAATTATATTTAAGGTGTTTATTTCTCGATTTTACATTTACTCATGTGCAATTCACATACGACAGAAATGAAACTTCAGAATTATTAAAATAAATTAATTAACCAACGAATTTCAATACCCAAATGCAAAAAATAAAACTAAATAAATAAATTGTTGTTTATGACACATTTTCCGAAGGCTTCGTTGTACAGAGGCGCAAAGACACATGATAGCATACTTGTAATGAATATGTTTGTCTTTGTCGTGACGCATTTGCGTTTCATCAAGTTTCAAATCCGATATTGTAAAAAAGTTTCACTTCAATAAAAGAACAGAAAAGTAAAATTGTAAAATTATTTTAATGACTATACATCACAGTAATTATATATCACATTGATCACCATCTATGTTGGAAGAGTCCTTGGAACCCGATATCGGGTCTCCCATGCCCCAGTTGCTGTGACAGCGTGCCACCAGCAGATAAGTCTGTGTTCTTGCCCAGTTTCCATACTCCCGATCCGCTGGCTGTCAACTGTCAAAACAGAAAAATAAAAAAATTTGAACGTAAGGATACCATACCAGTTTGGATGTTGCCGAACTTGTGAAAATCCACTCCTTTCTCCCATTCCACATTTGTGAAGGTGATTCATTTACTTGATTACAAACATCGTGATATGTAAGACTTTTGAACACCAGTGACTGTTTGATGAGAAATTTAATATACAAAATCTTTCTTTTAGTCATCGCTTAATTATTATCAGTATTGAAGTAAATCAGAGAGACCCTTAATTTTCATCTCGGGCAATTTTTATGTGTGACTACTAATGAACTATAATGACAAAGCGGTGGTACCAACCCAGACGGCCTCTCGCATACGAGGGACCTACCACTTTTTTTTTATAGCAGAGACCTTCAAACGTGTCAGTTGATCACCATATGGTCTGTTACCACAACCGCACTTAAGGTCATAAACGCAACCATAATTCTAATACTGTGAATGTTCATGGGCGGTGAAGATCAGTTACCATTAGGTGACCCACTTGCTGGTTTGTCTGAGTCTACTATTAAAAAGATAATTTTCATTGTCCAGTATGGAGATCGTAGTGTAAGTGAGCTACCAACATTCTAGGCTAAAAGCCAGCGTCACTTGCACATGGTACTCCTGCTGATTAACGATCGAGGTAATTGGTTCACGCTGCAGCTTGCGTATTCAGACGGCGGGTCGATACCAAATCCACCGTCAAATCATGATCAGGACCCTGACATTAAGCCTGGGTAAGGCCAGGCAGAAAGCCTTAAATAAGCCCAGTATGTAGATTAAACTCGGTACCGAATATATGATGATTAATATTATGAGTCGTAGAGCCACGCTGTAGACAGTTTTGTCTACAGCATGAATGGGCTGGCTCGACCGGGTCGCTACCACTGTCTCACAGAAAACCGACGTAAAGTAGCGGCTTGCTGCTGCGTTTCGTACGGCGAGTGAGATATCCGGAAGCCCAAATCTCCTCCCCTTCCCAATCCCTAATTGTCCCTTTCCTTTAAGGTCGGCAGCGCGCCAATGATGCTTCTGGTGGTGGGCGTATATGGGCGGCGGGGATCGCTTACCATCGGGTGCCACTTTGCTCGTTTGCCGGTCTATGCTGTTAAAAAAAAAATAAGCCCAGTATGAAGATTTAACTCGGAACCGAATATAGCCTCAACTTACCCCGGTCCCACGACCAATAGTCCTGCTCACATCAAGAGCAGCTTTAGCGTGGTCGTTAGCCCAGTTGAGTCCGCCACCGAAGTTGGTGCTCCCGCCGTCAGGTCCGAGGACCCTGGAGCCGTAAGCCTGTCCTTGTAGTTTGCCACGATCGTCATTGAAGAATTGGTGCTCGTAGCCGGCCTTACCCTGGAGGAAAAAATATCTTATTAGATTTAGCAGAAGTGTATCTTAGCAAATGCTAAAGTTGCTTTGTTTGTTTGTATACAAATAACTGAGCCGGCACAACCTAAGTGGGACCACAATCCGTGTACTGCTAATCAAACTAATCATGGGCGGTGGATATCACTCACCATCAGGTGACCCACTTGCTCATTTGTCCCCATCTACTATCAAAAAATACACAAGATTGATAACTGCCGGCCGGCTCTACCGGGTCGTTACCACTGTCTCGCAGAAAACCAACGTAAAGTAGCGATTTGCTGCTGCGTTTCGTACGGTGAGTGCGATATCCGGAGCCCCAAATCCCCCTCCCCTACCCAGTCCCTTAATTATCATTTCCCATTAAGGTCGGCAACGCGCCTATGATTCTTCTAGTATTGTTGGCGTACATGGGCGGTGGAGATCATTTATGGTCTCGTCAAACAGCGGACGGGGCGGGACGCTAACGCGACGCTGACGGGACTGCGTATAGATAATCGAACGTCGCGTCCCGTCGAGCGCGACGGTTCTGTGTGACATTTTCTATATTGACTAATGCATTACAACTGCTGCATGTCCCGTCAGCGTCGCGTTGCCGTCCTACCCCGCCCGCTGTCTGGCGAAACCATTAGGGTTTCGTCAAACAGCGGACGGGGCGGGACGGCAACGCGACGCTGTCGGGACGTGAGCAGTTGTAATGCATTATTCAATATAGAAAATGTCACACAGGATCGTCGCGCTCAACGCTCGACTTATAACGCAGTCCCGTCAGCGTCGCGTTGCCGTCCTGCCCCGTTCGCTGTTTGACCAAACCATTAACGTCAGGTGATCCACTGACTCGTTTGCCGGTCTAGCCTATAGAAAAAAGAGTGTCTTACAAAGAGTCCCTGGTCATTATCACCCAATGTCCCGAAGACTTTTCCGTTGTTGCCAACTTGTTTATCCCATGTCACATCTCTGGGATGACGTGCTTGTTTAGAGAATTTGTAGTACTCCGGATATCTGTAATTAATGGAAACGTTGTAATCAGAATGTAATAAGATCCCTCGTATGCGAGAGGCTGTCTGGGTTGTAACTACCGCTTTGTCTAATTCTGCCGCCAAGCAACAGCGTGTAAGCACTGTTATGTTTCTGTTTGAAGGACATTGAAGCCAGTGAAATTATTGGGCATTATGAGACTTAACATCTTATGTCTCGTTTTGACGAGCGCAGTTCAGTGCCATGCAGTGCTTTGTAATTCAAAGTTGTGTGTGATGTTGCTTCTGTTTATGAGCAGGTGTGGGCGCTTAACATCAGGCGAGCGCCTTGCGCGTTGCGTCATTCAATCAAAAAAAAAAGCAACCAATGGGTTACACTCCGGCAGTGCCGGCAGAAGTATTCACTTGAACATTTTTTTTTCATTAATAGATGCACTTTGTTCAATTTAAATATTTTAAACACTTTATATGTACGAATGTTACAAGTATACAGACGGTCGAGCCATCAGCAGGCACCATCCGTGGATGCGCGAGCGAGGGGGATATTATGGTGCTGCCACACCGCTGTTATAAAATGTCATAAAATGTTTACAAAACATTATTAAACATTTGTTAACAAAAAATTTATACATTTTATCACAATGTTAGATATTGTTAGTAAATGTTTAATGTTAGAAAATGTTTGTAAACATTTTATAACACCGGTGTGGCAGCACCATTACTGCCTCTGCTACGCCGCGCCGGCGGTCTACTCTCCCTCCGTCTTACGAATGTTCGATCACGTCACGTGTCCTGACGCGAGTTTTTTTTTACACCCATCCCAAAGAAAGTGCTCAACGCCGCTAAAGAAGTCAATAAAAAATCAAATATCATTAGAATTACCTTTGAGCGTATTGCGGAGGCATCGATCCTTGAGCGTAACCACAAGCTACTATGGCAGCAAACAGAAGAATTGTAATGGAATTCATTTTCAACTGGAAATCAATACAATCGTTAATTGGACTTTATCGCTTCATTAGTTTAGTGGTAGCCTTAAGCTGATAAACCGTGTGGTACTGGATTCAAATCCCGGGTCGGGTAATCACAATGAGTTTGAATTTTCGATTCCAAAAATCACACATGATATACCTGGAATTTGTGCCTAGTATAGCTTCGCCCACTAATATGTGACAAAAATCAGCTCGGGAAGCTATGGGCAGCACTACTATAATTGCCGCCTACTCCTTCGGGATAGGCAAATGACGGAATTTTTGGGGATATTTCAAATTTATTTGTCTACCATTTTATGAAATCAATAGAAAAATCCGGCTTTTAAAGAACACTATTAGACCTCGAAAGGCAAAACTATTGATAAGTTTTGTGACTCCGAACTAAAAGCAATAACAGATAAAGATTATGTAATTTTGTATAATTAAAAAAACAAAGATATAAAATAATTACTTATTAATAAAAACACATACCTTATTTCTTCCACGAGGGTTACTGAAAGACTATACTGGGATCAAATCCAACCGCCATTTTATACTAAAACAAGCCACTTGGTTAAGTCCCGACGACGCGAGAAAAGGGGAATCCTATTAATCATACAACTCGCTTATCGCAAGACGGTAAAATTAATACGGTCAATGTATGATGTGATGAGGAAAACTGTTTGTTATTGTCAAAATTTATATTATTGTAAACGTGGTGGTCTTACTTACTAGGTACTAACTTATTACAAGGTGGTAGGTCCCTCGTATGCGAGAGGCCGTCTGATACCCTCGCTTTGTCTATTTCTGCCGACAAGCAACAGTGTGTAAGCACTGTTGTTTCGGTTTGAAGGACATTGTTGTATTAAGGATATAATACATAGGCTACTTGCCTATGTCTTATTCTGATGTATAAGCTATATTATTGTAAAGTTTCATTAAAATCCATTCAGTAGTTTTTAGGTGAAAGAGTAACAAACATCCATCCATCCATACTTACAAACTTTCGCGTTTATAATATTAGTAGGAATTTTCGAATTGGAAACTCAAATGAAAATGATTGCCCGACCTGGCAACTGAACTCAGATCCTCACAATTTCTCTACCTAAGTACACTGCCATTTAACATTTGACCCACATTTATCTTTGCTACATAGTAAATTGTAAACTCACAATTTACGACTGTTATCGCGCTAACATAAACATATTCGGTTCATTCCCGTTCACATTCATCACAAACTGATGAAAACTTGATAATATTTACACAAAAATTAACCGACTAAAAAAACTACCTACGTACTCACGCCTGTAATCCCAGTCACGCCTGTTTTGAAAATTGGTGACCACCATTAAGCTATAGGTACTCTTTCGAATGAAAAAATAATTATCCAAATCGAATCGCTTTGTGAATAAATGTGGTCATTTTTTTTAACTAGCCCTGTATTATATACGTCCCACTGCTGGGTACCGGCCTCCTCTGCTGAATGAGAGGGATTAGGTCTTAGTCCACCACGCTGTCGTGATGCGGGTTGGCAGACTTCAAATACCTTCGAAAAATATTATCGAGTTCTCAGGTATGCAGATTTCCTCATGATGTTGCCTTCACCGTTAAATCAAGCGATTATTAACAATTAATATACACGTAACTTAAAAAAGTCAGTGGTGTATGCTCTTGGGGCTGGTTTCGAACCTGCGACTTTCGTCTCGACAGTCCATACCACTCCCCGCTGAGCTATCGCTGCTTTTCTAAAAATATATACGGGTCGAATTTGGAAATTTCCTCCTATTTATCATCGGTTAAAAAATCCACACTCGGTAGCATAACATTGCCTCATTAACCCAAACTTTTTTTCCATATAGGTCAGAACCAAATAAACATTCTTGACCCGTGTAGACCACACAACGTGCACGGGCTTCATCAATCTACATACGGCGACTATTTGCAGTAGTGTACAAACACTGACATGCGGCGGGCACCCGTATCTGGGACACAGAATTCTACATGTTTGTCTAAGTACTGCATGCAAAATAAGTGAATATTTTTAATGAATGAATGAGTAACTGACAGAAAATAGACGTAGAGTAACGACTTGCTGATGCATTTCGTTTGGTGAGATATACGGTGGCCTAAAACCCCCTCCTCTTCCCAATCCCAATCCTTAATTATCGCTTTTCTTTAATGTCGGACATACGATTCTCCTGGTATTGTAGACGTATAGGGGCGGTGAAGGTCACTTCCCATCAGGTGACCCACGGCGTTTGCCGGCCTACGCAAATAAAAAAAATAAAACACTGTATTTGGTAATTCGATTTTTTTATGTAGAGTTGCAGTTTACAATTTAATATGTAGATGTGGATATGCTCGACTTTTTTGATAAATTTTATAGAAGTTAGCAATCGATCAAGCGGTTCACCTGTTGGTAAGTGATTTCCTCCGCTCATGGACATCTATAATAACAGAAGAGTCATAGGCACGTTGCCGACTCTAAGGGAAATATGTATTATAGGGCTAGGGAAGAGTCAAGCTGGCCTATTTATGCTGTAGACAATATTGTCTATAACTAGTTGCAATTATAGCTCACCACTTACATAACGTTGAGTTAACCCTGACCGATGATGAAGGTGAGTCTGGATTAAAAAACAATGCCATAAATCCCATGCCATATTACCAAGTAACTATGAACTGAGTCAGTGCATAAAGGTGTTTTAGTCTTTCATCCCCTATTTCACCCCTTCAAGGGTGGAATGCTATTTACTCTTTTTCTAATATACCTTTCATTTCCATACCAACTTTCTGCTCCATCAGTATACCTGTAACCTTTAAGAGATGTAGGATTTAAATATTAATCGTCTGTAAAATGTCTTTCTTTTGCATTCAGTCCCTACTGTGTATGCAATTTCTAGCTCTCAGCTGAGGATACATACGACGAAAACATAGTGAATTTCTTAATCACGTGGATGTGGATGTTTAATGAAGTTTGCGGATTATGAAATTGTATGTATAAAATGGCACGAGTGGTAGAGCCACGCTGTAGATAGTTTAGTCTACAGCATGAATGGGCCGGCTCGACCGGGTCGTTACCACTGTCTCACAGAAAACTGACGTATAGTAGCGGCTTGCTGCTGCGTTTCGTACGGTGAGTGAGATATCCGGAGGCCCAAATCCCCCTCCCCTTCCCAATCCCTAATTATCCCTTTCCTTTAAGGTCGGCAACGCACCCATGATTCTTCTGGTATTGTGGGCGAACATGGGCGGTGGAGATCACTTACCATCAGGTGAGCTGCTTGCTCGTTTGCCGGCCTATGCTATATAAAAGACTTCACATAACTTCGTAAAATCTTATCGAGTTCTCAGGTATGCAGGTTTCCTCATGATGTTACCTTCACCGTTAAAGCAAGCGATAATTAACAATTAATATACACGTAACTGAGAAAAGTCAGTGGTGTATGCTCTTGGGGCTGGTTTCGCCGCGACTTTCGTCTCGACAGTCCATACCACTCCCCCCTGAGCTATCGCTGCTATTAAAACATGTACGTTGCTTTATCTTAGCAATAATGACACTTGCTACTACTATACCCATAAAAACCACACGTGCAGTATCGTATGCCAAACAACAGTATTGGCAAAAGCTCCCAGGAATATGGTGTGTAACCCAAATCCATGCATTTTGGGAAATGTACCCGCACCGGACATGTAACATGCTTCAATCACAGAGCACACTCGAGAGAGCTGTATTTACTCTGTATATAGAAGGAACCGTTTTCATTGAACCGGGTTGTAAAATTTTGCATTTTAGTAAAAATAATTGACAAATAGACCACGAAATCATCTTTTTCATTTTGAAGTACAGAGCCGTAAAAGGTGGTAGGTGCCTCGTATGCGAGAGGCCATCTAGGTTGGTACCACCGATTTGCCTAGTTCTGCCGCCAAGCAACAGTGTGTAAGCACGGTTGTATTTCGATTTAAAGGGCATTGAAGCCAGTGAAATTACTGGGCGTTATGAGACTTAACATCTTATGTCTCGGGGTGACGAGCGCAGTTCAGTGCCATGCAGTGCTTTGTAATTCAAAGTTCTGTGTGGTGTTGCTTCTGTTTATGGGCAGGCGTGGCGGTTACTATCAGGCGAGAGCCTTGCACTTCTCGTCATTCAATGATATAAAAAACAAACAACGGGTTGCTCTCCGGGAGTGCCGGCAGAAGTGAAAACTTGAACATTAACGTTGTGCATTTTTGAATATTTTGGAATGGTCAGGGAATATTTCGCACGAATTGCTTTATTTATCAGTATAAAAGTAAATACAATATTCATTTATTGCGCTATCGTACACCAAATGACAATTTATATTACACTAGCTTTTGCTCGCGGCTCCGCCCACGTGATCAAACAAACAAACAAACAATCAAACTCTACAGCTTTATAATATTAGTATAGATTAGGGTAGCTTAGCAACGGAAGCCTTCAAATAATATTATTTCGGTAGCTTAGCAACGGAAGCCTTCAAATATGAATAATTTTCCCCGTTTTTGCAACATTTTTCACTGATGCTTCGCTTCTAATGGTTGCAGCGTAATTTTATATCCTAAAGCCTTCCTCGATAAATGGACTATCCAACACAAAAAGAATTTTTCAATTCGAACCAGTAGTTCCTGAGATTAGCGCGTTCAAACAAACAAACAAACAAACAAACAAACAAACAAACAATCAAACTCTACAGCTTTATTATTAGTATAGATAGATAAAAAATTTAACACTCCATCTTACGAATTTCCGATCAGGTCACGTATCCTGACGCGAGTTTAACATTTTATAACGCTAAAGAAGTTTTCACTTCAAAAATCAGAATATTCGCTGGTGGGAGGATACTTTGTGGTAGGCAGCGGCTTGGCTGTGCCCCTGGCATTGCCGATGTCCATGAGCGGCGGTGACCGCTTACCATCAGGGGGGCCGCTTGCTCGTCTGCCTATCAAGGCAATAAAAAAAATAAAAAAAAACTTGTATCCGACCGGATAGCGACCACCGTACACTGGTGCTAAAACCTGCCATAGTGACCCACCTTGCGTGAGTCGCGTTCCAGGGTCAGCCAGTGTATATCCGGTTCTCCCCAGGGGGCTTGCCCCCTGATCCTAACCCTTTTCCCATCCCTTTTTCCTTCCCCCCCCCCCCCCTTGGCCCTTTGGCAAGCCGGTATGATCTTGCCAACCTACGATGGACACATTGTTTATCGTTGGTCGACAGTATTCTTGGATTGCGCTACACTTACCATCAGGTGTAGCGTAGTCACTCTGCCGAGCCAGGATAAAAAAAAAAATTGAAACAGCCATCGTACCGTGTGAAGCTATGGAGCCACACACCTTCCTGTGCAGTGCCGAGTCAACATAATGGATGAGCATTGCATTTGGCGAACGCCCAAAATTTACTGCTACATGCTATATATACTAACACATATACTCGCATGTATATCATTCTAATTCACCGCTGAAATCAATATCGTGTTCCAAATATCCAGCTTACATATTCTTTTATGTGGATTTCTGGTCACATGAAACGAGTTAAGGTTAACTAACTAGCGGGATTATTATCGGAAATGCTGGTAGGATATACATATCCGCCCGGATAGCGACCACCGTACACATGGTGTTAAAACCTGCCATAGTGACCTACACACCTTGTGTGGATCGCGTTCCAGGATCAGCCAGTGAATATCCAATTCTATCGAGGGGCTTTGGAGACTATCCCGCCCACACACCCGCCACTGTAACTCCAGTGCACCAGGATCAACAGTGGCACGCATTTTTGTTGACTGGGAATGCCTAAATGTCTTTGTCCCGCAACAAAATTAAATAGAAGGTTAAAGAGGAGTTGGAAATATTAATTGTCCACTTCCCCCCATAGCAAAGCGGGAGACAAAATAATGATTGAGGCGGTATTAAACTCAAGTGTAACCTCAAGTGTCGATCGGTGTCGGCCCCTCGATTTGCTACATCCCTCTTCAGAGTGGGAAGAAGCAATTACACAGGCCGGCATGATTCTGGTGACCATCGATAAACTCATTGTTTTTCGGTAGTCGCTAGTTTTTTGGACTGCACTACGCTTACTATCAGGTTTGCCCGTGCTCGGATAAAAAAAAATGCTTTATTTGTGTCCTAGTAATGCAATCGGACTTGATACTACAGGCGATGCAATACCTGCATCGTATATTATAATAATACTAGCCCTGTATTATACACGTCCCACTGCTGGGCACGGGCCTCCTCTACTGAATGAGAGGGATTAGGCCGTAGTCCACCACGCTGCCCTAATGCGGGTTGGCAGACTTCACATACCTTCGAAAAATCTTATCGAGTTCGCGGGTATGCAGGTTTCCTCAAGATGTTTCCTTCACCGTTAAATCAAGCGATAATTAACTATTAATATACACGTAACTGAGAAAAGTCAGAGGTGTATGCTCTTGAGGCTGGTTTCGAAACTGCGACTTTCGTCACGACAGTCCATACCACTTCCCGCTGAGCTATCGCTGCTGCTTATTTCAATTCAATTTATTTCAGATACTTAAAATCCATTCCATTCTTGTTGTTCCACTATACGTTGTTTAAATATGACTAAAGTTTTAGTTATACATTGTATATTCAAATTAAATTCTGAACTACCCATTAATCGAATAGCAGCATGCAGTACACTTGTTAAATACAGAAACAGTGGTACGGAGCGAAAAACAGCAATTAAAAATAAAATATGTAGCCTCCCTCGACCATTATGCGAAGTTATAAAATGATTCAGCACTACATTTTGCAGCAACTTTGTTTTTATTAACGGCTCGCGTTGGTTTTGTGACATCGTGCGTCGCTTTTGCATAGTGAGGTATTGAGTTCGATTCCCTGAACTTTCTATGGGTTGTCTAATAGAAAATGCAATCCCACGGGATTCTGCACCAGCATATGGATTCGTAAGTGCAAAATCCAGTCAAATCTGCCACCCTATTGCAAAAAAAACGGAGGTTCTGAATGTAATGCGTTTGTTGAAGTAAAATTTTCTTTAGCCGCGTTGAGCACTTTTTGGTAGGGGGTAAACTTGTGGTTTCGCATCAGCGACATGCTAATGTTGATTCAGACTATACACGTATAACAATCGTATACACCTGACCGTGCGCTGTGCGCGTTAGACGCTCTTTGGACGGGTGAAATCTTGTGAGCTCTGAGTATCAGTCAGTCGCCAGTCAGTAAGTTGATGACGAAACGAGCAAGGCGCCCGCCTGATGGTAAGCGCCTGCCCATAAACAGAAGCAACACCACACAGAACGTTGAATTACAAAGCACTGCATGGCACTGAACTGCGATCGTCACTCCGAGACATAAGATGTTAAGTCTCATAATGCACAGTAGTTTCACTGGCTTCAATGTCCTTCAAACCGAAACACAACAGTGCTTACACAGTGTTGTTTGGCGGCATAAATAGACGGCGCGGTGGTACCAACCCAGACGGCCTCTCGCATACGAGGGACCTACCTACCTACCTTGTACCTTGTACCTAATCTAATAAATGCAGTAAAATAATATAAAGTACACACAACCACGGCATCTTTTAACTGTTCTAGTAAGTTATTTCATTAAGGGTTCAAGTTGTACCGAAGTACATAACTTGGATAATTAAGGAAATTCTAAACTATGCTTTGTAGCGCAGACGGATATGAACAAAAACTTTGATATTTTTTTTTATTTACATACATAACATACGTATGCACTCATGCCTATAATCTCCGAAGGGATAGGCAGAGGTGTAACCAATACACCCACATTTTGCCGAGCGTATTTCCGTCCCATGATATGATAAAGGGTGAGCCCATCGCATACCGGGTACAATTCTAGACTCCGGGCTGATAGTAAGCATTTCGTGATAGAAAAACACAATATAACTTTTACTCGACGCGGGATCAAACCCGAGACCTCAGCACAACAATCGTACCGCGTACGCATTAAATGCGCCATCGAGGCTGTCTATATAGTTTTTTTTCAGTTCATCACATAATAAATTAAATATTAAATATATGATTATATTAAAAAAATATATGAAAAAAAAATATACCATTATTGCCGAAAAATAGACTGTTTTAAATTTATAACTTTTGCCATAAAACAGATGAAACGTCAACAGTGCCATCTGTTGACAGTATATTGAACTAATCTGTATTTACTTATTTTTACTTTTTATAATTACGAAACCAACCACTATCGGTGCAAAATATTCACACTGTTCACCTATTAGTATATTATTGTCAATTTCATGAATTTAAATTTGTAAATTTTTAACAGCCGAATAAGTACATAATATAACTAAATAATAATTAAATCAAGTTTATATTAAACAGGTAAACTTGGAAGTAATACTAAAAATAAACGTATCTTATAAATTTAGTTATAATCATTTCAATATTAATTATAATAATAATATAATTATTATTACATAATTTCTTAAATAGTGACATCTTTATGTAGTTGTACATAGCAATCGGTATACTTAAATATGAACAGACTATATAGTTTCTTGTATTGTCGCTAGATGTCACTAAAATACGTAAATTCTTTTAGGGCGAAATAGTTGCAGATTTCAATAAGAGTTCACTGTAGTTCTATTAAATAAAATTATCGTATAAAATTAACTTATTTTAATAGATTTAGGTATAATTATACTGTTTATAATTAATGTTATTAATGATTCCAATAAATCCGAAAATAAAGAAATAGGATTTATAAATAACTCACAGCTAAATAACTAGATGGCGCTGTAGAACATTAAAAAACGATACTCATTTCATCCAAAGCTCAGTATTAGCTTTCAATAAACAAAGTAAAAGGCGGATAGCGAAAGCTGTAAGACTAGATTTGTCACATATCGTGATTTAAGGCGGGAATGATCGGTAGGTTTACTAGGTGGGTAGGTCCCTCGTATGCGAGAGGCCGTCTGGGTTGGTACCAGCGCTTTGTTTATTTATGCCGCCATTCAACAGTGTGTAAGTACTGTTGTGTTTCGGTATAAAGGACATTGATGCCAGTGAAATTACTGGGCATTTTGAGACTTAACATATTACGTCACGGGGTGACGGGCGCAGTTCAGTGCCATGCAGTGCTTTGTATTTCAAAGTTCTGTGTGCTGCTTCACCTGTTTATCTTACACTTATCATACAATCATTTGTCCCCACGCAGGTTTGAACCCGCAGCCTCCCATTTCACATACTTGTTGGCTCGGAGGCCGGTGAACGAGCAAGTGGATCGGATAATCACCTAATGGTGATCTCTACCACTCAGCCCACAATACCAAAATAATTATGGGCGCATTATTGAAATTAAAGGAAACGGTTAATTGAGGAATTGGGAAGGAGAGGCGCATTTAGGCCTCCTGATATTTCACTTGCAGTACGAAATGCAGCAGCAAGCTAAGTAAGTGAAATTACTGGGCATTATGAGACTTGACACCTTATGGTCTCGGGGTGACGAGCGCAGTTCTGTGCTTTGTAATTCAACGTTCTGTGTGGTGTTGCTTATGTTTATGGGCAGGCGTGACGCTTACCATCAGGCGAGCTCTTCGTCTCGCCATTCAATCAAATAAAGAAAAAACGAAGTTGACGGTTTTCTGTAAGACAGTGGTGTGATCCGGTCGAGCTCATTCATACTGTAGAGAAGCTGTCTACAGCAAGGCTCTACCACTCAAAACATATTTGAACACTTCCTTTCTATATTTCGATACATTACATTAATGTTTACGGACCTCTCATTTAAACAAGATAAATAAAATTGTAGTGCCTGTTTGTGCAGAACTAAAAGCTTTTTCTTAAGCTCACATAGGAGTTTTGCACGTTACCAAAAACGAAACACGCTTTTTAGTTTTTTTTACTGTTTACACCTATCACTTAAATAAAATTAAAATAAAAAACGGCTGAACCAATTTTGAGGTGTTATTCATTGACATATTTGGAATTTTTCAGAGAGTAATTATGCATATTTTATAAGGGAAATATTTCGTTATCCTGCTATATGGGAGAAGTAACATGCAGGCTCAGTTGACAGTTAAAAGTTTGACAGCCTCCGTGGCGTAGTTGGTCAGCCGGCTGTAAAGCGGGAAGTATGAGGTTCCATTCTCGCATCGAGATAAATGTTTATGTGATCCACAAATAATGTTTTGGTTCTGAGTGTTGTGGGATCCCAAGTCCGTTGTAGATTTGATACCCACGATACAGAACCTAGAGTGGGGTCGGGACTGTGTGACTGTTGTATGTATATTATAATGAGGGTGAAACCGCGAGGCACAGCTAGTTATATTATATAAAAGCAAGAGTCTTTCGTTGGGTCAAGTGTCGTCGAGAATGTTTAATTCATAATAACAATAATAATAACATTCGCTCTCCGCTTGTTATTGAATGACGAGTGGCGCAGCGGGCGGGTAGCCGGTCGTGAAGCGAGAGGCCGCGGGTTCGATCCCCACACCAAGACAAATATTTGTGTGATCCACAAATACTTGTTTCGGGGTCTGGGTGTTGCGAGGCCGAAAGTCTCTCGTGGTTCCTGATACCCACGACACAAGACTCGTATCTTACTGTGGGGTCAGGACTATGTATATGACTGGTGGGTGTATTTATTAATTTATTTATTTATTCATGCTGTAGGCAAAACTGGCTACAGTAAGGTTCTAAATTGCAAATTACTGCTATTGTAATGGTGAAATTCAATTTAAAGACACAAAACAATATTGCTGCATGTAGAGACATTTTGTTTTCCTTTCCAATACTGGTGTTATGAGCGGCACATGTAGAGACAAAACGGCCAAAAAGTAAAGCCAATCGACAACGCACCTTTGTATCTATACGGAGTTGATACTAATCTCTTAAATTTAATTAGACGAATAGTCAGCATTTTACTTTTATATACGAATATAATTATAGAATTATATAAATGTGAAAGGTTTGATGTTTGTGACTTTAAAATAAAAGTAATTTAAACGGATTTTATCGCGGTTATAATTACTTTTGCTTCCGACGTTTCGAAAGCTTTTCAGCCTTCGTGGTCACGGGGTGGACTGAGGTGTAGGTTGTCCAGAAAAGTTAATGCTACAGTGTCTTCTTCCAGTTTTTGTTTGTTTCTTTACATTTGTGACTTTGTCAATTTGTTTGTTTGTGAGTCAATCACGCCTTAACGACTGAACAGTTTTGGATGAATTTTGGCATACAGGTAAACCATAACCTTAACTATGCTAGGATATAGGCTATTTTTTATTCCAGAAAAAGCTGTTCACGCGGTTGGAGTCGCGACCAGGGTCTAGTACGTACCTATACAAGACAAAGAAAAGAAGGAAAGAGAGTAAGAAAGAATAAAGGTATGGTCAAAATTAAGTGATCGATGTAAGAAATAGTTTCCCATCCGATATTATATAACACTGGATAACATTAAATGACAAACGGCTGAGCTTTAACTCTCAGCATTATTATTCTAGCTAACGTACTTCATTTAAAATCTATTATATAAAAATAAGTCGGGTTTTCCTTCCTGACGATATAACTCCAGAACGCACGAACCGATTTCCACGGTTTTGCATTCGTTGGGAAGGTCTCGGGCTCCGTGAGGTTTATAGCAACGAAAATCTAGGAAAAATTTCAATAGAAAAGCGGGAAAATAGGGAAAATCATTTTTTAAATACAGCGCCATCTCTGATACATAGCATGTACTACAAACCAATATTTTAAGTAGATGGCGTCGGTGCGTGACACATTGCTGACAGATGGCGCCACTGTTAGGCTACTTTTATCCCGGAAAATACAGATCACGCGGGCGGAGCCGCGCGGGACAGCTAGTTATGTATATGATCTTCTCGATCGTAATAAACGAGTGATTCAAGATTAGCGTAAAATTTCAACATGTCTAGATTTTATGCTGGTGGTAGAATATTCATATCCGCCCAGATAGCGACCACCGTACACTGGTGTTAAAACCTACCATAGTGACACCTTGTGTGGATCTCGTTCCAGGATCAGCCAGTGTATATTTGGATCTAGCGAGGGGTTTGCGACTTGACTTTATGGTTGTTTCGGGTGGGTATAGGGGTACATGCTTGTATCCCACAGGCCTACAGGCCGGCATGACTCTGGTGGCCAGCGATGAACTCATTGTTTGTCGGTGGTCGCTAGTTTTTTGGACTGCACCACGCTTATCATCAGGTGTAGAGCAGCCACTTTGCCGTGCTCGGATGAAAAAAAAATTATATGATCTTGTACATAAGCACTCACTGTCCAAAAGTATGCACAATCCTTAAATATGAATACACCTATCCATAACACATTGCATAGACTCACCCTCCCAATAGACCAATGGGACAAACGGAATGTTACAAACCCACCCTACAAAACAACCCTATAATATGTAAATTCAAAAACTTTCAAAATGTACTCGGCAACATAGAAGACCATCGTTACAAGGTACACAACGTAGAAGTTGTTAACGGAAGGGTATCTAAGGGCTAGATAACTTTCAAACAGACAAGAAGAGAAATTGTGTATTCAAATTGTCACGGTTTGGAATAATTCCGTGGTACGATACGATTTATCGTGTCATTTTTTATGGCAGAGTCAAAAAACGAACAATGAGATGATGATAAGTGATCTTCTTAAGCAGCGATAGCTCAGCAGGGAGTGGTTTGGACTGTCGAGACGAAAGTCGCAGGTTCGAAACCAGCCCCAAGAGCATACACCTCTGACTTTTCTAAGTTACGTGTATATTTATTGTTAATTATCACTTGCTTTAACGATGAAGGAAACAACGTTAGGAAACCTATGCCTAACCTAAAACCTACCTACATACCTGAGAACTCGATAAGATTTTTCGAAGGTATGTGAAGTCTGCCAACCCGCATTAGGCCAGCGTAGTGGACTAAGGCCTAACCCCTCTCATTCAGTAGAGGAGGCCCGTACCCAGCAGTGGGACATGTATAATACAGGGCTAGTAAAAAAAAAAGTGATCTTCACCGCCCATAAACGTCCATAATACCTGAGGGATCCTAGATGCGTTGCAGATTTTATAGGAAAAGGATAATAAAGGGATAGGGAAGGGAAGGTTGGATTTGGTCCTCCGAACAGATTCGGATCCTTAAGCTTACATATTTTGTATTATTGCCATAATGTAAAGTAACCTTCAAGCTATTTGGATTAGGGCAGACATGAAACTAATACACTGAAACGCTGTTAGTTCGTCGTGGTTTAATCGTCTCATTATAGGCGCCTATCGCCATAAACTTGAGTTAAGTTGAGTAAACTTTACAGGAGAGTGATTAGTAGTTAATTTTTTTTTTAAAGTCATAAAAATATATCTAATTGTATATTGTAAACAGCCTCCGATAGTTGTTGACAGCCTCCGTGGCGTAGCGAGCGAGTTGCCGGCTGTGAAGCGAGAGTCCGCGAATTCGATCTCCGCACCGAGACAAATGATTGTGTGATCCACTAATATTTGTTTCGGGGTCTGGGTGTTGTGAGACCGAAAGTCTCTCGTAGTTCCTGATACCGAGGACACAAGACTCGTATCTTACTGTGGGGTCAGGACTATGTGTGTGACTGTTGGCTGTATTTAATTATTTAAAAGCATAGAAATTCGTCAATGTCGCTAAGATAGTTTTGCCTTTCAAGCATCGATACGATCATGCACAAAAAACTATTATATTATGCTAATTATTTTACTTTATGACGTTCCTCATTGGCATAAATTGAGCTGCTCTTACTCAAATAAATAATATTTCAATGTATGTAGTGCTAATATATATTGTAATTAGTTTAGAAAAGAGCAACGTTAGAGTTTCTTGCCCGTTCTTCTCTAACGAATCAGCTTTCCGAACTGGCGGTAGAGTTAAAATTTGACTGAATCTAAATGATGTTTGACATTTTACTGATTCAATAAATGATTTGATTTGATTTGATTTGAATAATCGTATCCAAAAATACTTGACGTTCTAACCCCAGCTCGAAATGTAAATTTGTTTGACCGACGGAATTGTTGCGCCCTTTGTATATCCTATTTATATTCATTAGTTAACACAGATAATGTCACTTTGATAACAATGTTGGGTGGAATTTGAAAATTCTCACCAAACTCTGTAATCTTATTCGTAATATTGTTGGAAGTTGATTAATAAAATATATTATGCTGTCCTGCAAACATAATGTACCTACTATGAAATAAAACGGTTATAGATATATTTTTAAATTAGCTTTTGCCCGTGGTTTCGCCTGCATGAGCTGACTTTTGCGGGATAATAGTAGCCTATGTTTTAATCCTAATCATGCTCTACATGTGTGCCAAATTTTATCCAAAACCGTACAGCCGTTAAAGCGTAATTGACTAACAAACATTCAAATTTACAAACTCAGTAACTCAGTAGTAAGATGAATACTTTTATTGTTACAAAAATTAGATAGTCCTTGATTTTTTTTACCCTGTCACGACAAAGTGTTAAAAGTTAAATACAGTGTAGTCCAACCATAATATCGACCGTCAATTGGATGCCAATATAACATGATAACCCACATGAAGTAAAAATTTAAATGTTGCTAAATTTATTAGATTTAATCAGGGTTAATTCCGTACTTTCAGCGGCAACAAGCAGCGATAGCTCAGCGGGGAGTGGTATGGACTGTCGAGACGGAAGTCGCAGGTTCGAAACCCGCCCCAAGAGCATACACCACTGACTTTTCTAAGTTACGTGTATATTAATTGTTAATTATCGCTTGCTTTAACGGTAAAGGAAACATCATCGTGAGGAAACCTGCATACCTGAGAATTCGATAAGATTTTTCGAAGGTATGTGAAGTCTGCCAACCCGCATTAAGCCAGCGTGGTGGACTAAGGCCTGATTCCTCTCATTCAGTAGAGGAGGCCCGTGCCCAGCAGTGGGACGAATATAATATATAGGGCTAATAAAAAAACCGTACTTTATAAAAAAAATATAAATAGAACATTTCCCACGTACAATTATACAAAGTTACCGCCTAGGTTGGTAGCACCGTTTTGTCTATTTCTATGGGCAGACGCTTACCATCAGACGATCATATTGCTCGTCTCGTCATTCAATAACAAAAAATACAAAACAAACTTTCAGATTTATTATAACAGCAAAACAATTCACGTAACATTTAACTTTCTCAATAAGTTAATAAATGCTCTATATCTGAATGACAAAAATAACTTTTGGATTGTAGTTATAATTACGTTTACTGAATGGCTTGTTTGGTAACATGAAAGTACCGTATACAATGTACAAAAGATATTTTTTTTTCGAGCATGGCAAAGTGACTGCTCTACACCTGATGGTAAGCGTAGTGCAGTCCAAAAAACCAGCGACCACCGACAAACAATGATTCTATCGGTGGTCACTAGAGTCATGCTGGCCTGTATAACTGCTTCTTTTCGGGACGGAAGAAGCAAATCGAAGGACCTGCGATAGGACTGGTGGATGACCGATGCAGGCACAGTAATACAAGAATATACCCCTATATACCATTACGCATGTTTATTACCAGTAAATCCATTACGCATATTTTCGATGGTTATATAATTCTTATACGAGAATTATAATATACACATAAGCTCACACCATTATCCCCATAGGGGTGGGCAGTGTTCCAACTAGCGCTGCACAATCAGTTCAACGACCTTACTTCCATCTCGAAGAGAAAAAAGAACATATCAAATTACTAACAACAAAAAAAAGGATTATTAATGAACATAAATTAAATTTCGGCTTTCACCCGACTGTCTCGCAAACCCACAAGTATTCTATCGTATTTTTTTTCCATTCATCGGCAAACAGATATTATTCAGGATTGATGTCCTGACCAACGACGAAAAGATAATACCTGTAGAATGATGGATGCATTGCGGTCTTTAAGTAAAAGAAATGGGGATTTGGTAGGGGAGAGAGGGTTATGCACCTCCGCAAATTAGTCACCGTACGAAACGCAACAGCAAGCTGCGACTTGATAATGATTACTTATGTTTACGCGAATATTACTCATTGAAATAAAACTAATTTAAACGAATTTTATCGCGGTTTTTTATTAATTTTGATCCCGACGTTTCGAAGACTTTCAACCTTCGTGGTCACGGCGTGGACTGACGGATGTTACGGACCCCCCGACCCTGCGACTTCATGTCAGTTTTTTAAGGCAGTGGTAATAGCCCGGTCGAACCTGTCCATTCATACTGTAGACTGTAGTCAAAGGTGTATACACCGCTTAGTTTAATAATGCCATATGAATGCGTTCCCCTCATTACTCTATTTCTTTTCTAATTATGATCTTAGTGATTAATGAGCGCATCGCCATAATGGGTACGAATTCCTGCCCCGGGTAAGGCATATATGATTTTTCGAATTAAGAACTCATACATAAATAGTAATAGAACTCGCGATGCGATTTGAACCCAGACTTCACTGATTTCTTATTCTATTTGTTATTTGACTAATAGGCGGATGGGTTGTTTTTTGTTTACGTTTTTGATAAAATATTATGTCTACGTTTTGATCTTAATTTTTAATAATTGCTATATAGTACTCGACTTTGGTAAAACTATCGAAAATTGATGAAGCCTTAATTATATTAAGGCGTTTAACTCCTTAATTGAGGAGTTCTTAATTCGAAAAATCATATATGCCCTACCCGGGACAGGAATTCGTACCCATCATGGCGATGCACTCATTAATCACCAAGATAATAATAATATATCGGCGACGAACTTTACAAGGTGGTAAGCCTCTCCTATGCGAGAGGCCGTCTGGGTTGGTACAACCGATTTGTCTATTTCTGCCACCAAGCAGCAGTAAGTATGCAACGTTGTGTTTCGATTTGAAGGACCGTGAAGCCTGTGAAATTACTAGGCATTATGAGGCTTAACAAATTATTTCTCAGGGTGACGAACGCAGTACAGTGCCATGCAGTGCTTTCTGATACAAAGTTCTGTGTTTTCCTGTTTATGGGCAGGTGTGGCGCATACCATCAGGCGAGCTATCTCCTCGTTTCGTCATTCAAACTATAAAAAAAAGAACTCTGAACTCATTACACTTATGTCCACCCTTTCGAGGGTAAAGGCGTGACTATAAAAAATCAGAACTTCAAAACGGAAACGAGTTTGGCGTGCCGAAAATATCGGTTCCCTTCGAACACCCATCTCTATAGAATTCCGCGGGGCCTTTCTACGTTGGCGCGTGTACACTCACTTCCGGACACTATAAAAATCATAGTGCATTTGTCTGAAGCATCATTGCACCACTGTAGCCAATCTGAGCACTCGCTCCAAACATAGCGACATGAAGACTTTTGTAAGTTATTTTAATTTACATTTATTTAATCGGCGCGAAATTTTGTAACATTTATTTAATCGGCGCGTAATTTAGTTGCATTTATTTAATCGGTGCGGAATGTGCATTTAATTTATTAGTAATTGATATATTTTTTATCGGTACGAAATTAATATTTGTGTTTGAGTGATTTTTTGTGTTTGTGATAATGTTTTTGGGGTACTTTTTATTTTTTGATATTTTTGTTCTAATTTTGAACGAGCTTTTGAGTTCATAACGGAATTTTTCTTTTTTGTTTATTTTTTTAATGAGTTTTTTTTCTTTGATTATGGTCAAATGGTTATTAAAATAACGCATTTATAAAAAATATAAAATAGTTTTAGTTTTTCTTCTTAGATGATAAATACATTATACGATATATATTTAGGTTACTAATGTTTTTAAACATTATAAATTTGTAACCGATATGGGGATAGGCTCCTATCACATCATAGGACGGCAATAAATACAGTGCAACGTGGGTGCTGCAATAGTTGCACCTCAGCCTATCCCTTCGCGGATACGGGCATGATCTAATGTTATGTTAAAGTGATAAAAAATATCCAATATTTATTAAAACAAGTAGTGGGGCAAACTGATTAGATTACAAAGTTGTAACCATCTTTGTTACGTTTTTAAAATAATAAAACATTTTATTTACTAAATTGGTGTACTGTGAGTTAACGCCGGGTCATGTAATTGTTCAGATTAATCTTTTACAACAATGCTATTCTTTGTTAGTTGGTGTTAATTAGGACATTTAAAACGAGCGTGATACTTGTTTGAAGATTTTTAAGATATTTTTTCAACCATAATTCTAGCTTTTGTGTCATAATTTTGATAGAAATTTAGTAATTATTTTATATTTGAGAAGGTTTTTAGTAGTTTTGATCTAATTATCCTTTCTGATAAGTCTTTTGATATACCATATGCTTAGACTTTTTTTAAATTAATCCAGATATAGATATATAATAATATATGAAAATGAGTAAATATATAATACGTATCTAAATTATTATTATAAAATCATAATATTATAATATTGACTCAATTTTGAAAAATTCTAATTGTCTTCAAATTGGGCAATAAAAAATGATTTTTAATCGTAAAACACGCTTGTAGGCTTTGCTAGATTCCAACTCTGGATGGGATGGCATTAGGCTCGGCGTGGATAATGTAGGCCTGAACTTATAATAATATGATAACAGACAGTCCCCGTGGCGCAGTGGGCAAGTAGTCGGCTGTGAAACGATAGGCCGCGGATTCGATTCCTGAGCAAAATGTTTCTGAATGTGATCTACAAGTTGTTTCGGGTCTGGGTGTTGTGAGACCGAAAGTCTCTCGTAGTTCCTGACACCCACAATACAAGACTTGGTATCTTACTGTGGGGTCAGGACTAGGTGTGTGACTGTTGGATGTATTAATAAATCATTTGAAATATTTCAATAGTGCAAATGCGTAAGAGAAGAGGTCGTGAGGTTTTTACTTTTTTTCCCTTTTGAACAAACCACATTTAATGAAGTGCCCGACACATATTTATGCTTTGTTCTAACGAACTAGGTTGTTAAGCATAGAAGACTTATAAGCAATATTATTTTTTCTTAATTTTCTAATAATATAATATAATCCTTACTTAATTTTCTGACCATATTAATAATGTCTTTACCACATTCAAATATCTACATAAAAATGTTAATTGAAATACTTTAACGCCCACAATAGTTATCTAAATATATAGAACTCAAAGGTGACTGACTGACATAGTGATCTATCAACGCACAGCCCAAACTACTGGAGGGATCGGGCTGAAATTTGGCATGCAGGTAGATGTTTAGACGTAGGCATCCGCTAAGAAAGGATTTTGATAAATTCTAACCCCAAAGGGATAAAATAGGGGATGAAAATTTGTATGAAACTTTGTCAATTTTAAACGTTCACGCGGGCGGAGCCGCGAGTAAAAGCAAGTTTAAAACATAATTTCAAAACGTAACGCAAAAACTGATTCATAAAGCAACAATTGGCTATAAATTTTGCATAATGCCATTGAATTAGCCAGCAATGTCATATTATGTAAGCCAACGTAATATAGCAATATCTGTGCCGATATTTCGTAATGGAGTAACCGGGCTGAGGAAAGTCAGCGAAGCGTGGCGGGAATTTTTCATTGATAGACCAATTCCGGAAATTTAATTTAGACTCTGCGCTTTGAAGAGCTGTGACCTTAAATTGTGTGCCGGCAATTCATAATTAAGGAACGTTTTGGTGTTCAGGTTTGTAAATTGATTGGTTAGATAAAGCAGGTCTTTTCGAGTAAAATAGATAATTAATTATATCAGAAAATAAACTGCCTCGGTGGCGCGTATTGCGTACGTGGTACGACCGCTGTGCTGAGGTATCGGGTTCGATCCCGGGTCGGGTAAAAGTGATATAAGGTTTTCCTATCATGAAATGCTCTGTATCATTCTGGAATTTGCGCCCGGTATGGCTATAGGGTCGCCCCCAATCACATCATGGGAGGCATAAAAGCTCGGCGGAATGTGGGTGTACTGGTTTCACCTCTGCCTATCCTTTGGGGATTAGGCGACGATGCGTAGTATGTCAACAGAAAAACACATAATTGTGAACCCTTAATAGGTTAATTTGTATCGTGTGTATCAGAATGTATGAGGGAATTAATATCTCACAACGCCCAGATCCAAAAAAATATTTGCATCTCACGCAAACATTTATCACGGTTCGGGAATCGAACCCGCCTTCTCTCGTTTCACAGCTTCACTTTGTCGCCACAGAGGCTTTAAAATTGTGATAATTAAATAAAATTATTTATTACTATATTTCCTCGCAGCTTCGCCGCTGTGATCTGCTTTTTCCGGGATAAAAAGTAGCCTATGTTCATCAGGGACAATTTAGGATTCTAATGGTGAAAGAATTTTTTAAATGGGTCCATTAGTTTTTAAATTTATTCGTTACATACAAATTTGTCCTCTTTAAAATATTAGTGTAGTAGTGTAGGTTAAAATTAAATTATTGTTAAATAGTGTCTCACTGTTGGGAATGGGCCTCATCTAATAGTGACTGTCCCTCGTATGCGCGAGGCCGTCTGGGTTGGTACCACCGCGCCGTCTAGTTCTGCCGCCAAGGAACAGTGTGTAAGTACTGTTGTGTTTCGGTTTGAAGGACATTGAAGCCAGTGAAATGACATGCAATTATAAGACTTAACACCTTACGTCTCGGGATGACGAGCGCAGTTCAGTGCCATGCAGTGCTTTGTAATTCAATGTTCTGTTCTGTGTTTCTGTGTCTGTTTATGAGTAGGCGTGGCGCTTACCAACAGACGAGCGCCTTGCCCGTCTCGTCATTCAATCAAATAAAAAAAAAGTACTCCAGTTGACCTGAAACGCGTAAAACCACTATGTTACTAGCTTATCAACATATATACGGTGGTCGCTATCCAAACAGAAAAGTATCGGCGAATGGTTTCAAAATTTCCACTTACAGAACCGTGGGTAAATAGAGTTATAAACTAATTACACACCATGTATAGTACATAATGTATAATTTGTAGCGTTCACCACAAACTTATATAATAGTGAATGTGCAGTTCTAAGCTATTTTGTTTGGTTTACGTAACAGTAAACAGCGCCTTTCTGATTGTCTGCGAATTGAAATCGGGTTCGATTCTGCGTCGGAACTTAATATTATCTTATGATTATAGATATTTTTGGACTGCACCGTAGATTAGTATAAACCGCTTCTGATGTAATTTGAAGATTTTTTAACATTGAATAATGTGTGGGTCCAATTTGGTGCAAAAAAAAATGTTTAGGTTGTTTTGGGCAACTTCATGCCCCGTTTGAGATGTATATTATGGTGTCAAGCCACCTAAAACCCTGTGACGTGGCCATAGCATCATTAAAACTACACGACACAAGCTTCCGCATGTGCTCCCAAAGGGGTAAGCATAGGTGCAACTAATGTATTCACTATTTACCGAGCGTATTTCCGTCTCATGATGTGATGGTGGGCGAGCCTATCATCATCATCATTGGCCACAAGACGTCCACTGCTGAACATAGGCCTCTCCCAAAGATTTCCAGACCGACCTGTTGGAAGCGGCCTGCATCCAGCGACTTCCTGCGACCTTTATCAGGTCGTCTGTCCACCTTGTCTTCGAGCCTATCGCCAGGCACAAATTCCAATCCTGAGCAACATAGTGCGATTTTTTAAATTGAAATCTCAAACACAAATAATTAACCAAGTGTCCGATACTATTGATGTGTTTTCGTGCACTCTGAGGGAATTCGAAAAGATATCACTGTTTATAATATGTTATAAATGTATTCAAGTCAAAATATAGCATAGCATACTTAATGATGGTAACTCTACTGTATTAGGGCTAAGTTATCTAGTTAATAAATAATTAAATTATTCTTGCCCTGGGAATTGAACTTTGAATCCCACGGTTTCTCAGTAAAAGTAGGTTGCCGCTAAGCCAATGAGGTATTAAAACATAAACAAATCGATATATCTATAATAATATTGAACTGGTTTATGAAAGGCAAATGATGTTTGGTGAAAGGTGTGTGATCGCACCTTTTTGACTGGTGACTCATACTTGAGTTATACGACTCCTCTGATGGTAAATGGTGACCGTCGGTCTAAATCTATACATATAACAAAAAAGGAACGGATCGCTGTCTGTACATGGAAGATATATGAGAAAAAGTATTATTGGGACCTTTATCAACGCAATAGCAATACAATTATTGTTAGAAGTTTTGTCTGTTTGTGCACGCTAATCTCAGTAATAGCTTATCCGATTTAGATGTAGCTTATTGTGGTAAGCTTCAAATAACATTTAGTGCTTGTTTCATGTCAATCGGTCCATAAATAAAAAAGTAATGCCAATTTAAACATATCGATAATTTATAACGGTGCAGAACTTCACGCGGGCGGAGCCGCGAGCGAATGCTAGTACATAAATACTTTGGCAGCCTCCGTGGCGCAGCGGGCGAGTAGCCGGCTGTGAAGCGAGAGGCCGCGGGTTAGATCCCCGCACCGAGACAAATGTTTGTGTGATCCACAAATATTTGTTTCGGGGTCTGGGTGTTGTGAGACCGAAAGTCTATCGTAGTTCCTGATACCCACCACACAAGACTCGTATCTTACTGTGGGGTCAGGACTATGTATGTGACTGTTGGGTGTATTTATTTATTTATTATTTATTTAAATACATCAACACATAAAATTTTAGTCTCATAACGCCCAGTAATATCACTGACTTCAATGTCCTTCAAACCGAAATACAACAGTACCCACACACTGTTGCTTCGTGCCAGAAATAGACAAAGCGATGGTACCAACCCAGACCGCCTCTCGCATACAAGGGACCTACCACCTTGTGAATGCATCGAAATCAAAATCCAACAATACCATATAAAAATCGCAATATTGGCAATGAAAAAACATAACGAGGTTACTCGATTTTAATTTCAATGAGGTTACTCGAGTTACATTTTGAAAGTATGAGAGTGTTTTTTACTTTTTTATTAATTGAGTCGCTCGTTCTAGTCAGTAATTGGTCTTTCTCAGCATCCGGTAACGCGGTACAAAAATATGGAAAAAAACTGTTGCGATTAAAAAGTAAATTAAAAACATGGATGGTTATTTGAAACCTTGATTCAAATAAAATAATAACCTTAAAAATATGTAGTTTTATAATTTAAATGCCTACGATATTTTTTTGACATTCCTAAATCTCGCGGCTCCGTCCATGTGAATGCCTTTTTCTAGGATATAAAGTGGTTCAGATTGGTCGTACCAACTCAAAAACCTTCGTGGGCTCTTGCACAATAACTTTGCTAAAGAACATCACATAATCAAATGCATAGTTTATAGATTCTATAAAGCACATACAAACATAAATTTTTTATACATAGATGAGGTCATTGTACACAACACCGCAAATTTTCCACCACGTTCTAACAGTCTTCTCCTTCTCTTTACAGGTGTGTTTATTGCTGGCAGTTGCCTCATGCAAGGCCGGGTTTGAAGGCGGTTACTCCAATGACGTCGGTGGCGAAGGACAGGGCTACGGCGGCCAGGGTTACGGCGGCCAGGGTTATGGCGGCCAGGAGTTCAACCTTGGAGGAGGTCAAGACTTCGGAGGGCATGGAGGGCAAACAATAGCTCTTGCCCAAGGTCACGATCAAGGCCAGTTCGAGGGTCAAGAACTTGGAGGTCAATCGTTCGGCCAAGAAGGCGGTCAGGGAGACTTCGGAGGTGATACTTACTTGCAAGCAGCCCACGATTCTGGTTTGGGTCAGGGTGATTTAGGAGGACACGGGTTTGGGGGACAAGCTAGCTTTGGCGGCCATGAAGAGCTTGGAGGTCAGGGAGGTTACGGAGGCGACGGAGGTCACGGATTCGGAGGTGAAGGTCAGGGCTTCGCTCTTCAAGACGGTGGAAACGACTACGGTGGCGGAGAAGGTCACGCTGAAGCCTACCCAGTTGGTGAACACGTCGACGTTGAAAGCCCTGTAACTGTACCTCTATACAAACACGTAACTGTCCCTATCCACAAGCCAATTCACGTCAACGTACCCAAACCTATTCTGATCGGAATACCCCACCCTTACCCCGTCAAGATACCCGTCAACAAGCCAGTAGCTGTCCCCGTTGAGACTGAAATCTCGATCCCCATCGAAAAAGTTGTACCCTACCCCGTTGTTAAGCACGTACCTTACCCCGTGGAGAAGCATGTGCCAATCAAGGTTGAGAAGACCGTGACTGTCCATGTACCTCACCCATACCCCGTGAAAATCCCCGTTTATAAGACCATTCATCACAACAAGGGTCATCATCATTAAATTGGGCCGTCAACTCGTGCCTTGTAAATAATTGTTGATTAATTTTAAGTCATTTTCAACTGTCTTCATGTTGTAGTTGATTTATTTATTGTAAATAGTGTTGATATTAAATTGTTACGAATTGTTACTGAATTTATTGTATTATTTTCTGTAGTGTGAGTAAAGAATGCTAACCACTATAGTACATGAGAGGCTTAACTCTTATAATAAAATAGACACGTGTCCAGCTCTAGTAAGCCAGTATAATATAATACTTCAAGAATCTCTTACAAAATCATACAGACCATAAAAACCCCACGGAAGCTTACGAGATCTCTAAAATAATATTTCATTTCAAAAATGATATCACGCCAAGCTTAGGCAAATTATCTGTTGTCCAAATAAAGAAATCTGTTCCTTCCTTCGTTGCACCTTTAACTCGGTGTTGTATTATAAACACAATAATGGTATTTTTACAACCATACTTATGGTAGTAAACCTAAGTATGCTACTAGAGCAATGAAGTGGAAATTAGCAGCACACATATTATATTAAACAACGTTTTACAGCAAGTTGTGGTATAAAAGGGACAAACTACATATTTGGCGGCACTCTGTTACTCCTTTCAGGAGATTTCAGACAAACACTTCTTTTCATTCCACGTTCAACGTACGCTGATGAGATCAACGCTTGCTTGAAATCATCGTCACTGTCGCGTAATATTTATTATTTCAGTGATATACCACATTCCCACACACTTACAATATTTTTTTTTACTAGCTCTGTATTATACATGTCCCACTGCTGGGCACGGGCTTCCTCTACTGAATGAGAGGGGTTAGGCCTTAAGTCCACCACGCTGGCCTAATACGGGTTGGCAGACTTCACATACCTTCGAAAAATCTTATCGAGTTCTCAGGTATGCAGGTTTCCTCACGATGTTTCCTTCACCGTTAAAGCAAGCGATAATTAACAATTAATATACACGTAACTTAGAAAAGTCAGAGGTGTATGCTCTTGAGGCTGGTTTCGAACCTGCGACTTTCTTCTCGACAGTCCGTACCACTCCCCGCTGAGCTATCGCTGCTTATTACAATAAGTTAGATATTTTTTATTTGAGTACTAAAATATTCACTAGAAATAATGTATATGGCAAAACAACGTTGCCGGGCCAGCTAGTACTTTTTTACAATTTCCTTGGAGATTAAAGAAGCCTTAGACAATAATATCATGTCTAACTTGTCTTCAATTTAATAAGATTTTGAACCAAGCTAATAATGGGATGTCAATAGGTTGGATCAAAGACAGGCTAATCTGAAATCCATTTTCGTCAAGGATCTTTAGAATAATCAGCTAACTGTATTGAGATGAGATGAAAATATTTGCTCAATTATTATATCACATATTAATTTGTTTTTTTTTTTAAGTTAAAAGCTGTTAAAATAGGTGTTTGATGCTTTATGTAACCATAGCAATTATCATTAGCTTATTGAGCTGCTCTTTTTGTCATTCGGTATGTATGTAGGCAGTATGAACGTGAAGTCAAGACTAAGATTTTTTTTATTTGATTGAATAACGAGACGAGCAAGGCGCTCGTCTAATGGTAGACGCCCATAAACAGAAGAACACCACACAGAACTTTGAATTACAAAGCACTGCACGGCACTGAGCTGCGCTCGTTTCATATACGTTATTACTCTTTATTTATTAAATGAAATCTTTATGGTAGTAATTTAAATCGAAAACATTATTATTGTAATGGCTAATCTAAGCGTACTTTATTCTATGAAAGTTACTAACTTCGTTGCTGCGTTTCGGTTTTACATGGGAGCAGTGGGACATGTATAATACAGGGCTAGTAAAAAAAAAATATCTTCCAGACAACCAGGTACCAAAGTTTTTACGATTCACTGCGACTAAACTCACTGCGTCTGTAAATCGACCCGCGTTATAATACGCTACTACATTGCACCATAACAACGATGCCAAAGATATGGGCGTCCCTTGTACTCTGCAACTGTTGCCAACAAAGTCATAAAAGACACGCAAATATAAACCTGTAAAAATATTAAACAAGTACTCAAATACGTTCAACAAATAAACACACCGGATTATATAAATGTTTGAACACAATTTTTCATTCACACACGTGGATAACACACGATTTATAACGTTTATTGTCGTCGTATGAACAGTTGTTTAATAAACAACGTGTACAAAGGGGAAATTAATTTTCTCGCCGCAGAGCGTGACATTTTATTATTACGCACCACGGAACCTAAAGAATAAGGGGTTTGGAAGAGACAACAGTTTGAAATAAAACTTGTTTAAATGGATTTTTGGAACGAAGTTCCTTACGGCAGGCTTGGAGGGGATAGGGATTTCGCTGCGTGACCGAACTGAAAAAAATGTGATAGTAAAACCGTAAGAAATATGCGTGGAAAAAATGCGTGGAAAAAATGCGTGGAATAAAACCGTTAAATGAGACTTTTTTTTTAAATTTAATTTGATATCTAGCACACAAAGTTAAAGTCGAAATTCCGTTAATAAAACAGATAGATAACTTATGACATTTGGAAATGTAGACGCGGTTTGAAATTTGAATTTGAATTTTTGATTATAGAACACGGCCGTCCACCGTTTAGTAGCCAGTCTAAGTCTAAATTAATAAGTTTTTATTTATAACTAGATGACCCGGTGAACTTCGTATCACCTACATAATATATTTGTGTAAAATGTGGTCAAAACTTAATACAAATGTTTCATTTACATTAAATGCAATTAAGGTACTGCACCATTGCACGTGAGGTAGCCCGTCGCACATTTAATTGTCTTCCACCTCCCCCCGGTGGGACAGTCCGGTCCCTGTCCGTGTCCTGTCCGTGTCCTGTCCGTGTCCGTGTCCTGTCCGTGTCCGTGTCCTGTCCGTGTCCTGTCCGTGTCCTGTCCGTGTCCGTGTCCTGTCCGTGTCCGTGTCCTGTCCGTGTCCGTGTCCGTGTCCGTGTCCGTGTCCGTGTCCGTGTCCGTGTCCGTGTCCTGTCCCGTCCCTGTCCCTGTCCCTGTCCCTGTCCCTGTCCCTGTCCCTGTCCCTGTCCCTGTCCCTGTCCCTGTCCCTGTCCCTGTCCCTGTCCCTGCCCCTGTCCCTGTCCCTGTCCCTGTCCCTGTCCCTGTCCCTGTCCCTGTCCCTGTCCCTGTCCCTGTCCCTGTCCCTGTCCCTGTCCCTGTCCCTGTCCCTGTCCCTGTCCCTGTCCCTGTCCCTGTCCCTGTCCCTGTCCCTGTCCCTGTCCCTGTCCCTGTCCCTGTCCCTGTCCCTGTCCCTGTCCCTGTCCCTGTCCCTGTCCCTGTCCCTGTCCCTGTCCCTGTCCCTGTCCCTGCCCCTGTCCCGTCCCGTCCCGTCCTCAAAAAAACATCAAGTGTGAAACACTACTCAGGAACAGTTTGTACTGGAAAATTAAGTTGCCGTTTTTAGTGTTTTCTTTACTTATTATCATACCCAGGAACAGTTTGTACTGGAAAATTAAGTTGTAGTTTTTAGTGTTTTCCTCTACTTATTATTTATGTTACTCATTTTTTCTCACCGGGTAAACCTTCCCTGAACTTCCACAAATATTTCAAGATCAGAATTAGCCAAATCGGTACAGCCAGTCTCGAGTTTTTGCGAGACACACGCACAGCGATTCATTTTTATATATATAGATTACATAAGTTGATAAAAAATGCTATACAATAGCTTTACCGCGGCAGTCTCCGAGTGCTACACGTCTTTTTTTTATTTATATTTTTCTATTCTATTTCTATGTAATTTTATGTTGTCAAACAAAAATAAAGAGACATATTTTGTTATTTTAGTTGATAATTTGTATTTTTTACCATTTGTGTCGATTCTACATTAGCCGAAGGAACTTCGTTCCTACCTGGTGTCCCACGACACACACCAATTTTTTTTTTTGTTTAATTTTGGTCCCGATGTTTCGTAAGCTTTTCAGCCGTCGTGGTCACGAGTCCTGTCAAAGTCTTGTCAAAGTCCGATCAAGCCCGGTCAAAGTCCTGTCCAAGTCCTGTCAAAGTCCTGTCAAAGTCCGGTCAAAGTCCTGTCAAAGTCCGGTCAAAGTCTGGTCAAAGTACACAATATCGTACACAAAATGATAATTTCTATTACATAATAACTTAACTAATGTGGGTTAAAGTGAGAGAGGAGGAGCCTGTCTACTGCTCGCGTTACGTTACGAATCAGTTTACCCTCCGATAAGAAGTTTTCACATCAAAACCAGGATTTTTTTAATTCGCTAGGCAGAAAAAAAAACAAAAATAGACGCATCCAGATTTCCTATATCTTCGAGTTTGTTTCTTAGTTCAGAGACATCTTCCAAGTAGCACAGTTTCATACAGAACATTGTAACATAATTTCTAAAGCCGTAAGCACAACGAGAGTTCGTTAACTGCAATTGTTTTGTTGGGCTGGTTGGTTACGCCTAGCGTAATAATGTTCAAATCCCTTTGAAGGATCGAGTAATTCATCCAAACGACAAACATGTCTTGTAAATTAATAAATCTAAATCTACTTCTGACTAAAGGAGACACAGAGGAGTAACTAGTTTATTTTAAGTAGAGTAAACTGTAGACAGTTTTGTCTACAACATGAATGGTTGGTGGTCGGCTCGACCGGGTACCACTGTCTCACAGAAAACCGACGTAAAGTAGCAGCTTGCTGCTGCGATTCGTACGGGCGGTGGAGACCCACTTACTCGTTTGCCAGGCTATGCTATAAAAAAGGCATGAATAGGTTAGTCTGACCGGGTTGTTACCACTGCCTCACAGAAAGCTGACACGCCGTGACTTTGCACTTTTTTTCACTCAATGGTTTTTTGTGGGGTGATAGAAGGGCCTAAGGGTATAACATCCACAAAATATTAGGGTCAACTGGGCCCTCGTTAAAAATATATTAAGGACCTTAATTGCTCATTGTCACCAAGGTGCCAATGAATATGAGATACATTGGCACCAAGATAAAGCGGTTTTCACAACCCATTCCTAATGAAACATTAGCAGTGTGCCTCGAACTTAAGAAGCCAATTCATGTACAAATCCGCCCGTTCCAATACAAGTGTACAGTATTGTTTGCAGCAAAACTTCCTATTCATTACCAGTGCGATTTAACTTTATCCAAGTAGGCGTGTACTTCTGGAATGATCTGTCATAGTTTCAAATGTACTAACCCTCGTATTTACATTTTTTATCCGGGCACGGCACAATGACTGCACTACACCTGATGGTAAGCGTAGTGCAATCTAAAAAACCAGCTACCAAAAACAATGAGTTTATCGGTGGTCACCAGAGTCATGCCGGCCTGTATCACTTATACTTCTTCCCTCGTCGGAGAGGAAAGAAGCAAATCGAGGGGCCTGCGTCAGGACAGGCGGATGACCGATGCAGGCACAGCGATACAAGGATGTACCCCTATACCTAGCCCCATCGACCATCAAGTCATGAAATAAACATGATTTTGACGACTTTTTTATTTTAGTTACAATATTTTATATTAGAAATATTATTATTGGAACGAAGTTCCTTACGGCAGGCTTGGAGGGGATAGGGATTTTGCTGCGTGACCGAACTGAAAAAAATGTGATAGTAAAACCGTAAGAAAAATGCGTGGAATAAAAACCGTTAAATGAGACTTTTTTGGAACGAAGTTCCTTACGGCAGGCTTGGAGGGGATAGGGATTTCGCTGCGTGACCGAACTGAAAAAAATGTGATAGTAAAACCGTAAGAAAAATGCGTGGAAAAAATGCGTGGAATAAAACCGTTAAATGAGACGTGCGCAGGCGCGACAGTCAATGTGTCAATTTTAATGTCAGTCATTTCTATGTAATTTTCTGTTGTCAAACAAAAATAAAGAGACATATTTAAAATGAAATTCATTCAGCCAGTTATAATTGAAGTATATAAAAATACTCCTTCGATTTTTAAAAGATTACGCTAGCTCGTTATTATTTATAATTACATAAGTTGATAAAAAATGCTATACAATAGCTTTACCGCGGCAGTCTCCGAGCGCTACACGTATTTTTTTTATTTCTATTTTTCTATTCTATTTCTATGTAATTTTATGTTGTCAAACAAAAATAAAGAGACATATTTTGTTATTTTAGTTGATAATTTGAATTTTTTGCAATTTGTGTCGATTGTACATTAGCCGAAGGAACTTCGTTCCTACCTGGTGTCCCACGACCACACCAATTTTTTTTTAACTTAATTTGATATCTAGCACACAAAGTTAAAGTCGAAATTCCGTTAATAAAACAGATGGTTGTGAAACTTATGACATTTGGAAATGTAGACGCGGTTTGAAATTTGAATTTGAATTTTTGATTATAGAACACGGCCGTCCGTTATTTTTAAGTTGATAAAAAATGCTATACAATAGCTTTACCGCGGCAGTCTCCGAGTGCCACACGTCTTTTTTTATTTCTATTTTTCTATTCTATTTCTATGTAATTTTATGTTATCAAACAAAAATAAAGAGACATATTTTGTTATTTTAGTTGATAATTTGAATTTTTTGCAATTTGTGTCGATTCTACATTAGCCGAAGGAACTTCGTTCCTACCTGGTGTCCCACGACACACCCCAATTTTTTTGTAATATTCTAGGGTGCATTAGGTCTACGTTTTCGAATTTCATTGCTTCGTATCGTTTTATAAAATAGAACCTCTGGGGTTTGAACCGACGACCCTTACGATTTCTTAGCACAAAGTGCAGCCACCAGACCAATGAGGCGTCGATATTCTCATTAACTAGCACGTAACAGTTACCGGGATGTTAAAAAAAAACTTCAATAATAGAGTGTACGTATTGTGTAAGGATGGCAAGCAATCGGAGAGTGTTTATAGTAAATTGCTTTTTGCCTGCGTTTATAGTCACTTAGTAATGTAATACATTGCTCTATTCCTAGTAAAAAAAGATATCTAAGCCGTCAAGTGAAAGTTTCGTCGAAATCTGTTAAGGAGTTTGTAGTAAAGATTGTCATAACATAAAAGTTTTATATAATAATTTTTTTACCAAAAAATTCCACCGACGAAAAAACTAAAAAGCAAAAAAACCGTATAGCAATAAAAAGTTTAGCATAAAAATAAAAATAGCATAGCAATAATTAGCAATTGCATGTCTCTTTCGAGTCGCTGCGAATGTTGCTGTCTGAATTTGAATTATCAAAATTGGTCTACTCTACAAAAAGTTATGCGTGGTCTAACATAAAAAATATACGTGTCGAATTGACAACCTACTCCGTTCTTTCGTCGGTTAAATAATATACACGTTGAATTGAGAGTCTACTTCGTTTGTCGAATAAAAAGTGTGTTATGTTAACTACATTCGTATATAAGTAAAGACATTCTCCTTGTGAATGGACAAACATTACTTCTTTTTTCCTTTCTCGTAATCAATGTAGGTGGAATAATTTAACTACACGTAATTGACGATAAAAACGAGGTGCTTAATTCTGTTTATATAATGTATACATCGTGTAATAGAAATATTTGACAGCCTCCGTGGCGCAGTGGGCGAGTAGCCGGCTGTGAAGCGAGAGGCCGCGGGTTCGATGCCCGCACCGAAACAAATGTTTGTGTGATCCACAAATATTTGTTTCGGGGTCTGGGTGTTGTGAGACCGTAAGTCTCTTGTAGTTCCTGATACCTACGACACAAGACTCGTATCTTACTGTGGGGTCAGGACTATGTATGTGACTGTTGGGTGTATTTATTTGGTTAAATTTTATTAATGTGTAGTGTACGATATATGTCTGCCCCCGTAGTATTAAATCTGATTGTATTGCTAGGACATAATTATAGTATATTTGAAGTGAAACTTCTTTAGCATCGTTGTGATTTGAAAATTCGATGAAACGAAAAACCGACAGTAATAAGAGACAAACATATTCATAAATAAGATTTAGCCTGCAAGAGAATGTGATAGATTACAAGTATGCTATTATGTGTCTTTGCGCCTGTATACAACGAAGCCTTCGGAAAATGTGTCATAAACAACGTGGTGTATAATTCACGTGTTTTTTTTTTATTGAATATATTCTTAAAATTTGTTCAAAATATATTTTCTTTACAACTATATTCAAAAAGTTACGTGCAAACGATACAAAGCAGATCTTATTGCATATTTTTTGTATCAGATATTTATGGATTTTACTACGCTAAATCTGTACTTTATGTACCTATAAAGCACAGAGAGCACTCGATAAAAAATATATTCGTAAGAATCATGGCGATCCTTTTTAGTTGTAGACTTGAAATAAATAATTCAAATTTTAAATGTAGCTGAAATATTTTACCTATAGGTCTTGAGACTGCGAGCCAATGTTGTCACTTACGAAGGGCCAGGATAATTTCAAACAGAATAAAAAATAATTATACAATGTATAAATGTAACACATATCTACATAAAACAAAGAGGCGAGATGTCGCCGGCGACCCTTTTTTTTTACTAGCCCTGTATTATATACGTCCCACTGCTGGGCACGGGCCTCCTCTACTGAATAAGAGAGATTAGGCCTTAATCCACCGCGCTGGCCTGATGCGGGTTGGCAGACTTCACATACCTTCGAAAAATCTTATCGATTTCTCAGGTATGCAGGTTTCCTCACGATGTTTCCTTCACCGTTAAAGCAAGCGATAATTAACAATTAATATACACGTAACTTAGACAAGTGGTGTATGCTCTTGGGGCTGGTTTCGAACCTGCGACTTTCGTCTCGACAGTCCGTACCACTCCCCGCTGAGCTATCGCTGCTATCTATGCTATAGCCGGCGACCCTAAAGTGTTCTTTTTCCTGTTGCATGTTTTATAAACAAACAATGATGTTGAGAAAATTCTGGGGCACGTACAAAAAATCAAGTCACTTGGTTGGTTCTTTATCCTAGTTGCATTCAACCATTCGGTCGCTCGGCTACTACAACCTTCTTGTTGCTCGGAAATTTAAACGTAGAGTCAAAAAACTACTTTATACTCAAGTCTATATTAACCTTACTATTATAAACACGTCAGCTACAAAACCTTCTGGAACTTATAAACGGCTCAATAAATCTTCTTCAATTATAGCTTTTTGGAGGAGAGGTTAGATGCCGACATTACCTTTGATAAAGGTCATATGATGTATAAAATGTGTATTCGTTCCTGAGCGATTCAAATTGGTATACATTTATATTAATTTTTGTTTAATTCATGATTTTGTTGTTGTATTATATCTATAATAAGCGTTTTGGTGTACCTAGTGTAAGCTTGTACGTAAATTTATACAAAAAATTAATAGCTAAGGACCATTTCGATAAATCTGCTATCAAAAATAAAAACTGCCTTCAAATTGTCCTCTAACTTGTTACGATGCAGACATATACACACACAGCAGAGGTGATACTTATAATATCGCTCTTATATGTCAGGGGTTGAAACCGATTTCGAATTGAGAACTTTATCTATAGTCAGTAAAAACCTCTGAATGTTCAGTTGGTCAATAAATCAACACGGATTCTATTCTCCGATTCTCACTTATCTCCACCAAAGTTCCCCGGAGATGTTAATCTTCCAGTGGAAAATGATCTTGTTAAAATCCGGTAACTTTTTCATGCTCTAAAGCCGTTGTTGCCCTCAGGCATAATTTAGGAAAGTAACAAAATCTGATCAACGTAATGTTAAAAATTCAGTATGAGAAAGTTTCGGCTTTGATGGCAAGGCACGGCAGTGCGTAGCCAAGTTCGTCTAAAGAGACCAATTAATTTGGACGCCTTTTGATATAGTTATGGTTTCCTTTTACAGGACGCAAATGGGTAATTTCATAGTATGTTGGGTCCCTATCTATGTACACATACAATGCCAGAAAAACTGAGGAAACGTTAAACCGAGGTGGTACAACTGTCTCACAGAAAACCAAGATGATATAATATGTACATGTACGAAGGTGGACTTAATACCTGAGGCAGTTGTTTTGTTTTCATATGGTCAATGAGATGCCTAAATGCTTAATACAATGAAATGCCGCGCGAAACATACTCGTGTTGAATTTGGCACAATTCAGTTTCTAAACGCAACCTAATGTAATTTGACAGATATAATTTTGTGCCTTTTGAGATATGTCTTATGTCTCTGCTCGTTGATGTATATCGCTGTACGTGTGCTTGTACTTTTTTTTTGTTTAAAAATCGTGTGAAATCCAAGCAAGAAACGTTTTTTTTCTGCCGAAATACCGAAGGACTATTTTAACTAGAATAATTTCATGACGAACTTGACATGAGAACTTGGCAATTTTTATATTATGTTTGGTTTAAAACTTGGCCCCTGTTTTAGTGTGATTCATTCTATTGAATTTCTTTATGTTGACAGTTCCCTAATGTGATTAGGTATGTATTAAAGTTGATAAGGAACTTGGTTATTGTTTAGACATTTTTATATGCGGGCACGACTCGCCCGACCTTTGTCGTTGATTTAGTAATTATAGTAGGTTGTTGTAGTTTTTTTTTATGGCATAGGCAGGCAAACGAGCCTGATGGTAAGTGATCTCCACCGCCCATCTACGCCCACCACCAGAAGAATCATGGGCGCGTTGCCGACCATAAAGGAAAGGGATAATTAGGGATAGGGAAGGTGATTTGGGCTTCCGGATATCTCACTCACCGTACGAAACGCAGCAACAAGCCGCTACTTTACGTCGGTTTTCTGTGAGACAGTGGTAATGACCCAGGCGAGCCAGCCCTTTCATGCTGTAGACAAAACTGTCTACAGCGTGGCTCTACCACTCAAAAACTTAACATCAAATAAATAAGTAGCACCATCTGTTATATTCTTGATGCTCTATTGTGAAGTCTATGGTTGATTACTAATTGTATTGTCTATTCCTTTATTATCTTATTTTACAAGGTGGTAGGTCCCTCGTATGCGAGAGGCCGTCTGAGTTAGTACCACCGCTTTGTCACATCATGAGACGGAAATATGCTCGTCGATATGTCGGTGTACTAGTTATACCTATGCCTACCCTTTCGAGGATTACAGGTGTTTAGGGGTGTATATCTATATATAAATAAGCTCAAGTTAACATTTTAATGGATCTACGTAATATTATAAATGTATATTATTACTATCATTTCTTACCCATTCACCCCTCCATTCCTATTTAGTTTTACCCTTAAAAAACTTTAAACTAAATCTACGTATAAGAAAATCAAAGAAAAAAATTAAATTGAACTTCATAAGAGTTGAATACACCATCGTCTATTGCTAGCCTTAAAAGCATTTTAAAACTCTATGTCAACCCGACAGTCACAGAAAAATGGAGAAAGATTTGAAAATATTCAATTAGTGCATAAAAGTCTGTGTGGAATTTAAACCGGTCCGACAGCGGGTATGCATTTGCATTTGATGAAAATTTCCGACTAGAGTTAGATAAAATGTGGGACTTTAAGGAACCGTTCAAAAAAATTACAAATGAATTGAGTTCCTCGATGGAAGGTGTGTAAAATACTGGATAAAATAGCGTTTGTAGTGATATTTTACATACATAAGCCGGGCATGGCGTTCGCCTGATGGTAAGCGCCATACCTGCCCGTAAACAGAAGCAACACCACATAGTAATTAGAATTACAGAGCACTTCATGGTACTGAACTGCGCTCGTCACCCCGAGACGTTAAGTCTCACAATTCTCAGTAATTTCTCTGGCTTCAATGTCCTTGAAACCGAAACATAACAGTGCTTACACACTATTGCTTGGCGGCAGAAACTGACAAAGCGGTGGTACCAACCCAGACGGCCTCTCGCATACGAGGGGCCTACCACCTTGTAAATACGCAACGCATTTATATCATTAGATAGGTCTTTAAAGTGACTAAGTGTCATAAGTCATTATTTTGTAAGATATCCTGTCCAAAGTCGTGAAAAATGCCTCCCACCACCTCCAACTTTTAACTAAGGGGTGGAATATTTTGAAAATAATCAACGTAGTAACTTAAAAGGTACTTCCAACGAAAATTGGTTTTAATTAAGGTGGATTATATAATTTCTTAGATATGGGATGTTTTCGGGTACGGAATTTTTCACTGTACGTGGTCCGACACACACTTGGCTAGTTTTGTTATTTATATCAGAAGCCGACAAACGTGCAAGTGGGTCTTCTGAAATCAAGTGATTTCCAGAGTCCATGAACAATCACGATACTAGAAGAAACATTGATGCTTTGGTGATTTTAAAAAATAGGAATGGGAACTTGGAAGGGGGAGGGCATTTGGGCCTCCGGATATCTCATTCACCATATTACGATACGTTACAGCAAGATGCTACTTAACGTCGGTTTTTTTGAGACAGTTATTAAACCCCGGTCGAGCCGGATCATCTATTGTCTAGACAAAACCAATAACAGCGTGTCTCTACCACTTAAAATAACACTTTAACAAAATATAGTATCGTAAAAATTTAAAACGCTCAAGCATATCACTACGTGGCGTCCGGCAGCTCCACGTAATATTCAAATTTGAATAAAACCTGCATTTAGATCATGTGCGAAATAGTACTGGCTAGTGTTGGGCGTGGTAATATCGATATTTTAAAACATGTGTTACGTAATTACGGACTTCCGATCTTTGCGTCAAGCGATACAAGTACGTCATTAACTTGTTACGTACTTAGATCCTGTCGCTGGACTGTCGTAATAAGTAAAAGTAAATATTGTAAAATAGAGTAGTTCCTTTGTTGATTATTATACATTATTCTATATGCAACAAAAAATAATACGAAAAAGAAACCATTTTGTTAGAACACGGTCAAATCGGTTCAAATATGAGCCCAAAATTATGATTTTAAATATTGGTATGAGCAAAGATTGGTGCGTAGTGGGGACATCTCATTATTCGCTCGCACGCGTGCTCCGTAATGCCCATTTGCCACGGTGACGTCAAAGTTTGAGTCGTCTGTTATTTGATAAGTGCCCACTACATCATTTGAGGTTTTGGTTAACGTAATTTAGTGATTAAAACCATAAGAACAATCAAGTCAACTTTTTTTTTATCCGTGCACGGCAAAGTGATAGCACTACACCTGATTTTAAGCGTAGTGTAATCCAAAAAACCAGCGACCACCAACAAACTATGAGTTTATCGGTGGTCATCAGAGTCATGCCGGCCTGTATTAATGCTTCTTCCCTCTTCGGAGAGGAAAGAAGCAAATCGAGAGGCCTGCGACAGGACAGGTGGATTACCGATGCTGGCACAGTAATACAAGGACGTATCCCTATACCCGCCTCAATCAACCATCAAGTCATGTCGCAAGGCCCTCGGGAGAACCGGATATACACTAGCTGATCCTGGAACGCGATCCACATAGGGCGTATGGATCACTATGGCAGGTTTTAACACCATGTGTACGATGGTAATTATTATTATAGCTTGTTGCGATTATTGGAAGCCTATCTTTAATTCTAGAGCTATGTTTACAGCATGAATGGGCTGGGTCGATCGGGCACCACTGTCTCATAACAAACCGACTTGACAGCCGGCTTATCGTAGGCTTGAAAATCAGCGTGATGTGATATATTGCTGTTGTATTACGTAATAGCGGCTTAACATGGTTCGATGTTGGTTGGTCAAACTTGATCCGTATGAACAGACTGTCAATCAGTGAAGCCTTACAGGTTTTATTGATTCAAGTCTCTTGAAAGCGAGTCGACTCGTCTGAATCTGTTATATTTCTAAAGTCATAAAAACCCCTCCACAATTCCCAATCTCCATTCCCTTTCTAAAATGAAGTAAACCATAAACGCACGTATTATGATGGCTTACTTACACTTACTCGTTTCCCATTGATATAATTTACAGGATGGTAGGTCCCTCGTATGCGAGAGGCCATCTGGGTTGGTACTACCACTGCTTTTTCTATTTCTGCCGCCAAGCCGCTGTTTGTGAGCATTGTGTTTTGGTTTGAAAGCCAAGGAAGGGCGAAATTACTGGGCATTATGAGACTTTATCTTATGTCTCGGGGCGACGAGCTCAGTTCAATGCAATGCAGTGCTTTAAATTCAAAGTTCTGTGTGGTGCTGCTACTGTTTATAGGCGTGGCATTTACCATCATGCGAGCGACTTGCTTGTCTCGTCATTCAATTAAATAAACAAATTATTTATCTATATAGAAGTACTCGCGCTTGCTCTTAATGAATACAGCATACAAAACAGATTGCAGGAATCGATTACAAAAACAAAACACAATAATCGATTTAGGTGCAGGAGAAAGTAAGTGGCAACCAATGAAGGAATTTGGAATCGATATTTTAAAAATCATTAACGATGTCTGCTCCAGATAGTGGGTACAGGTTTTGTTCATATTCTTTTTATGAAAGGAAGTGGTTATTTTAACGTTAAATGTAAATTCATTTGTTTGTTAAGGTTCAGTAGTTTTACGTAAATTTACCTAAATGGGTCTAAAAGGTTTCGTCTGTCATCTTTCGGATCCTAACCTCACTGGCCCTACACCTTCATACCAACATATTGGGCAATAGCGCATTTATCCAGGATGGATAAAAAACACTCTTTGGAGAGTAAGAATGATTAAGTATGTATTAATATTATTTTTATAGCAGAGGCGAGGCATTTGTTCCAGTGATAGAGCCACGCTGCAGAGTTTTGTCTATAGCGTGAATGGGCCGGTTCGACCGGGTCGTTACCACTGTCTCACAGAAAACCGACGTAAAATAGTGGTTTGCTGCTGCGTTTCGTACGGTGAGTGAGATATCCGGAGGCCCAAATAGCCCTCCCCTTCCGAATCCCTAATTATCCCTTTCCTTTAAGGTTGGCAACTCGATCGTGACTCTTCTGGTATTGTGGATGTACATGGGCGGTGGAGATCACTTACCATCAGGTGACAACAAACATTTGTCGCGTTATCGACCTTAATGGAAACTGATATTATTTTTTATAAGTATAAACGACGAGATGACCAGATCGCTCGTCTGATGGTAAGTGTCACGCCTGCCCATAAGCAGAAACAACAGCACACAGAGCTTTGATTTACAAAAATATTTTAAATCTCATAATGCCCAGTAATTTTATTGGGTTCAATGTCTTATACCGGAAAACAACAGTGCTTACACGTAACTAGGCGGCGGAAATAATATTGGGATTCAGTGATGATGGAAGGTGTCAGTAACAAATGAAGTGACTGATATCAAGTTATTCTGAGGGTACATAGTCCGACAGACTCTGAGGCGCAGTTGCCGAGAAGCCAGTTCTGAAGCAAGAAGCTGTGGGTTCGATTCCCGCAACGAGACAAATGTTTGTGTGATCCACAATTGTTTGTTTCGGGTCTGGGTGTTGTGTGAACGTAAGGGCATCGTAGTACCTAATACCCATGATACTGGTTTTCCCTAGTGCAGGGTTAGGGCTATGTATGTTACTGTTGGCTGTACAGATATAAAAAGAAAATAATATATTTAATGTCATAAGTTTATGAAAAATTACATTTTACGATGAAATTAATAAGATAAATTTCACGAAACTTGAAAACTACTTCGGGTGTTTTAGAATTAATTAGAAAAGGAGTATATACCTAGGAGATAATTAATTACCTTAAACGTAAAATGTCTTGATAGACGGTTACAAGTTTTAATATACGAGTCTGTAAAATAGTGTTCAAGTGAATTTATTTAACAATTTATAACAGCAAATATAACAATTACAAGGTGGTAGGTCCCTTGTATGCGAGAGGCCGTCTGGGTTGGTACCACCGCTTTGTCTACTTTTATGAGTCGAAGTGACGAGCTCAGTTCAGTGCCATGCAGTGCATTGTACAAGTTCTGTGTGGTGTTGCTTCTATTTGCTCGTCTCGTAATTCGATCAAAATAAAATAAAAAAAAAATTGGTGTGTGTCGTGGGACACCAGGTAGGAACGAAGTTCCTTCGGCTAATGTAGAATCGACACAAATTGCAAAAAATTCAAATTATCAACTGAAATAACAAAATAGGTCTCTTTATTTTTGTTTGACAACATAAAATTACATAGAAATAGAATAGAAAAATAGAAATAAAAAAAGACGTGTGGCACTCGGAGACTGCCGCGGTAAAGCTATTGTATAGCATTTTTTATCAACTTAAAAATAACGGACGGCCGTGTTCTATAATCAAAAATTCAAATTCAAATTTCAAACCGCGTCTACATTTCCAAATGTCATAAGTTTCACAACCATCTGTTTTATTAACGGAATTTCGACTTTAACTTTGTGTGCTAGATATCAAATTAAGTTAAAAAATTGGTGTGTGTCGTGGGACACCAGGTAGGAACGAAGTTCCTTCGGCTAATGTAGAATCGACACAAATTGTAAAAAATACAAATTATCAACTAAAATAACAAAATATGTCTCTTTATTTTTGTTTGACAACATAAAATTACATAGAAATAGAATAGAAAAATAGAAATAAAAAAAAGACGTGTAGCACTCGGAGACTGCCGCGGTAAAGCTATTGTATAGCATTTTTTATCAACTTATGTAATTATAAATAAAAACTTATTAATTTAGACTTAGACTGGCTACTAAACGGTGGACGGCCGTGTTCTATAATCAAAAATTCAAATTCAAATTTCAAACCGCGTCTACATTTCCAAATGTCATAAGTTATCTATCTGTTTTATTAACGGAATTTCGACTTTAACTTTGTGTGCTAGATATCAAATTAAGTTTAAAAAAAGTCTCATTTAACGGTTTTATTCCACGCATTTTTTCCACGCATATTTCTTACGGTTTTACTATCACATTTTTTTCAGTTCGGTCACGCAGCGAAATCCCTATCCCCTCCAAGCCTGCCGTAAGGAACTTCGTTCCAAAAAAGTCTCATTTAACGGTTTTTATTCCACGCATTTTTCTTACGGTTTTACTATCACATTTTTTTCAGTTCGGTCACGCAGCAAAATCCCTATCCCCTCCAAGCCTGCCGTAAGGAACTTCGTTCCAAAAAAACAATAAATTATCGATAACTTTCATCGATACCGTCCCATCACTCTCCAGCACCATCTGTCGCTACAGCGCGTACATGTTTCCCTGAATATTTGATCTCCAATAGTGTTGAACCCAGTGGTTTTTATGTTCCACACATATCTGCTTTTGATTTATTTGAATGGTGCCGTTCTGGATGTGACGGCGTTTCTTTAGAAATGAAAAGTTTTGTTCTGGCGATGATAAAGGAGATTTCATATTTTTAAATAGCAAGTCGGCAAACGAGTAAGTGGATCACTTATAACTCGTCAGGACAACTTTTCTGCGCGTCCTGCGACAGGACTTTTAAGTCCAAATTAGGGCTAGCTAGCCATATTCGCTCACATCAGCGAAAGACGTAATCCGGAACAACAGGGTTCGCCGTCGACGGACACGTCGTGGAGGCCATCATCATCAAGTGGATCACTGCTGGTAAGTGATCTTCACCGGCCATGACCGCTCACAATACTAGAAGAATTGGACCTACTTACGAAAACGGAAACCAACCTATCTGCCTTTAACCTCGCACAACCAATCTGTGGAATCAGTTGTCGTTGGCGGTCTTTCCGAACCGTTACGACATGGCAACCTTCAAAAAGAGAGCGTATTCTTTCCTGAAAGGCCGGCAACGCATTTGCGAGCCCTCCAGTGTTGCAGGTGTTCATGGGCGGCGGTGATCACTTGCCATCAGGTGAGCCTCCTGCCCGTTTGCCCCCTTTTTTCCATAAAAAAAAAACCCACAGAAAGTTCAAATGGAGATACTGATAGTGTTTTACTAAATTCATTAATTGAAATTGATTTAAATACTGTATTTTTTTTTCAAAATCGTACATGGAATATATTTCGTATTTCATTAATTTTTATTAATTTCTATGTAATAATATGGTAATGTGTCTAACAGGTTCTAGAAATAAATTAACGAGGGATCAACATTATGTTTTTTATTTGTCTGAATAATGAAACATATAAGTTATTTGCCTCATGATAAGTGTGTACATATTCTCTTATGTTTCTGACTTCACAGTTCAAATTACGCAGTAAAATAGATATTGAATTATTTTTTGTTTCATTTTCTATATCAACACAGCAACTTTGAGATTATAATAAATAGTTAATCCAATTAAATTTATTCTTAAGTAACTAAATTAATATCTAATTCCTTCCCGTCAAATATATCTTTACACACTTCACCATCTTCAGAAACAGATAGATCGTCAAACTCATGAATATCATCATTAATACCAATACAATAACCACCAGTTCCAACTCTAAGATCTCCGCCCAGTACATATTTGCTGCAGGTGCTCGGAGGTGAGTCCCGCCGTGCCGCAACACGTGCTCTGTCCACCATACAAAGCGCTGCATAGGAGGTTGTGGTTGATCAGTCATTAAGGAGCGCAGGCGGGATACACTGCGCCGGTAACTGCAATTATTTTAGAGAATGGATGCTCATGAGAAATTAATAATGGAATTAAGATTAATAATATTGGAATAATTGTAATTAATGATTTGAACTGCCATCCGTCATAGTTTCTCAGGATTTGTTCTAATTTTCAAGACTTTGGGATTTTAAAATGTATTTATTCCTCGCGGTTTCACTTCAGATTACTGCTCTGTTACTTTTGGTCGTAGTGTGATGCTATATAACTCGGAATCATCGTCTTAACGTTACAGATGTTGTATGAGTATGAATTTAATCAAGTAATATACAGACACACCAATATTTAATCAAATTAATAAAATATCATGTCAACCCGATTCAAAATACTAACTTGTTATTCTTGATTACTTCTTTAATTGTATCTCTCAACAAATCTTCGGTAATGGTATCAAAAGGTAGCCTTATTCCGATGCCGTTGTGGCCATAATGCTCTGTTTGGAACCATTGGTCTAATGACATAGGCATTCCAATCATAGGAACCTCGGCCATTATTGCTTCGTACGTTGAATGTATTCCTCCCTGAGTTATAAATAATTTGATTTTGGGATGTTCTGTAAATGTAATTTTGAGTGTTCATATAATAAAATATTAAGCTAACAGTTATTAAATCCTCGTTACCAATCTAGAGTACAGATGAGTTCCTGTGGTCACCTTTATTCTTAGGTAGTTTTATTTTTCAGTGTTTACCTTTATTCTGGAGTAGAAAGGTATAGAGCTCACCTTTTATCTCCATTATCAGACCCTGATCATCATTTAAAGACGACTACTCTTCTAAATCTATTCGGTGAGCCTTAACACGATATATCTGATATGAATTATCTAAAAAATGTAAGCTGCAGTTGGCTTGACCGATCACAAGGTCAAGATTAGCTTAGGAAACTCTCGATTAAATAAATTAAAAAAAAACTGCACCCAAATGACCCACTTGTTTAAGCGTTACGATACCTACTAAAGACAGACGGATAAGGGGATCAAACTTATAACACCTTTTTTTTGTCGGGGGCTAAAAATAGGTAAAGTCGTAAATACGTTACTTACTTAGCAATTCAGGCTGTGGTAACCACTTGACCAACTTCATATTTTTAGGTGTATTGTATGTGTAGTTGCTTCCCCATTTCCATATAACATTATATGGCAGTTCTGAAAGCACTTTGTTGAATATTTCTATTCTTTGTGGAGGCAAGAGGGCTTCGATGACACTCGTTCCAAAACTTATGTAAATAACTCCGTTTTTGGAGTTATCTAAGTATGATTTTAGGTCCTGGAAAAAAGTATTGTAAAAACAAATGCCTTTTCGACTCAATTCGGTAATTCACAGAACATTGAATGCTGCGTGGCTGGTTGTGGTCCATATTTTAAGAGAGCTATAGGTTTAATATGGAGTTGTTATAAATCAGTAAATATAAACTATTGCACGTCGCCTACTCCAAAGGCGTTGCATAGTCAAAACAAAATCAAACTATAATGGTGCTGCCACACCGGTGTTAGAAAATGTTATATAACATTTTATAACAGCGGTGTGGCAGCATAATTTAGTAAACATTTCTTAACAATTTGTAACATTTTGTAACATTTGTTAACATTTTTTAACATTTTTTAATCGCGGGCGGCGGTACTTTTGAGAGCGGCGCCGTCAAAGAAACCGTCAAAGAAGGGCCGATGTCATGTTTTCAAATGTTATAAAATGTTAGAAAATGTTTTTGTTAACATTTTATAACATCGGTGTGGCAGCACCATAAGAGTAGGCAAATTAAATTAATATATAAGTACCCAAATAAAACTAAACTGGTAACATATTAATAATTATTATTATCCAAATCCAAATTGATTATAATCATTTTGGATTCGGTACTATTACAATTTAATAGTTAACTATTGGTAGAAAGCACCAAATCAAAATGTCTTATAGTATTAAGCCTGCACTACACTACTCGCGAAATTGATCGAAGTTGAGCGAATACGATAGTGTAGAAGGGCACTTCGGTTCGCCTCGTGCAACCTCGGCTCGCCTCGGGCGACTTCCAGTCGTCGGTTTTTGCGCCCGACTCAAAGGACTCGAAGTCGGGCGACTGACCGAGGTTGCACGAGTGTGTGGTCACATAGTTCGGACTTCGGTCAATTTCGAAGAGTACTTCGACGAGGTAACTTCGTGAGTAGTGTGCAGGCTTATGAATAAACAGTGTACGGCGTCTTACACACCAGTAGGTTGCATCGTGTCCGGCTTGCACCAGCATGCCTCATTCAACAGGACTATATCAATTTTAAATTATTCGTAACAAATGTGAACGGATTACTTAATTCATAAGATAGCTAATTTAATTGCTTGGAGACATTGCTTTTCATAAGCAATGAAAAAAACAAAGTTCCAGTAAATCATCATCATCATACAGGACGTCCACTGCTGAACATAGGCCTCCCCCAAAGATTTCCAGACCGACCTGTTGGAAGCAACCTGCATCCAGCGACTTCCTGCGACCTTTATCAGGTAGACTGTCCACCTTGTAGGCGGACGTCCAAGGCTGCACTTCCAGTACGTGGCCTCCATTCCAGAACCTTTCTGCCCCATCGGTTATTGGTTCTGCGAGCTATGTGGCCTGCCCACTGCCACTTGAGCTTGCTAATCCAAATACTTCCCAATAATTACCACACATTCTAACCACGGTAGAAACATTAAATATTACAAACCTGCGGTAATACTTTTTCACTATTTTGTATTGACGGTCCCAGAAAGATGACACCAGAAGGCACCGGCCTGTTCCACTCCCATTGTGGACACACGTTCAACATCAACAAGTGAACATTATCTAATACCTCTCGCATTGTCGGAGCGTTCGGCATTACTCGCTTCAACACAGCATTCTCAACGTTCTCAATGTTGTAAACTTGTTTGTGAGCCCAATATTCATTATATAGTTCTCGTACATACTCCCATACAGTTTGATTGACAACTCTCTGTCTTATCGTACTGGGATATAAGGGGTGGACAGGAGCTCCAGTTATTTCTCCATTGGTAATTGCCATACCGAAAGAACTGATCAGTATAAGAGGCGCTCTGAAGATATGAGCATATACTGCTGATATACGGTAATAAGCTTCTGTGATAACTAGATCAAATTTTCTATTCCCATTGATTAGATTTTGTACTGGATCACTGATGTATTGCGCTTCAAATACTTCTCCCAATGCATCTAATAAAGTTATGAATTGCATGTACATGTTATATTTACCTCTCAAGTTTCTTGTGAAGACTGACCTATATATCGTGTATGAGATATTATGGACGTCTATTTCAGTGAAATTCGCTGGTGCTTCACCATTGGGATATTCTGGATCTGTAGTTATAACGGTAACTTCGTGTCCTCTTTTTACTAGTTCCTCGGTAAAAGGTCGAAAAAATAACTGGTGGCTTAAAGACGGTGCTGGTATCACAGCTAAGATTCTTGCCGCTTTGGTTGTTAGAAATAAGTTTAACGCCACAATTAACACTTTTATCATCTTATTTAGTAATATTTTCAATTAATTTAAGTTAATTAGGCGCTGTTCGAACCTCGTCTGGAAGGCACGTAATGAAAAACTAATTAAATGATACTGTATTTCCATCGACCAATACTTATGGCAATATTGACATTATTTTAATGTGAATGCTCTATAAAATCCGGCAATAAGAGCACAGCTATGTAAACATACATTTATTTCAAATATAACGAACTATTCAGTTTATTTTAAACTGAATTTAAAACAGCAATGTTTTATGGATATTTATTTATATTTCACGGATCTGTTTTTAAAATTTGAACGATTGAATTCTTGTATTATCATAACCAGATCATACAGAACACGTGTTACTCTTGTACTACTGATGCTGACATCATGAGAGAGAGTCGAAGTCTACGAGGTACGTGGTGGTTTTGTGGTATAAAAAAAATCAAAAAGTAGTACCATGTCAAAAAAATTAAAAGTAAAAATTAATCGAAACAATTCTGAGTCGGTGATACCAATACTGTATTTCTATAGTTATTGATTTATACTACCAATTCAAATTATTTAGTCTTTTATCTAGTTTTAGTTTTTTGAGTCGGTTCTATTTTTCGGTTATTTTTTCATTTCACTATATTTAGTGAAGATATTATCAAAATCACCAAATATTGGTGTTTAGGTCCTTTATCCCCGACTTTACACTTATAATAGTGGAATTCTTTCTTCGAAAAATATAAATAAATGGATTAATCGAGAAAAATAAATGGATTTTAATCCATTTATTTCTATAAAATGAAAAATAAATAATATTAAAAAACGAAAAAAACACGCTTTTATAGCAAATCTATTAAAAAATAATTTGGCAAACTTAGACTATGATATGAATTAGAGCATAGGTGACTTTTCATTTCAGAAACAAACATTCACGCGGGTGGAGCCGCCGGTTATGCTAGTACTTAAAATAATTTAGACTGAGTGGAACTCAAGGGTTCCTTATAAATATACCTGCAACATTACATACATCCTGCCTAATGCTTCTTATATATCGACCTCCTATCCTTTATTGCTTAATACATAAGAGTTATTTTAGCTTGTAAAATAAATATATTTCATGCTCGCTAAAATGCTGTATTCCATTTTGAGGAACTTAGGCGTCAGAAATGTTTCAAAAATAATGTAGAGTTCAACCACAGAAAACATTGCTTGCAAGGCCGCTTCATATGGTTTGAGAAATTAATTGTATGACGCGACTTCTTTAATTACGGTGTTCTATTATATATCCTACTAAACACTCTATCCGTTAAAAATAGAGCTTTAAGCTCACGCAACATTACAGCATTAAAGGTGAAAAGCTGTCTCAGTGGCGTAGTTGTATTGCCAATTCAGTACAACTGCTATGCTGAGGTCTTGGGTTCGATCTCCAGGTCGGGTCAAATGATATTAGGTTCTTCTATCATGAAATGCTCAGTATCGGCCGAAACCTGGAATTGTGTCCGATATGGCAATAGACTCGCCCCTTATCACATCATGGGTTGGAAATACGCTCGGCGAAATATGGGTGTACTGGTTAGTAATGATTTTGGTGTGTCTGTTTACCCCTTCGGCGATGACAGACATGAGTGTGTATGTATGTATACATACACATATACCGTCTGCACTCTGCATACATGCGCTTTACATATGTAAACGCTGGTGTTAATTTTTTTTCCGTAAATTAAAAATGGAGCAACGTCGAATACGTTGTAATATGACGTCAATTTACGCTGGTTTTCTGTAATGGTGCTGCCACACCGATGTTATAAAATGTTTACAAACATATTCTAACATTAAACATTTACTAACAAATGTTAGGAATTCTTACATTCTGTTAGGAATTCTTAGGTGTTTTAAGTGCTCCCACACCGACGGAAAATGTTTACAAACATTTTCTAACATTTTATAACATTTGAAAACACGACATCGCCTGGATACATGTTTACAAACAAATGTTAAAAAATGTTACAAAATGTTACAAATTGTTAAGAAATGTTTACTAACATTACCTAACATGAAAACATTATCTAAAATTGTGATTAAATGTTAACATATGTTTAATAATGTTTATAAACATTTTATAACATCGGTGTGGCAGCACCATAACACAGCAATGCAATCGATGAAAGCGCCTTTACACAATCAACTGCAATATTTTACTAAGGATAAGTTGCTATAAAATAATCACCAGGCGCGGTGTTTCTTCAGCAAGTTCCATTGAAATAATATTGTTCGTTTCGTGGTTGGATTGACCTGATAAAACAGTTCATACTTCAAATTGATTCATGATTTATTTATGATAATGGAACAGATTTTTAGCTATCGAAAATAACGAAGGAAGGTTCTCTATCGGTCTGTTTAAAATCTTAACACATCTTCATAAGTTAAACAGATGAGTTTGAAAGAAAGAAAACGTGTTTGGATTATTAATTATTATTATATGCCTGTATAAATGTTGCTTCCCTTTTCGGAAAGGCAAGTAGCAAATCGAGGGGCTTGAGACAGGACAGATGGATGACCGATGCAGGCACAGAGATACAAGAATGTACCCCTATACCCGCCTCAACCACCCATCAAGTCCCTCACAAGCCCCTCGGGAGATCCAGATATACACTGATTCATCCTGGAACGCGATCCACACAAGGTCTGTGGGTCACTATGGTAGGTTTTAACACCATGTGTACGGTGGTCGCTATCCCGGTGGATATGAATATCCACCACCATCTATTGATTCAGTGATCATGGGAGCCGGTACTGGCCGTGTACGAACGCTTTTACCTGCCCTAAATATGGTAAGCGTTACTTATTATTCATCAACACGAACGCAACGGCGGGATCATGTGAGTATATACCGCAGTTTGTGTGCGTGGTAAAATTAAAAGATATTTTGCAAGATGGGAGAAAGTCGTTAAATTTCTTACACTTTTTTTAGTAGAGGCCGGCAAACGAGCAAGTGATTCATCCAATGGTAAGTGATCTCCACCGCCCATGTACGCCCACCACCAGAAAAATCATGGGCGCGTTGCCGACCTTAAAGGAAAGGGATAATTAGGGATTGGGAAGGGGAGGGGATTTGGTCTTCCGGATATCTCACACACCGTACGAAACGCAGCAGCAAGCCGCTACTTTACGTCGGTTTTCTGTGAGACATTGGTAACGACCTGGTGTAGCCAGCCCATTCATGCTGTAGACAAGACTGTCTACAGCGTGGCTCTACCACTCAAAAATTCTTACACTTGTTTTTAAAGCATAGGCCGGCAAACGAGCAAGTGATTCATCCAATGGTAAGTGATCTTCACTGTCCATGTATGCTTACAATATTAAAAATTATGAGCGCACTGCCGACCTTAAGGGAAAGTGATAGTTAGTGGAAAGGCAAATACTAAAGCTCCAATATATGAACATTACGGTAGAGCTTTTGAGAATGTGTTTTACAATAAAAAAAACATATTTACCTACTGGATATTTTTTAGTAAAGCTTTTAATTTATTTAATCATATTTGTATTTTAATTTAACAATGATGATTTTTATAGTACAAAAAAAAAACAACTTTAAAATGCTCTACCGTAAAGTTTACGTATTGACTTTAGTAGTATTTGTACTTTGGTATTTTTGCCTTTAGTCATCATCAGCCACAAGAAGTCCACTGCTGAACATAGGCCTCCCCCAAAGATTTCCAGACCGACCTGTTGGAAGCGGCCTGCATCCAGCGACTTCCTTTATCAGGTCGTCTGTTCACCTTGTCTTTTTGCCTTTCCACTAGCGAAATTATATATTTTCGTAAGTATTATTAAGCATTCTCAGGTATGCAGGTATACGTAACTTTAAAATCAGAAAGAAGTACCTTGGGCTTTGGGATCAAACTCACGGTCTCCGTCTCAGCAGTACGTTCTCTCCGCTACGCTATCGCCACACCAAATGAAGAAATCCATAAAAATCTATGAACCTTTTTTGGGATATAAACTTACACAAATAAAATGTTTTCCAACATTTTGACTATAAATATCAAAGTGCAAACATTTTTGTACTGAATTACTGCACTGCAGTCAAATATCATTAATCATTTTCATAAAAGAACTAGAGTAGTGTTTTAATACGAGGGCCATAGAATTCAAATTCGTTTGGTGTTTATCGTTTAAAAGTTGAGAGATGCACAAAGGGGGTTTGTGCTAACATTTCAAACTGCCCTTACCGTGAGTAATGACTGAAAATAAAATTTATTAGAATATTCTATTTCCTCGTGTCGTATTCCTTAGTATTTGCCAAGCTTTGCTGGTGGGAGGATACTTGTATCCAACCGGATAGCGACGACCGTACACTGGTGCTAAAACCTGCCATAGTGGCCCACCTTGTGTGGGTCGCGTTCCAGGGTCAGCCAGTGTATATCCGGTTCTCCCCAGGGGGCTTTTCTCATCCCTTTTTCCATCCCCTGCCCCGGCATGATCTTGCCGACCTACGATGGACACATTGTTTGTCGTTGGTCGACACTATTCTTGGATTGCGCTACACTTACCATCAGGTGTAGCGTAGTCACTTTGCCAAGACAGGATAAAAAAAAAATTAGGCTCGTCACCTCCCTTCTGCATCACTTTGGTATGATATTTCGCCATCTGTTTCTGTCTCTGGCGGTGTGGAGGGCGTTGTGAACTGTAGAGTCAAGAGCGGTGCGGATCTGGTCAGACCAACGCATTGGGTTGCGTCCACGAGGCCTTTTCTTATCTACTTTGCCTGTCACGATGAGCTTCTCGAGGTTGCCACCGTCTTGCAATGTGACCGAAGTATTTAAGTATTCATTACCAATGGCAGGTCCCTCATATGCGACAGGCCGTTTGGGTTGGTACCACCGCTTTGTCTATTTCAGCAAGCAACAGTGTGTAAGCACTGTTGTGTTTCGGTTTGAAGGACATTAAAGCCATTGAAATTACTGGGCATTTTCACAATTAAGTTCTATGTCTCGGGGTGACGAGCGCAGTTCAGTGCTGTGCAGTACGTTGTAATTCAAAGTTCTGTGTGGTGTTACTTCTGATTATGGGCAGGCGTAGCGCTTACCATCAGGCGGGCGACTTGCTCATCTCGTAATTCAGTAAATTAAAAAAAAATTACCACGTGTATTTCTGAAATCCACCAAGGTTGTAGAATCACATAACTTATATCGTAGTTCTGTGTGTATCATTAAACTTTTAATCAGGATACCATAGTAGGGGTCCAGTATGTTTGACAATGCAGTGCGCTTGAAATTCATCTCGCTGGTGCTAAAATAGTGCGGTCTACCATTTGTAAAGGATTTCATTTTGCAAATGTCCAGTCGAATGAAAATTAACGTGTGCTTTATGAAAATGCCAAAGTGGAAAATTGAATAATCTCGAAAATGGCTCGTATGTTTATAGCAGTAGTCAGCTAATGAGCATATGGGTCACCTAAGTAAGTATTGCTGGTGGTAGGATTCATATCGGCCCAGATAGTAATCACCCTACACATGGTGTTAAAACATGGTGGTAGGTCCCTCGTATGCGAAAGGCAATCTGGGTTGGTGCCGCCACTTTGTCTATTTCTGCCGCCAAGCAACAGTGTGTAAGCACTGTTGCGTTTCGGTTTGAAGGACATTGATGCCAATGAAATTACTGGGCATTATAAGACTTAACATCTTATGTTTCTGAGTGACGAGCGCAGTTCTGTGCCATACAGTGCTTTGTAATTTAAAGTTCGGTGTGATGTTGTTTCTGTTTATGGGCAGGCTTGACGTTTACGAGCAAGGCGCTCGTCTCGTCATTCATTGAAATAAAAAAAAACCTAGGACAGCTAGGACCAACCATTTTTTTTTTAATTCAACACAAAACACTCTTGGGCGATGTAATCTGGCAACACCATTAGACATAAATGACGTAATTCTGGAGATTAAACACTAATGATGTCATTCCAAGAAACAACGCTGGGAATGAGAAACGAAAAAATAATTTCCGCGAGTCACGATGGATTTCCTCAATTATTATGATTGAGATACTTCAACTTGAATACGATTCTGTACCCAAGACTGATTATAATCAAATTAAACTTTTTGATTTTAATGTAGTAACTTTGATGGTTTTTTGAGATTGGTATGCGAGTTTTTCAAAAGTAATGGAGATTAGCATAAGCTAATCTATAGTATTACAGGCCACACAGCTCGCAGAACTGATAACCGATAGGACAGGAAGGTTCTGGAATGGAGGCCACGTACTGGCAAGCGCAGCGTTGGACGTCCGCCTACAAGGTGGACAGACGACCTGATAAAGGTCGCAGGAAGTCGCTGGATGTAGGCCGCTTCCAACAGGTCGGTCTGGAAATCTTCTGGGGAGGCCTATGTTCAGCAGTGGACGTCCTGTGGCTGATGATGATAATGATAGTATTACGCTGCGCTGATGGTAGGATATTCGTATCCGCCTGGATAGCGACCACCGTAGACATGGTGTTAAAACCTGCCACAGTGACCTATACATCGTGTGTAGATCGCGTTCCAGGATCAGCGAATGTATCCGGTTCTCCCGAGGGGCTTGCGACATGACTTGATAATTGTGGAACCATTTATACAGGCCGGCATGACTTTGGTGACCACCGATAAACTCATTGTTTGTCGGTGGTCGCTGGTTTTTTGGACTGCACTACGCTTACCATCAGGTGTGGTGCAGACACTTTGCCGTACCCGGATAAAAAAAAGGCAGAGTTTTTTTCCCGGCACGGCAACGTGATTAAACTAAGCCTGATATCAAGCACAGTCCAGTCCAAACATAATGTCGACCGTCAAGGGACAGTGGGTCCCGCGCCGCCCTGCAGAATTATGCCGGCCGGAACTTACTGGATACACTGGCTGATCCTGGAATGCAACTCCCCTGAACAAGCCCTTATTGTGGGTTTTTTATCGTATGTGATATGTATAAAAATAATTTTAAATAATATCGTAATTGGACGAAGCGCAATGAAACTCACTTAGAACGAGACTGGTGTTTATTCGGACGGTAGATCGAGGACAGGTATCGTCGCCCTACCCTCGACTCCTTTATAAATATTTGTATTCCTACTTATACAATTATCAAATCATAATAAACGTACGTATATACCAATATGTACGGTGGAAAACCAATTATTATGTATCCCACCAGGAGAGTTGGTAAAGCTATAACCTATGCAATTGCCTTTCTTCAGAAGCCTTGGAAAGTCCGACTCCAGACCAGTAACAAGGAATCTATTTATAGGTACCTGAAGCTGTCCATTGTGGTTGCAGTGTACGTGCCGGAGCCAAGTCTAGGGTCGAGTGGTCCGCTAGCATTCTGTGGTTTTTGCTGCAGTGCAACAGATTTACATTGAAATATTGTCAATTTTGGATTGTTATAGTACGTCTTGTGTATTTTAATATGTGATTCTGCAAATTATCTATCGTTTATGTATAACTAGCTTTTGCTTGCGGCTCCGCCCGTGTGAACGTTTAAAATTGACAAAGTTTCATACAAACTTTCATCCCCTTATGTATCCCCTTGGGGGTAGAATTTATCAAAATCCTTTCTTAACGGATGCCTACGTCATAACATCTACCTGCATGCCAAATTTCAGCCTGATCCCTCTAGTGGTTTGGGCTGTGTGTTGAGAGATCACTATGTCAGTCAGTCACCTTTGAGTTTTATATATTTAGAAATACTAGACGCCAATAAGAAAAATAAAATCACTTTTAAGAAAATATTAAAATCAACTGCTAATCTATTTAAGGTTAAACACAAGGTTTTTAAACAATTACAACAGCTAAATCAGGGTGTATCCCTAACTATGTTGAACGAGCAAACAAAGATTAGCAACAATGTTTTGATGGCTTGTGTTTGCATGCTTTCACTTAATAGCAATCTTAATCTGATTTCTAAAAGTACTAGGGTTAGGGTTACAAACATCAATTTCTGCAGTACAGATAATAATAATAAGCATTTACTCCTGTAATCCCAGAAGGGGTAGTCACCTACATTTCGCCGAGCATTTTTCCGTCCCATGATGTGATAGGGGCGAGCCTATCGCCATACCGGACACAATTCCAGACTCCAGGCTATTACTGAGTATTTCGTCAATAGATAAACCCAATATTACTTTATCCGACCCGGAGATCGAACCCGGCACCTCAGCTTAGCAACCGTACCTAGTACGCTATGCAACTGCGCCAACGAGGCAGAATAGGCAACTTTATAAATAAAATTTTATTTAAATTCTATGACAGTATAACTTATCCTTCTATCGACTTCCCAATCGCAATAAGAGAGTTCCTATTCTGCTCTAGACACTTGTATAAATTATTAATATCATATAAAATTTCGATATAAAATACGCATATTCTAAAAGCGTTCGATATTTTACTGGTAAAATTTTATCGGCTGCCAAGAGCCACGCCAACGGTTATAGATAACTGAATCGAAATGAAAATGTCGCACGACAGCTGTGTCTATGCAAATGCAACGGACGATTTAAATTTGGAACGGACGGTCCGAGCTTCAGTTTTTCGATATACTTTGATAATAGGGTTATTTGTTGCGATATGTAATGTTCATGTTTTTAGTCTGTATTTTGAAATATAGGGCCTTACATTTAAACGTTAAATAAGTAGTGAAGACGTAGGTTTCAAAGTTTCAAAATTCAAAATTGTTTTGAGTACATATGGATAATGTAATTTCATTATTTATATTTATGTAGTATATAAAATCTTTTCAGAACCAAAATTGCAGTGCATTTGTTATATAATTATTGGAACGAAGTTCCTTACGGCAGGCTTGGAGGGGATAGGGATTTCGCTGCGTGACCGAACAAAAAAAAAATATGATAGTAAAACCGTAAGAAATATGCGTGGAAAAAATGCGTGGAAAAAATGCGTGGAGAAAATGCGTGGAATAAAACCGTTAAATGAGACTTTTTTTAAACTTAATTTGATATCTAGCACACAAAGTTAAAGTCGAAATTCCGTTAATAAAACAGATAGATAACTTATGACATTTGGAAATGTAGACGCGGTTTGAAATTTGAATTTGAATTTTTGATTATAGAACACGGTCGTCCACCGTTTAGTAGCCAGTCTAAGTCTAAATTAATAAGTTTTTATTTATAATTACATAAGTTGATAAAAAATGCTATACAATAGCTTTACCGCGGCAGTCTCCGAGTGCTACACGTCTTTTTTTTATTTCTATTTTTCTATTCTATTTCTATGTAATTTTATGTTGTCAAACAAAAATAAAGAGACATATTTTGTTATTTTAGTTGATAATTTGTATTTTTTACAATTTGTGTCGATTCTACATTAGCCGAAGGAACTTCGTTCCTACCTGGTGTCCCACGACACACACCAATTTTTTAATTTTTCGTAATTATGCGTGGTCATGAGTAAAAAAATAAACTAATTTGAAACTTCTTCTTTTATGAGTGGTAGAGCCACGCTGTAGACAGTTTGTCTACAGCATGATTGGGCCGGCTCAACCGGGTCGTTACCACTGTCTCACAGAAAACCGACGTAAAGTAGCGGCTTGCTGCTGCGTTTCATACGGTGAGTGAGATATCCGGAGGCCTAAATACTCCTCCCCTTCCCAATCCCTAATTATCCCTATCCTTTAAGGTCGGCAACGCGCCCGTAATTTTTCTGATATTGTGGGCATACATGGGCGGTGGAGATCACTTACCATCAGGTGACCTACTTGCGCGTTTGCCGATTTATACTATAAAAAAATTGCTGTGTGTCGTGGGACACCAGGTAGGAACGAAGTTCCTTCGGCTAATGTAGAATCGACACAAATTGTAAAAAATACAAATTATCAACTAAAATAACAAAATATGTCTCTTTATTTTTGTTTGACAACATAAAATTACATAGAAATAGAATAGAAAAATAGAAATAAAAAAAAGACGTGTAGCACTCGGAGACTGCCGCGGTAAAGCTATTGTATAGCATTTTTTATCAACTTATGTAATTATAAATAAAAACTTATTAATTTAGACTTAGACTGGCTACTAAACGGTGGACGGCCGTGTTCTATAATCAAAAATTCAAATTCAAATTTCAAACCGCGTCTACATTTCCAAATGTCATAAGTTTCACACCTATCTGTTTTATTAACGGAATTTCGACTTTAACTTTGTGTGCTAGATATCAAATTAAGTTAAAAAAAAAGTCTCATTTAACGGTTTTATTCCACGCATTTTTTCCACGCATTTTTCTTACGGTTTTACTATCACATTTTTTTCAGTTCGGTCACGCAGCGAAATCCCTATCCCCTCCAAGCCTGCCGTAAGGAACTTCGTTCCAAAAAAAAAAAAACTTCCTCCTTTTTCAAGTTGGTTAAAAACCGCAGAGATAATGGATACGATATCCTGGGTAGGGTATTCATTTTTGAACTTCCACCTTTAACTTACTGTCGAAAACTCATTCGAAATCCAACCTGACACATCACAAAAAAAAATTGGTGTGTGTCGTGGGACACCAGGTAGGAACGAAGTTCCTTCGGCTAATGTAGAATCGACACAAATTGTAAAAAATACAAATTATCAACTAAAATAACAAAATATGTCTCTTTATTTTTGTTTGACAACATAAAATTACATAGAAATAGAATAGAAAAATAGAAATAAAAAAAAGACGTGTAGCACTCGGAGACTGCCGCGGTAAAGCTATTGTATAGCATTTTTTATCAACTTATGTAATTATAAATAAAAACTTATTAATTTAGACTTAGACTGGCTACTAAACGGTGGACGGCCGTGTTCTATAATCAAAAATTCAAATTCAAATTTCAAACCGCGTCTACATTTCCAAATGTCATAAGTTTCACACCTATCTGTTTTATTAACGGAATTTCGACTTTAACTTTTTGTGCTAGATATCAAATTAAGTTTAAAAAAAGTCTCATTTAACGGTTTTATTCCACGCATTTTTGCCACGCATTTTTTCCACGCATTTTTCTTACGGTTTTACTTTCACATTTTTTTCAGTTCGGTCACGCAGCGAAATCCCTATCCCCTCCAAGCCTGCCGTAAGGAACTTCGTTCCAATAATCCCAAGTGACATACTTTTTATCTAAACGCACGCGAAACTTTATTTCAAAAATATTATTCCGTTCCGCAACAAACAAAACAACCCCGGATTCCGCACGGCCAACTTGCTAAACGTTCCGACTGGAGGGGCCCCCAATAACTTTGTTACTTAATATACACATTGTTCCTGCTGTTCGTTTGGGGGAGTTACGAAAGATTTGTTGTTTAATAGAGAAAGAAGTAAGTAAGTCTTAACATTTTGGGACAACCTACACCTCAGTCCCCCCCGTGACCACGAAGGCAGAAAAGTATTCGAAACGTCGGGATCAAAATTAATAAAAAACCGCGATGCAATCCGTTTAAATTAGTTTTATTTCAAAGAGAAAGAAGTATTGGTTAGGCGGCCCTACATAATGAATTTGTTTTTATGATATCCTAGCACGGTAAAGTGACTACGCTACACCTGATGGTAAGTGTAGTGCAGCCAAAAATCCTAGCGACCAATAAACAATGAGTTTATCGGTGGTCACCAGATTCATGCCAGCCTGTATAAATGCTTCTTCCGTCTTCGCAGAGGAAAGAAGCAAATCGAGGGGCCTGTGATAGAACAGATGACCGATGCAGGAATAGGGATACAAGGATGTATCCATATACCCGCCCCAACCAATCATCAAGTCATGTCGCAAGCCCCTTGGCAGAACCGGATATACACTGGCTGATCCAGGAACGCGATCCACACAAGGCGTGGGGATCACAATAGCAGGCTTAACTCCATGTGTACGGTGGTCGCTATCCGGGCGGATATGAATATCCTACCACCAGGGTAGCGTAATACTACATATTAGCTTAATGCCAATCTCCATTACTTTCGAAGAACTCGCATACCATTCTCAAAAAACCATCACACTTACTACATTACATTTTTTTACTAGCCCTGTATTATATATGTTCCACTGCTGGGCACGGGTCTCCTCTACTGAATGAGAGGGGTTAGGCCTTAGTCCACCACGCTGGCCTAATGCGAGTTGGCAGACTTCACATACCTTCGAAAAAAATCTTATTGAGTTCTCAGGTATGCAGGTTTCCTCACGATGTTTCCTTCACCGTTAAATCAAGCGATAATTAACAATTAATATACACGTAACTTAGAAAAGTTAGAGGTGTATGGTCTTGGAGCTGGTTTCGAATATGCAACTTTCGTCTCGACAGTTCGTACCACTCCCCGCTGAGCTATCGCTGCTATAGATGCAGGACTACATTATATTCCAAAAGTTTAATTTGATTACCACCAGCAGAGCATTTTCACTAATAGGCCTGCGTCGATAGCATATTGCTTACTCTGCCTTTCGTAGATCACCGTCTAATGCGTTCGCGGACTACTTCGGATAAAGTTAGGAAATTCGGCCATCTTACTCGATCGAAAGTAATCTGTGAATAATATTAGTGGCGCCTGAGTGTTTGATTGTAATTACGTTTTAAGTTGATTATATTTTTAATATAAGAATGTTTAGCCTGAGTGAGGAAAGGGGCAGGTCGCTCCGTGATGGTAAGCGCCACGTCTCTCCAAACAATAGCATCATTGATTTACAAAGCACTGCGTGGCACTGGACTGCGTTTTTTTTATTTAAAGCAAGATAAGAAGCAGCGATAGCTCAGCGGAGAGTGGTATGAACCGTCGAGACGAAAGTCGCAGGTTCGAAACCAGCCCCAAGAGCATACACCACTGACTTTTCTAAGTTACGTGTATATTAATTGTTAATTATTGCTTGCTTTAACGATGACGGAAACATCGGGAAACCTGAGAACTTTAAATTACAAAGCACTGCATGCCACTGAACTGCGTTCGTCACCCCGAGACATAAGATATTATCTCATAATTCCCAGTAATTTCAAACCGAAACACAACAGTGCTTACACACTGTTGCTTAGCGGCAAAAATAGACAAAGAGGTGGTACCAACCCAGACGGCCTCTCGAATATGAGAGACCTACAGATTTATTAATTATCGGAAGGCTTACATACTAATTACATGCATAACATGTAGTAACTTAACTGAAGTTGCAAATTACAAGCCTCCGGTAAAAGATACTCAAATACAAATGTTAGCAATACACCATAGACAACAATACAATAACTTTATTATCTCTACTTTATTACTCTATGGGCCACGAAACGTGACAATAAAATGTATAATAAAATTTATTATTATTACACTGTCATAATTTGGCATGTAATGTCAATACAATAACACAGTTGCAACGAGTGTGCTGGTATCCGTGGCTGAGTTTTTTTCTACTTCGTAGTAGGTTTTTTTTTTATCCGAGCACGGCATAGTGACTGCACTACACCTGATGGTAAGCGTAGTGCAGTACAAAAAACTAGCGACCATCGTCAAACAATGAGTTCATCAGTGGTCATCAGAATCATGCCGGCCTGTATAAATGCTTCTTCCCTCTTCGGGGAGGAAGCAAATCGAGGGGCTTGCGACAGGACAGAAGGATGACCGATGCAGACACAGTGATACAAGGATGTACCCTTATACCCGCCCCAATCAACAATCAAGTCATGTAGCAAGCCCCTCGGGAGAACCGGATATACACTGGCTGGTCCTGGAACGCGGTCCACACAAGGCGCGTGGGTCACTATGGCAGGTTTTAACACTGTGTACGGTGGTCGCTATCCAGGCAGATATGAATATCCTACCACCACCAATTACATATAGAAACACTAAACTTTAGTTTGGACAAATTAAGCAATACCCGTTCTGTAGCATAAACGTCCAGAAATATTTCAGAGTTACATTCATTTCGTTCCTTATAATTATACAAAAAGTTTTGTAATCTTGCTTCGCTGTGACATAACGTTGGTTAAGCTTGCTCCTCGCAACTAGGGTTACCACCTATATTAAGAAGGGGTCTTTAAATGATGTAATATTTAAAGGTATAAATACAAATTTCTTTGTTTCGCGACGTTTCGATCAATAAATATTATAGTAATCGTGAAAGTCAGAAAATATTTAAGGTTACTAACTGACCAAATCTATCCGAACGTGTCCAGCTTTAAGGCCGGCTTTATAACCCGGACTTGGCGACTTACCGTGGAAAATACCAGAAAATAAAGAATGATCAAAATGTTAAATTTTCACCAAATAAAACTTGTTATTTGAATACTTGAATATTAAAATTAAAAATCAATAAATCGGTAATCGAAAGAATGTTCGCTTGTAATCCCGAATTACACAGAGTGAATTTATCGCTTGTCAGAAGTAATTATTAAACAGAAAATTGACAATTACGAGCCCGCCTCATGCAATCTGATAGCGAGATTCGTATGATGCGGTCTCAGACTTTATGCAGAATTTCATGTAACAGGACTTTCAGATTTTGAAATTGCAACCCTACTGGCAACAGGCAACTCGGGACTGAATATTATAGTAATCGTGAAAGTCTGAAAATATTTAAGGTTACCAACTGACCAAATCTATCCTAACACGTCCAGCTTTGTGGCCTATAACCCGGACATAGGTTCAATTATCTCTTAATTAGATTATATCTTATATACAGTGGACTTACTGTAACAATTACCAGAAAATTTATAAGATAAAGAATGATCAAAATGTTTAATTTTTACCTATTAAAACTTGTTATTATACTTGAAATTTTAATATTTAAAATCAATAAATTGGTAATCGCAAGAATGTTCGCTTATAATCCCGAATTACACAGAGTGAATTTATCGCTTGACAGAAGTAATCATTTAATAGAAACTGTCAATTACGAGCTCGCCTCATGCAATCTGACAACGAGATTCGAATTATGCGGTTTCGTAAAGGAGAGCTGTGTTTTATATTCTCGCCTACGTCATCTTTATTTGGTCTCCAAAATGTCCAGACTTTATGCAGAATTACATGAAATTGTAACAGGAGTTTTAAATTTTGAAATTGCAACCCTACTGGCAACAGGCAACTCGGGACGACAGATAACAGCGTGAGCAAGAATTAATTAGCCAACTAAAAACTTGAGTCATTTCGCTTAAACACATCCAAGTACATGACAAGGTTGCACGTTACTGAAACTTATGATTTTAGAATAGATTCTATGTGGGAGAATTATTTAATATTAATTATGAGGGACGTTTTTGGTCTGGTGATAGCACTCAGGTGGTAAGGTCTGTGGTTCGATTCTTGAGTCAGTTTTTTATATATGTTCACGCATAGCTCCGCCAGTTGACAGCCTCCGTGGCGCAACGGGCGAGTAGCCGGCTGTGAAGCGAGAGGCCGCGGGTTTGATCCCCGCACCGAGACAAATGTTTGTGTGATCCACAAATATTTGCTTCGGGGTCTGGGTGTTGGGAGACCAAAATTCTCTCTTAGTTCCCGATACCCACGACACAACACTTGTATCTTACTGTGGGGTCAGGACTATATGTGTGACTGTTGGCTGTATTTATTTATTTATAGTTATGGTCCGATTTGGATGATTCTGTTTGAATTTCATAGGTTTTATTTTGGTCCCATTTAAATTTGAAGGAATAATTCCTTAACCTTAAGAAAAACCCCTTATGGGTATTGAAACACTTAAATTTAATTCTGTTTTTTTTTTTGCAAAATCGTACATGGAATTTATGCCCGATTTTCCAAGAAAACTACTAGATGAAATTAGTTTAAATTATTGAATTTAGTAAAACAAAATCAGTATATCCATTTGAACTTGCTGTGGGTTGGTTCCTGTTTGCTTAAGTAAGTCCAATTGTAGTATGAACATTCTGAGAAAATAAACACTATTGTGTATCATCTGCTAATATCCCTCCCCCGAAAAAGGGTGTAATGTAAACAAACTGGACGCAGCATCCGTGAGTTAGGGCGAAATATTTCAACCGTAATTAGCTTTGTAAATTAAACGGGCCCAAGTTAAGGGTTTTCTCGTAACTTGTTATGTGTTTTGCACCGTCTGGGTTGCTTTTACAGTTTGAAGGTATTTCATAATATTTTGATGATATTTGGGCAAGAGAGCAAGTGTTGCCTGATAGTTAGTAATCATAAACAGTATAGAACAAAAGTGAAGCGAGAGGCCGCGGGTTCGATCCCCGCACCGTGACAAACATTTGTGCATCCACATTATTTGTTTCGGGGTCTGGATCAGGTGAGAGTGAGATATCCGGAGGCCCAAATTCCCTCACCTTCCCGATCCCTTAACTATCTCTTCCTTTTAAGGTCGGCAAGGCGCCTATGATTCTTCTAGTATTTTGGGTGTACATGGGCGGTGCAAATCACATTACCATCAGGTAACCCACTTGCTCGTTTGCCAGTCTATGCTATAAAAAAAGATCATGGATTTCGTATGTGCCCGATAATACCTTTAAAACCGGACACTGTTTGGATGTCTGTACTAAATTTAAAATATTTTTTCACGAAAAAAGAAAACTCAAAAGCACATAAAATAATTAAATTGATACTAAAATATTTTGAGTTGGTGCTTAATAGAACAAAATAACATTACAAAGTTACCTAAGTAAAATAATATTTAATTCATAGAGTTAAATTTATCTGCTTGATATAATAACGAGTTTAATTAAATAATTGTTCTTGAAGAATAATCTCAACTCTTAATTATGACTGCAGTCTGCCAGCCACTAAGATTTTTTACTTATAAAATGGTTTGGCTTAAGTGGGAGGTTCCATAGTAAAGGTTTGAGGAACGAGATGCCGCGGGTTCTATCCCCGCACTGGGACAAATGTTTGTGTGATCTAAAAATTGTCTTTATAGCATAGGCCGGCAAACGAGCAAGTGGGTCACCTGATGGTAAGTGATCTGCAACGACCATGTACGCCCACCACCAGAAGAATCACAGGCGCGTTGCCGACCTTAAAGGAAAGGGATAATTAGGGATTGGGAAGGGAAGGGGATTTGGGCTTCCGGATATCTCACTCACCGTACGAAACGCAGCAGCAAGCCGCTACTTTACGTCGGTTTTCTGTGAGACAGTGGTAACGACCCGGTCGAGCCAGCCCATTCATGTTGTAGACAAAACTGTCTACAGCGTGGCTCTACCACTCAGAAAAAAATATTATTCAAATACGAATTTTAATTGCTAGCTATGTGGAAAAAAAAACAAATGTTTTAATACATAATTTAAACTACTATTCCTTATTTTAAAAGTTATCTTATATAGAAATCCTACTAATATTACAAATGTGAAAGTTTGTTTGTTTGGATGTTTGTCCGTCAATCACGCTGAAACTACTGAACGGATTTTGATGAAATTTGGTATACAGACAGGGTATGAGCTGACTTGGGTAATAGGATACTTTTATCCCGATTAAATGCTCCCTTGGGATAGAACAGGAAGCTTGATATTCGTCAATCACACCGAAAATTCTGAACGGATTTTGTTGAAAATTGGCATAGGGACAGAGTAGATCACGCGGGCAGAGCCGTGAGGAAAAGCTATTGTTCAATAAATAAACCTCTCACGAGAGATTACACACATCTTGACAAAAACATGGAGCAAGTGGGAAATCTAAAGTATGTTTACCTGAATATGTATTAGATTGACAAGCTGAAAAGAGCCGAGACTTAAATGGAACATCTTATTTACAGAAAGGATGATACAATAGTACTGCGAAGCTAACACGCTTAGAGTAAATATTTCATCGTTCGGAAATGTTATTTTTTTTGCAGTATTGGAACGTAGTTCCTTATCGCGCGTTGCGAAAGGGGGCTAGACGGAAAAAATTGGTACGAAAAGTTGGCACGACATAATTCTCCGGCCAAGAATAAATATAATATTAATTTGATATCTAACACACAAAGTTAAAGTCGAAATTCCGTTAATAAAAGTAAAACTTATGACATATGGAAATGTAGACGTGGTTTGAAATTTGAATTTTTGATTATCGAACACGGCGCGGCGGTCCACCGTTTAGGCTGCGTTTAGACGACGCGAAAAATTTCGTGCGGCCGTTTACACGATCGCGCAGTCGCCGCGTGGTTGGAGCGTTGCGAAGTATTAAACATTATGGCTTAGTCAATAGAGTTTACATTAGTTTTTCGAGTGATTCGAGCGCGGCGGCCGCGCGGCCGCCGCGCGGCCACAACGCGGTGGGATTCCTTGTCATATAAATGCGCCCTTAGTAGCCAGTCACCAAATTACCTATCATAAAATATTTGAATGTTGGCTGCTTCCAGATTATACAGTGTCTAATATATAGTCTACGGGATGACTGTTTAATATTACGACTCACATCGAATGTTCTGGAACTCTCTAGAACGTTCGGTGTGACGTCACGTAGACTGTAAGACCGGCCGGTGCTCGCCGATTTACGGGCTGGGCGACGTAGCAGCCGGTGTGCTCCCTTCGGACCCTCCGTCCCCCCCGAGATCGAGATCATTTTAGTCAAGCCCGAGAGGTGGTCAAGCGCGAGCAGTCCATCGATCAACGGAAGGTTCGAGAGAAATCGAGAACCTTCCGGGTGACGTCACGCGCGCCGATTGACCAGCCAACGCTAGCCGACCTCCCTGGAGCTTCGAGAATTATGGAAGTACCAGGTGTTCAAACCCGTTCCCCCTACCCCCACCCAATTTGTCCTCACCCCCCCTCGGCCTAAATCGGTAATTTTTGAGGCTAGAGGGTCGTGCGACGGCTTGTCGCAATCGGCTTATTGAGCCCGACACTTTGGCCCCAATAAAAATAAATTTCGACCCCCCAGTAAGAAAGATCTGTAAAAATATCTCTAAAAATTCAAATATCTCAGAAACTACAATAGATAGACAAATAAAATTTTATTAAAATTCCTTCACTAATTAATCGAAAGGAACTTCGTTCCATCCGGGTGTCCCTTGACACCTCTCAAGTTTTTTTGTGTTTATAAAATGTTTTATGAATGTACTAGATTACTTATGTAGTTGAGGCCAGATTATTTTTGTTCGCACTTTATTGGAACGAAGTTCCTTACGGCAGGCTTGGAGGGGATAGGGATTTTGCTGCGTGACCGAACTGAAAAAAATGTGATAGTAAAACCGTAAGAAAAAAGCGTCAGAAAAAAGTGTTAAAAGCGCCGCATAACCAGCCAGCGTTAGTTCCTTTTTTAAAATGAAATTCATTCAGCCAGTTATAATAATAATAATAATTTATTTATTTGAGGCTAATTCGGCCCATTTTGTTAGTAACAATTTTTCTTATCCTAGTGTTAGTAAAATACAATCAACACAAATAATACACTATATGTATTCATATATATATACACTAGCTTTTGCTCGCGGCTCCGTCCGCGTGATCAAACAAACAAACAAACAATCAAACTCTACAGCTTTATAATATTAGTATATTATTATTAGGGTAGCTTAGCAACGGAAGCCTTCAAATATGAATAATTTTCCCCGGTTTTGCAACATTTTTCACTGATGCTTCGCTTCTAATGGTCGCAGCGTAATGTTATATAGCCTAAAGCCTTCCTCGATAAATGGACTATCCAACACAAAAAGAATTTTTCAATTCGAACCAGTAGTTCCTGAGATTAGCGCGTTCAAACAAACAAACAAACAAACAATCAAACTCTACAGCTTTATTATATTAGTATAGATATGCATATGCATATGCATACACATGTACATATATATACATATACATACACATACACACACACACACACACATATACACATAATATAGGGGACATACTTATATGACAATCACTGCTGCACAGTTCCATTGGAAGTTGCGCAACAATGATTGACATATATGCAGTCCAACCTATTTGCAATCATGCTCAGGATGCTGTTGGCGCTGCCGCGGTTCTGCGCACCAAGGATGCGCATCTTTTACGCATCGTGGCATAAAAGCAATCTACGCGGTTTTCAGCAAACATCCCTGATGCACTACAGAATCGCGGCAGCCCCATCAACACCCTGAACGCATTATTGTACTGAACCCGAAGAGCGCTATATGATTTTTGAGCATATTTATACTTGAAGTATTTTTATATCTCCTTCGATTTTTAAAAGATTACGCTAGCTCGTTATTATTTATAATTACACTAGATGACCCGGTGAACTTCGTATCACCTACATAATATATTTGTGTAAAATGTGGTCAAAACTTAATACAAATGTTTTATTTACATTAAATGCAATTAAGTGAGGTACTGCGCCATTGCACTTGAGGTAGCCCGTCGCACATTTAATTGACTTCGACGACCTAAGTCAGGTCGTCTTCCACCTCCCTCCGGTGGGACAGTCCTGTCCCCGTCCCGTCCCCGTCCTGTCCCCGTCCCATTCCCGTCCCGTCCCCGTCCTGTCCCCGTCCTGTCCCCGTCCTGTCCCCGTCCTGTCCCCGTCCTGTCCCCGTCCTGTCCCCGTCCTGTCCCCGTCCCATTCCCGTCTCGTCCCCGTCCCATTCCCGTCTCGTCCCCGTCCTGTCCCCGTCCTGTCCCCATCCTGTCCCCGTCATGTCCCCGTCCTGTCCCTGTCCTGTCCTGTCCCTGTCCTGTCCCTGTCCTGTCTCACTGTCCTGTCTCACTGTCCTGTCTCACTGTCCTGTCTCACTGCCTTGTCTCACTGTCCTGTCTCACTGTCCTGTCTCACTGCCTGTCTCTCTGTCCTGTCTCACTGTCCCGTCTCACTGTCCTGTCTCACTGTCCTGCCTCACTGTCCCGTCTCACTGTCCTGTCTCACTGTCCTGTCTCACTGTCCTGTCTCACTGTCCTGTCTCACTGTCCTGTGTCTCTGTCCTGTCTCACTGTCCTGTCTCACTGTCCTGTCTCACTGTCCTGTCTCACTGTCCTGTCTCACTGTCCTGTCTCACTATCCTGTCTCACTGTCCTGTCTCACTGACCTGTCTCACTGTCCTGTCTCACTGTCCTGTCTCACTGTCCTGTTTCACTGCCTTGTCTCACTGTCCTGTCTTACTGTCCTGTCTCACTGCCTGTCTCACTGTATTGTCTCACTGTCCTGTCTCACTGTCCTGTCTCACTGTCCTGTCTCACTGTCCTATCCCTGTCCAGTCTAAGCCTGGCGACCCGTCATCACGGCAAGCTTCGCAACGACAACAATTCACATCTAAAAGACAAGCAGTTTGTACTGGAAAATTAAGTTATCGTTTTTAGTGTTTTCCTTTACTTATTATTTATGTTACTAATTTTTTCTCACCGGGTAAACCTTCCCTGAAGTTCCACAAATATTTCAAGATCAGAATTAGCCAAATCGGTACAGCCAGTCTCGAGTTTTGGCGAGACACACGCACAGCGATTCATTTTTATATATATAGATATGTTGATAAAAAATGCTATACAATAGCTTTACCACGGCAGTCTCCGAGTGCTACACGTCTTTTTTTTTTATTTCTATTTTTCTATTCTATTTCTATGTAATTTTATGTTGTCAAACAAAAATAAAGAGACATATTTTGTTATTTAGTTGATAATTTGTATTTTTTACAATTTGTGTCGATTCTACATTAGCCGAAGGAACTTCGTTCCTACCTGGTGTCCCACGACACACACCAATTTTTATCCTTAATTAACAACAAGGTGGTAAGTCCCTCGTATGCGTGAGGCCGTCTGGGTTGGTACCACCGCTTTGTCTTTTATGCCGCAAGCAACAGTGTGTAAGCACTGTCGTTTTTCGGTTAGAAGGACATTGAAGCCAGTGAAATTATTATGAGACTTAACATCTTATGTCTCGGGGTGACGAGCGCAGTTCAGTGCTATGCAGTGCTTTGTAATTCAAAGTTCTGTGTGGTGTTGCTTCTGTTTATGGGCAGGCGTGGCGCTTACCATCAGGCGAGCGCCTTGCTTGTCTCGTCAATTAATCAATTAAAAAAAACTTTCTCTTATCCTTAGTTTATCCCCCGTTTACTCGAAAAAGGAAAGTTTGGTGTGTAATACCATCATATAGGGCTATAGGAAATTATGTAAATGTAAATTAATGTAAATTATGTAAATTAAAGGGCATATGGAGCTATAATATATAATATATAGATAGCCTCGGTAGCGCAGTGAGCGATTAGCTGGCTGTGAAACGAGCGGCTGCGGGTTGGATCCCCGCACCGAGACAAATGTTTGTGTGATCCACAAATATTTGTTTCGGGGTCTGGGTGTTCTGAGACCAGTCTGTCGTAGTTCCTGATACTCACGATACAAGACTCGTATCTTACTGTGGGGTCAGGACTATGTGTGTGACTGTTGGGTGTATTTATTTATAATTCACCACATACAAATAAAACAACCCGAAACTCACGTTTAATATTTCCCGCTATCCAAACACTCCACAGCTCTTAGAAATAAATCGTTGGATTTTGGAACGTAGTTCCTTATCGCGCGTTGCGAAAGGGGGCTAGACGGAAAAAATTGGTACGAAAAGTTGGCACGAAAAATTTTGTCACGACATAATTCTCCGACCAGCCAGCGTTAGCTGACCTCCCTGGAACATCGATAATTTCGAAGTCCCAGGTGGCGTCACACAGTGACCAGTCAGCTTGGACCGGACTTTCACAAGACCTTGACCTTGAACCCCAACCGTGACCTTGACCCCGACCTTGACCTCGACCCCGATTTTTACCTAGACTCCGACCTTGACTTTGACCCCGATTTTTACCTTGACTCCGACCTTGACCTTGACCCCGATTTTTACCTTGACTTCGACCTTGACCTTGACCCCGATTTTTACCTTGACTTCGACCTTGACCTTGACCCCGATTTTTACCTTGACTTCGACCTTGACCTTGACCCCGATTTTTACCTTGACTTCGACCTTGACCTTGACCCCGACCTTGACCCTCAAAATTAAAATTAAAAATAATCGAAAGGAACTTCGTTCCATCCGGGTGTCCCTTGACACCTCTCAAGTTTTTTAGAACAGTTGATTTATAAGAGTGCTGTAGGTCGTAACATATTTTATAAACCCATTACTGAACATGTGTGCTTGATGGTGAGCTCAGACTTATAATATGTCTTTGCGAGAGTTGAGAGCGAAAGTTTTTGCCAAACCAAAAGTTGGGATGATGTGAGATTTGTTGCTATCGAGTGAACGTTTTATGAACCGATCGTAATATCAAATTGTAAACATGAATTGAGTGTTGCTAATAAAACGACAATAAAGTTAACTTTTATGCTTTGTTGGCAATTTATTTGAAAATAATACATAATCATACATGCCTATAAACTTCGTAGGGGTAGGCAGAGATGTAACCAGAACATCTACATTTCGCCGAGCATATCTTCGTCCCATGATGCGATAGGGGGTTAGCCCATGAAACACAAGAGACAACAACCCGACTCAAAGTAAAAGACTGCATCCACCAGGATAGTTTTGTTTTTTTTTTATAGCATAGGCCGGCAAACGAGCAAGTGGGTCACCTGATGGTAAGTGATCTCCACCGCCCATGTACGCCCACCACCAGAAGAATCATGGGCGCGTGGCGGACCTTAAAGGTAAGGGATAATTAGGGATTGGGAAGGGGAGGGGATTTGGGCTTCCGGATATCTCACTCACCGTATGAAACGCAGCAACAAGTCTTTACGTCGGTTTTCTGTGAGACAGTGGTAACGACCCGGTCGAGCCAGCCCATTCATGCTGTAGACAAAACTGTCTACAGCGTGGCTCTACCACTCAAAAGTTTCCACTCTAGTTTAATTCAAGACTGATATTTCATAATTATAGATGGACGCCTACATTTCGCTGCATGCAAATATGTCAGTAACTAACTCTTGCAAGTCATATTTGCATGATCACCGGATGAAATGTAAATATTGGTTCGAGTTTCCGTTTAGCAAAACGGAACTTTGCATACGTTCGAAGTATCTAAGAATCAACTTAAAATTCATACGTTGTGAAATTTTCTGCATTTAGTAACGTTATTCTTCGTGAATTGCTATTAGATATGTTATTTATCGCTTCATTTTTATAGTCTTTTGGCATTGAAAACTTGCTCTTTGGGTTAGTTTGTTTTCTTAATTTTATTTGATTGAATGACGAGACGAGTTAAGCGCTCGCCTGATGGTAAGCGCCGCGCCTGTCTATAAACAGAAGCAACACCACATAAAACTTTGAATTACAAAGCACTGCATGGCACTGAGCTACGCTCGTAACCCCGACGTAAGATGTTAAGTCTTATAATGCCCAGTAATTTCACTTGCTTCAATGTCCTTTAAACCGAAACACAACAGTGCTTAGACACTGTTGCTTGCCGACAGAAATAGACAAAGCGTTGGTACCAACCCAAACGGCCCTCGCATACGAGGGACCTACCATATTGTAAAAGTTTATGAAATCAAAATAAATTGTCACTTTACGCCAGCCTTCTATCAGAATATTCTGTTTAAGCAGCAGACAGGACCAATGAGAGCATGTCTCTATCACTCAGACTCAACTAAACAATCACATCATGTAATTCCAATATAGATTTACGTTGGTATCTAAGCCTTTTTTATTCTCTATACGTTTTGTCAAACAACAAAGTTGATTGAAAAAGCTTGAAGGTTGTTTTATAAAGGATCGATAATCCTTCAACCATCCCCGCTGACTTGACGCACCTATTATTACCAATTGTACTACGTGATAAATATTTAGGTACAGTCACTGACTTTATTGTGATGAGAATAGAAACTAATAAAATTAACCTTGTTTAAAATACTGTCTTATTGCTGAGCACGACTCTCTTTTATTGAAAGGTTGAAGACAGGTTTGAAAAGTGAAATTTAAAGTCCACTACGTTGGCCGATGCCATGGATGTAGATGAAGTATTAAAATGTATATGGAAATTTTAATCAGGAATGGAGAGTTTATTACGTTTCGTTTTATTTATATCGTTTCGTCGAACGCATATGCATTCTATATTATGCATATTCTCACGCAGGAATTGGTCCTATTAAAAAGCCCTTAGCGATCAGAGGTTTGATTTAGCGATTTTGCTGGTGGGAGGATACTTGTATCCAACTGGATAGCGACCACCATACACTGGTGCTAAAACCTGCCATAGTGACACACCTTGTGTGGGTCGCGTTCCAGGGTCAGCCAGTGTATATCCGGTTCTCCCCAGGGCGTTTGCCCCCTGATCCTAAACCTTTTCCCATCCCTTTTTTCTTCCCCTCCTCCTTGGCCCTTTGGCAGGCCGGCATGATCTTGCCGACCTACGATGGACACATTGTTTATCGTTGGTCGACACTATTCTTGGATTGCGCTACACTTACCATCAGGTGTAGCGTAGTCACTTTGCCGAGCCAGGAGAGAAAAAAAAAGGATTATTCTTTCCTCATAGGTTAACATTTGGCGTAACAAAACTTATGCATACGTAAAATCCTTTTAAGATTTAATGTGCATAATAACTGACTGCCATAAGTACTATCTTTTGCAAACCAACAAGTTTACTGTCTCTATAAAATGGAATAGCAAAACTGCTGTTTTTCGTAGGTTTCGTCTTTAGTTTGATGTTTCTTTTGCTGTACTGTTGTAGTGTACAGTATTTATGTTTTTGATGTACAATAAAGTATAAATAAATATATACAGTACACTTCAGACCGGTACAATTCTGATGAACATTCATAAACGAAATGTCCAGCGCTAGTCCAACACTAAATTTGAACTGCAATTGCAGCTAGTAAATTTACTTACGATCAGGTATAATTTGATGTGTCCACTTTTCTGTTCCATAAATCAAGAAATGCTACAACAGTACGCTAACCCTTATCGTCCCGACTGTACATATTTAGCAGCACACGCCTTCCAAATTAGACCGTCCAACACCCACTCAACCACCACCTCCCGGCTCCCCGCCACTTTTGTATTCTGCAAACGTATTGGAAAAAGCCATTAGTTTTCTATCAGACCGTGGAATAAGATTTGTCTCCTAAGTGGTGTGTGGCAATTGAAAATTACCTCAATCATTGATTATACACACTTCAATTATTCCATAATTTGAGGATTAGTTTTATAATTTTTTAAGTCTGGTTGCTTACAAATAGGTTATCCAATGTCATCGACGTTAAAAGACTGAATGATACAATGAACTTACTAAATGGTAGACTGTTGTAGACAGTTTTGTGTACAGTGTGAACAAGCGAGCTTGACTAGAGCGGCACTGTTTTTCACAAAAATTACGTAAAGTAATGTAGTAACTGATATATCCACAAGTCTAACATCCCTAAAAGATCTGCTGCTAGATGCTGCTCCAACGATTCCTTTGCGAGTTATGGACGTTTATAAGCGCGGGTAATAATGTCACCTCAATGATTTTTAATAAGCGTTAGTGTAAAGGTGGCTTAAATGCCGAAGTTGTCCAAATTTTCGATCAATTTTTAAATTTTCGATTCAATCCCTGCTGTGGATGTACTGGTGACACCTCTGCCTACACCTTCGAGAATTACAGGCGTCAGTGCGTACATATAATTTCCTTATTGGCCAAGAGATCTAAAAGAGCAAATTCAGCTCACGGCAAACAAACCCACCGAGGGCAATAGTACGTGTGACGAGGCACCGTGTCAAGTGGCCCGGAAAGCGATAACGTTACAATTTATGCCCCCACTGCTGTAGCTTGCCCTGATAGCTTCCCAGTTGCGCTTTGTTGTTTGAAATTTTGATTTATCGTTGGGCTAATGATCATGGCTTGACTGTTTAGGCTTGGTCGTTTATGCTTTGTACCAGAAATGTAAACAGACATCTGGGTACAGAAGGGTGTTTTAAAAAATAAGTTTTAATAAAATTTAATAATCGACGTTTTTAATAATCGAATATTTTTCGAAGGTATGTGAAGTCTGCCAACCCGCATTAGGCCAGCGTGGTGGACTACGGCTTAATCCCTCTCATTCAGTAGAGGAGGCCCGTTCCCAGCAGTAGGACGTGTATAATACAGGGCTAAAAAAAACGACGTTAAAAAAATTACACTAAATGTTTATATATTTATATCTGTAAATTTATGTATTAATATCTGATATAGTATTTATTTCTTTTATAACTTTTATATACCCACATTGTCTCGTCTCTGCATCACCTGTAGGTTGACTGTTAGATGCCTCTGGCATAAAGTCCGCCTTTGTACATGTTTTGTATATAAAGTTTAAATAAATAAAAGTAAAAATAACAATTTCTATAGGTCTCTCTAGGTCGGTGCCTGTGCCGCACCAAACTGACAGAACACCGATTGTGCAAACTAGCAAGTGGGTCACCTGATGGTAAGTCATTTCCACAACCCAAAAACATTCATTAAACATTCATTAAATATCAAACATTTTGGAACGTAGTTCCTTATCGCGCGTTGCGAAAGGGGGCTAGACGGAAAAAATTGGTACGAAAAGTTGGCACGAAATTTTTGTCACGACATAATTCTCCGACCAAGAATAAATATAATATTAATTTGATATCTAGCACACAAAGTTAAAGTCGAAATTCCGTTAATAAAAGTAAAACTTATGACATATGGAAATGTAGACGTGGTTTGAAATTTGAATTTTTGATTATCGAACACGGCGCGGCGGTCCACCGTTTAGGCTGCGTTTAGACGACGCGAAAAATTTCGTGCGGCCGTTTACACGATCGCGCAGTCGCCGCGTGGTTGGAGCGTTGCGAAGTATTAAACATTATGGCTTAGTCAATAGAGTTTACATTAACGCGGCCACAACGCGGTGGGATTCCTTGTCATATAAATGCGCCCTTAGTAGCCAGTCACCAAATTACCTATCATAAAATATTTGAATGTTGGCTGCTTCCAGATTATACAGTGTCTAATATATAGTCTACGGGATGACTGTTTAATATTACGACTCACATCGAATGTTCTGGAACTCTCTAGAACGTTCGGTGTGACGTCACGTAGACTGTAAGACCGGCCGGTGCTCGCCGATTTACGGGCTGGGCGACGTAGCAGCCGGTGTGCTCCCTTCGGACCCTCCGTCCCCCCCGAGATCGAGATCATTTTAGTCAAGCCCGAGAGGTGGTCAAGCGCGAGCAGTCCATCGATCAACGGAAGGTTCGAGAGAAATCGAGAACCTTCCGGGTGACGTCACGCGCGCCGATTGACCAGCCAACGCTAGCCGACCTCCCTGGAGCTTCGAGAATTATGGAAGTACCAGGTGTTCAAACCCGTTCCCCCTACCCCCACCCAATTTGTCCTCACCCCCCCTCGGCCTAAATCGGTAATTTTTGAGGCTAGAGGGTCGTGCGACGGCTTGTCGCAATCGGCTTATTGAGCCCGACACTTTGGCCCCAATAAAAATAAATTTCGACCCCCCAGTAAGAAAGATCTGTAAAAATATCTCTAAAAATTCAAATATCTCAGAAACTACAATAGATAGACAAATAAAATTTTATTAAAATTCCTTCACTAATTAATCGAAAGGAACTTCGTTCCATCCGGGTGTCCCTTGACACCTCTCAAGTTTTTTTTTTTTTATTCCAGCACGGCAAAGTGACTACACTACACCTGATGATAAGCGTAGTGCAATCCATAAAACTAGCGACCACCGACAAACAATTAGTTTATCGTCGGTCACCAGAGTTAAGCCGGCCTGTATAAATGCTTCTTCTCTCTTTGGAGAGGAAAGAAGCAAATCGAGGGACCTGCGATAGGACAGGCGGATGACCGCTGCAGGCACAGTAATACAAGGATGTACCCCTATACCCGCCCCAATCAAATCGCAAGCCCCTCGGGAGAACCGGATATACACTAGCTGACCCTGGAATGCGATCCACACAAGGCATATGGATCACTATGGCAGGTTTAAACACCATGTGTACGGTGGTCGCTATCCGGGCGGATATGAATATCCTACCACCAGCAAAATGCCTCCGCAGTATGTCACTCCTCGTACGAAATGCAAAAACAAGCTTCACTACTAACCTAGTCGACGCAGCCCATGTATCTTATAGAAAAAAACGTCTACCGCGTAGCTGATTTACTAATAGAGGATAGTCAAAGTATCCTTAATATTCCCAAAGATTTAACTTCTAAAAGTATAAAAATAACTCTAATATAATTTGAAGGCAAACATCTTCGGAGCATTAAATAGATGAAGGCATTATCTTCAACAGATTTTGATAGCCTGTTACTGTGAGTAACGACTGTTTTACGGTCTGTCGTAAATTTGACTATTATTTTAATATTGATCATTGTTACTGTTCTAAAAGGTATTAGAGCTCTTGCATTTGTTTTGATAGTGACTACAGGAACATTGGGTGCTTTAATTCACAGTACTGTCAGTATCTACCTTTTCTCCTTTTTGTATACAAAAATTTTTTAAAAGAAAGAAAAAGCTTAATTTAACCTATGCTTGATACAGAAAGAATATAAAACAGGGAGATAAAAAACAAAATTTACACGTAAATATTAAAAGTTAGTAGGCTAGGTATGGAGACATAGTTCATAAGATTTAACTAGGTCATAGGTGGGGGGAGCAGCACCTCCTTGCACCCGTAGTGAGATTGGCTTTCACATCTCTTTTTAATCCGTCAAGCTAGCGCTTTTTGAGATATCCGCGCGTCCACGTGATCGTGCTCTTGGTACAATGGGTATATCTATATTCGATACATTCCCTATATATAAGGACCCTCTCCCTCTACCCATCCCATGTTGGTGTGCCTTTTCCTGCCAGCCTATATTCCTGCCGCCAGTGCGGCGGTTATTCCAAAGTTCCCTTAATTTCTAAGTTAGTCTTTCTAATGATAAATGTTCTGTACTTGACCTGTCATAAGCGATTTCTTAGCCTACATGATAAATAAAGATTTTGATTTGATAAAAGAATTTTCCATCCCATGAAATATAGATAGACATCCCATAGAATAGACAACGCAACTATTAATACCAAGTATTAATCAAAGACAGTCTTTCAAATAAAAAGTCATCAAATAAGTAAAACCAACTAAGAACTTAGTAAACGGGAAGAAATAAACAGCCAATAATAGTAAATTTAGTTTATCTCGTATAGTGGTGCTAAAATGAAACGACACTACTGAAAGCTTAGATGGCCAATTACTCGCCTAATATTTCGACTTAAGATTAAATGGAACTATTTATGTATTTACGGGTATTAAGGAGAAAACTCTTACTGCACGAAAAGAACGTGGTCCAAAATTAGTAAATTGATAGTTTTAATGTAGGCCGGTTCCAACAGGTCGGTCTGGAAATCTTTGGGGGAAGCCTATGTTCAGCAGTGGATGTCTTGTGGCTGATGATGACGATGATAATGATGATAGTTTTGACTCGGGTTAGTATTAATTCGGCTTTGAAGACAATGAAGCTCGAGATGTGGCAATAAAAATGTGTGAAACTTGATGAATGTAGATTAAAATAACTAGCTATCAAATGCTTAGTATCAGCCTGAAGCTGTGCCTAATATGGGAATAGGCTTGCCCCCTATCATGTGAAATGAGGATATACGCGTGAGGGAGTGAGTGCGAAGTTATGGTCGAAATTAAATATTTGACAAAGCCGTATATACCCAAGGTCGTAAAAAATACATTTGTAAAAACCGAGTAACAATTGTTTACACGTACGAGTACCTTCGCGCATCAATCAAACGTTTACGCGTCGTTTCTGATTACGGATAATAGATTATGTGCCGTATTCAGTTGACAGAAGGTCGTTTTTCACTGTCACGTCAACAGCTTTGTTTTGAAAATCGAAACTGAACGGCAGTCGAGACGTGTAAGACCTATGTTCGTAGATTTTAGTAGTATTTTTAACATTCTTCTTACATAAATATTAATTACTAGCTTTTGCTCGCGGCTCCGCCCACGTGATCAAACAAACAAACAAACAATCAAACTCTACAGCTTTATAATATTAGTATAGATTTGATTTTGATTTGACAACGGAAGCCTTCAAATAATATTATTTTGGTAGCTTAGCAACGGAAGCCTTCAAATATGAATAATTTTCCCCGTTTTTGCAACATTTTTCACTGATGCTTCGCTTCTAATGGTCGCAGCGTAATGTTATATATCCTAAAGCCTTCCTCGATAAATGGACTATCCAACACAAAAATAATTTTTTAATTCGAACCAGTAATTCCTGAGATTAGCGCGTTCAAACAAACAAACAAACAATCAAACTCTACAGCTTTATTATTAGTATAGACTAGCTTTTGCTCGCGGCTCCGCCCACGTGATCAAACAAACAATCAAACTCTACAGCTTTATAATATTAGTATAGAGTTGGGTAGCTTAGCAACGGAAGCCTTCAAATATGAATAATTTTCCCCGTTTTTGCAACATTTTTCACTGATGCTTCGCTTCTAATGGTCGCAGCGTAATGTTATATATCCTAAAGCCTTCCTCGATAAATGGACTATTCAACACAAAAAGAATTTTTCAATTCGAACCAGTAGTTCCTGAGATTAGCGCGTTCAAACAAACAAACAAACAAACAAACAAACAAACAAACAAACAAACAAACAATCAAACAATCAAACTCTACAGCTTTATTATTAGTATAGATTTTTTGACGAAGGTATTAAAGTTTCGATAAAATGTTCGAGAGAAGAAAAAGACGAATAGACGACGGAACCCTCGTACAATAGCCCAACACGTATTGGATCAGTTTATATTAAAACTAGCTTTTGCTCGCGGGCCGCGGCTCCGCCCGCGTGATTTTCATACAAACTTTCATCCCCTATTTTATCCCCTTGGGGGTAGAATTTATCAAAATCGTTTCTTAGCGGATGCCTACGTCATAACATCTACCTGCATGCCAAATTTTAGCCCGATCCCTCCAGTGGTTTGGGCTGTGCGTTGATAGATCACTGTGTCAGTCAGTCACCTTTGAATTTTATATATTTAAGATTAAGTCTGACTTAGATGGAGATAATTTCTCGGTAGATAAAGGCAAAAAAACAGTCAACTGTATCTACTTTTCTTTATAATTTCTCTAAGCTGCATTTATTTATACAATAAGTCTTAAATAAATAAATAAACCATCCAAATATAAATATTTCTTTGTTGATTAAGTGCTTCTGCATTGACGACTAATCCAGGAAGTAGGCAATTAGCTCCATTTTTCCTTGTTGTTGCATGACAGAAATTGCCAAGTCATTAACGTGACAAAACACTTTTGCTATCATTATTTAGTAAGGTTATCACTCTGTTAACCACCATCTCATTTACTCCCTATTCAAACTCATCATTCTCCTTAATCTATCTCTCAATGTCATTAGATAACACAATATATTTTTTTTATAGCACAGGTCGGCAAACGATCAAGTGTGTCACCAGATGGAAAGTGATTTCCACCTCGATCTCTACCGCCTATGAACATACTTTTCCTGAGGAATCAGGGATACCAGAAGAATTATGGGCCCGTTGCTAACCTAAACGAAAGGGTTAAAGGATTCAGAAGGGAAGGGGGATTTGGGCCTCCGGATATCTCACTCTTTGTACGAAGCGTAAGCTGCTACTTTACTTCGGTATTATGTGAAATAGGGCTAACAATCCGGTCAAACTGGAAGCATTTAAATGGGAATGTCAACTCTAGTACTAAGCTGGGATAAGAATGAAAGAAAGAAAGGGATATATAGTGTCATACGTAGTTAGTATAGTTAGACAATTAGATACAGCATATTGCACAATACTCGGCTTGTTATTTTTATATTAAGTAGCATTAATGACGACACAAGCAGGTCCCTCGCCTGATAGTAAGCGTCATACCTGCCCATAAACAGAATAAATATAAATCAAAACTTCAAATTATGAATCAACTGCCCTCGTCACATTAAGTCTCGTGCCTAGTAATTTCACTGGCTTCAATGTCCTTCAAACCGAAACACAACAGTAATTGTAACTATAGTCGGAATATTTGATATGAGATTGGACATAAATCTTGATTGTTACACTAGAAATTCAAGAAGAGATCTCTATGGCACCGATGTGTAAGCTTGTCATAAAAGTAATTCTATTCTATAATTAACTGCAGGAAACTAATGAATTTAATGGCCAATAATTATATTGAAGGCACCGTATTAAAATTGCTTAGTTATATTTTTATCTTTTCAGTTTTTTTGAATCGGTTTTAAACGATTAGTTGTAGTCATGTTTTTTCTTTCTGTCTGGCGATTTATAACTAGTGACCACCTTCACATAATAGGCCTTACATAAAACGTTCCTTAAGCATTGATTAGTTTTAGTCTTTCGTCATTCTCTGTAAATGCGGTTTATAGAAATGCCAGAAAGAGACGAAAACATTGTTTAACTAATCATTGCTAATTTTGTTTTAATAAGCAAATGAAATGTGAATTTAATATTATGTATTTCCAACCCCTAGTTGATTAATCGAAGTTATCCATCATTTGAAATCGATATATCGACTGTTAATCGATGATTTGAACCAAAATAAACTACTATAAGTAAATATCATTTACTAAAGTAGTGTAAACACTGATTATAAGAAATATACAAGATCCGTTTTTACAAGACTCATATATATTATTTATAGTAATATCAAGCATAATCTTGCCGCCCGTCGTCGGTTGCAATTTCTCTTGACTTTCGCCATTATATTTGGACTGCACTGTACTAAGCATCAGGTCCAGTATAGTCAATTTACACCACCACCAGATTAGCTCGGTGTTGTATCACCACCAATAAACCTCACGCCTCGTTTGATAATTAATGCTCCTTTGATAGCTGTGGACATACCAAATATACATCAGCAATCCCATTACACGTCGGTGTAACACCAGTGGCTTTGTTTAGTGATTCAAGTTGTGTTTACGTTCCTCTAGTGGTGTAATTGAGCTCTCCCAATGGTTTGCAAAATACCTAATCATCTTCGTAATGGTTATTGGCAATAGTCATTGTATTCCGATCGATTACGACCGACCAGTTGAGTGATATTCAAATTTTAACGGCTTTGAGATAAAATTAATTATTTACATTGTACTGTTTCTTGTTATATATTCTTCTTATTATTACTGTTATTTACATTTTGTATTGTTTATTTGTAATTATTTTTATGAATTTACATTGTACCTACTTTCTTTTTTTCTGCCTGGTGTTAGTCTAATTATGATGTCACCATGTATATGTTTTTATTTAATAACTAGCTTGAGCGCGCCCCTTCTCCTTTATCCGGGATAAAAAGTAGCCTGTTTTCATAAGGAAAATGTAGGATTCAAATGGTGAAAGAATTTTTCAAATCGGTACAGTAGGTTTAGAGTTTATTCGTTACATACAAAAATACAAATATTTCCTCTTTATAATATTAGTGTAGATATGTTCTTCTCTGGTCTAACTTGTCTTTATTTTTAAAATTCTAAATTTCCCATCACTTGGAATTCTATAAATATGCATGCTCCTAAAAAACAGTCTAGATTTCACCAAAGACAACATATTTCACCAAAGAATTCGTGCGAGTCGAGCGGTCAGTTTCAAGTGCGCTCGGATATTCTATTTGAATATAACATCTGTGTGTGACTGAGGATTCTTGACAAATGTGATCTTCCCCTTTTATATTGGTTAAAACTAGTTAGTGCATTCGGACGCGCTCGCTTTTGTATATTGCGAAGTTCACTGCTTTTTCTGTTTATCGCCAATCAGCAGTTTGTAATCACTGGTATGTGTTGTGGTATGAAGGCAGTGACATTGTTGGGCATTATGAGACTTAACAACTTATGTCTTGGGATGGCGAATGCAGTACAAAACTCTACAATGCCTTATAATTCAAAGTTATGCGAGTGTTGCTTCTGAGGCGATCAATCAGCTTGTTTCGTTATTCAGAAAAAAAAAATACTCCAAAATTTTATAAGTAAGGCCACGAATACATACATATTTAGAGTAAATTTCCGTTTCGTAATGCGACAGTTTAACAGCCTATCGCTATACCAGACACGAATTCAAGTCTCGGATGATTCATATGTGAATGAGTGGTAGACAGTTTTGGCTACAGCATGAATGGGCCGGCTCGACCGGGTCGTTACCACCGTCTCACAAAAATTGACGTAAAGTAGCGGCTTGCTGCTGCGTTTCATACGATGAGTAAGATATCCGGAGGCCCAAATCTCCTCCCCTTCCTAATCCCTAATTATCTCCTTCGTTTAAGCTGGCAACGCGACCATGATTCTTCTGGTATTGTGCGCGTACATGGGCGGTGGAGATCACTTACCATCAGGTGACACACTTGCTCGTTTGCTGCCGTTGCTATAAAACAAATACGCACGTAACTTAGAAAAGTCAGAGGCTCTTATAGCTGGTTTTGAACGGGCGACTTTCGTTTCGACAATACATAATATACCGCTGAGCTATCATTGCTATTAAAATATAATAACAACTAGCTATGCCCACGAACTTCGTTTCGTCATCAAAAAGCTTTCATACAAACTTTCATCCCCTATTTGGGCCCTTTAGGGGTTGAAATTTAAAGAAGAAATACCCTATGTTTAACCCGGGGTCATCAACTATATTTGTGCCAAAATATTGGCGGCGGTGATCCATCAGGTGAGCCTCCTGTCCGTTTGCCTCCTTTTTCCATAAAAAAAAGAAAATTCATTAAAATCGGTTCAGCGGTTTAAATTTTTCATACAAACTTTCATCCCCTTTTTAAACCCTTCAGGGGTTGATTTTTGAAAGACATAGTAGCATATGTCTTATTCTGATGTATAAGCTATGTTATTGTCAAGTTTCATTAAAATCCATTCAGTAGTTTTTACATGAAAGAGTAACAAACATCCATCCATCCATATTTACAAACTTTCGCGTTTATACAATTAGTAGGATTAAATAGTTTAATTCGTACAAACAAACAAGGCAGACGGAACACCATATACCCACTCAGAAAAAGGTCCACAATTTAACGAATATGATACTTATTTTCACATAAAGTGCACGCCATAACATTCGGACCCTCATTGTCCCTCCAGACGACCTCTGGAGCACACTTTTGACCAACAATTGTGTGCAAAATTTCCGCCACTTTAATTTTGCCGTTTGTGAAATCGTTTTCCCATTTTATTCGCTACGCTTAAGAGCATTTTGGGTGTAAATATAAACTTGTAAATGGATTTTAACAAGCAATAGCTAACGTAACGTTTCAATAAAATTATATTGGTTTCGTTTATTTCAATTATTTTGGTGGTACCGATGTTACTTTTAGTGTCTCGGGCTGGTTTTCTTAGTCTTATAAGGCGAATTAAGTCGGATGGATTTCAAGTCTTTATAGTCCTTATTTTAAATGTAGTATGTCGAGGGGTTTTCTATTTTGTACTCTGTACTTTACTTTATTAGATCTTAAACAAATTGAACACGTCCTAAATGCACTATCGAATGAAATTTTACCAACAAAATTGGTCCGCATTTGGCGGAGAAATCGATGTACAAATAAAGCAAAAAAAAAAAACCACCGAATTGAGACACTTCTCGTTTTTAAAGTCATTTAATAACCCTAAATGACAATATATTATTTTTTTCAAAAACGACATTATCAACACTGTCAAAAGTATAAGTTTGACTTAAGGGGAAAACTCTATCTTAACAGATGACATCTATCAGAAATATTGTAGCAACGAAATGAATGCACCCATTTGAATGCGGTTTTTAAGACGACTAGAAACTAGAAGAGGAACTTAAAATCATGTTTTGGATGGATACTATTAATAAATTATGCATTAAAAAGTAGTACTAAAGGTAAATGCACCCGTCATAATAGCGCAAAAACGAATAATATAAACTAGAAGTGCATGGTAATATCAACAAATTAATTTAACAATATTCTAATTTGCATCTAACTTTTAATTTAAGGCTTTCACTATAAATAGAGGAGCAGCGGAAAGACAGAGTTTCAATTCATTTGTAATTCAGTAGTGTGTAGTTTTTTTTACTATTTATGTAGTTATGTTACCCAAAACCTATTGCAGAAAGAATTTAATAAATCCGTCCAAAAATAAATAATAAAATTCGGAATTCAATCATTTCATATTCTGAGCCCATTGTTGTTTTATAGTCTGTCACTGGGTACAGAAATATTGTAATCTAAAATTTTGGGAATTATCAAATTTTAAGAAATAACTTAATGACAATTAAAGTTTACTGACGACTTGAATGCGGAAGGTACCTAATTCCTATTTTTATGGCAATCGCATTAAAACGCTATTACTATTTCCCACCCCTATTTACAAAACGGTAAGGTACACAGAACATTATAACCCGCAAAATAAATGAAGTTTTTCCACATCGACCAACACAGCTTATAAAGTTCACGCGAAACTTGTTAATTTCCCAACTTTTGACCATAAAACGTAACCTCAAAGTCAATTGAAAAGCCTATCAGGCAGACTTTGTGAATTCAGTGAAAAACCCGCGTTTTCTTGCGGGACGAACGAACGCATAGACATTACAATATATTTTTATGTGAATCGTAAAAGTACGACGATGAGTTTTCACCTTGCTAGTAGGGTTGTGCGTGTGTCATAACCGGTAGCGATTAATGCAACCCATAGAGAGTTTATCTTATTCGGATGCAAACATGAAGTCTTTTTTTATTCGAGCACGGCATAGTGACTCCACTACACCTGATGGTAAGCGCGACAAAATAGAAAAGATAAAAAAGATAAAAAATCAGCGACTACCAACAAACAATGAGTTTATCACTGGTCACTAGAGTAATTGTATAAATGTTTCTTCCATCTTTGGAGAAGAAAGAAGCAAATCGAGGGGCCTGCAACATGACAGGTAGATGACCGATGCAGGCACAGTGATGTAAGGATGTACCCCTATACCCGCCCCAATCAACAATCAAGTCATGTCGCAAGCCCCTCGGGAGAACCGGATATACACTAGCTGATCCTGGAACGCGATCCACACAAGGCGTGTGGATCACTATGGTAGGTTTTAGCAACATGTGTAGGGTGGTCGCTATCCGGGCAGAAATGAATATCCTACCAGCAAAACCATATCAACCATTCAACCCACATCAAGTAAAAATAATTGAGATATACATTTATTTCGTTAAATTCATTAAATTAATTCAATAACTTAAATCTCTATTTTGCATAATCTAGAAAATTTCTTTTGCCGCGTTGATCACTTTTTGATAGTGGGTAAACTTGTGATTTGGCGTTAGCAACATGCTAATGTTAATTCAGACTATACACGTATAACACATCATATATACCTGACTGTGTGCTGTGCGCGTTAGACGCTTTTGGATGGGTGAAATCTTATGAGCTGAGTATCAGTCAGTCGTCAGTCGGTCAGTCAGTCGTCAATCAGTCAGTCGTCAGTCGTTTAGTCGTCAGTCAGTCGTCAGTCAGTTATTCGTTAGTCAGTCGTCAGTCAATTAGTGAGTCAGTTGAGTTTACTTCTATCGGCAGTCCCTATGACTGCTTTTTGGAACGTAGTTCCTTATCGCGCGTTGCGAAAGGGGGCTAGACGGAAAAAATTGGTACGAAAAGTTGGCACGAAAAATTTGTCACGACATAATTTTTTTTAACTTAATTTGATATCTAGCACACAAAGTTAAAGTCGAAATTCCGTTAATAAAACAGATAGATAACTTATGACATTTGGAAATGTAGACGCGGTTTGAAATTTGAATTTGAATTTTTGATTATAGAACACGGCCGTCCGTTATTTTTAAGTTGATAAAAAATGCTATACAATAGCTTTACCGCGGCAGTCTCCGAGTGCCACACGTCTTTTTTTTATTTCTATTTTTCTATTCTATTTCTATGTAATTTTATGTTGTCAAACAAAAATAAAGAGACCTATTTTGTTATTTCAGTTGATAATTTGAATTTTTTGCAATTTGTGTCGATTCTACATTAGCCGAAGGAACTTCGTTCCTACCTGGTGTCCCACGACACACCAATTTTTTTTTTTTGTTACAGTCGCTATCGCTTATCAAAAAATCACTACCTTTACCCACGCTGTTTTGCATTAAAATTTAATAAAACCGCCTGTATTTAATTCGTATTTATCTGTATATCATCGTAAAAGTTTATGCCCCTAGAGGACTTGTTATGTGTTTGGAAAACTTTACATTGCCCCATCCAGATGGTGTGAGGTGTGCTTAATGTGCCCAAACTCGCTACATGAAGATATCAGAAAAGTTTGTTTTTAATAACGGACGCAAGTTTGGCACTTTTGACGTTAATAAACTGTATGTAGTTAAACGTGGCTTGTTTTTGTGAGTGTTGTTTTACGTTACAGAAATGAGACGGCAAATGAGAAATGATTTTGAAAATGTAGACAGCTTTGTCATGGGCCGGCTCGACCGGGTCGTTACCACTGCCTCAACGAGAACCCATGTAAAGTAGCGACTTTCTGCTGCGTTTCGTATGGTGAGTAAGATATCCCTCCCCTTTCCAATCCGTAATTATCCCTTTCCTTTAAGGTCGGCAACGCGCCCATGATCTGGTATTGTGGGCGTACATAAGCGGTGGAGATCTGTTACCATCAGGTGACCCACTCGCTTGTTTGCCGGCCTATGCTATAAAAAAAAGTTTGTAGCAGGTGGATCGCCTAATGGTAAGCGTCACGCCTGCCCATAAACGGAACATCCAGAACTTTGAATAGCTACGCATTGCATGGCACTGAACTGCGCTCGTCACCCCGAGACATAAGATGTTAAGTCTCATAATGGCCAGTAATATCATGGGCTTAGCAAACCATAATTTCAATCAAGATTCCATGAAACGCGATAGATTATGCTAATATAATTTCCATTTTGATTAAGAAAATCAAACAGACTAACCTCAAAGAGAATTTCGGCGGTCACGTATTTGGGTTAGTGATCAGTAAATTTACTTTAATTAATTAAATAACAGCTTTTGATTGATAGTCTTCGTAGAACCAAAATAGTTTTAGGAAGAGGATGGTTATATTTTGACCCAATGGGATAAACTGCAGGGGCCCTTGTTACTGATACTGGCAACCCCTGCAGTACCTATTACATCCAAGGGTCTGGGGATTTGGCAAGGGGATTGGGATGAAGGGGTGGGAAGGAAAGGTATGGGGGCTCGCATCAGATATCTCGAGTGCGAGACCTCCCTACTCAAAAGGAAGAGGATGGTAAACGACGTGACATTCATTGCTTAGTGGTAGGTACTTAGGTTATGAAGCCGATAAGATCCTAAATTCAATCCTCACGTTGTGTATTGTTTTTGATAGCATAGGCCGGCAAAAGAGTAAGTCACCTGAGGTTAAGTGATCTCCACCACCCATATACGTACACAATACCAGAAGAATCTGGGCACGTTACCGATCTTAAAGAAAAGGGATAATTAGGGTTTGGGAAAGGGAGGGGGTTTTGGGCCTTCGGATATCTTACTTACTGTATAAAACGCATCGGCAGCTACTTTTCGTATTATTTCTGTGAAACAGTGGTAACGACCCAGTCGAGCCTTCCCATTCACGCTGTAGACAAAACTTTCTACAGCTTGGCTCTACCACTAAAAATTTTCTATCTATATTTTTTATTAGCTTAAATGTCAAGTGGAGTACGTCGCTTGTCTGATGGTAAGCGTCAACATACACAGAAGAAACAACACATAGATCTTTGAATTATAAAGCTCTGCATGGTACTGGACTGCGCTCATCACCCCGAGATATAAGATTTTAAGCGTCATAATGTCCAGTAATTTTTCTGGCTTCAATGTCCAACCGAAACATAATAGTGCTTACACACTGCGGTTTTGTGGCAGAAATAACATTAAATAAAAAATCGCGATAAATTCCGTTTAAATTAGTTTTATTTCAATGTGTAACATTCGGGCAAACATAAAAAATCATTACCACTAAGTGGTCATTCATCCATAGACTAAACGCGATAAGGGTTGTTTAACTAATTGTTTACCGAGTAATATGTAAACACAAACAGATAAATTATTTTGAAATACATATGCTAATTTAAAGCTAATAAAATAAATAGAAACAGTCTGCAAGTATGTTGCCCAACTCAACTAGTTCTAGTTTTCATAATATTGGTTGAATGTTTGCTGAAAGTTTGTTATTTAAGCACAACATTAAATATGAATATTTAAGATCTAGGGCTTAGAGGAGGTAAAATTTAGGTAAATTAGTAAACCGATATGCATAACTAATTCTCATATAACTAATGGCTATATTTTCGAAGGGGTATGAGGTACAGCCAGTACTGTACTGTTGTTGGGCTTATTTCTGTACTGTGATATGATGACAAGCCAGATAGGGCATGAATGACTATTCCTGGCATGGGCATATTTTACGCAGTGTCTCCGCCAAAAAGATTGCTCGTATGCGAGAGGCCGTCTGTGTTGCTACCACTGCTTTGTCTATTTCTATATATATACTAGCTGTCCCGCGCGGCTCTGCCCGCGTGATCTGTATTTTCCGGGATAAAAGTAGCCTAACAGTGGCGCCATCTGTCAGCAATGTGTCACGCACCGACGCCATCTACTTAAAATATTGGTTTGTAGTACATGCTATGTATCAGAGATGGCGCTGTATTTAAAAAATGATTTTCCCTATTTTCCCGCTTTTCTATTGAAATTTTTCCTAGATTTTCGTTGCTACAAACCTCACGGAGCCCGAGACCTTTCCAACGAATGCAAAACCGTGGAAATCGGTTCGTGCGTTCTGGAGTTATATCGTCAGGAAGGAAAACCCGACTTATTTTTATATAATAGATGTATAGTTTTATTAAATTAATATGAATAAGCATGTAATGCGCCGCCATTCGGGTCCGGTCGGTCACTAACAGAATAACAAGTTCATTTAATATGTTTAACAGATTTTACTTTGCCATCATCATCATATGAATAAAATAACATAAAAATAACACATTTTACACAATGTTACAGGAGACCCTAATCACAATAATTGAGCAGCATCGGTGTCCCACGAGCATTCTGCGGACAATAAACAAAATTATGAAGGATTTATTTACACTGTTGTTTATATTAGCGTATTTCTATAATGTCTTAAAATGTTGAAGTTACTTTGAAGATGAAAACCAGATAGATAACACTCACTTAAATTAGAAAATGAGTGTGATATTTAATCCCAAAACAAATTAAGCAATAATAAACCGAGCCAAGCAACAGTGTGTAAGCAATGTTGCGTTTCGGTTTGAAGAACATTGAAACCAGTGAAATTGGGTATTATGCGAATTGACATCTTATGTCTCGGGTGACGAGCGCAGTTCAGTGCCATTCAGGGCTTTGTTATTCAAAGTTCTGTGTGGTGTTGCTTCTGTTTATGGGCAGGCGTGGCGCGTACCATCAGGCGAGCGCCTTGCTCGTCTCGTCATTCAATCAAATAAAAAAAAACTTCAGATAATATTGGTGCCAATTCTGTTGTGTATCTCACTAAATAAACCTATATTTTTATCTATAACCTGCTGGGATTCATATGGTAAGTGAGATATCCGCAGGCCCAAATCTCTCTCCCCTTCCCAATCCCTTACTTAAGGTCGGCAACGTCGCCATGATTCTTTTGTTATTGCCGGCATATTTGGGCGGTAAAGATTACTCAGCATCACGTGACCCACTTTCTCGTTTGCTCGTCTATGATATCAAAAAGTAGGTTTGAGATTTGGATTATGCTATTCTGCTTTTGCATCGGATTAAATTTTGAAATCAATACGATAGCAATAAATTTGATTCGTAAATTACTAAATTGAATTAATACAGTACAACAACGAATTATTTAAAAATCACCAAAATACATTTCAGAATACGAAATGTCGTTTAAGAGCCAAACTTGATTTTAATAATTTTTTGTCTAGCTTGTAATTTTGGGGCAGCAGCTGACCCTGCTGCTGTTGATGGTGCCGACACCATTGTCTATTATTTGATCATTAAGCTTAAGCATTAATGCTTTTAATACCAGCAACACCTATTACAGAAACAAACATCTACATACATAGTTTCTGAATAGACAATTTAATCTGAATAGATTTTAATGTTTATAATTCTTAGAATAAATCACCGATCCTAGAATTGTGGTATGAAGACCTTTGGAAATTCATTAAATGAAATATTTCTCGAAAGGGTCAAATGGAATCCTTTGGTTTCCCCGTAGTTTCAGGTACACTGATTTCTCTTATTACCCGTGTGGAATAATTTGAAATTCGATAGATATCTTCACCCTATTTTTTGTCTATCCGGGCATGGCAAAGTGCACTACATCTGATAGCAAGAGCAGTGCAATCCAAAAAACACCGACCACTGACAAACAATGAGTTTGTCGGTGAATGTTACCAGAATCATGCTGGCCTGTATAAATTCTTAGCACTCCGAAGAGGAAGAAGTAAGTCGAGGGTCCTGCGACAGGAGAGGTTGATGACCGATGCAGGCACAGAGATACAAGGATGCACCTCTATACCCGCCTTAATCAACCATCAAGTCACGTAGCAAGGTCCTTGAGAGAACCAGATATACTGTCTGATCTTGGAACGCTATCCGCACAAAGTGTGTGTGTCACTATGGCAGGTTTTAACACCATGTGTACAGTGGTCGCTATCCGAATGGATATGAATATCCTACCACCCGCAAATCTATACCGAATAGAACATAATATGTAGCGGTAGCTACTTTTGTTTACAGCATGAATATGACAGCCTTCATCATGCAATGGAGTGTAGCCTGCAGTGAAACGACAATGTTTTTGTGATCCACATTTATTTATTTCAGGTCTGGGTGTTGTAGGATCGTAAATCCCTCGTAGTTGATACTTGCCATAAGGATTAATTTAATATGAAGTGAGAAATGTGACCATTGGGTGTATTAATATGCCAATCGTAGAAGAAATTGTCTATCACGATAAAAACTTTTAGCAAATATAAGACCGGTTAAAAAAGACTGAAAATAAATAAATAGCCATTTCTGAGTCGATACTATTGCAATTTAATGACCAATTAAGTTCCAATTATAGATAGAAAGCAACGAACCAAGATTGCTTATTTTTATCCAGCTTTTTAGTTTTTCTTGAATCAGTTTTATTTTTGTTTAATATTTTTTATCTATTTTTTAATTTATTCTTGAAATATAAAGTTAAATTAAAAATTTCGGATTGATACTATTTCGTATAAAAAAAGAATCATCCAAATCAGTCCACATTTAGCTGAAATTAAGACTTATGCATTATGTATATAAAAAAATATAAACTTTTTTGCGTTGGTGGGTAAAATAACAGGGCAAAGTAGCAGCTTTTAGCTGTTGCGTGCCGTATGTGTTGTATGTGTTTTGTGATATGCCGGAACCTCGCCTTACCCTCCCTCCTGAACCTCCCTTATTCTTCACGGTGGCCTAGCGGGTTGGGAGTCTTCACATAACTTTGATTTTTTTTAACAATTCTCAGCTTTGTAGATTTCCTCACGATATTTTCCTTCACCGTTACGGGCAATAATAAAAAATCATTAAACAAGTGTATTCAAATTTAAATTGATTTATTAGAGATAGACTTATAGCCCAATGCACTCATAGAAGATGCTCAAGATTGAGCGTAGTGGAAATCTCTAAGTAGGAAGGTGAAGTCAGCTAGGAACATCAGGTAGAAGGAGAAAGAAAGACACATTAATCTATAGCCAGAGATGGGATTGTATCACCAACATCCGTCACAGTAGTACCTTCTACTTTTCGCTATGCTCTGACTGCTTATTGTTTGGTTATTCAAACAAAACTATTATAATTACCAAGTTTATATACAAAGCCTAGTTATAGGCTTTGTTTCTTCAATAGATCTAAAATCGATGAAGCTGTATTATTTGTATGAATTATTCAATATATATGTTGTTTACGTTAATTTTGGGTTGTTCAAATCCTGTTGCAAACTTTGATAACTTGATCAGGCAAGTTTCAATTTGGAAACACATGTTAGAACATGAATAAGAAGTTATATTTACTCAGCTTCAGCTGGAAGCCGATGAGTGTTGGGTAAACCGCCGGGTGGGGCAACAAAATATGTGTTTTTAGTTCGTTTAAAATGATTTTCCCGGGATTATTTAGTAGTAGATCCTAGATCCACGCTATACTTGTTGTTTACAACATAAATGGGCCACATTGTCCGTGTCATTGCTACTGTCTTACAGAAATCCGACGTTAATTAGCTTGCTGTTGTGTTTCGTACGGTGAGAGAGATATCGAGTCCACCTCCCCTTCCCAATCTCTTATTTAAGCCTTTCCTTTAAGGTTGGCAACGCGCCCATGATTCTTCTGGTGGTGGAGATCACTTACCATCAGATGACCCACTTGCTCGTTTGCTATAAAACAAAAATAGGCCTGATCGACTGGGTTCTTGGCACTGTACCGCCGTTGAAGTAGCTTGTTGTTGAGTTTCTTACGGTGAGTGAAATATACGGAATCTCATGTCTCCCTCCCATTTACAATCCCTTATTTATCCCTTTCTTTTGAGACTAGCAATATCCGTGATTCTTGTCCATGATTCTTCTTATTATAAGTGTTTATGGTCGGAAATCGCTTACCATCACATAGTCTACTGGCTCTCACAATACAATACAAAAACTCTTTATTATATAATCAATAACAACTTAAATAATTAAACCTAGATGTAAACCACATGATTTTACTATCAGCGGTCTTATCCCTAAAAGCTCTCTGCCAGGCAACCTTGTTTACTTTTGTGCCGATCTCTGCTAGAAAAAAATGATTTATTTTGCTAGAAATAATGAATTGCTTTAACCTAGAATTCATAATGCTTGTCATAGTGGTCGCTCATCTAATGATATGTAGTACATCTTAATATTTCATTATATTAAAATCTTTAAGAAGGTGATTGTGTAATCTAAACTAATCCTTTTACAGCTAATTTAATACTTTCATGACAATTAAAAATAAGTATCAGCTACTCCTGAAATCTTTGCAAATTAGTTCGGTTTTTAAGCTATTGTATAGATTTTACCGCGGGCCTTGAGCGGCGAGACCGAATACAGAAATTCCGTAACGAAAAACCTAACACCCCCCTCCGACCAGCCAGCGTTAGCTGACCTCCCTGGAACATCGATAATTTCGAAGTCCCAGGTGGCGTCACATAGTGACCAGTCAGCTTGGACCGGACTTTCACAAGACTTTGACCGGACTTTGACCCCAACCTTGACCTTGATCTCGACCTTGACCTTGACCCCGACCTTCACCCCGACCTTGGCCCCGACTTTGACCCGAATTGGGAAGGGGAGGGGATTTGGGCTTCCGGATATCTCACTCACCGTACGAAACGCAGCAGCAGGCCGCTATTTTACGTCGGCTTTCTGTGAGACTGTGGTAACGACCCGGTCGAGCCAGCCCATTCATGCTGTAGACAAAAGTGTCTACAGCGTGGCTTTACCACTCAAAAATCTCTGTGATGTATCAAACAAAGCTATGTATCTACATTTATTTATTTATTTATTTATTTATTTAATAAAGCACTGCCACATTGTACATATTTTTACATTTACGAGTAATAATACTAATACAAATTATAATCACTGATATGTACAACAAGTAAGGCGTACATAGCATTCACCATAGTACTCAATAAAAATGTTGAATAAAGAATATAAAACTAAGAACAAATACGACTAAAACTAATAATAACATAAAAACCAGAACCGGTATGTAAATAAGTATTATAAAATAAAATAACTGTTTATTATATTATGTGTACGGAAAAAAAAATAAAAAAATAATAGTAATACGTGAAAATAATTATGATAGTAATTTGTATATATTATGTTTAAATACCGGATATGTGTCATGGAATACATCAATTTTGTCGTTAACTTTTGTGAACAGGTTGTATTCATTGCAGATTCTTGTACATGGCGATTGTAAACCTAGTTTCGTTTTAGAAAACGGTGTGTGTAGGATATTGCGTATTGGCCCTCTAGGGTAATTTCGTGGAACCGAAAGACAAAATCTTTCAAGTAGATAGCTGCACTTAACTTTTCCATTTAATATCCTGTGCAATTGACACATGTCTTGGAGTTTACGTCGATTAGAAAGAGATATCATTTTAAATTTGGACAATCGTTGGTTATATGGACATCTGTAAGAAAAACTAGGGGTGAGAAAAGCAAGATGTCTAGTGAATGCTCTCTGTATGCTCTCTACGCGCTGTGAGTGTATACTGTAGAAGGGGCTCCAGACTGCGGCCGCATATTCTAATTGACTACGGACTAGAGCGTTGTATAGTATTATTTTGGTTTGCGGTTTAAATCCTTTACTATTTCTTTTACATTCTTCAATACAGTAAAGTAAATGTCTTATTTATAATTCGTACTCACATTATTCCTTTCCAATAATGGTATTACGTCGAGGGTCGTAGTTAATGTGTTATCGGCTCGTATTCTGTCGTATATTGGGCCGTAATTCGATTATGGTATGCCGCTGTATCCTTTTGCGTATTCAGTTCCACTGACACCTTTTTTTCGAGGCCTGTATTATATACGTCCCACTGCTGGGCACAGACCTCCTCTACTGAATGAGAGGGATTAGGCCTTAGTCCACCACGCTGGCCTAATGCGGGTTGGCAGACTTCACATACCTTCAAAATCTTATCGAGTTCTCAGCTATGCAGGTTTCCTCACGATGTTTCCTTCACCGTTAAAGCAAGCGATAATTAACAATTAATATACACGTAACTTAGAAAAGTCAGTGGTGTATGCTCTTGGGGTTCGCTTCGAACCTGCGACTTTCGTCTCGACAGTCCATACCACTCCCCGCTGAGCTATTGCTGCCAGAAAAATATATTTTATTTAAAATATCACTAAAATGGGTGAATAAGCATCAGAGCTCAGAGAGTGTAGGTGGTGGTGCGGGTTACTTTGGCAGGTTTTAACACCTTGTGTACGGTGGTCGCTATGCGGGCAGTTATGAATCCTACCTCGATCCTAGTATACTTTCACCATATGCCTGTGCATGTATGCATCGATCATATGCCTGTTCTGTCGCGAAACCCTCAATTCAGGAAGCAGTATTTATAAACGCTGGCATAATTCTGGTTACCACCGATTAAGTCGTTGTTTGTTAGTGGTTGCTGGTTTTTTTTTGGGTTGCGATACGCTTACCATGGTGTGGGTAGGTGTAGTGCAGTCACTTTGCCATGCTCGGATAAAAAAGTTTCGACGCTTTTTCTCATCACTAAATTGCTCTTGCGACGTTTTAGCAGGTGTCAAAAATGTTGACACTTTATAAGCATTTCGCAACAAAATAATACGTCGTATATATCCAATACATCCAAACTAGTGGAATTATGTCAGTTTTTGGCAACGCACCACAGAACGTGAACTGACTTTCGACGTTTAACCGTTTCAGAGGTATGAAAACTTTTATTGATGCCGCTGGAAAAGTGGACGAATTGACTGCGAAAAAATGTTGTTGGCACCTGCATGCGGTACCACAAAATACGGAAAAGTGTTATCGGAAATTCTGTTTTATGAAGAATCTAAAAATCTTTTTTACACGATTTTATTTAGGTTAACACAACTGTATGAACTCTTTTGAATGAAATGGAAGCTTTATGTTCGTATTGACTAAGTCAGAAATAGAAATGTTTATTTTGTTTCTTTTTATTTGGGGCTCCGGAAAAATCTTTCACCCAATAAAACACTACAGTAACGTGCCACTTTAAGTCGCGTTGGCTGTCTGTGACATAATGGTATTACTATAGTCTTGCCAGGTCATTCTTGCTGTAGACAAATACTACTATGTGACTATCACTCACTTATGTAATAAATGGTTATCTTGTGTTGTTGATGCCAAGAGACTTGCGGTTTTACGCATTAAAGAAATTGAGTGGTAGAGCCACGCTGTAGACAGTTCTGTCTTATAGCTAAAAGTAGTGTAGTTTAAAAATGGATACAGCATGACACAAAACTAAGTGTAAACTGTAATGTATGGCTGAGTAGTAAAACTATTGTAGTTATTATTATACTACCTGATATTAGATAGGCTCGCCCGCTGTCATATCATAGGACGGATATAGGCTCGGTGAAATGTATTGTATGGGTTACACTACTATCTATTCCTTTGGGATTACACGCGTGAGTACGTATGTATGTGTACTACTAGATATTCTATGATATTGTAATAATAGGAGGATTCTTAAAACATAGGTGTGCCAATGTATACTTGGAGAATAGACCGTCACATTGGCTTGTTTCGACGAATTGAGTTTTAGGGTCTGCTGGTGTATATTCAGTTATTTTAGTCCTACATAATTATACATACCTTTTAACGGTCTCAATTATTCGGTATTCTACAATGAGGTGCAGCGTAGTCACTCAGCCGTGCTTGGATAAAAAATACAATAGTAGCTCCAGTATTCCACTCTGCAACGGGTTACGAGAATAGCGTGTGACGTCCGTCGGAATTCGACATCTGATTTATTCGCTGCAGTTCACTAAATTCTAGCTATTCTATATGAGGTTGAAAAATTGAGTAATCTATACAGTGATAAAATGATGGAGACAGTTTCTTACTAAGTTAAAAAGGAGGTTTTTTATAGTCCTATCCTAAAAGTTCTTATTATACTACAGTGGTCTGCAAACCGGAATATTGAGCCGGATGAATATTGTCGAAAAAACCAACCACTTACACTGCATACTTTTTTTTTATTTGATTGAATGACGAGACGAGCAAGGCGCTCGCCTGATGGTAAGCGCCACGCCTGCCCATAAACAAAAGCAACACCACACAGAACGTTAAATTACAAAGCACTGCATGGCATCGAACTGCGCTCGTCACTCCGAGACATAAGATGTTAAGTCTCACAATGCCTAGTAATTTCACTGGCTTCAATGTCCTTCAAACCGCAATACAACAGTGCTTACACACTGTTGCTTGGCGGCAGAAAAAAACCAACCCAGACGGCCTCTCGCATATGAGGGACCTACCACCTTGTGTACTTCTTTGTGTATACAAGTATAAATGTACTATTAAATAAGATAATTTTCAAATATCCTCTATTCCAATCTTAACAATGTAATCACTTCTTAGTTCACTATGGCTGATTGAACTCTCCTAAGTATTCATGTTGTGCTAATCCTTCGGGATTTTCTGGGCGCGTTGCTTGTCTTGTTTCTCTTGCCTGGCTTTTGACAATTTATATCTCGGGTAATGGAAGCGATCATTGTTTTATTTAATGCCTCTTAGACTTAGAATTTTCCTGATAGAGAATTCAGGGTCATTATTTATTTATTCGAGCACGGCAAAGTGACTTCACTACACCTGATGGTAAGCGTAGTGCAATCCAAAAAACCAGCGACCAACAAACAATGAGCTTATCAGTGGTCACCAGAGTCATGCCGGCTTGTATAAATGCTTCTTCCTCTTTCGAGAGGGAAGAAGCAAATCGAGGGGCCTGCGACAGGACAGTCGGATGACCGATGCAGGCACAGGGATACAAGGATGTACAACCCTATTCCCGCCCCAACCAACCGTTAAGTCATGTCGCAAGCCCCTCGGGAGAATCGGATATACACTGACTGATCCTGGAACGCGATTCACACAAGGCGTGTGGATCACTATGGCAGGTTTTAACACCATGTGTACGGTGCTCGCTATCCGGGCGGATATGAATATCCTACCACCAACAAAAAATCTAATCTTACTTCTTATAATTATCCTAATTCCTACCATCTTAATAATCTATAGCAGTAGAGTAGGAGATATTGTGTGTGTGACATTGAAGCCAGTGAAACTACTAAGCATAACATCAACATCCTATGTCTCAAGTAAAGAGTGCAGTTCAGTGTCTTCTAGTATTTCAAAATTCTTAGCTATAGTGGTGTTGCTTCTATTTATGGGTAGAGTTGACGCATACCATCAGGCGAGCAACCCGCTCGTTTCATCGTTAACTCTAATAAAAAGATGTTAAATGCTACTTCGTAAGCGCTGTTAAGTACTTTATCTGGCGTTTATTTAATAGGACATTGTAAAGCAAGTCATAAAACTTAAAACAACTACTCCAATATGTACTTATTCCTTGAGGAATTTCTCATTTTTCCTTCGTAACAAAAAACCTGAGCTTTAAATTCTGATGCGAACATCCCTTTACGGAGGTTTTTTAACTCACAATTTTAATGGAAATATACTGGTAGATGTGATACAAATTAATATGAGTTGGTAGGTTCCTCGTATACGAGAGGCCGTCTGGGTTGGTACCACCGCTTCGTCTATTTCTGTCGCCAAGCAACAGTGTGTAAGCACTATTGTGTTTCGGTTTGAAGGGCATTGAAGCCAGTGAAATTACTGGGCATTATGAGACTTAACAACTTATGTCTCGTGGTGACGAGCGCAGTTCAATGCCATGCAGTGCTTTGTAATTCAAAGTTCTGTCAATTCTGCCTAGATTTATATAAATAGAAAGCTAAAATAAAATGTATCTCCAATTCTAAATCAAACCTTCGTCATAAATGTCAAAAACTTCAAATTAAAAAACTTTAAATCAAATTCAAAAACTTGAATAAATTCTACTAGAACTATGTATTAGAAATACTTGACGTGAATGAGTACAGAGTCAAGATACCAAAAGAAATGTATGATCCAAACGACCAATGGTAATAGACATAACGTGACTGAAAAATTGACATTTGGCGACATGGCACTGAACTGCGCTCGTCATCCCGCGACATAACATGTTAAGTCTCACAATGCCCAGTAATTTTACTGGCTTCAATGCCCTTCAAACTAGTTCAGTGCCATACAGTGCGTTGAAATTCAATGTTCTGTGTGGTGTTGCTTCTTTTTATGGGCAGACGTGGCGCTTACCATCAGGCGAGTGCCTTACTCGTCTCGTCATTCAATTAAACAAAAAACAATTATACTACGCTTTAACAGTTGCGTTGATTATTGCGTTTTGTCATTAATCTCTTAAAATATCACCAAAATCCTCCATTTTTTGCATTGTAACTACTACATCATTACCACATAAACTGGTAGAATAAAACCATCGTCATAAACAAGGATAAAGCCTTACACATAAAGCAATGTTAAATCCGACTTTATAAACACGTAATGTGGTTTATGTTGTATAAGGAGCAATATATTAGTTCGTAAGAGGCAGTTTGCAACTCACGTTAGCAGTACATTAGCAATATACAAGATTCTTCTCGATGTAATTGTATGTGGATGTTGAATTTTGATGCGATTTTTAACCGACTTAAAAAGTATATTGCGCGCAAGTAATAGTGTGAGATTTGGCATAGTTCATGTTTATCTAAGAGGAAGGCGTGCAAAAAGCTATTTATATTAATAATATCTGTAACTTTCTTTCTGCCTCGCATTATCTCAGCTTAGTACCAGGGTCCGTCTTCCTACTTAAACGCTTCCACTTCACCCGATCTTGAGCATCCTCTATAGTGAGACCATTGGCTCTCATGTCTCCCTCCAATCTGTCAAGCCAACGCTTTTTGGGCCGTCCACGGGATCGTACCCCTGGTACGATCTGGCTGAGGCATCTGCGACCGACGTACTCCTGCGGTTTCCTCAGAACATGACCAAACCACCTTAGTTTATCTGCCATGTCGCGGACACCGAGGCTGCCGCGGATGTACTGGTAACAAATACATAAAATTTAATGAAATAAAACATTCATTATTTACGTTTATACTGTCCATATCGGATAAAATCGGGGATTAAAGAGTGAAACGTCAGCATTCTGCAAAATGTAAGGAACAAAAATGTTTTAACAATAAAAACTCTTTAACAAAAATCCACCGCCCATGAACGCGCATGTAAAACTATGGAAGACTATCAACCTTAAAGGTAAGGTATAATTTAGGGATAAGGAAGAGGAGATGCGGTTTTAGACTCCGGACAACTCGCCATACGAAATGCAACAGCAAGCTGATTATTTATGTTGGTTTTCTATTGAGGCAGTGATGACAATCCAGTCGAACCCATTCAGTGTATAGTAAACTGTCTAAAGCGTGGCTTTTATCACTTGGACAACTAAAACTGAATATTTTTTTTGTAATATACGCATGCAAACGGGTAACTGTGTCATCAAATGGTAAGTGATCTCCAATGCCCATGTACGTCTTCAATACCAGAAAAATCACGCATTGCCAACCTTAAAGGAAAGGCATAATTAAGAGACTGGGAGGAGAGGGGATTCGGGCCTCCAGATATGTCACTCGCGGTACGAAACGCAACAGCAAGACTTTATGTCAGTTTTCTGTAGACCACTGGTGATAACACGGTTGAGCCGCCCCATTCATGCTGTAGACAAAACGGTCTCCAGCATGGCTCTATCACTCAAATATAAATAAAAATTGGTGTGTGTCGTGGGACACCAGGTAGGAACGAAGTTCCTTCGGCTAATGTAGAATCGACACAAATTGCAAAAAATTCAAATTATCAACTAAAATAACAAAATATGTCTCTTTATTTTTGTTGACAACATAAAATTACATAGAAATAGAATAGAAAAATAGAAATAAAAAAAGACGGGTGGCACTCGAAGACTGCCGCGGTAAAGCTATTGTATAGCATTTTTTATCAACTTATGTAATTATAAATAATAACTGGCTGAATGAATTTCATTTAAAAAAAAAACTAAAAAACACGCTTTTACATAAAATCCAACTAAAAAATAAAAAATAAATTTTAATGAATTCGTATTAGGAATAGTATACAAAATTTAAAAATATATATAAATTAAGAATAGTGTAAATAAGAAAAAATATGTATTTTATTGTAAAAAAACGTGGGGTGCTTTTTAAGACATTATCAAAATGATGATCCTTCTACTCATATCTGTCAATAAAATATTTTTATAACTATACATATTTTTTCTTATTTACACTATTCTTAATTTATATATTTTTTTAAATTTTGTATACTATTCCTAATACGAATTCATTAAAATTTATTTTTTATTTTTTAGTTGGATTTTATGTAAAAGCGTGTTTTTTAGTTTTTTTAAACTATTATTTATTTTTAATTTTTTAGTTTGATTTTCTATAAAAAGGTGTATTTTTATTTTTATTATCTTTGTGTTTTTATTTCTTTTACCATTTTTTGAAGTGAAACTTCTTTCGAATCCTTGTGATTGGAAAATTCGCTGAAACGTAAAAATGTCACGAAGGAGGTAGGAAAGAAACAAGTTTTACGAATAGCTTGTTTAACAAGCCATTTGTAAAACTGTACCCGATCAATCGTACAACACCTACAGTTTATATAAAGCGTCGGAGGTAATGATTCGCTGGAGAATCTTGACATCGCGATGTAGATGTGCCAGTGGCGCCATCTCTTGATTTTTCTTTCTTGTTTTATTTTAATGTGTCATGTAGACTATAATCCAATGTTCTATTATATTGCTGCCACTAATTGTAAATAATATAAAAAAGCGTGTTAAAAAAGTGTTTTGCGAACATCCCTTACTACTGAAGTAATTTTAATAACAGTTGTAGGTAATAAATTTGTAATTTATAACAATTATTCAATGAAATATTTAAGGAAGTTTTAATTTTTACAATATTTATTTATTTTGTTCTAAACTCGTATCAAAATAACACAACAAAACAACCAGCGCCACCTTTATTGCATTTAAGCTACAAGTTGACAAGAAAAAATGAGATGGCGCCACTGGCACATCTACATCGCGCTGTCAAGATTTTATCCGACGTTTTGAAGTAGGTCAAAATCACGTTCAAAGACAAGTTACAGACAAACCTACCAACATTCAAACATACCAACATACAAACATACCAACATACCAACATACATACGTCTGAAGCTAATAAAAGCGTGTAAAAAGGAACTAAAAAGGAACTAACGCTGGCTGGTTATGCGACTGTCGCGCATGCGCACGTCTCATTTAACGCTTTTTTTCTTACGGTTTTACTATCACATTTTTTTCAGTTCGGTCACGCAGCGAAATCCCTATCCCCTCCAAGCCTGCCGTAAGGAACTTCGTTCCAATAAATACACCCAACAGTCACATACATAGTCCTGACCCCACAGAAAGATACAAGACTTGTGTCGTGGGTATCAGGAACTACGAGAGACTTTCGGTCTTACAACACCCAGACCCCGAAACAAATATATGTGGATCACACAAACATTTATCTCGGTGGGGGGATCGAACCCGCGGCCTCTCCCTTCACAGCCGGCTACTCGCCCGCTGCGCCACGGAGGCTGTCAATCCTTCGTCGCAAAGCAGCCATATTCGAAACACTACTAGTCGCTTCCTCAAATTAAAGTAGGATATATGCAAGAAGGAGTTTATGGGCTTAAGTGGAACCTGTAATACTCAACACATATCCACAGAGATATGTAAATACACCAATGCTTGCGGTGTTTCATGTTTGTATCTGTTAATCACAGTTAATCGATGGCGGCTGGTTACTAACGCGAAGATGGCTGCGATTGTGAACGACTTTTTAACGTAGCCAGTGGCGTGCGGTCCATAGAGACTCTGCATACCCTGACAATTTGCTAATTAAATAAAATAAAAAAAAGAAATAAACCGCACCCAAAACCATAAAAAAATCGAAATTGCCGCGCTCGCGTCGTATTGATGCGACGCTTTTTTATTAACACGCTTTTATTAGCTTCATACGTATGTTTGTATATTAGTATATTTGTATGTAACTGAAACTTTGAACATGATTTTGACCTCCTTCAAAACGTTGGATGAAATCGAAATTTGGTATAGGTATTTATAAAGGACCGATGACAATACAATATTTTAAAAAAATCTAAAAAATAATAGTTTAAAAAACAAAAAAAGCATGGTTTTATAGAAAACCTAACTAAAAAATAGAAAATAAATTTTAACACGTAAAAGATGTGGGGTGCATGGTGTCAATAGTTACAAATATTTTATTGACAGATATGAGTAGAAGGATTATATTTAGATAGTATCTTAAAAAGCACCCCACGCTTTTTTTTACAATAAAATACATTTTTTTTATCAATTACTTATACTACTCAGTCGTCAACGAATAAATTACACAATCGCGAATAATGCGAATTATATGAACAAATGTTGCGACTTTTATTTGTATAATTCAAATCGTTATACTAAAAAGTCGCGTTAATGCCGTTCTTTTCATATTTACCGACATCAATCTTCGTCAAGTGATATTAGTGTAATTTCTGCTTGAAGTCTTACTACAATATGTAAATGTTAATTATTAGTCAATAATATTCTAATTAGGGTGTATATTCTATCCTATCCTACTAATATTATAAACGCGAAAGTTTGTAAGTATGGATGGATGTATGTTTGTTACTCTTTCACGTAAACACTACTGAATGGATTTTAATGAAACTTTACAATAATATAGCCTATACATCAGAATAAGACATAGGCTACTTTTTATCCCAGAAAAAAACAGATCACGCGGGCGGAGCTGCGAGCAAAAGCTAGTGGAAGATATTTCAAAGATTATTGTTGTATGTAATTGGTGATGACAGACTCCCTGGCGTAGTAGGCGTTTAGCCTGCTGTGAAGCGAGAAGCCGCAGATTCGATTTCTGCACTGCTGTGTGATCCACAAATATTTGTTTCGAGTTTGGGTCTGGTCTGGTGGGTTTCGGTGTGTGTTTCTCCCCAGAGGCGTAGTCAGGTTTAATAAATTATTAGTTTTTTGAGTCGGCATTATTTTTTGCAAAATAAAATATTTTTAAAATTAAAATGTTTAGTAAAAGTATCATCAAAATCGGTCAATAAGTTTAGTTATTATTTATAGTTTAGTCATTCATCCCTAATTTCACCCACTAAGGGGTAGGATTTTTCTTTAAAATTAATTGTGACTAACAAAACAAACAAAACCTTTCTCAAAAAACCTGTAAGTCATCTTTGGAATGAAAAAATAACAATTCAAATAAATATACATTTGGTAAAGTTATGCTCAGCTATAAATACAAAAAAAGATATAATATAAGTCGTGAGTACACGTTGAATTGAAAACCTCTTCCTTTTTCGTCGGTTAAGAGAGCTGTTGAGAAATAAATTGGATTCAAACATTTTACAGGTCCCAATCCCTATCTACATAGTCGGCTGTAATATCAAAATCCGAACGAGCCGATACATTACGTAACTCAATAAACAAAGCCTCGTAAAAAGCAATAAATATGCAAATAAATATAAATTTAGTATAAACACATTGTATATTTCAATTTGTTCGTCCGATTTGTATTCGCGTGATAAAATTGGGTAATAAAATCTTGTTGGGTTGTACATGGAAAAGCTTTGACGTGCTTTTGAAGTTTTTTTTGGCATGACAATAGTAATGATTTCTTACGTTTACGCGAATGTTACTCATTGAAATAAACCACCCCGGTATGAATGGATGTATGTTTGTTACTCTTTCACGTAAAAACTACTGAATGGATTTTAATGAAACTTTACAATACTATACATACACATCAGAATAAGACATAGGCTACTTTTTATCCCGGGAAAAGCAGATCACGCGGGCGGAGCCGCGAGCAAAAGCTAGTATATATTAAAAGTCCAAAGCATGGAGGCGCTCGTTTTAAATACCTGCAACTGTAGATGTTACCCACCCACAGACCGCACTATATGTTGTTTTACTCGCTAATTGTTTACCGATCAGTGAGTGCAATCGGCTATGAGCGCGCTAGTTTTTTTAGTATTGTTACCTACAATACTAGAAGAATCATGAGTGGTGTAAATCCCATAAAATCAGGTGACCCACTTGCTCTTTTGCTGACCTCTGCTGTTTACAAACCTAATTATAAGTTTGATTATGCGATTTACGAGTAAACATAAAATTCCTGTTTACTTATAAACTGGGGTAATTTCAATCCTCTTATACTTTCTAAAAGTTGAGAAATTCTGAAGATTCTTTTAAAGCAAATGTACTTTGCCGTCGACACCTTCGTATATAAAAGCATTTCTACTATAATATCTTTTCTAATGAAATAATCTTAATACAGACTACATTTTGACAGCCTCCGCGGCGCAACGGGCGAGTAGCCGGCTGTGAAGCGTGAGGCCGCGAGTTCTATCGCCGCACCGAGACAAATGTTTGTGTGATCCACAAATATTTGTTTCGGGGTCTGGGTGTTGTGAGACCGAAAGTCTCTCGTAGTTCCTGATACCCATGAGACAAGATTCGTATCTTACTATGGGGTCAGGACTATGCATGTGACTGTTGGGTGTATTTGTATTATTTATATCTAGAATCTCATAAGCATAGCAGCGATAGCTCAGCGGGGAGTGGTATGGACTGTCGAGACGAAAGTCGCAGGTTCGAAACCAGCCCCAAGAGCATACACCACTGACTTTTCTAAGTTACGTGTATATTAATTGTTAATTATCGCTTGCTTTAACGGTGAAGGAAACATCGTGAGGAAACCTGCATACCTGAGAACTCGATAAGATTTTCGAAGGTATGTGAAGTCTGCCAACCCGCATTAGGCCAGCGTGGTGGACTAAGGCCTAACCCCTCTCATTCAGTAGAGGAGGCCCGTGCCCAGCAGTGGGACGTATATAATACAGGGCTAGTAAAAAAAAAAAAAAAAAAAAAAAGAATCTCATAAAAAATTTGGATACACATAGAAAAAATACCCTGTATATTCAATAATATTATAATCATTATAATAAGAAAATTTTCAGAATGCTATACCTTAGCACTACGACGACCTTAAAAAAGATGTTGATTATATTTAAAACCTTAATATCCATAGTATCTTTTAAGCTTAAGAACTTTTAATTCGACTATCACTTAAGCCGCCGTCTAAATTTTTAATTTTTCTTACAAGTTTTGATACTTCATCCGTCTTCTTTAATTACATCAAAGGATTTTGTCACCTTTAGTCGCTAGACGTTTTAATCTTACTAAGGACCATCAAATGAAAAACAAGAGAAGTGATATTAAGCGGTATTAAGAAACTTTTACTTAGTGGATCTCTCGTATTTGGAAGTCCGGCTTTATTTTTTATCCGAGCACGGCAAAGCGACTGCACTACATCTGCTGGTAAGCGTAGTGCAGTTCAGAAAACCAGCGACCACCATAAACAATGAGTTTATCGGTGGTCACCAGTCATGCCGGCCTGTATAAATGCTTCTTCCCTCTTCGGAGAGGGAAGAAGCAAATCGAGGCGCCTGCGACAGGACAAGCGGATGACCGATGCAGGCACAGTAATACAAGGATGTGCACCTATACCCGCCCCCATTTACCATCAAGTCAGGTCGCAAGCCCCTCGGGAGAACCACACAAGGCGTGTGGATCACTATGGCAGGTTTTAACACCATGTGTTCGGTGGTCGCTATTCGGGTGGATATAAATATTATACCACTAACGTCTCTTTTTATTATTCAAAATAAGCTTGCGTATGATTACTATCTCGCCTGATGGTGAGCGACGATGAGGCCTAAGACGAAACACCATTGCCTATCAAAAACCGATTCACTCGCGCCACGCCTGCCCATAAACAGAAGCAACACCACAGAGAACTTGGCTTTAATTTCCTTCAATCCAAAACAACAGCGCTTACACACTGTTGCTTGGCGGCAGAAATAGACAAAGCGGTGATAGCAACCCAGACGGCCTCTCGCATACGAGGGACTAACCATCTTGTAAACTTCCACTTTACACTTTCATTTTCTAAGATTATTCTCAAAACCCATTTCTACTGAATAAAAACGTGTTTGAATTTAAAATTTAACTGTCTTGTCGAATTATGGTGAACTAAATAAAAACAAAAGAATCGAAACGTCTACAATTTAAGAAAGTTGAATTATTGAAACATCAAACCAACGTTGCCTTTGACATTGAGTTATTATTTGTTTTTAATGTGGTACAATCGGTAAGGTTGCAGCGATCAGAATCAGAATATAGAATAGTTTATTGGCTTAGAATGTAAGGCTACAAGCATGAAATTCGGACTGTATATTCACAAGCATGAAATTCGGACTGTATATTCATTTTGTTATGTAGGCACCCACTAAGAAAGGATTTTAGAAAATTCCACCCCAAAGGGGTCAAAATAGGGGATGATAATATGTATGAAATTCCGTCATATTGAAAGTTAAATAAACAAAATTTTGTATTTCGGTTATTGACGTAAAACAAATAAATACGTGTTTCAGGAATTTTGCAAATTTTAATTAATAAGAGATGAAAAGGGGGGTGAAAGTTAATGTGAAAGTGAGTTTGATTGTTACGCTTTCACGCCTAAATCACTGAACCGATTTTGATGAATTTATCTACAGGGATAGATGGGACCCTGGAGACGGTTACAGGCTACTTTTATCCCGGAAAAAGCGAGAAAAAGCTAGTATATTATATTTCAACAATTATAAGCTATATTCATTCACCTTTATCACCTCCATCTTTAAAAAAAGTTCTTATTCTACCTGGCCGTACTAGCCTTTGTCACTGTCCGTCTACCTACTTAGACAATTTTTTTTTTACTTGACTGAATAACGACGAGCAAGGCGCTTACCAGATGGTAAGCATCGCGCCTGCCCATAAACAGAAGCAAGACCACATAGAACTTTGAATTACAAAACACTGCATGTTAATGAACTGCGCTCGTCACCACGGGACATAAGATGTTAAGTCTCACAATGCCCAGTAATTTCACTGGCTTCAATGTCCTTCAAAGCGAAACACAACAGTGCTACCAACCCAGTCCCTCGTATGTGAGAGGTCGTCTGGGATGGTACCACCGCATTGTCTATTTCTGCGGCCAAGCAACAGTGTGTAAGCACTGTTGTGTTTCTTTTGAAGCACATTGAAGCTATTGAAATTACTGGGCATTAAGAGACTTAACATCTTAAGTCTCGGGGTGACGAGCGCAGTTCAGTGGCATATTATAGTACTTTGTAATTCAAAGTTCTGTGTGGTGTTGCTTCTGTTTATGGGCAGGCGTGGCGCTTACCATCAGGCGGCCTAGCGCCGTGCTCGTCTCGTCATTAAATGATTTTTTTTTGCGTAGTGTTGAAAAAAATCTAAGTATGGCGTAAATTTTTCTTTCTCTTCTTAGTCGTACACTGCTGCATTGTGTTTCTATTAGGGCATATATTAAGAAAGACGATCTAGAACATTACATTTTGATATCTAAGTATTAATAATTGTAAGAAAGGTTCTGGAATGGAGGCCACGTTCTGGCAAGCGCAGCGTTGGACGTCCACCTACAAGTTGGACAGACGACCTGATAAAGGTCGCAGGAAGTCGCTGGATGCCGGCCGCTTCCAACAGGTCGGTCTGGAAATCTTTAGGGGAGGCCTATGTTCAGCAGTGGACGTCCTGTGGCTGATGATGATGATGAATAATTGTAACTGGTTGTATTCTGTGTTATGCCTTTTATCTAAAAAAAAATACATTACATGTTGTTTCTTATCAATTAAAGCACAGCCCAAGGCGTGGCAGTTGAAACGGCTCCTATTTTAGAAGTCTCTCGATGTCACGTCTTTTGTATTATCGAGGTTTAAGAAGTTAATCTTTTGAGACATTACATACAAATGCCCATTTCCTTGGTTTTGATTACAAAATTGTTTTAGTACAATCATATTATGAAATGTTATTATAGCAGCGATAGCTTTGCGGGGAGTGCTTCGGATCATCGAAACGGATGTCGCAGGTTCGAAACCAGCCCTGCCAGAGCATGCACCTCTGACTATTCTAAGTTAACACCAGAGACACCTGAGAAGTTCTTTATAAGAACTTTGAAAGGCAGGTCAAATCTACCAACCCACATCAAGCCAGACCAGAAAATAAAGCCGACACAAAAAGTAAATACAAAATTAAACAAAATAGTGAAATAAAAACGTTTAAGAAAAATCTCGGGGAAAAAACTGCAGAGCAAAAATCATCACACGCCACAGGCATAGTGCATAATGGCACGGTTAAAAGTGATACTGCAAGCCAAGTCACGGACGAGGCGCAGCTCAGTGATGTACACGACTCGGCACTTCATCTAAAGTACCAAAACATTGACGAAGTCTGCGGCATAGTAGATATGAACAGGTTGTACCTCGTCATTGACTCGGCTCGCGTAATGTCGTTTAGCTGCATCGTACGCAGCGAGCTTATGTCAAAGTATCATCATCATCAGCCACAGGACGTCCACTGATGAACATAGGCCTCCCTCAAAGATTTCCAGACCGACCTGTTGGAAGCGGCCTGCATCCAGCGACTTCCTGTGACCTTTATCAGGTCGTCTATCCACCTTGTAGGCGGACGTCCAACGCTATGCTTGCCAGTACGTGGCTTCCATTCTAGAACCTTTCTGCCCCATCGGTTATCGGTTCTGCGAGATATGTGGCCTGCTCACTGCCACTAGAGCTTGCTAATCCAATAATGCTAATAATTAGAAGAACGAAAGTCACCGACATAGCCCGGATAATGTCAAAGTATAACACCTAACAAACACACTCAACTAAAATTATAAACACGAGGTGAAAATGTAAACAAATCTTAACGCAGAGGGACCCAGAAGTTTTCACCCCGGCCCATTAACCCGTCGGCGGACCGTACATAATGTGTTTAAATTTTTACACGGCCCCAAGTTTTATGGCTGTGAAGTTTTACTGGGAAATTTGTTGTACCAAGTTTAATTCATTAGCAGGCCGAGATATAGCGTGGCGAGTCCAAACGACCGCCCTTTGTGAACCTCTTTAAGCTAGAATAACCCTGTATTTTCAGCTTTGCTGCGTTAGTAAGAGATTAGTTTTTTGATATCATTTGTTCAGTTTTTTGGAACGTAGTTCCTTATCGCGCGTTGCGAAAGGGGGCTAGACGGAAAAAATTGGTACGAAAAGTTGGCACGAAAAATTTGTCACGACATAAATTTTTTTAACTTAATTTGATATCTAGCGCACAAAGTTAAAGTCGAAATTCCGTTAATAAAACAGATGGTTGTGAAACTTATGACATTTGGAAACGGTTTGAAATTTGAATTTTTGATTATAGAACACGGCCGTCCGTTATTTTTAAGTTGATAAAAAATGCTATACAATAGCTTTACCGCGGCAGTCTCCGAGTGCCACACGTCTTTTTTTTATTTCTATTTTTCTATTCTATTTCTATGTAATTTTATGTTGTCAAACAAAAATAAAGAGACCTATTTTGTTATTTCAGTTGATAATTTGAATTTTTTGCAATTTGTGTCGATTCTACATTAGCCGAAGGAACTTCGTTCCTACCTGGTGTCCCACGACACACACCAATTTTTTTTTGTATACAACTGAATGGCGGAATGAATGCCTTCACCATTCTGATACATAAGGTAGATATATTATCTGTACATCTATACAAATAAATAAAATTGGAGTGTCTGTTTGTAATATTAAAATAACCTTTGTACTCAGTGCATTTGGATGTATACACGGTACATATACCAAAACAACATTTTATACAATTTTTGTCTGTCTTTCTCTCTATCTGTTTGTTCCGGTTAATCTCTGAAATGACTGGACCGATTTTGACGGGACTTTCACTGGCAGATAGCTGATGTAACAAGAAGTAACTTTGGCTACTTTTATTCAAAAGAAATAGAATCTCACGAATAAAAATTAAACTTAAAACGTTAACTGCGAAATGAACAATAATCACGCGGACGAAGTCGCGGGCAACAGCTAGTATATTCATAAACGTTACTATGAGGCCTCATAGTGAGCGCGAATTCACAGTGATTTCTCGAAACGTCATTAATAAATTTTTGGTGCTAAATAAAAACAGATCAATCGTGTACGCGTAACGCGACATTAATTGGCAGAGCTTACTTAAGTGTTGTTTGTGAGTATGGGCCATAGAGTCTCATAAAGCCTACTATAGAGGCTCAATGTTGGTTCACGGATTGGGTCCGCCTGCTCCGTCAAATGTCCGAGTATGAGGACGGCCGGATTAGACAAACCGTCGTTAATCCGTTATCCGGTTCTCCTGAGGGGCTTGCGACGTGATTTGATTGTTGGTTGGGCGGGTATAGGAGTACATCCTTGTAACTCTCATCGGTCATCCGCCTGTCCTGTCGCAGGCCCCTCGATTTGCTTCTTTCCTCTCTGAAGAGGGAAGAAGAATTTATACAGGCCGGCATGACTCTGGTAACCACCGATAAACTCATTGTTTGTTGGTGGTCGCTGGATTTTTGGATTGCACTACGCTTACCATCAAGTGTTGTGCAGTCACTTTGCCGTGCTCGGATTAAAAAAAGTATGAATAAAAATCACAAAAAGAAAGTTTACTCGACAATTCGCAATTTTATGCGAAAATTAACAACGTCGAGAGTTTTGATCTCTTAGAAGTAATTTTCTCGTACTTTTCTATCTTTTTAACTTTTATGAGGTGGCATTAACATTGTCGTTACGGACTGACAGTTACCGTGACTTTACAGTACTCCAATAAATTAAGAGGAGACAATAATTAATTTGGTGGCGTTTGTATGCATTGCTGTCTTCAAATATTTACTAACTTTTCCTTGCAGCTCCGCCCGCGTGACCTGTTTTTTCCGGGATAAAAAGTAGCCTATGTTACTCAGTGATAATGTAGCTTTCTATGAAAAAGATTTTTTGAAATCGGTCCAGATGTAAACTGCTACAAGGTGGTAGGTACCTCGTATGCGAGAGGCCGTCTGCCGCCAAACAACAGTGTTTAAGCACTTTTGTGTTCTGGTTTGAAGGACATTGAAGCCAGTGAAATTACTGGGCATTATGAGACTTAACATCTTGTGTCAGGGTGACGAGCGCAGTTCAATGCCATACAGTGCTTTGTAATTGAAAGTTCTGTGCGGTGTTGCTTCTTTATGGACAGACGTGGCACTTATTATCAGGCGAGCGCCTTGCTCGTCTCGTCATTCAGTCAAATTAAAAAAGAAAAAAATATGAGCCACAGCTCGGAGTTAACTCTACCAAACATGTTTATAATACCAACTTCATACAAAGTGTTTCATATTTAGATTTTTTCGAAGCTTCCCCCAACACGGCGTAGTCCAATTTCAAGCAAAATTATGTTCTTTATCAAAAGCTATATTTCATGCCAAATTTCCAAATATAGTCTTCACACGGCCTTCCGCGATACCGTATCTACGGGAAGTTGAACCAACTTGAAAACAATGATTTATCGTATAGGCACATTCGACTTTTTTGTTTCGCTCCCCAGTTTCGAGATTTCATCAAAACGTTTCGGAGTTGCGAAGAACAATAAAAGTTTTTACATCAATTTAGGAAATCAGAAAGTAACTGACTGTCGGATGAATTTCTTTTTTATTTTTACGAAATCATTACAGCAATGGGAAGTTTAGGTAATGGAAAATATTTTGCGAGAGTATTTGTAAAACAAATCGGATTCAAATTTCAAGTGTTATATTAGTAATTAAGTGGAGATTAGTGTTACAGTGCACAGATATTGGTAACAATTAATTAAAAATGATAAACAGCTGAGCTTTTATCTCACTCCAGCATTGTCATTTTCGCTCACGCATTTCACTTAATTTATAGGGATATATTCGATATTATTAATCATAATAAAAAAGTCATTAAAATTAGCGTAAAATGTTAGGATGTCTAGATTTGATAAGATCCAGTACGCTCGCTGTTAGGTGAATAAATAAATACACGCAACAGTCACACACATAGTCCTGACCCCACAGTAAGATACGAGTCTTGTATCATGGGTATCAGGAACTACGAGAGGCTTTCGGCCTCACAACACCCCGACCCCGAAACAAATATTTGTAGATCACACAAACATTTAGCTTGGTGCGGGGATCAAACCCACAAACCACTGTCAAGTGTATGTAAAGACTCTAAAATATGGCCACGCCTTTCTCTAACACGTTGTATTATTCATTCTCTCTCGACAAAATTACGTGTACCCAATATGGAAGTAATTCAAGTAGTATTTGTCATGCAACGTAGACTTAATAGGCTATTACGTTAAGTTTTCTTGTAAGCATTTTGGGATTGTGCCAATTCACCTCGCTGATCTTGGCATGTTCTGGCAAAGGTCCAGTTTCTATTGTTATGGTATACACCGTACCTTGATAACAGAGTTTTATGAGGACTTCTAAGCATTTAATTTTATTTGTATAATTTTCTTAAAAAATATTTGAACACTTAGTCCAACGGTGGGTGGATCGCCATTTCCTCGCCTGTTGATTGGCAGGGTGTACCATGGTCTCCTTCTTAGTTGTTACACTCTTGGCAGAGTGTGCGTGATCGTCACGTCAGGGTTTGTGGCTCGCTTGACAATCCTGCGCCACTCCTCTCTGATTGCTGCTTTCCTGGTGCACGTATATAGTGAACCATCCAGTACTGCTTTGACCTGGTCCGTCCACCGTATCGGTGATCACCATCGCGTCCGAGTGCCCTCGACTTTCCCTTGCACGACCTATCATGGTACCACTGTATAAAGTGAGTTAAATCTATTGTAGGCGGCGCCTAATTGGGGTCACCGGTGGTTACCGCGTAGCGACGTATATTCTGCCTTCGTTTAATGTAAAAATCCTTAGTTCGACCCTAAAATAGACGGCTGCTCGACTCTCTCTGCCATAGTCGTCGAGTGCATTATTACAATTGAGATTCTGAGCCTAAAACATATGGGCTGTTAAAAGTCATCGCCCAGCCATGGTTCCGGCAATTCAGAGTTTACTTAGCATCCCCAAATCCGTCGACATTCGCTGAAGAAGTCCTGGGATTTTCTGGTATGTCGGCGTAGTTAATATGGTAAAGGCCCCAGTTAAGTCGATCCTCGGTTGATAGCTAGGATTTAAAATAACTCCTTTAATCTAGGGTAATTTTAACTGTTTGTAACCCATACGCTGGTCTACAAAGTATTTATATATACAATGAATAATTTCGAAATGCGATCAGGGTAATGAGCGAAATAGATAAGTTTTATCATGTGTATAGCAGTTGCATAATACATATCAATAAATCGAATTATGGTTAATACAAATATCATAGATAATAACACTTATCTTTCGATACATTCTGTCTTGGTTTCAGTTATCTCTTTGAAATTGCTTTAAATTAACAATCAGTACGTGCAAATTATCGCAGCAACACAGTGCGTTGAATATGTTATTCAGATTATATAATGTAATTACTGCTGTTATTATTTTGCTAAATAGAAGCAATGCAGCGAAGATATTGGCTGTGTTCCCTATGGCTTCCATCAGTCACCAGATTACCTTCAGGCCTTTGACGCATGAACTAGCAAGACGAGGTCATGAAGTAACAGTTATCACAACAGACCCTGCCTTTCCAAAGGGTGAAGCTCCGAAGAACTTGAAAGAAATTGATGTCCATGAAGTATCGTATAAGATATGGAGGGAAAAACTCGAAACGTTTTCAACTGGGAAAAGATATGATCAAGAAAAAATGACATTGGATTTGTTCTCAAATGTTTTCGAAGCGGAATTACAAGTGCCTGAAGTCCAAGAACTCATTCATAACAGGAATGAAACATTCGATTTGTTAATTTTGGAACTGTGCGTCTTACCTGCTTTAGGTTTTTCCCACCTGTACAAAGCACCCGTGATCTGGATTAGTTCTTTTGGTGCGATACCTCATATTTATAACTTAGTTGGAGCTCCAATACATCCGATTATATACTCAACGTTAATGTCACAGAAAATCATCAATAAGACTATATGGGACAAGACGATTGATATTTTAGCATATTTTTACATTACCTACCTGTATAAGAAATTGGAAATATCTAAAAATAGTATGGTAAAGAAATATTTTGGTGAAGACACGCCTACGTTGACCGAGTTAACTAAAAACGTACATATGATATTTTTGAATGTGCATCCTATTTGGGAAGATAATCGTCCTGTGCCCCCGAATGTTATTTACATGGGTGGTATTCATCAGAAACAACCTAATGGTTTACCCAAGGTAGGTTTTTTGGAACGAAGTTCCTTACGGCAGGTTTGGAGGGGATAGGGATTTCGCTGCGTGACCGAACTGAAAAAAATGTGATAGTAAAACCGTAAGAAAAATGCGTGGAAAAAATGCGTGGAATAAAACCGTTAAATGAGACGTGCGCAGGCGCGACAGTCGCAAAACCAGTTTGATATCTAGCACACAAAGTTAAAGTCGAAATTCCGTTAATAAAACAGATGGATGTGAAACTTATGACATTTGGAAATGTAGACGCGGTTTGAAATTTGAATTTGAATTTTTGATTATAGAACACGGCCGTCCACCGTTTAGTAGCCAGTCTAAGTCTAAATTAATAAGTTTTTGGAACGAAGTTCCTTACGGCAGGCTTGGAGGGGATAGGGATTTCACTGCGTGACCGAACTGAAAAAAATGTGATAGTAAAACCGTAAGAAATATGCGTGGAAAAAATGCGTGGAAAAAATGCGTGGAATAAAACCGTTAAATGAGACTTTTTTTAAACTTAATTTGATATCTAGCACACAAAGTTAAAGTCGAAATTCCGTTAATAAAACAGATAGATAACTTATGACATTTGGAAATGTAGACGCGGTTTGAAATTTGAATTTGAATTTTTGATTATAGAACACGGCCGTCCACCGTTTAGTAGCCAGTCTAAGTCTAAATTAATAAGTTTTTATTTATAATTACATAAGTTGATAAAAAATGCTATACAATAGCTTTACCGCGGCAGTCTCCGAGTGCTACACGTCTTTTTTTTATTTCTATTTTTCTATTCTATTTCTATGTAATTTTATGTTGTCAAACAAAAATAAAGAGACATATTTTGTTATTTTAGTTGATAATTTGTATTTTTTACAATTTGTGTCGATTCTACATTAGCCGAAGGAACTTCGTTCCTACCTGGTGTCCCACGACACACACCAATTTTTATTTCTATTTTTCTATTCTATTTCTATGTAATTTTATGTTGTCAAACAAAAATAAAGAGACATATTTTGTTATTTTAGTTGATAATTTGAGTTTTTTGCAATTTGTGTCGATTCTACATTAGCCGAAGGAACTTCGTTCCTACCTGGTGTCCCACGACACACACCAATTTTTTTTATTTATTATTGAATGACGAGACAAGCATGGCGCTCGTCTGATGGTCATCGCCACGCCTGCCCATAAACAGAAGCAACACCACACAGAACTTTGAATTACAAAGCACCGCATGGCACTGAACCGCTTATTGTATATTCAGTTAGCTTTCTAGGGTTTGATAAAAATTGATTAATAATGTAAACGCATTTTTGTTTTGAAACCTATAATATTAATGAATATACCAGTGTGGTTCTTTACTCCCATTGAAAAAGAATATTTTTCATAAAATGTTATGTTATGTTTGATTCAAATATCTCTTCCAGGATCTCAAATCTTACTTAGATTCTTCAAAGCACGGCGTCATTTACTTCAGTTTAGGGACAAACGTTTTGTCTTCCAGTGTACCGCCAGAGAAGATTCAGATCATATTAAAAGTCTTATCAAAACTACCATATGATATTTTGTGGAAATGGGATACAGACAATGTGCCAGGAAAACCAAAAAATATAAGAATAGAGAAGTGGTTACCGCAAGCTGATTTATTAAGTAAGTTTTATTTTTACTAGCCCTGTATTATATACGTCCCACTGCTGGTCCCGGGCCTCCTCTACTTAATGAGAGGGATTAGGCCTTAGTCCACCACGCTGGCCTAATGCGGGTTGGCAGACTCCACATACCTTCAAAAATTCTTATCGAGTTCTCAGGTATGCAGGTTTCCTCACGATGTTTCCTTCACCGTTGAAGCAAGCGATAATTAACAATTAATATACACGTTACTTAGAAAAGTTAGTTCTGTGTGCTCTTGAGGCTGGTTTCGAATCTGCGACTTTCGTCTCGACATTCTATACCACTCCCTGCTGAGCTATCGCTGCTTTGAGTAAGTAAAATTCATAATTTTTGGAACGTAGTTCCTTATCGCGCGTTGCGAAAGGGGGCTAGACGGAAAAAATTGGTACGAAAAGTTGGCACGAAAAATTTTGTCACGACATAATTCTCCGACCAGCCAGCGTTAGCTGACCTCCCTGGAACATCGATAATTTCGAAGTCCCAGGTGGCGTCACACAGTGACCAGTCAGCTTGGACCGGACTTTCACAAGACTTAGACCTTGAACCCCAACCGTGACCTTGACCTTGACCCCGACCTTGACCCTCAAAATTAAAATAAAAAAAAATTGGTGTGTGTCGTGGGACACCAGGTAGGAACGAAGTTCCTTCGGCTAATGTAGAATCGACACAAATTGTAAAAAATACAAATTATCAACTAAAATAACAAAATATGTCTCTTTATTTTTGTTTGACAACATAAAATTACATAGAAATAGAATAGAAAAATAGAAATAAAAAAAGACGTGTAGCACTCGGAGACTGCCGCGGTAAAGCTATTGTATAGCATTTTTTATCAACTTATGTAATTATAAATAAAAACTTATTAATTTAGACTTAGACTGGCTACTAAACGGTGGACGGCCGTGTTCTATAATCAAAAATTCAAATTCAAATTTCAAACCGCGTCTACATTTCCAAATGTCATAAGTTTCACACCTATCTGTTTTATTAACGGAATTTCGACTTTAACTTTGTGTGTTAGATATCAAATTAAGTTAAAAAAAGTCTCATTTAACGGTTTTATTCCACGCATTTTTTCCACGCATTTTTCTTACGGTTTTACTATCACATTTTTTTCAGTTCGGTCACGCAGCGAAATCCCTATCCCCTCCAAGCCTGCCGTAAGGAACTTCGTTCCAATATTCGAAAGGAACTTCGTTCCATCCGGGTGTCCCTTGACACCTCTCAAGTTTTTTTTTCCAACTGTATCGTATTCATTTCAGGACATCCAAAAGTTAAATTGTTCATAATGCAAGGAGGACTCCAATCGATAGATGAAGCCATTACAGCGGCGGTTCCATTACTGGGTATACCAATGCTAGCTGACCAGTGGTTTAATGTAGAAAGATGTGTTCAACTCAAAATTGGATTTCAATTGAATTTAGAAGAATTATTAGAGGAAAGCTTCAAGAAGGCTATTGAAACAGTGTTAAGGGATGAAAGGTCAGTATTATTGTAATGTCGAGATGATTATAGTGGTGTGAAATTTCATATTGACAGCCTCCGTGGCGCAGCGAGCGAGGAGCCGGCTGTGAAGCGAGAGGCCACAGGTTCGATCCCCGCACCGAGATAAATGTTTGTGTGATCCACAAATATTTGTTTGTTGTGAGAGCGAAAGTCTCTCTTAGTTCCTGGTACCCACGACACAAGACTCGTATCTTACTGTGGGTTCAGGACTATGTATGTGACTGATGGGTGTATTATTAATATATATTCACCGTTCCCGTGCTATTTTATAATAGAAGGTAAACAAATAATCAATTAAGTCACCAGATGAGAAATCATTGTATTGAGAAATTATATACTACAATGATTTTTGAACGCCTGTGTCGCATAGTGAGTGAGTAGCCGGTTGCGAAGCATGCCACGGGTCCATCCCCGCACTGAGGAAAATTCTGTGGACCACGAGTTTTTGTTTCGGGTCTGGGTATTGTAGGACTTTAAGTAGGTATCTTGTAGTTTTAATATAGGTCTTTCTAGAATGGTGTCAGAGCTATAGATGTTGGACTGTTGGTATTTTATTTACTTATTTGTTAGTCTCCAAAATAGACTGATCAAAAAATGCAAATAGAATTTAGAATTTTCTGTATCGAGCCAGTCTATTCATAGCGTAGATGAAACTATCATACCAAAAATATTGAAACAGGAACCTTTTATTGACACTAGTATATTAAAATCCATTAAATAAATCCATGTTTTTTTCAAGATCAGATCACAAATTATAATGCAACATTGTCAATTCCAGATACCGCCGGAACATAGAGAAACTTCGTGATGTGATGACCGACCAGCCTCAGGGTCCCGTGGAGCGAGCTGTGTGGTGGACTGAGCATGTACTGAGGCATGGAGGTGCAGAACACCTCAAGTCACCGGCTGCTAACATGCCCTGGATGCAGTACTACGAGATACAACTGGTCTCAATTGTGCTCCTTAGTTTGTTATCAGCAGTAGCCTTACTTGTATATATTATTTGGAAGTGTATTAGAATCGTTGCGACACCGAAAAAGATTAAAAAGTCATAGTGAAGCAAGTATATCCACAGCTCTTTTACTTACTCTGTTCCCATGATAGAACCAGATATCTCAATTCCAATCACGCTGAAATCAAAACTATTTTACAAGGTGGTAAGTCCCTCATATGCGAGAGGCCGTCTGGGTTGGTACCACCGCTTTGTCTATTTCTGCCGCCAAGCAACAGTGTGTAAGCACTGTTGTGTTTCGGTTTGAAGGATATTGAATCCAGTGAAATTACTGGGCATTATGAGAACATCTTATGTCTCGGGATGACGAGTGCAGTTCAGTTTCATGCAGTGCTTTGTAATTCAAAGTTATGTGTGGTGTTAATTCTGTTTATGGGCAGGCGTGGCGCTTACCATCAGGCGAGCGCCTTGCTCGTCTCGACATTCAATCACATAAAAGTATTTCTTGAATTGAATAACTTAGTGTTATTTTGTTTACCTGAACCGTCCAGACCTGGTGATTCAAGCAATCCACATACGCTGTCACTAACCGAACTACCCATCGGCCATGCATCCCCTCGCGGTGCGCCGCCGCTTGGGATTCGGGGTAACTTTTTATAGAGGTTTTCTACCTCGCGGCCCGGGCGGTGAAGCCAAGACCCTCGGTCCGGTGAAAGCGCGAGACATGACCACAGACCTCGCACCGAATTACGATCTACGACGGTGACAGCGGTAGAGAGAGTCTCTCCCACTGCCCGCTCAGCGGCGGGATGAGCGCACACCGAGCCCGCCGATACCCCCGAGACAGAACCCGGGGGTAGCCCGAAAACCAGGCCCTAACAAATCACGACAGACGTCGCAACGGGCGACGACCATCAACCACCTGTTGTCAGGATATCAGCCGTCGGTCAACTTGACCGCCGTTGCCCAGGGTGCACCGCGTGGAGGTTTCCTGACTTCGCACCCCACACAGTCGAAACCTATCACAATAACATTCATATTAAAGACAAAATGAACCATAATATACATAGACACCTAGCAACAAAGTGGTTGATTGTATTTTATTACGCTTTTCCACTAAATTTCAACATACAGAGTACAGACCTTCTTTTAAACATCTAGAAATCTCCTAATCTAAAAAGCGTGTTAAAATGAAATGACAGGCGCCAACGTCACTCAATTTTAAATTTCATTGCCTATAAAATGTTGTGGTATGAGACAAGATGAAGCGCGAAGAGTTTTTTTGGAACGAAGTTCCTTACGGCATGCTTGGAGGGGATAGGGATTTTGCTGCGTGACCGAACTGAAAAAAATGTGATAGTAAAACCGTAAGAAAAATGCGTGGAATAAAAACCGTTAAATGAGACTTTTTTTAACTTAATTTGATATCTAGCACACAAAGTTAAAGTCGAAATTCCGAAACAGATGGTTGTGAAACTTATGACATTTGGAAATGTAGACGCGGTTTGAAATTTGAATTTGAATTTTTGATTATAGAACACGTCCGTCCGTTATTTTTAAGTTGATAATAATAATTTAAGATACAACCTTAATTTGACAATGCACACTATGTCGTGCAATAATAATAAAATTCATGTAATAGACACTAACAATTATGTTAGTAAAAAATATTTTTTGACAAGAGATAAATATTATCTGCCTTTATATTATAAGAGACAGATAGCTAATGCGCTATCTTATTATTTTATTATATCAGCCAAGAATTTGGCTAACAGACCTGCTTTTATTGAGCAGAATAAAAATGACTTAGATTATAGTAATCTGAAAAATTTGACATGTAATAATTTAAATTAAACCATAGGACAATAGAGACAACCTCTTGCTTTGATAATGGTACTGATACACAATTTAATTTAATCAATAAATGTAAGAACATCAAATTAGTACATCAAAATATTCAGGGGATCTCCAGTAAAAACCTTGAAATTGAATTGTTTATGAACTGTAATAACATTGACATTTTATGCATTACAGAACACTGGCTTAAAAGCCATGAGTTATTATTCAATTTCAATAATCATATGTTGGGTAGTTCGTTCTGCAGAGAAAATGCCATTCACGGTGGTTCATTAATATTAATTAACAAACAATTTACATTTAAAGAACGGAAAGATATTGTGAGCCTCTCTGTTGAGCGGATAATTGAGATAGCCTGTTTGGAGTTAGAGCGGCTTGTTGTATTGAGTGTATACAGACCACCATTGGCACTATATGATTCTTTTGAAAATGTCATGAATGAAGTGTTAGCAAAGATTTGTAAACTAAATAAAAATGTTATTGTATGTGGTGACTTTAATGTTAACTTGTTAGAAGAATCTTCCATGTGTCTTAGAATTAAAAATTTGTTTAACTCCTATAATCTTGAAAATATTTTCTTGGAGCCAACTAGGATAACTGCCACATCAGCAACATGTCTAGACAATATATTTACTAACATTGTTCCAAATATTAAACAAATTATTAATCAACTAGACTCGGATCATTGTGGACAGTTAATTACATTTCGGAAAGAAAGTAAAAATATGGCAAAAAATGTTATAACTGTGGTACCTAAAACTGCAGGTCGCTTGGAGATCTTCAAAAGTAAACTCTTAAGTAAATTACCCTCTTTATTGTACAGTGACAATCCTAACCAGCTGTACAATTCCTTTTTTGAAATGTATTGTGCAGAGTTTAATTCTATTTTTATCCCCAAGAAGATCTCTGTTAAAGGAACTACAACATTCAGTGAATGGGCTACTATTGGTATATGTAAAAGTAGAAAAAGGCTTTATGACTTGTATGAGGAGAGACACTATAATAAGAGTGATGCCTTTTGTCAGTATGTAAAAAAATACTCTAAATTATTTAAAAAGATTTGTCATGTAGCAAAGTGTAATTATATAAGTTCTAAAATAAAAAATAGTAGTAATAAAATTAAAACGACTTGGGACTTAATCAATAAGGAGACTGGAAAAGTTAAACATCAAACGAGGGACTATAGCCTTGCTATTGAAAATAAGACTATCACATCAGATTCTGAAGTAGCTACTGCTTTTGAAAAATTCTTTACTGACATTCCAATCTCTACCACAAAATCTTTGAATTCGTCCCCTACTATTGCTGAATCACTATTGAAAGAAAATATAGATTGTTGTAATAATATATTTAAATTTCATTATATTAATGACATAACTATTATAAAAACATTTAATACCCTTAATGTTAAAAGAACAGCCGATCTTTGGGGTAACTCGGTTGAGCTTACAAAATCTATAATTACCATAGTAGCACCTGAACTAGCCATAATTTTTAATAAATGTATCGACTGTGGCGTATTTCCTGATTTAATGAAAAGTAGTAAAATTATACCGTTGTTTAAATCGGGTAGCACATCCGACCCCACTAACTTTAGACCAATTTCAGTGCTACCCACGTTTAGTAAAATATTTGAAAAATTACTACTTGATCAAATGCAAACTCACTTTAGCATGAATAATTTGTTAAGCAAGAAACAATTTGGTTTCACAAGGGGTCGTTCAACCACCGATGCCGGGGTTGAACTTTTAGAAAATATTTTTAATGCCTGGGACGATTTTCACGACGCATTAGGCATTTTTTGTGACCTATCAAAAGCGTTCGATTGTGTTTCTCATGATACATTGGTCAGGAAGTTACATCACTATGGAATTAGGAATACTGCTCTGGATCTTGTTATTTCTTATTTGGATAATAGGATTCAGAAAGTTGATATAAATGGCCAGAGATCCTTGGGATCTGTAGTGACTATGGGTGTTCCGCAGGGTTCCATACTTGGCCCATTTCTATTTCTCGTTTATATAAATGATTTACCTCATGTTATTAATGACAATCAACAGATAGTGTTATTTGCAGATGATACTTCACTTTTATTTAAACTCAAACGACAGCAACCTGTTACTGACGATGTAAATAATACTCTCTTAAAAGTAGTGAACTGGTTTAATGTTAATAATTTACTTTTAAACGAGAAAAAAACTAAATGCGTTAGATTTTTGACACCTAACGTTAGAACTATTAAGACCTGCGTTAGTTTAAATGGAGAAGAATTGGATCTTGTGGACACTACCAAGTTCTTGGGTATAACTTTAGACTCTAAGCTTCAATGGGGACCACATATAAACCAGTTGTCGAAAAAGCTCACCTCTGCAGCTTACGCAGTCTACAAAATTCGCCAGCTAACTGATGTAGAAACAGCGCGATTAGTTTATTTTAGTTATTTTCATAGTGTAATGTCGTACGGCATTTTATTATGGGGAAATGCTGCCGACATTCAAACTATTTTTGTGCTGCAGAAAAGAGCTATTCGATCTATTTACAATCTCAAACGTGGGCAATCTCTTAAGGATTTATTCAAAGAAATAAATATTTTGACTGTCGCTTCTCAATACATATATGAAAACCTAATGTATGTAAAAAAACATATTAATGTTTTTACAAAAACCAGCGACATTCATATGTTAAATACTAGAAATAAGAATAAACTGATATTGCCCAAGACCAGACTTCAAAAGATTAGTAATTCATTCAAATGTCAAAGTATACGTTTCTACAACAAAATTCCTAGCCATATTCAACAATTAAGTCTAAATAACTTTAAATTATTTATTAAACAGAACCTTTGCCGAAAAGGTTACTATAATGTTAAAGATTATTTGGAAGACAAAACGGCTTGGAATTGAGCCGCTCACTCCATACAAAATATGGCTGTCCATGGTCCTCTGGTAAATTATTATACTTGACTGCTCTATTGGCGCATTTTTAGTATTTAAGATACATAATATGTAAAGTTGACATTTTTAATATTTTTTAAGAAAAATATTAAATTTATATTTGTTAATTTTCATTTTTTAATTTGTGAGTGCGAGTGCCATGTATGTTGGTTATACTCAGGACTATTTCTAATAGTCAATCCAGGAATTCCTGTACATTGTACTCGCACAGTTCTGGAAAATCAATGTCTGGACATTAAAAGAGGCCATAACCCATGAGTTTGTTTCGGCATTTCTTCTCATGGCTAGCCACGAAATGCCGAAAAAAGATAAATAAATGTAATCTAATTTTAGTATAAAATTATTGACATGTAAAAGTGATATTTATGATCCAATTTACAGAATAAATGATTTGATTTGATTTGATTTGATAAAAAATGCTATACAATAGCTTTACCGCGGCAGTCTCCGAGTGCCACTCGTCTTTTTTTTATTTCTATTTTTCTATTCTATTTCTATGTAATTTTATGTTGTCAAACAAAAATAAAGAGACCTATTTTGTTATTTCAGTTGATAATTTGAATTTTTTGCAATTTGTATCGATTCTACATTAGCCGAAGGAACTTCGTTCCTACCTGGTGTCCCACGACACACACCAATTTTTTTTTATCCTGACTTGGCAAAATGACTACGCTAAACCTGATGGTAAGTGTAGCGTAATCCAAGAATAGTGTCGACCAACGATAAACAATGTGTCCATCGTAGGTCGGCAAGATCATGCCGGCCTGCCAAAGGGCCAAGGGGATGGGGAAGGAAAAAGGGATGGAAAAAGGTTTAGGATCAGGGGGCAAGCCCCCTGGGGAGAACCGGATATACACTAGCTGACCCTGGAACGGGACCCACACAAGGTGGGCCACTATGGCAGGTTTTGGCACCAGTGTACGGTGGTCGCTATCCGGTCGACAAGTATCCTCCCACCAGCGAGAGTGAATATTTCCAGCCTTAAGTCTACATGTATCAAGGGTACTCAGCATATAATTCAAATATTTATATTATTTAATGGTTCAGTATTTAATTCAATTGCCAAATAAGGCTAGATACTCAAACTATTCATCTAAACTAGCATCTTTACATAGTATAAAATGGAGTCGCTTCCGCTGTCTTTTCACTTAGATCTTTTAAACTATTCAACGGATTTAATGCAGTATTCAGCAATGGAGTAATTCACGAGGAAGGTTTATATGTATATCACGCTATGACCCATGGGAGTATGGCAGTAACCTGCAGGTGAAACCGCACACACAAAATATTTAATTGAGATGCTCCCACTTTTAATCATGGCTCTATTTTCCGTATTATTTTTGTAGTACTATTCAATGTGTATAATTATTAATCTGGACCATATCGTAGAGATTAAATTCATTTGTTGATGACAGTTGTAGTTTCAGCTGCATGCTGCATTACATCACACCCTATGAATTTTACGGGCTTTGCATAATTTTTATAGTTCTACATTATAAATTTTGGAACGTAGTTCCTTATCGCGCGTTGCGAAAGGGGGCTAGACGGAAAAAATTGGTACGAAAAGTTGGCACGACATAATTCTCCGACCAAGAATAAATATAATATTAATTTGATATCTAGCACACAAAGTTAAAGTCGAAATTCCGTTAATAAAAGTAAAACTTATGACATATGGAAATGTAGACGTGGTTTGAAATTTGAATTTTTGATTATCGAACACGGCGCGGCGGTCCACCGTTTAGGCTGCGTTTAGACGACGCGAAAAATTTCGTGCGGCCGTTTACACGATCGCGCAGTCGCCGCGTGGTTGGAGCGTTGCGAAGTATTAAACATTATGGCTTAGTCAATAGAGTTTACATTAGTTTTTCGAGTGATTCGAGCGCGGCGGCCGCGCGGCCGCCGCGCGGCCACAACGCGGTGGGATTCCTTGTCATATAAATGCGCCCTTAGTAGCCAGTCACCAAATTACCTATCATAAAATATTTGAATGTTGGCTGCTTCCAGATTATACAGTGTCTAATATATAGTCTACGGGATGACTGTTTAATATTACGACTCACATCGAATGTTCTGGAACTCTCTAGAACGTTCGGTGTGACGTCACGTAGACTGTAAGACCGGCCGGTGCTCGCCGATTTACGGGCTGGGCGACGTAGCAGCCGGTGTGCTCCCTTCGGACCCTCCGTCCCCCCCGAGATCGAGATCATTTTAGTCAAGCCCGAGAGGTGGTCAAGCGCGAGCAGTCCATCGATCAACGGAAGGTTCGAGAGAAATCGAGAACCTTCCGGGTGACGTCACGCGCGCCGATTGACCAGCCAACGCTAGCCGACCTCCCTGGAGCTTCGAGAATTATGGAAGTACCAGGTGTTCAAACCCGTTCCCCCTACCCCCACCCAATTTGTCCTCACCCCCCCTCGGCCTAAATCGGTAATTTTTGAGGCTAGAGGGTCGTGCGACGGCTTGTCGCAATCGGCTTATTGAGCCCGACACTTTGGCCCCAATAAAAATAAATTTCGACCCCCCAGTAAGAAAGATCTGTAAAAATATCTCTAAAAATTCAAATATCTCAGAAACTACAATAGATAGACAAATAAAATTTTATTAAAATTCCTTCACTAATTAATCGAAAGGAACTTCGTTCCATCCGGGTGTCCCTTGACACCTCTCAAGTTTTTTTACTGCAAACATAACTAACATCTTGAGCTACTCAAATATTTGTTTTAGGATAATAATTTATTTCGACTTGGTTAATGTGTTATCTCAGTTGTGATATGACATCTTGGGGAAATATGATAGAGACGAATTGCCGAACAAACCCTATAACGTTTAAACAGCGAAGTTGTTTCATAATCTGATTTGCTAAATAAGTATTTTACTTAGATGGTAGGTTGACACTATTTCGTCACTAAGATATGGGATAATTTCTAAGCCTGCATATCTTCATTTTTAAAGCCAATTATAGTCCTTTTTTATCCTGGCTCGGCAAAGTGACTACGCCACACCTGATGGTCAATGTAACGCAATCCAGGAATAGTGTCGACCAACGACAAACAGTGCCTATCGTTGGTCGACAAGATCATGCCGGCCTTCGAATATTTTGCGTAGTTACCTTACTTTTCTTTATTACATCATAGTACCTGGGTACCTGGGTTTTTTTGACCGAGATTTGCTCGGGTGAAAATTTAAAAAAAAAAATAGTATTATTATTCGCCAATAGATGTCAGGAATTAAGTCTAACCTCAAAACAAACACTCATAATTAATTAATTAATTACTAATCTTAATCTAGATGACCCGGTGAACTTCGTATCACCTACATAATATATTTGTGTAAAATGTGGTCAAAACTTAATACAAATGTTTCATATATATTAAATGCAATTAAGTGAGGTACTGCACCATTGCACGTGAGGTAGCCCGTCGCACATTTAATTGACTTCGACGACCTAAGTCAGGTCATCTTCCACCTCCCCCCGGTGTCCTGTCCGTGTCCTGTCCCTGTCCTGTCCCTGTCGCTGTCGCTGTCCCTGTCCTGTCCCTGTCCTGTCTCTGTCCTGTCTCTGTCCTGTCCTGTCCCTGTCCTGTCCTTGTCGCTGTCCCTGTCGCTGTCCCTGTCGCTGTCTCTGTCCTGTCCCTGTCCTGTCCCTGTCCCTGTCCCTGTCCCTGTCCCTGTCCTGTCCCTGTCCCTGTTCTGTCCTGTCCCTGTCCCTGTCGCTGTCCCTGTCGATGTCTCTGTCCTGTCCCTGTCCTGTCCCTGTCCTGTCCCTGTCCTGTCCCTGTCCTGTCCCTGTCCCTGTCCTGTCCCTGTCCTGTCCCTGTCCCTGTCCTGTCCCTGTCCTGTCCTGTCCCTATCGCTCTCCCTGTCGCTGTCCCTGTCGCTGTCCCTGTCGCTGTCCCTGTCGCTGTCACTGTCGCTGTCGCTGTCGCTGTCGCTGTCGCTGTCGCTGTCGCTGTCGCTGTCGCTGTCGCTGTCGCTGTCGCTGTCGCTGTCGCTGTCGCTGTCGCTGTCGCTGTCGCTGTCGCTGTCGCTGTCGCTGTCGCTGTCGCTGTCGCTGTCGCTGTCGCTGTCGCTGTCGCTGTCGCTGTCGCTGTCGCTTCCTATACCTGTGCTTATAGATGTTTCACATCAAAAAGACATCAAGTGTTTCATACCCAGGAACAGTTTCTGTTGGAAAATTAAGTTGTCGTTTTTAGTGTTTTCCTTTACTTATTATTGGGACTTTAAGTTGATAAAACACGAATAAAATGTCATTTTCTAAAAATGATTCCTAGCTAGATCGATTTATCGCCCCCGAAACCCCCTATACACTAAATTTCATGAAAATCGTTGGAGCCGATTCCGAGATTCCAATTATATATATATACAAGAATTGCTCATTTAAAGATATAAGATATTAAAGATATAAGATAAGATGTAAACAACGTGCTACCAGCGCCTCCAATGGTGTATATTTTAACTATTTAAAGACATGATAACACAAATTTTGACGATGTCATGAAATAACTATGTGTTAAGTTGAATATAATTATGTTTGTGCTAGAAGCGTAGGTAGGTACCTAGTTATTATAATTCTTCTAAGCCTTGACTTGCCCAAATTGAAGCAGAACATTTTCTGCGAAAATCGGGTACATTACACATTACATTCGAGTGGTAGAGCCACGCTGTAAACAGTTTTGTCTACAGCATGAATGGGCTGGCTCGACCGGGTCGTTACCACTGTCTCACAGAAAACCGACGTAAAGTAGCGGCTTGCTGCTGCGTTTCGTACGGTGAGTGAGGTATCCGGAAGCCCAAATCCCCTCCCCTTCCCAATCCCTGATTATCCCTTTCCTTTAAGGTCGGCAACGCGCCCATGATTCTTTTGGTGATGGGCGTACATGGATTATGGAGATCACTTAACATCAGGTGACCCATTTGCTCGTTTGCCGGCCTATCTATACTAATAATAAAGCTGTAGAGTTTGATTAATGCGCTAATCTCAGGAACTACTGGTTCGAATTGAAAAATTCTTTTTGTGTTGGATAGTCCATTTATCGAGGAAGGCTTTAGGATATATAACATTACGCTGCGATCATTAGAAGCGAAGCATCAGTGAAAAATGTTGCAAAAACGGGGAAAATTATTCATATTTGAAGGCTTCCGTTGCTAAGCTACCCAAATAATATTATTTGAAGGCTTCCGTTGCTAAGCTACCCAAATCTATACTAATATTATAAAGCTGTAGAGTTTGATTGTTTGTTTGTTTGTTTGATCACGTGGGCGGAGCCGCGAGCAAAAGCTAGTACTATATAAAAAAAAACATTAGTCACATACGAGCACACCATCGGAGGGCTGAACAACAAGCCTCGGCGTCATCTCAATATGTAGATAATTCTACTATCAGTAATTAGAGCCTAAACAGTCACTGTGGCCGAAACCGGCTAAGAAGTCATCATCATCATCATCATCAATTATAATAATAGACCGTAAGATTAGCCGTAGTAGTATTGCTTTGGATTCCGGACATCATTCTAGGAGGCCACTATAACCTGTTCTCTTTAGTGGCTCGCCCCATAACAACAATATTATGAGCTGGGTTCCTGTGATTACCTGAGACATGCCATTGTATAGTTTTAATATTTGGTTAAATGTTTTACTGCGCCCTGCACGATGTGTTGTATGTCTCATGATGACCATAAACTTTTCTTTGTTTCTTCTTATATCGTCAAATGATGTCATATACAATAATTTGGTCAACTATTTCATGATTTGTGATAAATATTACGACCTGGTCACGACATATATTAATTAGCAAGTATCAAACAGATTAGTAAATGAGTGGATACCTTTTTTTGCCATGACTGTCATATCCGTTAAGGAATTTCATTTTTTTACCTCATAGTTCGTAATCAGATCTTAACCAGATTAATCCGGGATTTTTAGTTGAGTGGTAGAAACACACTGTAGACAGTTTTATGTACAGCATGAATGGGCCGGCTCGATCGGGTCGTTACCACTGTCTCACAGAAAACCGACGTAAAGTAGCGGCTTGCTGCTGCGTTTCGTACGGTTAGTGAGATATCCGGACGCCCAAATCCCCCTCCTATTCCCAATCCCTAGTTATCCCTTTCCTTTAAAGTTGGCAACGTGCCCATGATTCTTCTGGTGGTGGGCGTACATGGGCGGTGGAGATCACTTACCATCAGGTGACCCACTTGCTCGATCAATCTATACTATAAAAAGGACCACATCGCAGCTAGAACCTACCGAATTTCTCATTCCTCCAACAAAATGAGTCCTGCTTTTTTTTAATCGAAGTACGGGTTGAATACAGAACCTTCTTTTTAAATCGGTCAGAGTCTCAGGGTACAATAATGTGATGTAATTACGCATATTAACCATATCTGTTATTTTAAAAGTCAATGTCAATAAACGGTTAAATGTAATTACCAAGTCATTTAGCAAGTCATTCAGCTACTAAAAAACGGTCAAGTGCGATTAGAACTGCAGCCTTGAGTCTTCCATGTGCAAAATGTTTTTATACCATATTGATACCTATTTTTATGGTTCGGAGATAAACTTGCTATACATTTGGTAGTTTGTTTTTGTAATAATTCTATACGGATCAGATAAGTGAGTTTGTGAGTATAAAAATATATTATAATCGTATGTTTTTTTTGTATTTGATTGAATGACGAGACGAGCACGGCGCTCGCCTGATGGTAAGCGCCTGCCCATAAACAGAAGCAACACCACACAGAACGTTGAATTACAAAGCACACAACATAAGATGTTAAGTCTTATAATGCCCAATAATTTCACTGGATTCAATGTCTTTCAAACCGAAACCCAACAGTGCTTACACAGTTGCTTGGCGGCAGAAATAGCCAAGCGGTGGTACCCACCCAGACGGCCTCTCGCATACGAGGGACCTACCCCCTTGTATGGACCTTGTATTATAGATATATTTCCAAAAATTAGTGATACTCATGTTAAAACACTAGAAATAAAAATAAACTAGTAAGTCATAAACCTAGGTCGATGTTTTTTCTGTTTTGTAATTCAAATTTTCGTCTACTTTCTTCTTTTACTCAATACCTATTGATGGAAACTTTGTTGGATTAAGAGCAAAAAATATTACATGTACTCTTGGTTATAATTTTTCTGTATGTTTCCCAAATAAATAAATAAACGACTCCATAAAATCAGCAACTCTTTTTTAAAGGGCTTTTTTACGCTTTTACAATAAACTTCCAAATGACATTCAGGAACTTGATATCATGCAATTTAAAGCTACTATTAAGCGAAAGTTATGCAATAAAGCCTATTATAAATTTTCAGAATATTTAGAAGATATAAAGGCTTGGGAAGCTTATCATTATAATTGTACAAAATAATTTTAAAAGTAGGTTTCTTTTTTATCCTGGCTCGGCAAAGTGACACACCTATAGGTAAGTGTAGCGCAATCCAGGAATAGTGTCGACCAACGACAAACAATGTGTCCATCGTAGGTCGGCAAGATCATGCCGGCCTGCCTAACTGCTTCTTCACACTTCGTTTAAAGGACCCTATATACTAGACATACATTAGAGCATAGACTACTTTTATCCCAGAAAAAAGACATTCGACCGGGCGGAGCCGCGGGTAACAGCTGGAATTTAAAATTAATTTCAACTTGATACTTACCTGTTTCTGAGAAAAATAGTCTAGACAAATGTCCATCTGTCTATCCAGACAGATAGCCGGACAGACTGACAGACAACAAAGTGAGTTTTTCTTTTGATATAAGGAACCCTAATAACAAATATGTAGTTATTAAAATGCATTGTCATTCAAATAACTATGTATAAATTATGTGATAAATAATAAAATAACTAAGATAATTTGTAAAATAATAACCGTAATTATTATTACATCCGTAAATTTTGCCGATTCATTTACTTAATTAGTTAGGTCATAAGTTTACGACAGACTTGATTATAGCGTTTTTTTTATCGTGGTTAGCGACTACGGCACATCTGATGGTAAGTGTAGCGCAATCCAGGAATAGTGTCGACCAACGACAATCTATCGTAGGACCGCAAGATCATGCCGGCCTGCCTAACTGCTTCTTCAAACACCGTTTTAAGGACCCCATATTATAGGAAGGAGGGAACATGTGTGCCGGCAAACTGTTCCATAGCTTAATGAATTAACAGAAATAGGATTTAGCGAACTTTTTAGTTCGAGCCGAGATGGAAGAGACCAACAAGCTGTGACTCCGTAAGGCAGCACGCGTGGTTCTGTTAAGGAAAGGTGAGGATGGGATAATTCACAAGGTGGTAGGTCCCTCGTATGCGAAAGGCCGGGTGGGTTGGTACCACCGCTTTGTCTATTTCAACCGTCAAGCAACAGCGTGTAAGCCCTGTTGTGTTTCGATTTGAAGGACATTGAAACCAGTTAAATTACTGGGCATTATGAGACTTAACATCATATGTCTCGGAGTGACGAGCGCAGTTCAGTGCCATGCAGTGCTCGGTAATTCAAAGTTCTGTGTGGTGTTGCTTCTGTTTATGGGCAGGCGTGGCGCTTACCACCAGGCGAGCGCTTTGCTCATCTCATAACAATTAAATAAAATAATAATATACGCTTTTTAACAGATGTTACAGAAAGATTTGGTTATGGTTTTCAAGAACGGCCGCCTGCCTGACATTGACCAATTTAGGAAGATTATATAATGTAACTAGCTTTTGCTCGCGGCTCCGCCCGCGTGATCGAACAAACAAACAAACAATCAAACTCTACAGCTTTATAATATTAGTATAGATTTGGGTAGCTTAGCAACGGAAGCCTTCAAATAATATTATTTGGGTAGCTTAGCAACGGAAGCCTTCAAATATGAATAATTTTCCCCGTTTTTGCAATATTTTTCACTGATGCTTCGCTTCTAATGGTCGCAGCGTAATGTTATATAGCCTTAAGCATTCCTCGATAAATGGACTATCCAACACAAAAAGAATTTTTCAATTCGAACCAGTAGTTCCTGAGATTAGCGCGTTCAAAAAAACAAACAAACAAACAAACAAACAAACAATCAAACAATCAAACAATCAAACTCTACAGCTTTATTATATCTATTAATATTCAAGAAGTTTATCACATTATCGCGTTAAATATTTTTGGTAGCAAAAAGTCAAAGATATTATTACATAACAATTCGTAATTCCAAGGCCATTCCGATCATTTGGTTTTACGAGTAGTCTCAGATAAGATTTAACGCTCGTATTCATATTAACATAATCTCAGGATATAAAAATGTTAATTATCTATTTTTGTGGCCATCTTACACAAAAAACTCGTTATAACTATGTTTAAGTATAACAAATAACACTCAAGTGAACTCTTTACTAAGTGTCGTTTTCTGTATACGTGATTGGTCCGTTTAGACTTAGCGCCAAAAATGGGCCAATCACGTGAATTGAAATTGTCACTATGCTTTCGTATATAAACGTCTGAGGTCAAATGGAAGCGTCTATTTAGGAACAATAAATTAACTACGTTCCATTACTTAAACATAATAACTGCTATTTTGTGTGTGAAAAGGTCGCAACAATAGATAAATAACATTTTAATATATTGAGATTAAGTTGATATGAAATGGAATTTAAAGAAGATTTGCATAAAAACCAATTGCCAAAACCAAAACCAAACCAAAAGCCCGTGCTTGAGCATTTTCTACTATAGTAGTTTTTTCATATTTTGGAAACTGCGAAGGCTTAACGCGTGGATCCGATATTAGACAATCCTATAATAAACAATACCAGATTTAGAATTTAACGTAGGCCTTTATACGTAAATTAACCTTTACATAGTACCTATAAAAAGAAGTCGCCTCCGCTGTCTATTCGCTTAAATCTTTTAAACAATTCAACAGATTTTAATGCAGTTTTCAGCAACAGATAGGGTAATTCATGAGAAAGGTTTAAATGTATATCACACTATGACCCATAGGAGCAGGGCAGTAACATGTAATGCGCATTTCTTGTATAGCTATTAGTAAGTAGTTTTATCAAAATAGCCTTGTACGGTAATATTAACATCCAGATGGCAGCTAGAATAAGATACAATTTATAGAAATCTAGCGACCCTAGCCGGCTTCGCACGGGTAAAATTATGTTTGTTACGACATCACATTACAAATCTTTGAATTTTTCGGCTTTTCTGTACTATAATATGTATGAATTATACATATTAACCTTCCTTATGAATCACTCGTCTTTTGGTGATGTGGTAGGATATTCATATCCGCTCGTATAGCGACCACCATACATAACTTGATGGTTGGTTGGGGTGGGTATAGGGGTACATCCTTGTATCCCTGTGCCTGCATTGGTCATCCACCTGTCTTATCGCAGGCCCCTCGATTTGCTTCTTCCCTATCCGAAAAGGGAAGAAGCATTTATACAGGCCGGCATGACTCTGGTGACCACCGATAAGCTCATTGTTGTCGGTGGTTGCTAGTTTTTTGGACTGCACTACGCAAACCATCAGGTGTTGTGCAGTCACTTTGCGGATCGTATTTGAAAAAATCTTAATGCATACTAAAGAAGAGAGAAAATTAATCTATATCGTAATCCAGATCATGGTCTACCTGTGTGCTAAATTTCGTACAAAACCGTTCAGCCGTTACGGCGTGATTGACTAACAAACATGCTAACTCACGAACGCATAAACACCCAAACTTTCTCATTAAATTTCATAATAGTAGTAAGATAGCAGCGATAGCGGGGAGCGGTATGGACTGTCGACACGACAGTCGCCGGTTCGAAACCAGCCCCGTGAGCATACACCACTGACTTTTCTAAGTTACGTGTATATTAATTGTTAATTATCGCTTGCTATAACGGTGAAGGAAACATCGTGAGGAAACCTGCATACCTGAGTACTCGATAAGATTTTTCGAAGGTATGTGAAGTCTGCCAACCCGCTTTAGGCCAGCGTGGTGGACTAAAAAAAGTAAGATTACAGGTAATGACATTCGTATGCAAAATGTGACCTTGAGACATGGCCAAGGTGAGAACTATCCGCAAGTACAACACACGCACGAAGTACATTATGTATTTTGTTTGTATTTAAATAATAAATGTTATCTGTATCACGTAGCGTTTGAATGGACATAATGAAATAAACCATGATATAAATTATTTTGTTATTAAGAATTAGCGTTACGTCACGTACTCACGTTGGGTCATATTTATTTTTTATAGCATAGGCCGGCAAACGAGCAAGTGGGTCACCTAATGGTAAGTGATCTCCACCGGCCATGTACCCACCACCAGAAGAGTCATGGGCGCGTTGCCGACCTTAAAGGAAAGGGATAATTAGGGATTGGGAAGGGGAGAGGATTTGGGCTTCCGAATATCTCAATCACCGTACGAAACGCAGCAGCAAGCTGCTACGTTACGTCTGTGAGACAGTGGTAACGACGCGGTCGAGCCGGCCCATTCATGCTGTAGGCAAAACTGTCTACAGCGTGGCTCTACCACTCAAAATATGTTTTGAACCCTGTTGCAGCCACTACCTAAAATAAAACAGATTACAAAAAACTCAGTCTATAAATAAAAATAACAAATTTTGTGTCAGTGTTATGAGAATTTATTGGCCATTCTGAAAATTAGTTAGATATTTTTATTTTCAGTATTTTCTGTCGATTTTATTTTTGTAAATATTTTTTTTTCAAAATGTTTAGTGATTCGTCAAGATCGGTGCTTAAATGACAATTTTAAGTCTTTCATCCCCTTAGGAGTGCACATTCTTATAAATGATGCCAATTCTAAGATTTAGAAGCCAGTGAAATTAGTTTCTATTATGAGACTTAACATCTTATGTCTCGATGTCTGGGTGGCGAGCGCAGTTCAGTGCCATGCAGTGCTTTGTAATTCAAAGTTATGTGTGGTGTTGCTTCTATTTATGGGCAGGCGTTACGCGCTTACCATCAGGCGAGCACCTTGCTCAATCAAATAAAAAAAAAAAATGGGTGCGTGTACTTATGTACGCGCGTGAGAAGTTATACTTCTTTGGAATCATTAAATAACCAATAATAAGTATTTAACATTAATAATTTAATAATATTTAGTGTTAATTATATTAAATAAAAGTATTTTAATTTATATCAACATATCCACTCCACATGATAGAAGTACATTCTACTCTCTTCACGTTTATGCGAGCCTGGTACTTGTTCCGAATAAGAAAAAAACCTAAAGAGTTTTTCTTTGTCCAAATCGTCATTTGTTTATTAATTACGGCTACTCGCCATGAAAAATGGACATTCTACTCTCTTCGCGTTTATGCGAACCTGGTACTTTTTTTACGGCACCATGTTCCAAATTATAAAATAAAAACCGCATCTATATATAATTATATATATATATATATATTTATATTTATTTATTTATATTTATTTATTTATTTTTTTATTTCACTCATCATTTTTTCATAACGCGCCTAACTTCATACTGCTGGCATAATGTATAACAGATGCCATTAAAAAAAAAAAAAAAAAAAAAAAAAAACTTCATACTGCTCTCACGCGCCTAACTTCATACTGTTAATTTTTTCTGTTAATTTTTTGTGTCACAGGTGCGCGCGCATCTTAAAATTTCACTCTCATCATTTTTTCATAACGCGCCTAAAGAAGTATAACTTCAAAAAATATGTAAGCGTCGAAGTTCTTTCTTAGTTTTTCGCCCGTAACAACTGTTAGTTACAAACGTGACATGTGACAGACACGTAACACGTGACAAAATTAAACTAACAAGTTTAGCTTATGAGTTTTGTTTGAAACGCTTTTTTGTCTGACATCTATTTCCATTCCAGACATCCGCCAAAAAAAGCCGCCTGCAACTAGCAAGACATTCGCATGTTCATCACAATAAAAAAACTAATATATACGCGTCAAACTCGAGTCTCCGTTTTTTCCTCAGTAAAAAAATGTAGTTGAAATCCACGTATGTGTGTTTATTTGTACGCTCAGCTCTTTTAAACAATGCAACGGATTTTGATATGATTTTTAACCGTCGAAACAAACGAAGGAGGTTGTCAATTCGAGACGTGTATTTTATTATTGTTAGACCACGCATAACTTTTTACAGAGTAGACCAATTTTGATAATTCTTTTTTAATGAATAGGGTATACTCCGAAGTTCACTATCATTGAAATAAGTAGTATCACCCGTCGAGCCGTCCAGTTCAACCGTAGACAACCAAAAATTTATTTGCCAATCTTATCGGGAGTAAAAAAAATCGCTGTTGAGTAAAATAAGCCTTTTATCAAGACACGTCTGTGACGGCAATGCCATTCGATAAGTGCCTGATTATATAAGAACATTATTATGTCTAGTTATTCATTCATATGAAGACTTGCTATCACCAAGGTCAATGATTTTGTATTTAACTGCTGTGCCTCGCGGTTTCACCCACGCGCATGTATTGCGCCACTCCGATTGATTAAAGCGTGAGATGTAAACATATTTTTAACAAAAAAAAAGGAGTGTGTGTGTGCAATTCACACACGCCAGAAGTGAAACTTCACAAAAGTAGCCTACAAGAGAATGAGATAAAAATAGAGTATCAGTGGTATTAGGATAATTAAAAGGTTTATTATTTTTATAATACTTTTACCAAGTTTAAAAATTATTTAAAATTTTAATGCGAATTATTACATTTCATATATTTACATACTTGAGATCTTGTTTCTTTCCAACCTCTTTAGTGACGCCTTTTTCGTTTCATCGAATTTTCAAATCACAACGATTCTAAAGAAGTTTCACTTCAAAAAAATTAATTTTAATAAAGACCATGTACATACTGTACTTTTTATTTTAAAAGGAATACTGGACATGGTTTTCATTATAATTCCATGTTCTTTGTTGTTACCTTTGTTGCCATATTTATTAATTTTTTTTAAAGAGAAATTAAGCAAATTGTTGGTAAGTGATTATATGGGGTGTTTTGATGTTGACAATTAAGAGAAGGGTGAAGTTTGCGAAAATATTTTTACTCCGACTATTTTAGTGATTCACATTTTTACAATTTCTTAAACTTAACAGTTGTAATAAAGTTTCTAGAAACATATTTCCATATTAAATAAATAGCAAAACTAGTCAATAACACTATTGATAATAAAGTACCTAATAATATTGATATTAATTCTATTTCATAGTACTGAGCCCAGGTTAAATTGGCAGCTGCGGATTTGAGGTGCTTAGCTCCTTTGTGCCTGATGACATGTTCTGCCCACCACACTGCTCGGTCTAAAGGACGTTGTGGCTGATCATTCATCAGATCCCGGAGACGGATGATGTTCTGACGGTAGCTGGAATAAGATCATTTTTACAGCAAATAGAAAGAGACTGACACCTGATGGTAAAGTGATTAATGTCGTCCACACTAATATTATAAAGAGGAAAGATTTGTATAAACGACGAATAAACTTAAAAACTACTGGACCAATTTCAATAATTCTTTTGTCGTTAGAAAGCTACATTATCACAGAGTAACAACTACTTTTTATCAGAAAGCAGATCATGCGGGTGGAGCTGCGAGGAAAAGCTAGTCTAAATTAAGAGTAATTTTGGTTGTGTAACGGCGTACGGCTTACGAGTAAAGGAAAGGGATTGATATCAGGGTTGTAGGGCCTCCAGTAATCAAAGACCCTTAAAAAATACATATTTTGAGGTATAAGTATAGAAATTGGTACTATTAAATTTTACTTTTTATGAATAACTTTTGTAGTTTATGGATATCTTACCTGTCATCACTCACGATAGTTTTGATAGCATTCATAAAGTTCGCTTCTGTAATGGTTTCCATATCAAGCCTGAGACCAATTTTATGTAGAACGTAATTTTCCACGTTGTACCACTGATCACCAAGCATGGGTATCCCTATTAGAGGTACTCCAGCGGTAATAGCTTCATCTGTAGATTGCAGACCTCCTTGTGTTATGAATAATTTCACTTTCGGATGTCCTGTAACAATTATTATTAATATATTTTTATAGCTGTATGCTGGAAATCTTCCAAGTTTATCATCGGAGAGTCAGTGACCAACGAATGTGGACAACAAATCAGAAAGATCATGTGTACGTTGACGATATAGAAAAAGCAATGGAAATTGGATGACCTGATGATTGTTTGAGCTTCACGTTGATATACTCGTATCAGCTTGGTTGATCTGGTCTATTCCTGCTGTAGACAATCTTTGCTATATGTTAGTGGTACCACTACTATCACTATCAATATTTAATAATTTGCGCACATTTTGACCCAACAACCTATATCTAAGTCATCATCATCATCAGCCACAAGACGTCCACTGCTGAACATAGGCCTCCCCCAAAGATTTGGAAGCGGCCTGCATCCAGCGACTTCCTGCGACCTTTATCAGGTCGTCTGTCCACCTTGTAGGTGGACGTCCAACGCTGCGCTTGCTAGTACATGTATATCTATATACTTATAATAAATCTGTAGAAGTGTAAATTCTGTACATTGAAAATATCAAAAAAATAAATGGCATAATGTTACGATAGACCGATATCGAACCCAAAAATGTGATTAATTATTTTTTGTTTGTCTGTTTGTTTCGGCATCACGCAAAAACTATCGCTTCGCTTACGATGAAACTTGGTATAATTATTCTTTAACATCCTAGGCACTACGGCAATTGATGTCGTACGGTGACTATCTGTCGTTACCATTATCTTTGTGAGCATTCATTGCAATGAACGTCAGCTACGCTATCGGTTATCCTGCTAAACAGGTACCAAAGTAGAAATCTACTACAAAAAACTTACAGAACGCAAAGAGCAAAGATATCATACACTATTAATACCGGTATGCTCGATAGATAATGTTCTACACAAATAGTGCTTTACACAAAAAAACTCATTCATAAGTCATCCACGAGAACAAAGTCGCGGGCACAGCTTGTAATATAATAATACTTGCTCTGTATTATACACGGCCTACTGCTGGGCATAGGCTTCCGCTTCTGAATGAGAGGGTTTGGGCTATAGTTTATCACGCGGTCCAACACCCGCTTAGTCTTATGCGGGTTAGCAAAAATATCTTCGAAAATCATGTGGAGAATTTCTCAGGTATGCAGGTTTCACTAGGATAATTCCTCCAGCGGTAAAGCATGCGAAAATTGACTGTTAATAGATACATAACTCGGAAGAGTTAAAGGCGCATGCTCTTGGGGCCGATTTCGAATCTGCGCATTTCGTCTCAACAGTACGTTCCAGTGCCCACTGAGATAGCTGCACTAAGATTGAGGTAATATACAATTTATAAGGAATTACGATATAATTCAGAGCTGAATTGAACCCAGTACCACAACAGTTTTGCAGCTTTAGTACACTGCTATTAGACTATTGAGGTAAAACCGGCTGACCCCAGAATGTGACTGACCGGAAGAGCCACTTTAGCGCGTTATTCACCAGTGTACGGTAGTCGCTTTCCAGTCGGATACAAATATGTATCCACCTATGAGCATACCTACTCACATACATAAGCACGTATACGAGAAAAATCTTCATCTACTTACTAAGCAAATCAGACTGCGGCATCCATTTCTCTATTCTGATGTTCTTCGACCTCCCAGGCAGTTCATCTTTGTCGTATTTCCACAGCACATCGTAAGGCAACTTAGAGAACACATTCACCAGGGTTTGAATCCGCTCCGGTGGCAGCATAGATGGCATCACGTTTGTGCCGAAGCTTATGTAGATCACGCCGTTCTTAGATGAGTCTAGGTACGTCTTTAGATCCTAAAACAATGTATGGATATTAAATATGGAAAATTTGTTTGTACCACTTACTAAAAATTGAAACGGATACTGTAAGTACATCAATCTGTATGAGCACCAAGAGTAAAAAAAATGCTGCGGACACGATAATGGATTGTACCACCAGGACCTCGGGTAATACCGAATAATCTAAAATAACATTAACGAGTTGATTGGCACTGGCATCAAATTCTGGTAAAGACCTTTCTCTCATCGACTAACATCGTACATATTATGTAATAAATTAATGTTATTTGTTGCTTTTCAATATTAATTTAAAAAAAATTAACATCGGCGATTTTTGGTTTTATAATTTATGTTTTTTAAGCTATTGTATAGATTTTATTGCGGGCCTTGAGCGGCGAAACCGAATCCAGAAATTCCGTAACGAAAAAACCTAACACCCCCCTCCGGCTAGCCAGCGTTAGCTGACCTCCCTGGAACATTGATAATTTCGAAGTCCCAGGTGGCGTCACACAGTGACCAGTCAGCTTGGACCGGACTTTGACACGACTCTGACACGACTCTGACGCGACTCTGACGCGACTCTGACGCGACTCTGACGCGACTCTGACGCGACTTTGATCCGACTTGACCGGACTTTGACCTGACTTTGACCCGACCTTGACCCGACTTTGACCCGACCTTGACCCACAAAATTAAAATTAAAAACAAAGGAAAAAATACTATATACTAAATAAGTTGATAAAAAATGCTATATAATAGCTTTACCGCGGCAGTCTCCGAGTGCCACACGTCTTTTTTTATTATTATACTAGCACTACAGAGTAATATATAATAGTATACCTGATGTTAAGTCAACTTTACTTATAATGCCTTCCTTATAGTTCCGAAACGAGTCATTTTTCCGCACTATGAAAAGTAATAAACTTTGCATGGTTGGTGCGCATGATATTTAAATAGTATTATTGAAATAATATTAATACTATTTTTTAGATCATTTACTCACATTCCAACGCTATTCTTTAATTTTTATTTCAAATAGCAATTTAATATTGTACTAGAAAGGTTACCTTAGGGAGTTCTTTTTCTGGTTTTTGATGAATCCCTCCCATATATACAACATTCGGTGGCACTGGACGGTTGTTGTCCCAAATAGGATGGACGTTCAAAAACAACATCTCCATATTCTTGATCGACTCGGTTATTGAAGGTGTATCAGGTCCGAAAAGATTTCTCAGCAGATTATTTTCTCTCTCAACAATACTATCAAATAAATATTCAAAGTAGTAATGATTGTAGAGTTCCGTAATTTTCTCCCATAATGTTAGTTGATATAGTTTTTGACGCAGCATTCCTGGGTAGAGTATTGGGTGGTTAGGAGCCCCTGATGCTTCATATACCCCAAATATACCAGCCATTGAACTTACGAATATAGTTGGGGCTTTTATGACATCCGATAACACCCAAGCATGACGAAAACAATTTTCTATTAGTATCAGATCGAACGTGCCATTTTGATTTTTTATTATATCTTGCACTTCTTCATTACGAATTTGCTGTTCAAATATAGTACCCATCACACTGAATATTGTATTCATTTGGGAAAATATATCATCTTTCTTCCCTGCTGGAGTGCGTTGAAGATTTTCCCTCCAGATTTTATAAGAAATATCATGGACATCTATCTCTTTTAAGTTAGCTGGCGTTTGTCCCTTCGGAAAGGCAGGATCTGTAGTCACCACTACCACTTCGTGGCCTCGCCTCAATAGCTCTTGAGTCAGAGGTCTGAATGCCACTTGATGACTTATGGAAGGAGTCGGGAAGACACCGAGTATTTTTGCCGCATCATTCACAGGCAATACGGCAATAATAATCAATAAGAAATAAAACATATTACTATTTACAATCCTATCACACGTGCAACTCACTCAAATAACGTCCAGTTAATAAAACTAGTTTTAATCGTCGCGTAAATATAGTAAAGGTCATGTTTACGTTTTGATATCATATCTTGACTCGTCTGAAAAGTACTATCTCATTGCGTGAACTTATTTATAGTATATTTGAGTTGATTCCTATAACAATAATGGCTTTTTATGGACTGATAAAACCAGAGACTTATTATCTGATTATTTCAAACTTTTTGTTAATTTGATAAAGTTCTCAATCGTGAAAGATCAAAACTTTGATATTTATTCACTGGTTATGACGATTACCACTAAAGTTTTGAATTATTCTTTCACTTATGAGTAGTAGAGCCACGTTGTAGTCAGTTTTGTCTACAGCTTTAATGGGCCGACTCAACCAAGTCGTTACCACTGTCTCACAGAAAACCGACGTAAAGTATCAGCTTGCTCCTGTGCTTCTTACGATGAGCGAGATATCTGGAGATTGCCAATTCCTTAACTATCCTTTTCTTTTAAGGCCGGCAAGTGGCCTATGATTCTTTTCATATTATGGGCGTACATGAGCAGTGAATATCACTTACCATCCGGTGCCCATTGTGATCCTGCATGCATGAACTTGATAATATTATGTTTAGTCATTTAATGATAACAAGACTCTTACTATCGGAGTGGAAATATATTTATAGTTGACTTATCACTTTTAGTTTAGTGGTAGCATACATGTGGTAGTGTAGTGATTTGAACGTGATAAAACTGGGCTGAAGCAGCAATAGGTCAGCGTGGATTGGTATGTACTGCACAGCATCATTCCACTGCTACCGTGTCTTTTAAATCCGGATCTACAATACTTACATACTCATCCTTAGCAGTAGAAATGGTTAAAGTTACGTGGTACACTACATCGACGGACTTTGATATAAGAGAGCTACTACACCAAACGACAGAAATCGCAAATTCGAAACCAACCGTTTTAACGATGAATGAAATAACTTGTGGACCTACCTGCTTATACCTGAGAAGTTCTCCATAAGAATTTGTGAAGTGTGAAGTCTCAACCCTTACTGGGCCAGCGTGGTGGACTAAGACATAACCCCTCTCGTTATTAGAGTACATACGCCATTAGAGTGAGCACGTGCCCAACAGTGGGATAGTATATTACAGGACTGATATTATAATAATCTGGGTCGATAGTCTTTATCAGTTTCCTTAATGCGAGTTTTTCGCTACTTGTCACGTCATTTGTATTCACGTACATATTCATACAGATCCGCAAAGCTCCCGTAGTGGATGGAATCATATATGAAAAATAAATATAAATCGATAGGTATATGTGATTTAAATCTTGATAGTTGTTCTTTCTTGAGCCTATTTTACAATATGTTTTGTTTTTACTGCTGATCTTGGAACGCGATCTAAACAAAGTGTGTGGGTCACTATGGCAGGTTTTAACACCATGTGTACGGTTGTCTGCTGTGACAGCTAACTTAGAAAGTATCAATTATGTTTCTCTGCGTTCATTAACAGCATGTTAATTTTATATTTTGCTGCTTAATATTTTATTCTACAAATAACTTTTATCTGTACATTGTAAGTATTGTAGTGTTCCTAATATAATTAAAAACCTTTTAAAGCAGACGATACCAATCTCGATACAAATTAATTAAATAAAAATCATTGAAGACTTCCGCCATGCTTAGATATCGGCCACGTGATAAATCAGTATCATGTATATTTTGAATGAGTGACTGAGTTTAAATGGTCATGGTCATTTATCGGCTCACGTTCAAACTTAAGGCGCAGATGCGGTGATTTGTGGATATTCCATTATTTATGATCCTTAATTTGCGTAGATTTTCCAGAATTCAAACAGGCGTGGAACAATTTTAAAACCTTTGTTAAATTATTTTATATTCTTTAAAAAGTAAGCGAACAGACAACTAGTCACCTGATAGTAAGTGATTATCCTGGGCATTTCGGTGTAGACAATTAAGGAAAGGTATGGAGATTGGGAGAATATTTGTACTCCGACAAATTTATTGATAATTTATTTATTTAATAACAATTTTGTAATACGAAATCACACTTTTACAATATCTTAAACTTAATAGTTGTAATAAAGTTCCTAGAAACATATTTCCATATTGAGTAAATAGCAAAACTAGTCAGTAACACTATTGACAATAAACTGCCTAATAATATTGATATTAATTCTATTTCATAGTACTGAGCCCAAGTTAAATTGGCTGCTGCGGATTTGAGGTGCTTTGCTCCTTTGTGCCTGATGACATGTTCTGCCCACCACACTGCTCGGTCTAAAGGACGTTGTGGCTGATCATTCATCAGATCCCGGAGACGGATGATGTTCTGACGGTAGCTGGAATAAGATCATTTTTACAGCAAATAGAACGAGACTCACCTGGTAGGACGTGATTAATGCCGTCCGTCTAAAATAAGAGGAATTTTAGTTTTGTTGTCGGCTTACAAGTAAGTAAAATAAAGGGGATTGATATAGTGGTTGTTGTGCCTCCAAATTAATTATCAAAGACCATTAGAAATAATCCTGCTATCAAATTTAACTTTTTATGGATATGTTTTCTGGCTTAGGAATACCTTACCTGTCATCGCTCACGATAGTTTTAATAGCATTCATTAAATTTTCTTCTGTGATGGATTCCATATCAAGCCTGAGACCAATTTTATGTAGAACGTAATGATCCACGTTGTACCACTGATCACCAAATATGGGTACTCCTATTAGAGGTACTCCAGCAGTAATAGCTTCATCTGTAGATTGCAGGCCTCCTTGTGTAATGAACAATTTCAGTTTTGGATGTCCTGTAACAATAATTATTAATATACTTTTATAACTGAAGGTCGGAAATCTTCAAAGTGTATCATCGGAGTGTCAGTGTCCAACGAATATTGACAATAAGCCAGACAAATCACGTGTGCGCTGCCGATATAGAGAAAGGAATGGAAATTGCGCGAAACCTGACGGTTGTTTGAGCTTCACGTCGATATACTCGTATGAACTTGGTCGAGCTGGCCTATTAACGTTGTAGACAATCTTTGCTATATGTTATTATCAACCGTCTTCTAAAAAGGAGGAGGTTTGGCAAGTTTTTGTTTCTCCGGCAATTGTGGACCTATTTGACGGAAAAAAATCATTCCATAGAGTTTAACTGCAATGTTCCCTGCGAAGTCCCTTAAAAATTTGGTTGAGATGACGGAGTGCGAAATAAAAATACGAAACTCCTTAACGGACAACAGCTCAGTCGTCGCGATTATGTTATTGAGTTGGAATTTACATACCGTAGCTGTACTTAACACTGAAAAACGAAAATAAATAAGTTTTAACAAAACTTAAAGACCGACCAAAAAATATCACTCAAAGTCAAAAATACAATTCCATTTGATTGGCACCGACTCCAAAGAGAACTAGGAATTGTTATTTTTGAATTTACGACACTTTGAAAACAATTTTCATCTACTTACTCAGTAAATCAGACTGCGGAAACCATTTCCCTATTCTGATGTTCTTCGACCTCCCAGGCAGTTCATCTTTGTCGTATTTCCACAGTATATCGTAAGGCAACTTAGAGAACACATTCACCAGGATTTGAATACGCTCCCGTGGCAGTATAGATGGCGTCACGTTTGTGCCGAAGCTTATGTAGATCACGCCGTTCTTAGATGAGTCTAGGTACCTCTTTAGATCCTAAAACCAAGTATGGATATTAAATATGGAAAATCGGAAACGACTATACCGTCGTATACCGTACTAACAGAAGTAATAAATTTTGCATGGCTGTTTTTTTATCCGAGCACGGTAAAGTAACCGCACTACACCTGATAAGCGTAGTGCAGTCCAAAAAATCAGCGACCATCGAGAAACAATGAGTTTATCGGTGGTCACCAGAGTCATGCTGGGCTGTATAAATGCTTCTTCCCTCTTTGGAGAGGAAAGAAGCAAATCGAGGGGCCTGCCACAGCACAGGCGGATGACCGATGCACGTACAGTAATATAAGGATATATTCGCCCCAACCAACCATCAAGTCATGTCGCAAGCCCCTCGGAAGAACCGGATATCCACTGGCTGATCTTGAAACGCGATCCACATAAGGCGTGGCGATCACTATGGCAGGTTTTAACACCATGTGTACGGTGGTCGCTATCCGGGCGGATATAAATATCCTACCACTAGCTAATGTGCGCATATTAAGTAAATTATGTAATTAACATTAACTTATTTTGTTTAGATCAGTTAGTCATATTCCATCACTATTCTTTAATTTTTAATTCAAATAGTATATATTCATAAAGTAATTTAATATTATACTTGCAAGGTTACCTTAGGCAGTTCTTTTTCTGGTTTTTGATGAATCCCTCCCATATATACAACATTCGGTGGCACTGGACGGTTGTCGTCCCAAATAGGATGCACGTTCAAAAACAACATCTCCATATTCTTAAGCGATTCGGTCACTGAAGGTGTATCAGGTCCGAAAAGTTTTGTCATCAGTTCATTTTCTCTCTCAATAAAACTACCAAAGAAATATTCAAAGTAGTAATGATTGTAGAGTTCCGTAATTTTCTCCCAAAATGTTAGGTTATATAATTTTTGACGCAGCGACACGGGGTAGAGTAGTGGGTGGTTAGGAGCCCCTGATGCTTCATATACCCCATAGAGACCACCAAGGGAACTTACGAATATAGCTGGGGCTTTTATGACATGCGACAACACCCAAGCATGACGATAACAATTTTCTATTAGTATCAGGTCGAACGTGCCAGTTTGATTTTTTATTATATCTTGCACTTCTTCATTACGAATTTGCTGTTCAAATATAGTACCCATCAAACTGAATATTGTATTCATTTGAGAAAATATATCATCTTTCTTCCCTGCTGGAGTGCGTTCTCGATGTTCCGTCCACATTTTGTAAGAAATGTCGTGGATATCTATCTCTTTTAAGTTAGCTGGTGTTTGTCCTTTCTGGAAGGCAGGATCTGTAGTCACTACGATGACTTCGTGTCCACGCTTCGCTAGCTCTTGAGTCAGAGGTCTGAATGCCACTTGATGACTTATGGAAGGAGTCGGGAAGAAACCAAGTATTTTTGCTGCATTGTTCACAGGTAATACGGCAATAATAGTTAGTATGAAATAGAACATTTTACTATTTACGATCCTATAATACGTGCAACTCAAGCACATCACTTCTAGTTATAATAAAAATTGCATCCATTGTCGCGTAAATATAATGAAGCTAATGTTTACATTTTGATATAATATAACAATTCGTCTGAAAAGTACATATTGCATAAAGTGTTATATTGCCGAAATTAGCGTTTTATAACTGATTAGACTAGAAACGTTTTATTTGATTTATTTATCTAAAACTTTTTGTTTTCTTTTATCTTTATTTAATCAGGGGTTTTATCCAAAAGAATATGTCAACTCCATCGTACCTGTTACAACTTATACAAATGCACTCTTGAAATATTTAAAAGACAAACATAAATTTGTTAAAAAAGCAGATGCTGCTAACTTTTTGTTAACTTGATAAATGCACCGAGGATTTAGGACTAAATCTTTGATATTATTTATTCATCGATTGTGACGACTATTATTAAAGATTTCATTTTCCTTCCACTTTTGAGTGGTAAAACCACACTGTAGACAGCTTTGTCTACATTGTGAATGGGCCGTCTTGACTTGGTAGTTACCATCACAGAAAACCGACGTAAAGTAACGGCTTACTGCTGAGTCTCGTATAAATATCCGGAAATTCCTCCTCTTGCCATCCTTTAATTATCCCTTTCCCTTTAGTTCCTTATGTATAGTAGGTAAACATGGACAGTGAAGAATACTTACCATGAGTTGACCTACTTGCTTGTTTGACCGTTTGACCGCAATGATACAGTGCTAGTTATTTGTTAATTATAATCAGACCAACTCGATGGTGTTATATTATTGTATTTTCATAAAACCTCCACACAATTACTAAGCTTCATGACTTCCATTTATTTTTTTATCCTAGCACGGCAAAGTGACTGCATTACACCTAATGGTAAGCGTAGTGCAGTCCAAAAAACCAGCGACCACGGAAAAACCATGAGTTTATAAAACAATGAGTTTATCGGTGGTCACTAGAGTCATGTCGGTCTGTATAAATACTTCATCCCTCTTCGGAGAGGGAAGAAGCAAATCAAGGGGTCTGCGACAGGATAAGCGGATGACCGATGCAGACATAGTAAGACAAGGATGTACTCCTATACACGCCCCAATCAACCATCAAGTCATGTCGCAAGCTCCTCGGAAGAACCGGATATACACTGGCTGATCCTAGAACGCGATCCACACAAGACGTGTGGATCACTATGGCAGGTTTTAACACCATGTTTACAATGGTCGCTATCCAGGTGGATATGAATATCCTACCACCAGCAAATTCTTTTAAAATAAATAAATGTATCCAAACATATGTACTCTAAAATGACCAGTTTAAGAAAGAAATCGATGGACATACATTAAAAAAGCAATAAAAAATCGGAGAGTTGAGAACTTCCTCCTTTTTTTAAATCAGTAAAAAGTATATGTTTAGGTACATTTAATAACTCTAGAAGCAATATTAATATCTTTCATTGTTATTATTTTATGTACCCATTAGGATTATTTATGATCCTAAATATGCGTTGAGTTTATAGAAAGCAACTAGGCGTGGAATAATTTTCAAACTTTTGTTGACTTTATTGATATTTATAAAGAGTAAGTATGCAAACAGACCAACTACTCACCTGATGGAATGTTATACTGGTAATTTCGGTGTAGATCGACGATAGAGATCAATTAAGAACAGGAATAGAGATAAGGAAAATATATTTTATACTCCTACAATTTTATTGATGATCACAATTTGGTAATACATTGAATATTTACAATTTCTTAAACTTAACAGTTGTAATAAAGTTTCTAGAAACATATTTCCATATTAAATAAATAGCAAAACTAGTCAATAACACTATTGATAATAAAGTGCCTACTAATATTGATATTAATTCTATTTCATAGTACTGAGCCCGGGTTAAATTGGCAGCTGCGGATTTGAGATGCTTTGCTCCTTTGTGCCTGATGACATGTTCTGCCCACCACACTGCTCGGTCTAAAGGACGTTGTGGCTGATCATTCATCAATTCCCGGAGACGGATGATGTTCTGACGGTAGCTGGAATATGATCATTTTTACAGCAAATAGAGCGAGACTGTCACCTGATAATACGTTTGATTAATGCCACTCATCTAAATTAAGAGGAGTTTTGGTTGTGTTGACGGTTTACGAGTAAAGGAAAGAGAATTGATATCGGGGTTGTTGGGCCTCCAGTAATCAATGACTTATAAGAATATTTTGAGGTATAATATAAGTACAGAAAATGCTGCTATCAATTTTTACTTTTTTTGTATAAGTTTTCTAGCTAAGGGATATCTTACCTGTCATCATCCACGATAGTTTTGATAGCATTCATAAAGTTCGCTTCTGTAATGGTTTCCATATCAAGCCTGAGACCGATTTTATGTAGAACGTAATGATCCACGTTGTACCACTGATCACCAAGCATGGGTATCCCTATTAGCGGTACTCCAGCGGTAATAGCTTCATCGGTAGATTGCAGGCCTCCTTGCGTTATGAACAATTTCACTTTCGGATGTCCTGTAACAATAACGATCAATATATTTTTTATAGCTGAAGACCGGAAATCGTCCAAGTGTATCATCGGAGAGTCAGTGACCAACGAATATAGGCAACAAGCCCGAAAGATCATGTATACGTAGCCGATATAGAGAAAGGAATGGAAATTGGGCGAAACCTGATCACGTCGATGTACTCGTATGAACTTGGTTGAACTGGCCTGCTCTTGTTGTAGACAATCTTTGCTATATGTTAGTGGTATCACTATTATCACTGTCAATATGAATAAAACATCAAACATTTGCCCACATTTTGTTGACCTAACAATAATATAATAATACTAGCTCTGTATTATACACGTCCTACTGTTGGGCCCGGGCTTCCTCTACTGAATAAAAGAGGTTAGGCCATAGTGGGGGTTGGCAGAAATATCATCAAAATTCATTTGGAGAACTTCTTAGGTATGTAGATTCCCCAGGATATTTCCTACAGCGTTAAAGCATGCATAAATTAACAGTTAATTCATACATCACTCAGAAAAGTTAGAGGCGCATGCTCTTGGGGATGATTTCGAACCTGCGACTTTCGTCTCAACAGTCCGTACCACTCCCCACTGACCTATCGCTGCACTAAGAATGAGATAATATACAATCTATATATATAAAAATGAATCGCTGTGCGTGTGTCTCGCTAAAACTCGAGATTGGCTGTACCGATTTGGCTAATTCTGATCTTGAAATATTTGTAGAAGTTCAGGGAAGGTTTACCCGGTGAGAAAAAATGAGTAACATTAATAATAAGTAAAGGAAAACACTAAAAACGACAACTTAATTTTCCAGTACAAACTGTTCCTGGGTATGATAACAAGTAAAGGAAAACACTAAACACGACAACTTAATTTTCCAGTACAAACTGTTCCTGGGTATGAAACACTTGATGTCTTTTTGATGACAGGACAGGACAGGACAGGACAGGACTGGACTAGGGACCGGACTGGACTGGGGACCGGACTGGACTGGGGATCTAACTGGACTGGAGACCTGACTGGACTGGAGACCTGACTGAACTGGAGACCTGCCTGAACTGGGGACCTGACTGGACTGGGTACCTGACTGGACTGGGGACTTGACTGGACGGGACCGGACTGGACTGGGGCCGGACTGGACTGCGGCCGGACTGAACTGGGGATCGGACTGGACTGGGGATCGGACTGGACTGGGGACCGGACTGGACTGGGGACCGGACTGGGGTGCGGACTGAACTGGGGACCTGACTGGACTGAAGACCTGACGGGACTGGGGACCTGACTGGACTGGAGACCTGACGGGACTGGGGACCTGACTGGACTGGGGACTTGACTGGACGGGACTGGACTAGAGACCGGACTGGACTGATGACCGGACTGGACTGGGGACAGGACTGGACTAGGGACCGGACTGGAATGGGGACCTGACTGGACTGCGACCTGACTGGATTGGAGACCTGACTGAAATGGGGATCTGACTGGACTGGGGACCTGACTGAACTGAGGACCTGACTGGACTGGGGACCTGACTGGACTGGGGACTTGACTGGACGGGACCGGACTGGAGCCGGACTGGAATGTGGCCGGACTGGACTGCGGCCGGACTGGACTGGGGACCGGACTGGACTGGGGATCGGACTGGACTGGGGACCGGACTGGGGAGCGGACTGAACTGGGGACCTGACTGGGCTGGAGACCTGACGGGACTGGAGACCTGACTGGACTGGAGACCTGACGGGACTGGGGACCTGACTGGACTGGGGACTTGACTGGACTAGGGACTGCCTGGACTGGGGACCGGACTGGACTGGGGACCGGACTGCAGCCGGACTGGACTGGGTCAGACTGGACTAGGGACTGCCTGGACTGGGGACCTGACTGAACTGAGGACCTGACTGGACTGGGGACCTGACGGGACTGGAGACCTGACTGGACTGGAGACCTGACTGGACTGGGTCAGACTGGACTGGGGACCAGACTGGTGCCGGACTTGACTGGGGCCATACTGGGCTGGGGACCGGTCTGGACTGAGACCGGATAGGACTGGGGACCCGGACAACTGAGGTAGAGATTGGGGACCGGACTGCATTGGGGACGGGACTGGGGACCCGACAGGACTGGAGACCTGACTGGACTGGAGACCTGACTGGACTGGGTCAGACTGGACTGGGGACCAGACTGGTGCCGGACTTGACTGGGGCCATACTGGGCTGGGGACCGGTCTGGACTGAGACCGGATAGGACTGGGGACCCGGACAACTGAGGTAGAGATTGGGGACCGGACTGCATTGGGGACGGGACTGGGGACCCGACAGGACTGGGGACCGGACTGGACTGGGGACCGGACTGGACTAGGAACCGGACTGGATTGGGGACCAGAGTGGATACCAGACTGGGGACCCGACAAGACTAGGGACCGGACTGGACTGGGGACCGGACTGGACTAGAGACCGGACTGGACTGATGACCGGTCTGGACTGGGGACAGGACTGGACTAGGGACCGGACTGGAATGGGGACCTGAATGGACTGCGACCTGACTGGACTGGAGACCTGACTGAACTGGGGATTTGACTGGACTGGGGACCAGACTGGACGGGACCGGACTGGAGCCGGACTGGACTGGAGCCGCACTGGACTGGGGCCGGATTGGACTGGGGACTGACTGGTCTGGTAACTGACTGGACTGGAGACCGGACTGGACTGGGGACCGGACTGAAGCCGGACTGTACTGGGGCCGGACTGGACTAGGGCCGGGCTGGACTGGGGACCGGACTGGAGTTGGACTGGACTGGACTTTGTTATATGAAAAAAGAGTTATAATTAATTCTGTAAGTTCCATAAGATTCTAAAAGATGGCGGTGTAAGGTAATTTATCGGCTGAATTGAGTAAGTATCCAATACATGTCGCATACTGTATTGAATGGTATACTAAAATATAATTTAACCTATATCTTAGCCACAGCAACGCGTGGCCGGGTCCGCTAGTCTGTATATAAATATAAGGAACACAACATATGATTGATGATGATGAAAAATCTCCATCTACTTACTAAGTAAATCAGACTGCGGCATCCATTTCTCTATTCTGATGTTGTTCGACCTCCCAGGCAGTTCATCTTTGTCGTATTTCCACAGCACATCGTAAGGCAACTTAGAGAACACATTCACCAGGGTTTGAATCCGCTCCGGTGGCAGCATAGATGGCATCACGTTTGTGCCGAAGCTTATGTAGATCACGCCGTTCTTAGATGAGTCTAGGTACGTCTTTAGATCCTAAAACAAAGTATGGATATTAAATATGAAAATTCTGTATGAAAACCAAGCGTGCTTGTTGCGATGCACGTTATAACGAATAAGTAGTACGTGTTGCTCAAATTGTCAGCACACAAAATAGTAAGGTATACTCCTATTTAGATCATCGCTCCAAGGTTAGGACATTAATTTTATAAATCTTAGCTAAATTCCACCTTAACATTAGTACTAGTAGAGCTACGTTTCAGACATTTTATTCTAGAACATGGATGACCCGTTATACTGATGATTATCTTTATATATATAATTCTTCTGTGAGTGTGTATGTTCCTGAACTTCTCTTAAACGACTGGACCGATTTAGATGAAATTTTTTGTGTGTGTTCAAGGGGATCTGAGAATGGTTTAGATTCACAATTTTGTCCGCTGGACAATGTTTTTTTTATTAATTTTTAATTTATTAGTAGTTGTTGAGTTGTCGTTGCGAAGCTTGCCGTGATGACGGGTCGTATAGCGTCTAGACTGGACAGGGACAGGACAGGGACAGGACAGTGAGACAGGACAGTGAGACAGGACAGTGAGACAGGACAGTGAGACAGGACAGTGAGACAGGACAGTGAAACAGGACAGAGAGACATGACAGAGAGACAGGACAGTGAGACAGGACAGTGAGACAGGAAAGTGAGACAGGACAGTGAGACAGGACAGTGAGACAGGACAGTGAGACAGGACAGTGAGACAGGACAGTGAGACAGGACAGTGAGACAGGACAGTGAGACAGGACAGTGAGACAGGACAGTGAAACAGGACAGAGAGACATGACAGAGAGACAGGACAGTGAGACAGGACAGTGAGACAGGACAGTGAGACAGGACAGTGAGACAGGACAGTGAGACAGGACAGTGAGTCAGGACAGTGAGACAGGACAGTGAGACAGGACAGTGAGACAGGACAGTGAGACAGGACAGTGAGACAGGACAGTGAGACAGGACAGTGAGACAGGACAGTGAGACAGGACAGTGAGACAGGACAGTGAGACAGGACAGAGAGACAGGACAGAGAGACATGACAGAGAGACAGGACAGAGAGACAGGACAGTGAGACAGGACAGAGAGACAGGACAGTGAGACTGGACAGTGAGACAGGACAGTGAGACAGGACAGGACAGGGACAGGACAAGACGGGGACAGGACGGGGACGGGACGGGGACGGGACGGGACGGGGAAAGGACGGGGACGGGACGCGGACAGGACGCGGACAGGACGGAGACAGGACGGGGACGGGACGGGGACAGGACTGTCCAACCGGAGGGAGGTGGGAGACGACCTGACTTAGGTCGTCGAAGTCAATTAAATGTGCGACGGGCTACCTCACGTGCAATGGCGCAGTACCTCACTTAATTGCATTTAATGTAAATAAAATTTTGACCACATTTTACACAAATATATTATGTAGGTGATACGAAGTTCACCGGGTCATCTAGTAATTGTATAAAACGTGACAATTATTAAATCGTTTGGAAATTGAAAACTATTATATAAATTAAATTTGTTCTATCTATTAAAAATCTATCTAAATCCAAATATAATAATGAGGTTTAAAAAAGACCAAAGTTATAAATTGATATTGACGAGTGATAAACTTATAACAAATGTGCTGATTAAATTATTTACAGGCGGTAATTAAATATATTAACATAGTTAAAATGGATGTAACATCTTCCGTAAGACATATTATATGTTTATTCCCTAGAGATATGATATGCTTATTATTAAAAGTCAAATTATAACAATTGATATGTGTTATTTAGCAAGCAAACTTTATCAAATTAGTTAATATATTTAATTTTTTATCGTAGACTTAGAGTACTTAAGCTGTTTTTCTCGAATTGTAATCATTAGTTTAATGGGTGCTAGGGTAAACAAAATTTGCTGCGGACATGTTAATTGATTAGCACTGGCACCAAATTCTGGTAAAAACGTATCTCTTCTCGACTATCATCGTACAAGTAAGAAATTAATGTTATTCGTATCTTTTCAATGTTAATTTAAAACTTGAAAATGAGGTTTTTGGGTTTTTTAATTTATGTATTTATTTTATTATTATCCAGGCACTACAGAGTGATGACACTATATTTGATGATAAGTCCACTTTACTTATAATCCCTTGTATTGTTCCGAAACGAGTTATTTTTCCGTACTGTGAAAAGCAATCAACTTAGCGTGGTTGGTTAGCATAACATTTAAATAATATTATCTAATTAACATTAATATATAACATTAATATTAACATTAATTTATAGATTAGATCATTTACTCTTCTTCTATTTCTTAATTTATAATTTAAATAGCATTATTCATATAGTAATTCAATATTGTATTTGCAAGGTTACCTTAGGCAGTTCTTTTTCTGGTTTTTGATGAATCCCTCCCATATATACAATATTCGGTGGCACTGGACGGTTTTCGTCCCAAATAGGATGCACGTTCAGAAACAACATCTCCATATTCTTAATCGACTCAGTCATTGAAGGTGTGTCAGGTCCGAAAAGATTTCTCAGTAGTTCATTTTCTCTCTCAACAATACTATCAAAGAAATATTCAAAGTAGTAATGATTGTAGAGTTCCGTAATTTTCTCCCATAATGTTAGGTTATATAGTTTTTGACGCAGCATTCCTGGGTAGAGTATTGGGTGGTTAGGAGCCCCTGATGTTTCATATACCCCAAACATACCTCCAAATGAACTTACGAATATAGCAGGGGCTTTTATGACATCCGACAACACCCAAGCATGACGAAAACAATTTTCTATGAGTATCAGATCGAACGTGCCATTTTGATTTTTTATTATATCTTGTACTTCTTCATTACGAATTTGCTGTTCAAATATAGTACCCATCACACTGATTAGTGTACTTATTTGAGAAAATGAATCATCTCTCCTCCCTGCTGAAGTGCGTTGAAGATTTTCCCTCCAGATTTTATAAGAAATATCATGGACATCTATCTCCTTTAAGTTAGCTGGCGTTTGTCCCTTCGGAAAAGCAGGATCTGTAGTCACCACGACCACTTCGTGACCTCTCTTCGCTAGCTCTTGCGTCAAAGGTCTGAATGCCACTTGATGACTTATGGAAGGAGTCGGGAAGACACCAAGTATTTTCGCCGCATCATTCACAGATATTACGGCAGTAATAATCAATAAAAAATACAACATATTACTATTTACGATCCTATCACACGTGCGTCTCACGCAAATCACTTCTAATTATAATAAAATTTGTATCCGTCGGCGCATATATATAATGAAGCTAAAGTTTATGTTTTAATATCATATAATGACTCGTCTTTTTTTTCAGACAGATATTGCGTAATGTATCATATTACCGAAATTGGTGTTTTAGGAACTGATAAAACTAGAGACGTATGTTAGCGAGCTCTGGCCCGTCGCAGGCACATACGGCATAATTATTAACATTTAACCTTTCTTTATGTCTGTGGCATAATGTATATGGCCTACACTTTTGTTTTTATAAAATAAAACCTATTGATGGGTGGGTGTCACTGTCACGGCTCTGATGAATATATAATTTTGGATTGTTGGAAAAGTTGATAATTGTTGTCGCAAGATATTATTAAAATTGTTAATCGTCGCTGTGAGGTGTTGTTTCCTATCTTTAAATCCAAAATAACACCTCAGAAGTGGGATCCTAAAATGTCTGGTCCATATAAAGGTCTCCGAAAAAGAAAACGGCGTTCCAGTAAAACATTACCAAAACCCACGTGCGACAAAAATAAGGATTCCTTTTCCTATGATGAACATTGTATTATTAAAAAAGACGTATAACACAAATGGACGCCGAAGTGATACCGAATTTTTGACCAGTTGAGAAAACGAGTATGTTGTCAATTGGTTGCATAAGATCGATCAATGAGGAAGTCAAGCTGGAGGCGCGGTTATGTTGAAACTACAGCCAATGCAAGTTCAATCGCCGGGACTGCAGCCAACGCCGGGAGTTCTACAATGTGGCCACCGATCTTGCCGAAAGTATGCTACTCTTGCCGCCGGACACGAAGCACGTGACTGCAGATCTCAGGTTCGATGCGACAATTGCCAACGAATGTGGCACGCGACCGCAAGCTGTAGGTTTTGAGTTACATCCACGCAACAGCAGGTGAGAGGCGTTATATATGTTATTTATAACGTGTTTCAGGATTAGCACAAAAATGTCTGTTAACTGGCTGCATATATAGATACAAGTAGTCAATTGAATATAATAACGCTGGTATTATCCAATAATCTGGAACTAAAGCTAAGTCCATCAGACGCAATTATGAAGGGATTTGGAGATGCTTGTAATAATAAACATACATATAAGAAAATAAAATCTGTGTGATCTGTGTGAGTAACCAAGAACCAATATTACTGTGTGATACATATTGTGTCACATACTATATGATACATACTATGTGATATGTTCTGTGTGATACATAATATATGATACATATGTGTGATATATGCTGTGTGACACACTATATGATACAAACTGTGTGATATATTATGTGTGATACATACTATATGATACATACTATGCGATATGTTCTGTATGATACATACTATATGATACATGCTGTGTGATATGTTCTGTGTGGTACATACCATATTATACATTCATGCTGGGGGTACACTGCGCGAAAATATATTCTGTGTGATCTGTGTGACAATTATTATTATAATTACTGTGTGACACAACATGCTGTGTGAAACAAAAAACTGTGTGATCTGTGTGATAATAATAACTACTGTGTGACGTAACATGCTATGTGAAACTAAAAACTGTGTGATCTGTGGGACACAATCGAAACCATAAATTAAATTAGTCTTCATTTTTGTCTGTTCCGTATTTCTTTATGGTATACTGCTGCGAACTTCTTTTGGCTTTCAGAAATGGGACACTACGGAGAAGAATACTGAGCGTCGCGAGACGCGGACGCCGCTGCAGGATGGCCGAGTGTTAGCGAGCTCTGGCCCGTCGCAGGCACATACGGCATAATTATTAACATTTAACCTTTCTTTATATCTGTGGCATAATGTATATGGCCTACACTTTTGTTTTTATAAAATAAAACCTATTGATGTGTCACTGTCATGGCTCTGATGAATATATAAATTTGGATTGTTGGAAAAGTTGATAATTGTTGTCGCAAGATATTATTAAAATTGTTAATCGTTGCTGTGAGGTGTTGTTTCCTATCTTTAAATCCAAAATAACACGTATTATCTGATTTATTTATTTAAAACATTTTGTTAATTTGATAAATTTGAAGAGAATTTGACAACTTAAATAAAACTTTGATATTTTTTCAACGATTGTGAAAACTATCTCTAACGTTTTTCTTCCATTTTTGCGTGGCGTTGTGAGGCTCTGCCTCACTGTAGATGGTTTTGTCTACAGCATGAATGTTAACACAGTTAGCATCGTTAACACAGAAGATATACTATTTTTACATAAGATTAATAATATATAATAATAATAAAAATTGTTGTGTGTCGTGGGACACCAGGTAGGAACGAAGTTCCTTCGGCTAATGTACAATCGACACAAATTGCAAAAAATTCAAATTATCAACTAAAATAACAAAATATGTCTCTTTTTTTTTGTTTGACAACATAAAATTACATAGAAATAGAATAGAAAATAGAAATAAAAAAAAGACGTGTGGCGCTCGGAGACTGCCGCGGTAAAGCTATTGTATAGCATTTTTTATCAACTTATGTAATTATAAATAATAACGAGCTAGCGTAATCTTTTAAAAATCGAAGGAGTATTTTTATATATGTACTTCAATTATAACTGGCTGAATGAATTTCATTTTAAATATGTCTCTTTATTTTTGTTTGACAACATAAAATTACATAGAAATTTATAATTTCTATGTAATTTAATTTCAATTAAAATTGACACATTGACTGTCGCGCCTGCGCTCGTCTCATTTAACGGTTTTATTCCACGCATTTTTTCCACGCATTTTTCTTACGGTTTTACTATCACATTTTTTTCAGTTCGGTCACGCAGTGAAATCCCTATCCCCTCCAAGCCTGCCGTAAGGAACTTCGTTCCAATAAATTTAATATAAGATTACTATTATCTATTATTAGATATTAGGAAGCCCAATTCTTCCTCCCCTTCCCACTTTTCCCTTCCCACTTCAAGTTTCCCACGTAATTATACCTTCAGTTCGTTGAGTCAGTTTTATTTCATGTTGATAAGTTTTTTGTTAAGACAAAAATGCCATTTACTATGTGCATGAGATTGATAATATTATGTTTAGTCATTCAATGATAACAAGACTTACTGTTGATTTATCGCCTTTCTAGTTTAGTACCAACGTACATGGCATAGCGTAGTGGGTTGGTACATATTTTAACAGTTCGTTCAACGACGGTATATCAGGTCCGAATAGTTTCTACATTACTTTATCCTTCACAACCATATCATCAAACAAGTTGTCAATATAATAATGATTATACAATATGTCAGTTATCTTTTTCCATAACGACAAATCATACAATTTTTGGAGAACTGAAGAAGGATGGAGTATCGGATGACTAGGAGCTCCCAACACGTCGTATATATTAAACATATCTATATATATATATTATCCGTCTGTATCACGGTGAATGCTCCGAAGAATTGTTTAACCTTATCCCATCCTCACCTTTCCTTAACAGAACCACGCGTGCTGGCTTGCGTTACCACAGCTTCGTGGTCTCCTCCATCTCGGCTCGAACTAAAAAGTTCGCAAATTCTTACTTCTGCCGGACCATTAAGCTGTGGAATAGTTTGCCGGCACACGTGTTCCCTCCTTCCTATAATATTGGGTCCTTTAAACGGAGTGTGAAGAAGCAGTTAGGCAGGCCGGCATGATCATGCCGACCAACGATAGACACACTGTTTGTCTTTGGTCGACACTATTCCTGTATTGCGCTACACTTACCATCAGGTGTGGCGTAGTCATTCTGCCGAGCCAGGATAAAAAAAAAAAAAAAAAAAAACATTCCACCAAAAGAACTGACTAATATCGGTGGTGCTTTAAATACATGTGATAATCCCAATAGTGGATGAACATAGAAGAGCAAGAAATTAAAATAACTATTTGTATTATTCAGTATATCTTTAACTTGTTCGGTGAAAACTTACTGCTCAAGTATTTTTTTTTTTTTTATCCTGGCTCGGCAAAGTGACTACGCTACACCTGATGGTAAGTGTAGCGCAATCCAAGAATAGTGTCGACCAACGATAAACAATGTGTCCATCATAGGTCGGCGAGATCATGCCGGCCTGCCAAAGGATCAAGGGGACGGGGAAGGAAAAAAGGATGGGAAAAGGGTTAGGATCAGGGGGCAAGCCCCCTGGGGAGAAAAGTATAATTTGAACTAAAGTAAGAAACGCCTCTACTTGAGAAAATAGATTATGAGTTTTACCGTTTAGCGTTAGTTTACCACTTTTCTACCTTTGATTGAACCTCCTTCATTCCAAGAGTTGCCACAAAAGGATTGCTGATGTCAGCGTAACAAATGATGTCTATGTCTATCATATTTAACTATGGTATGAGTAAAGTAAAGTGACGTAGCGGCTTGCTGCTATGTTTCGTATGGTGAATGAGAAATCCATAGGTCCAAATCCCCGCCACCTTTTCAATACCTTAACTATTCTATTCCTTTAAGATCGGCAACGCGCCCGTGATTTTTTTGTTATGGCATGGGTATTTCTTGGAGGTGAAGATCACTTACAATCAGGTGACCCACTTGGATCTCGAATCAAGATACCTGGTGTAAATTAATATGGAACTACTAGTGAAGTATTTAATTTCCAATAAAAAAGGAATGATTAAAACCCGTGCATATATTAAGTCAGGAATAAGTCGTGTTACATGGACTTACGGTGTAGAAATGGTCTCTGCTCGCCCAGTTAATATATTCTAAACCTTGATGATATTATTGACTAAATATATAAATCGTATATTATACATGCCTATCTGCACAGTATAGGTATTCATTTAAATTTAATAAACGTGTCTACACGTATAAATGAATGCACTTAAAACGACGTACACACAAAAAACACTCGCCGAATTGAGAACCTTCTTCTTTTTTAAGTCGCTTAAAATATATATTTAGTTACATTCAAAAACTTTAGAAGTATTATTTATAGTTTTCATTATTTTATTGGAACGTAGTTCCTTATCGCGGGTTGCGAAAGGGGGCTAGACGGAAAAAATTGGTACGAAAAGTTGGCACGAAAAATTTTGTCACGACATAATTCTCCGACCAGCCAGCGTTAGCTGTCCTCCCTGGAACATCGATAATTTCGAAGTCCCAGGTGGCGTCACACAGTGACCAGTCAGCTTGGACCGGACTTTCACAAGACTTTGACCTTGAACCCCAACCGTGACCTTGACCTTGACCCCGACCTTGACCTTGACCCCTATTTAACCTTGACTCCGCCCTTGACCTTGACCTTGACCCCGATTTTTACCTAGACTCCAACCTTGACCTTGACCCCGACCTTGACCTTGACCCCGATTTTTACCTTGACTTTGACCTTGACCTTGACCCCGACCTTGACCCTCAAAATTAAAATTAAAAATAATCGAAAGGAACTTCGTTCCATCCGGGTGTCCCTTGACACCTCTCAAGTTTTTTTGTTATTATTTTATGGATCCAGTAGGATAATGTCGCAAAAATGTTTTTACCAGTGTAAATGTTCGAACTTAAAGCAAAGGTGGTGTCACAGATATTCCATTATTTATAATCGTAGATTAAATAGAAGGCATCCAGGCGTGGAATAATTTATAAACCTTTGTTGACATAATTGATATATCTTTAAAAGTGAGTATGCAAACAGACCACCTACTCATGGTATGTGATAATACTGGGCGATTCGATATAAACAATTAAGAAAAGAATGGAGATTGGGACAATATTTGTACAATTTTATTGAAAACAACAATTTGGTAATACGACATCGCATTTTTACAGTTTCTTAAACTTAACAGTAGTAATAAAGTTTCTAGCAACATATTTCCATATTAAATAAATAACAAAACCAGTCAATAACACTGTCGATAATAAAGTGCCTAATAATATTGATATTAATTCTATTTCATAGTACTGAGCCCAGGTTAAATTGGCAGCTGCGGATTTGAGGTGCTTTGCTCCTTTGTGCCTGATGACATGTTCTGCCCACCACACTGCTCGGTCTAAAGGACGTTGTGGCTGGTCATTCATCAGATCCCGGAGACGGATGATGTTCTGACGGTAGCTGGAATAAGAACGAGTTTGTCACCTGAAGGTACGTGATTAATGTCGTCCATCTAAAATAAGAGGAATTTTGGTTGTGTTGACGGCTTACGAGTAAAGGAAAGGGGATCAATATAGTCGTTGTTGGGCCTCCAGTAATCAATGACATTTCAAAAAATATTTTGAGGTATAATATAAGTACAGAAATTGCTTCTATAAAATTTTACATTTTATGGATACATTTTCTGGCTTAGAAATATCTTACCTGTCATCATCCACGATAGTTTTGATAGCATTCATAAAGTTCTCTTCTGTAATGGTTTCCATATCAAGCCTGAGACCAATTTTATGTAGAACATAATGATCCACGTTGTACCACTGATCAGCAAGCATGGGTATCCCTATTAGCGGTACACCAGCGGTAATAGCTTCATCTGTAGATTGCAGACCTCCTTGTGTTATGAACAATTTCACTTTTGGATGTCCTGTAACAATAATGCTTAATATATTTTTTATAGTTGAAGGCCGGAAAACTTCCAAGTGTATTATCGGAGAGTCATTGACCTACGAACATGGACAATAAGCTAGACAAATCGTGTGTGCGTTGCCAATATAGAGAAAGAAATGGAAATTGGGCGAAACCCGACGGTTTTTTGAGTTTCACATCAATAACATACTCACATGAACTTGGTCGTGCTGGCTTATTCACGTTGTAGACAAACTTTGCTGTATGGTGTTACCACTATCCACTATCAATATGAGAAATAAAATCCAAATATTACGCACATAATTTTGACCTACAATAAGATAATATAATAAGTGTATATTTTTTTTTATCCGAGCACGACAAAGTGACTGCACTACACCCGTAGTAAGCTTAGTGCAGTTCAACAAAACCAGCGACCACCGACAAACAATGAATTTATCGGTGGTCACCAGTGTTATGCCGGCCTGTATAAATGCTTCTTCCTTCTTCGGAGAGGGAAGAAGCAAATCTCACCACCAGCCCAAGCAATATATAAGCAATTACAAAAATATTTAGAGCCGAAATAAATACATATTTGTACGCAACACATGATTATCAATTAACGCGCGTCCTCTTATTTCACAGCGAGACACTTAACGGTTGCGCCGCTGAGGCTGCCGATAAGAGTTAATTATCTTATTTTGTTTTGACTAGTCATCGTTACGCATGAGTAAAAATTAAAAGTCATGCTTAAACTAAAATTTACTCCTACAGTTCCTACTATCCTTGAGCACAGTTTAAGCTACTGAAGAAGATAGCAGAATTGAAAATTTCACTCAAATTTTGTTTATCTGACCTGTACGCTCAGCATGAGTTGACGAATTATTTAGTGCGTGGGAGACTAGTTTTGTGTTTGTACCGAAACGTGCACCCCACAACAGAGAGATAATAATAATAAAATATAGGTCAAAAAAACAATATATCATTTTCTCGAGACTATAGGTTAAGTACGCTGGGGATTGAACCCAGCACCACAACAGGTTTGCAGCTTATTACGCTCCTATTAGATTATTGAGACTAATAATAAGGCTAATATTTATCCTGTCAGGGTAAAGTGCCTACAATTACACCTGCTGGAAAATATATTGTAGACCAAATGAATAATGTCAGCTGTCGAGAGATATTGGGTTACGTTCGCTATAATTATACTTATAATTATATTTATATATGAAGTAACTAGATATAAAGCAGCTGACCCCAGAATACGACTCACTGAAAGAGCCACTAAAACGGTTCACCATCCAGTCTACGTTTATCACTATCCTAATATACAGCATACAATATATAGCATACATTCTCACATATACAATCGACACTTTTACGAAAAAAAATCTTCATCTACTTACTAAGTAAATCAGACTGCGGTATCCATTTCTCTATTCTGATGTTCTTCGACCTCCCAGGCAGTTCGTCTTTGTCGTATTTCCACAGCACATCGTAAGGCAACTTAGAGAACACATTCACCAGGGTTTGAATCCGCTCCGGTGGCAGCATAGATGGCATCACGTTTGTGCCGAAGCTTATGTAGATCACGCCGTTCTTAGATGAGTCTAGGTACGTCTTTAGATCCTAAAACAAATATTAATATGGATATTAAATATGGAAAATCTGTATGAAAACCCTCGAATTGTAATCTTTCGTTTAATTGATGCACGGGTAAGAAAAATTGCCGCGGACGCGTTTATGGCTTTTAGCACCAGAACCACGAGGATTATTAAAAATCACAAATAACATTCATGAACGATGCAATTTTAGTTGGCTGGCACTGGTACCAAATTCTGGTAAAGACCTTTCTCTCCTCAAGTATCATCATTTATGTAAGAAATAAATGTCATTTGTTAGTCATCAGTGTTAATTTTAATTTTCTCTTCATTCACTCAGCATTCGCTTTTCGAATACGGAGTTTTTAGTTTATTTTTTATTTTTTTATTATTATCCTGGCACTGAAAAGTGATAACACTATACCTGATGTTAACTCCATTGCATTCTAAATATAATGTTGACCGTTCAAAGATACAATGTGTCTCTACGGTAGACAGATTATGTTGGCCTTGAGGTCAGATATCACTGGTTGACCTCGAAACGCGACTCACCTAAACGAGCTTCTATAGCTGATTTTTATAATGTATATATTATACTAGCTTTTGCTCGCGTCTCCGCCCGCGTGATCAAACAAACAATCAAACTCTACAGCTTTATAATATTAGTATAGATTTGGGTAGCTTAGCAACGGAAGCCTTCAAATAATATTATTTGGGTAGCTTAGCAACGGAAGCCTTCAAATATGAATAATTTTCCCCTTTTTTGCAATATTTTTCACTGATGCTTCGCTTCTAATGGTCGCAGTGTAATGTTATATAGCCTAAAGCCTTCCTCGATAAATGGACTATCCAACACAAAAAGAATTTTTCAATTCGAAACAGTAGTTCCTGAGATTAGCGCGTTCAAACAAACAAACAAACAAACAAACAATCACACTCTACAGCTTTATTATATTAGTATAGATACGGTGGTCACAATCCAGTTGGGTACAAAAATAAATAATTAGTAATGATAAACTACTCCCGCACTTCTACACTTTTATTCTCTTGTATTGTTCAGAAACGAGTTATTTTTCCATTCGATGAACATTATTAAACTTTTCATGATTGGTGCCCATAACATTATTTTTTTAGATTATTAACTCACATTCGAACGGTATTCTTAATTTTTTTATTCAAATAGTATTATTCAAATAGTAATTTAACATTATACTTGCAAGTTTACCTTAGGCAGTTCTTTTTCTGGTTTTTGATGAATCCCTCCCATATATACAACATTCGGTGGCACTGGACGGTTGTCGTCCCAAATAGGATGCACGTTCAAAAATAACATCTCCATATATTTAATGGATTCAGTTATTGAAGGTGTATCAGGTCCAAAAAGATTTCTAAGTAGTTTATTTTCTCTCTCAATAGAACTATCAAAAACATATTCAAAGTAGTAATTATTATAAAGTTCTGTAATTTTCTCCCATAATGTTAGGTTATATAGTTTTTGACGCAGCATCCCGGGGTAGAGTAGCGGGTGGTTAGGAGCCCCTGATGCTTCATATACCCCAAATATACCACCCAATGAACTTACAAATATAGCAGGGGCTTTTATGACATCCGACAACACCCAAGCATGACGAAAACAATTTTCTATCAGTATCAGATCGAACGTGCCATTTTGATTTTTTATTATATCTTGTACTTCTTCATTACGAAGTTGCTGTTCAAATATAATACCTTGCATGTTGATAATTGTATTCATTTGAGAAAATATATCATCACTTTTCCCTGCTGAAGTGCGTTGAAGATTTTCCCTCCAGATTTTATAAGAAATATCATGGACATCTATCTCTTTTAAGTTAGCTGGCGTTTGTCCCTTCGGAAAGGCCGGATCCGTAGTCACCACTACCACTTCGTGTCCTCGCCTCGCTAGCTCTTGAGTCAAAGGTCTGAATGCCACTTGATGACTTATGGAAGGAGTCGGGAAGACACCAAGTACTTTCGCCGCATCATTCACAGGCAATGCGACAATAATAATAAGTAAAAAATACAACATATTATTATTAACGATCCTATCACACGTGCGACTCACGCAAATCACTACTTACTATAATAAAACTTGTTTCCATCGTCGCATAAATATAATGAAGATATGAATGATTGTTTACGTTTTGATATCATATAATAACTCGTCTGTATTTTATACAGACAGCTATTGCGTAATGTGTCGCTGAATTTCTGTTTTATGGACTGATAAAATCAGAGACGTATTATCGGATATATTTATTTAAAACATTTTGATAAATTGATAAATTTGTCGAGAGTTTGACAATTTGACTAAAACTTTGATATTAATTCACCGATTTTGAAGATTATCTCTGAAGTTTTCAGTTTTCGCCACGCTGTAGCTGGTTTTGTCTACAGTATGAATGGGCCGGCATGAAACCTCACTGACAGAAAATCGAAGTAAAGTAGTGGCTTGTTGCTGCTTTTAGTACGATAAGTAAGATATCTGGAGGCCCAAATCCTCCTCCCCTTCCCACTCCCTTAATTATACCTTTCATATAAGGCCGGCAATGTACCCATGATTTTTCTAATAAAGCGGGCGTACATTGGTCGTGCTAATCACTTACCATCCAGTGACGCACGTTCTTATTTGGTCAGTGCTATAAAGTAGCATTATATTTTTTGTTTTATATTATGTTGATAAGTGCTTTTGTTAAGATGTCTTTGACAGAAATTCCGTTTAATATGTGCATGAATTTTATAATATTATGTTCAGTCACGCAATGATTACAAGACTTGCTATCGGTGTGGAAAAAATTATTCATAATTGATTTATTGCCGCTTTAGTTTAGTAGCAGCGTACGTGGCGTAGCGTAGCGGTTTGAAAGTAATAAGACTGAGATAAAGCAGCAATAGCTCAGCGGGGAGTGGTGAGACTACTGCGACAAAAGTCGCGGATCCAAAACCAATCGCTTTAACGTTGAAGTAAATTTCGTGAGGCAACCCGCAAACCTGATAAGAATTTAGGTGTGTGAAGTCCGCGTAGTAGACTAAGGCCTTACTAGTAGTGGATAGTATAGTACACATCTGATATTATAAGAATACTGGTGGAATAATGGTCTGATGACCCAAATCCGTGCAACTAAAGGAAGGTGATGGTATTTTAAGGAACCATTAATGTATATTTTTTATCGTAAGTGGTACGTGAATGTTCACAAATGCAATATTAATAAATAATGAAAAGTTCAGTGTACCATAATCAAATATTAAGTAATCCATAAAAACGTAGTGGAGTCTTCAATAGCCAAATTAAATTGAATTGTAATGGTTATTTAGTTTGTAAGATGTATTGTATATTTATTTGTTTTCCAAATAAAATGAACATTAACTTATCTATCATCAAGCGCGATAATCTCGTCTTAGGTATATCTATATTAATAATTGAAACAATTTCTTTGGTCTACCCTGTAGTCAATATACCAATATGATTATTATCATAAGATTTATCTTATCAGGGCTCCTTCAATTCCTGAGTATTCTTAAAAACAATATTAACGGCATTTACATCAATGTTAATCTCGTATTCAAATCTCCAATATTAAATAATGAAATTAGTAAAAGTAATAAATAACAAAACAATTTAAAAATTTAAATTTTAACAGTAATTTTATGCTGAAGGAAGGCACTGTAACATTAACTTTTCTGGACAACCTACATCTCAGTCCATCCCGTGACCCCGAAGACTGAAAAGCTTTCGAAACGTCGGGACCAAAATTTGTTGAAAATCCGCGATAAAATTCATTTAAATTAGTTTTATTTTGATATAATTTAGACAGAAGATAGAGCTGCTATTTTAATGATTCGCGCCAGTACAAATGTTCGACCTTAAAGCACAGGTGGTGTCACAGATATTCCACTATTTATAATCCTAAATTTGGGAAGATTTTATAGAAGCCAAACAAGTGTGGAATAAATTTAAAACCTTGTTGTTGATTTAATTGATATTTTTTTAAAAGTAAGTATGCAAACAGACCAACTACTCATTTGATAGTATGTTATTATCCTGGTAATTTCGATGTAAACAATTAAGGAAAGGAATGGAGATTGGGACAATATTTGTACTCCTACCAATTTTATTGATACTAAGAATTTTCTAATAATTCGCATTTTTACAATTTCTTAAACTTAACAGTGGTAATAAAGTTTCTAGCAACATATTTCCATATTAAATAAATAACAAAACTAGTCAATAACACTATTGATAACAAAGTGCCTAATAATATTGATATCAATTCTATTTCATAGTACTGAGCCCAGGTTAAATTGGCAGCTGCGGATTTGAGGTGCTTTGCTCCTTTGTGCCTGATGACATGTTCTGCCCACCACACTGCTCGGTCTAAAGGACGTTGTGGCTGGTCATTCATCAGATCCCGGAGACGTATGATGTTCTGACGGTAGCTGGAATAAGATCATTTTTATAGCAAATAAGGCGAGACTGCCACCAGATGGTACGTAATTAATTCCGTCCATCTAAAATAAAAGGAATTTTGGTTGTGTTTACGGCTTACGAGTAAAGGAAAGGGGATTGATATCAGGGTTGTTGGGCCTTTAGTAATCAATGACTTTTGAAAAAATATTTTGAGGTATAATAAAGTACAGAAATTTCTGCTATCAAATTTTACTTTTTATGGATAAGTTTTCTAGTTTAGGAATATCTTACCTGTCATCATCCACTATAGTTTTGATAGCATTCATAAAGTTCGCTTCTGTAATGGTTTCCATATCAAGCCTGAGACCAATTTTATGTAGAACGTAATGATCCACGTTGTACCACTGATCACCAAGCATGGGTACTCCTATTAGTGGTACTCCAGCGGTGATAGCTTCATCTGTAGATTGCAGGCCTCCTTGTGTTATGAACAATTTTACTTTTGGATGTCCTGTAACAATAATTATTAATATTTTTTTTATTGCTGAAAGCCGGAAAACATCCAAGTATATTATCGATTAACAAGTGACCATCGAATTAACATCGAACACTCAGGCAGAAAAATTGTGTGTACGTTACCGATATAAAGAAAGGAATAGAAATTGGGCAATACTTGATGGATTTTTGAGCTCACGTCGATCATAGGTATATAGGTATTGGTCGAGAACAAATGATATTATTAATTATCCGAGACCATAGGCTAAGCGCGCTGGGGATTGAACCCAGCACCACATCAGTCTTGCATCCTTATAATGCTTTTATTAGATTATTGAGGCTTGTTTTTATTCAGTCAGGGCAAAATGACTGCAGTTGGACCTGGGGGCTTAGCATATGCAACACGACATATCTCGCGTGCAAGAGAGTTAACTGTTGACGAAAAATATCTGATAAAATTTACAACATTTGATAAAATTACGTCGTCATGTTATGGTTCGTTAACAAAATACCGAAGAGAGGTTGAAAATTCTATTTTCTCTACTTCATTTTTATATGTGACTTATCGAGTCGAGTACTGTGCAACCATGTTAGCTTCGATAGACATTTAGAGATAATCGTGCACCGCAGTGGATATCCCGTAGCATACAAAAATGTACCAAACCACTTGCATATCTACTCACATACATGATCGACACTTTTACGAAAAACAATCTCCATCTACTTACTAAGTAAATCAGACTGCGGCAACCATTTCTCTATTCTGATGTTCTTCGACCTCCCAGGCAGTTCATCTTTGTCGTATTTCCACAGCACATCGTAAGGCAACTTAGAGAACACATTTACCAGGGTTTGAATCCGCTCCGGTGGCAGCATGGATGGCATCACGTTTGTGCCGAAGCTTATGTAGATCACGCCGTTCTTAGATGAGTCTAGGTACGTCTTTAGATCCTAAAACAATGTATGGATATTAAATGTGGAACATTTGTTTGAACCATTGGTCTAAAATTGATAGATATTTATTGTAAGTACATCAATATGTATGAAAACCAACCGTTCTTCTGGCGCTATTCTTGCGTGCACAGTACAATGAATAGTGCGCGTTGCTCAAGATAGCAGCATACAAATTAGGAAGATATACGGCTATTTAGGTCACAAGGTGGTAGGTGCCTCGTATGCGAAAGGCCGTCTGGGTTGGTACCACCGCGCCGTCTATTTCTGCCCCCAAGCAACAGTGTGTAAGCACTGATGTGTTTTGGTTTGAAGAACATTGAAGACAGTGAAATTACTGGGCATTATGAGACTTAAAATCTTATGTCTCGGGGTGACGAGTGCAGTTCAGTGCTACGCAGTGATTTGTAATTCAAAATTGTGTGTGATGTTGCTACTGTTTATAGGCAGGCGTGGCGCTTACCATCAAGCGAGCGCCTTGCTCGTTTCGTCATTCAATCAAATAAAAAAAAAATAGCATTACTTTGTGATTTTGACATTAATTTTGGATAGATGTTACCTTAACAATAGTAGCGTCACACATTTTTTCTAGAAGTTGGATGGACCAGTTCGATCAGGCAACCATAATTTCACAGAAGGATATTTGAAGATGTCGCCTTAGTAACTGAAGCTTCTTATACCCAAAAACACTCATATAATATCCTTATTTTTTTAAGGCAGTAATAAACCCGGCTGACGCAAACAGGCAGATACGTGAGAGATAAACTAAACGTTTTTTCTTTATCGTATGTCCCCAATAACTTCAATGTATACTATTAGACCGGCTGCGAGGTACATAGATATTGCACCATTAAGTTACGGTCAATTGACCTCTCCCGCCCCCTAGCTATCAGCAGTTAAGCTCTCGCGTTACGTAATACGACCAAAACTTAAAAACAGAATTCAGAGATCAACAGGATTATTTACCGCGGTCCCGGTGTTCCAACTCATTAGCAGGGCCACGGCTAATGGAAATTACACATGAATCCGATAGAGAAATGATTGCATTTAATAAAATTTAAGAATTCTTGTACAAGACGGCTCACAGTCACTCAGCGAGCTATGGAGAGAGCTATGCTCGGTTTTTCTCTACGTGATCAAATCAGAAATGAGGAGATCCGTAGAAGAACGAAAGTCACCGACATAGCTCAGCGGATAAGCAAGCTGAAGTGGCAGTGGGCAGGCCACATAGCTCGCGGAACCGATAACCGATGGGACAGAAAGTTTCTGGAATGGAGGCCACGTACTGGCAAGCGCAGCGTTGGACGTCCACCTACAAGGTGGAAGACGACCTGATAAAGATCGAAGGAAGTCGCTGGATGTAGGCCGCTTCCAACAAGTCGGTCTGGAAATCTTTGGGGGAGGCCTATGTATTATATATTCTCACCGGGTAAACCTTCCCTGAACTTCCACAAATATTTCAAGATCAGAATTAGCCAAATCGGTACAGCCAGTCTCGAGTTTTGGCGAGACACACGCACAGCGATTCATTTTTATATATATAGAAGATAGATGTGCTAGCAATTATTTACAGACAGTATGTCTATGAGGTATGCCTTAAGATGCGATTCCACCAGTGTGCTGAACTGTGCGGCACAGTAATGCACAGTGTACGACACAAATGTTCACGTTGGTCGACTCACTCGGGCAAACAATAACAAATTGTGCGCGAACATTTTTGAAATGTTCGCGCACATCTGTACACTTTTGTTTGTGAAATATTAAGATAGTTAAAACAGATTCAACATTTTCCGTAAACCATCAATGTTTATTTTATAAAGATATACTTACTATTAAAAGTCAAATTATTTATTATACGGGTTGCTTTTAAAATACCAACAACCTCGCAGGACTAGATAGCTAACCCCATAAGGAACAACTTTTGTTAGAGGTCTGAATGCCACTTGATGACTTATGGAAGGAGTCGGGAAGAAACCAAGTATTTTTGCTTGCTCATTCACAGGCAATACGGCAATAATAGTATGAAATAGAAGATATTGCTAATTACGAACCTATCACGCATGCACTTCACGCAAATCACTTCCATTTATAATCAACTTAGTGTAACCGTCACGTAAATATCATAAAGCTAATATTTTCCTTTTGATAATTGATACCGTATCGCGACTCGTCTGAATACTACTATCACCTTGTGTGACCTTGCTTATCGTATTTTAGCGTTGATACCTATGCGGAAAATGCCGATTTGTAGACTGATAAAACTAATAGTATTATCTGATTTCTTTATTTAAAACATTTTGATAAATTTGTCAAGGATGAAGAACTGAAACTTTGACATTTGTGCACTGATTGTGATGACTATACTAAAGTTTTCACTTTTCTTCCACTTTCGAGTGATAGAGCCACGCTGTAGACAGTTTTGTCTACAAGTGAATGGGTCGGCCCAACCGGGGCACTACCATTGTCTCGTGGAAACCTGACGTAACCGACGTGGGCGGTGGAGATCACTTACCATGAGGCGAGTTACTTGCTCGTTTGCCGGACTGTGCTATAAAACAGCCTTTTAGTTTTATTTTATGAACATTTTATGTTAAAAAGTGTTTTAAGATCTGTCTGTGACAGAAGTGCCATTTGATAAGAGCAAGAATTTGATAATATTATGTTCAGTGATTCAGTGATAACAAGACTCTCGTTATCGGCGAGGAAAAATGTATTTATAAATGATTTATCGTCTCTTTAGTTTAGTAGCAGCGTACATTGCGTGGCGTAGTGGTTTGAAACCGGTAAGACTTTGAGCTGAACCAGCAATAACTCAGCGGACTGCTGACACAGAAATAGCAGATTCGAAATCAACCGCTTTAACTACGACGGAAATATTCTGAGGAAACTTGTATACCTGAGTTCTCCATAAAAATTTCGGAGCTATGTGAAGTCTACCTACCCGCATTAGGCCAGCGTGGTGGACTAATGCCCAACCCCTCTCATTGCCCGTGTCCCGCAGTGGAATAGTATGGTTCAGGGCAAAAGATAATCTAGTTTAAAAAAGTATTGACTTGTATAAGGGATATTTATGATCCAATTTACAGAATAAATGATTTGTTTTGATTTGGCTGATAGATTAAGAATCTGAGTCGATTCGCTGACCAGGCAATCCAAATTTGTATGTTTTTCAATTCTAAATTTAGTTTATATCAATTATGCCAAATTCAAAATGCAACATATAAAGTCATGGTCCGATGACTTATATTCATATAAGTAAGGAAAGGAAGGAGATGATCTTATCAGGAACCATTTATGTCTGTTTTATACCTTTAGCGATTCGTGAATACCAAATGCACACAAATATTACATTCATTCAAAATTTTCGATAGAATTTAACTACGATGGGGTTCCATATAAATTTGGTTAAGATCTGATGACGGTCTACGAAGCATAAAAATGAAATTCCTCAACGGACCACAGCCCACTCGTCGCGATTGTGTTATTGTATTGGAATTTACATAATTTGAAAAATAAAATAAATTTACACAAAACTAAAAACCGAATTAAAAAGTAATAACACTGAAAAGTCAAAAATAAAATGGTCTGTAGCTATCTTTGGAGTCAATGCTCGTGTCACTGCTGTTTAATCTTTTGGTTTATTTAATTTTATTAAATCTGTTAGAATACAAAGCGTGTGTCTAATATTTAAAACTGTTCCTTGGGTGTATCCTATAGCCAAAACAGATTGTTATATCTATACTAATAATAAAGCTGTAGAGTTTGATTGTTTGATTGTTTGTTTGTTTGTTTGTTTGTTTGAACGGGCTAATCTCAGGAACTACTGGTTTGAATTGAAAAATTCTTTTTGTGTTGGATAGTCCATTTATCGAGGAAGGCTTTAGGCTATATAACATTACGCTGCGACCATTAGTAGCGAAGCATCAGTGAAAAATGTTGCAAAAACGGGGAAAATTATTCATATTTTTGAAGGCTTCCGTTGCTAAGCTACCGAAAAAATATTATTTGAAGGCTTCCGTTGCTAAGCTACCCTAATCTATACTAATATTATAAAGCTGTAGAGTTTGATTGTTTGTTTGTTTGTTTGATCACGTGGGCGGAGCCGCGAGCAAAAGCTAGTTTTAAATAAAAGGTGCCATCAGATTCATCTTATCTAATTATATAAAACTAGCTTTTGCTCGCGGCTCCGCACACGTGATCAAACAAACAATCAAACTCTACAGCTTTATAATATTAGTATAGATTTGGGTAGCTTAGCAACGGAAGCCTTCAAATATGAATAATTTTCCCCGTTTTTGCAACATTTTTCACTGATGCTTCGCTTCTAATGGTCGCAGCGTAATGTTATATATCCTAAAGCCTTCCTCGATAAATGGACTATCCAACACAAAAAGAATTTTTCAATTCGAACCAGTAGTTCCTGAGATTAGCGCGTTCAAACAAACAAACAAACAAAAAATCAAACAATCAAACTCTACAGCTTTATTATTAGTATAGATTAAAGGCGTTTGAATGTCAATGTTATTCTCGTATTACTTGATTATTTCTATTAGCATATTAAAATAACTATTAAAATAATCTAGTAGTATTATTGAAACTTAAAATAGCTTTGACAGTAGATTCGAGATATAAAACCGGTAAATCCTATGCTCAATCAGACCAGACAATGAAAATTTAATAAGACAGGATTTGGGACCGCTGAGTCTTTATTTAGATCAAATTATCTTCGCAGAATTAGTGTACCTACTCATAAATTTATGAAACTATGCTCACCTTCGGAAGCTCTTTTTCGGGATTTTGATGTATTCCGCCCATGAACACAATATTTGGTGGCACGGGACGATTCTCTTCCCAAATAGGATGTACATTCAGGTACAACATGTCTACATATTTTAACAGTTCGTTTAACGGCGGTGTATCTGGTCCGAACAGTTTCTGGATTACTTTATTATCTTTCACAGCCAAATCATCAAATAAGTTTTCGATATAATAATGATTATACATTTCAGTTATCTTTTCCCATAACGACAAATCATACAATTTTTGGCGAACTGAGGAAGGATAGAGTATCGGATGACTAGGAGCTCCCAATACATCGTATATATTATTAAACATTCCACCAAAAGAACTGACTAATATTGTGGGTGCTTTAAAGACATGTGATAATCCCAATAGTGGACGGGCACAGGCTTCTAACAGCAATAGATCGAAAGAACTCTTTGTATTGTTGAGTATATCTTTAACTTGTTCGGTGAGAACTTGCTGCTCAATTATAATTCGGTCTAAAGTAAGAAACGTCTCTACTTGAGAAAACAGATCATCATTCCTCCCTGTAGTGGTTGGCATAAAATTCTTCCTCCAAGTTTCATACGAGATGTCGTGGACATCTATCTCTGTTAATTTAGCTGGTGCTTCTCCTTTTGGAAATACAGGATCTGTGGTCACCACGACCACTTCGTGTCCTCGCTTCACTAGCTCTTGAATCAGCGGCCTGAATGCCACTTGATGGCTGATGGATGGCGTTGGAAAGAAACCTAGGATTCTAGCCGCATCACTTACTGACACTAACACGGTAACAAATAATACAAAAGAATACATTTTAAATGTTATTATGTAATGGTTACATAATCACGTACGCACTATTGAATAAACTATACGTTTATGAGTGGAATCGTTTATAATTCGTGTTTATATATAGATAGAGTCGAGAACTTGTTATCGAATCACGTTATGAAGAAACGTCTAACGTATTTTAACATATTATATGCCTTAATTATTTATGTTTCATATTTTGTTTGTAATTAACTCACTTACAATATTCATAAAGGGGTTTATTTATAATTTAATTATTATTTTTGAAGTGAAAACTTCTTTAGCCGCGTTGAGCACTTTTTGGTAGTGGGTAAACTTGTGGTTTGGCGTCAGCGACATGTTAATGTTAATTCAAACTACTCAGATACACGTATAAACACATCGTATATATCTGACCATATGCTGTGCGCGTTAGACGCTTTTTGGATGGGTGAAATCTTGTAAGCTCTGATTATCAGTCAATCGTCAGTCAGTCAGTTAGCCGTCAGTCCATCAGTCAGTTGTCAGTCAGTCAGGCAGTCAGTCGTCAGTCCATCATTATATCTTCTTCGTAATTTAAAAACGTCGAGTGAAATTCGGTCGCCCAGTTACTAATAATAATATACGTCTGTCTGTATATCTATCTATTAAAGCCCCTGGGTAGTCCACGGATTCTTGGTGTTAAATGTTCGTAGTCAATATCAAAGAGTATAGTTCTTATTATAAATGAATACGTTTATTAAACCGCCGTGGCGCATCGTGCCAGTGGACGGCTGCGAAGCAAGAGGCCGCAGGTTCGATCGACGCACCGAGACAAATGTTTGTGTTGTCCACAATTATTTATTTAGAGGTCTGACTGGCCGAGTCAACGAAAATGCGTGCCACTGTTGATCCTGGTGCACAGGAGTTACAGTAGCGGGATAGTCTAGCGGGGTAGCAAGATAGTCTAGTCGTATTAAGATAAGGATATTTTCAATTTAGAATATACACTATTACGTTTCTGACTCTGAAATTAAATCTGGTTCGAGTAAAATTTAAATTTTATAATTATTCTTGAAGCTCCTGACTGTAATAGTAAGTATTCACGGACCTCAAACGGGAGTCCAAATAGGCGGGCTCAAGGGAAAAGCACGTATCCAATTTATTATATTTATATAATTTGTAGTATGTGGTTTCTTACCTTAGGTAGCTCCTTTTTAGGTTTCTGGTGTATACCTCCCATGAACACAACATTCGGTGGTACTGGACGGTTCTCTTCCCAAATAGGATGCACGTTCAGAAACAACATATCCATATTTTTAATCAATTCTTTGACCGAAGGTGTATCAGGTCCGAAAAGCTTCCTGTTTATTTCATTTTCCCATTTAATATTTTCTTCAATCATATTCTCTATTTGATAGTTATTGTACAGTTCCGTTATTTTCTCCCAGAAAGATAAATTGTATGGTTTTTGACGAGTCATGGAAGGATAGAGTATTGGATGAGTCGGAGCTCCTATTGATTCGTAGACATCATATAATCCACCTAAAGAACTTACAAGTATCGCAGGAGTTTTAAAAATATGTGTTAACGCCCAAGCTGAACGTACACATTCCTCAATCAATAACAAATCAAATGTATTATTTTTGTTGATTATTAGATCTTGTACCTCTTCTGTGAGAATTTGCTTCTCGAATATATCAATAAATAAATACATAATGGTCTCTAATTGATTAAATATATCATCACTCCTTCCCCTAGTTTTGGCTAGAAAATTCTTTCTCCAAGTTTCATACGAGATGTCGTGGACATCTATCTCTGTTAAGTTGGCTGGTGTTTTTCCTTTCGGGAAGACAGGATCTGTGGTCACCACGACTACTTCGTGTCCTCGTCTCGCTAGCTCTTGAGTGAGAGGCCTAAACGCCACTTGATGGCTGATAGAAGGAGTCGGAAAGAATCCGAGAATTCTTGCCGTATCGGCCACTGATGCTACAGAAATCACTAGCACGTAAAGCAGCATATTTAACTCAGTTTAACGCACGTTCGACTCACGGATAGCACTTGTATATTGTGATACAACTCGTTGCGTTCTGATATTTAAATGAAGCTGTAGAGTGACTTGTTGTTATCGTATAGTTTTTTTTTCTTATTAAGCTCCATTTAAACAATTATGTTATTTACATATTATTACATTGGGTAAAATGATAAGATCTACATTTTTATGTCATACCGACTTTACAGAAACTTGTAAGTCATTCTGATTAAGCACAAAATGTTTTACTTTTTAACTGACAGATAAATAGACTCGCAATTATTGGAACGTAGTTCCTTATCGCGCGTTGCGAAAGGGGGCTAGACGGAAAAAATTGGTACGAAAAGTTGGCACGAAATTTTTGTCACGACATAATTCTCCGACCAAGAATAAATATAATATTAATTTGATATCTAGCACACAAAGTTAAAGTCGAAATTCCGTTAATAAAAGTAAAACTTATGACATATGGAAATGTAGACGTGGTTTGAAATTTGAATTTTTGATTATCGAACACGGCGCGGCGGTCCACCGTTTAGGCTGCGTTTAGACGACGCGAAAAATTTCGTGCGGCCGTTTACACGATCGCGCAGTCGCCGCGTGGTTGAAGCGTTGCGAAGTATTAAACATTATGGCTTAGTCAATAGAGTTTACATTAGTTTTTCGAGTGATTCGAGCGCGGCGGCCGCGCGGCCGCCGCGCGGCCACAACGCGGTGGGATTCCTTGTCATATAAATGCGCCCTTAGTAGCCAGTCACCAAATTACCTATCATAAAATATTTGAATGTTGGCTGCTTCCAGATTATACAGTGTCTAATATATAGTCTACGGGATGACTGTTTAATATTACGACTCACATCGAATGTTCTGGAACTCTCTAGAACGTTCGGTGTGACGTCACGTAGACTGTAAGACCGGCCGGTGCTCGCCGATTTACGGGCTGGGCGACGTAGCAGCCGGTGTGCTCCCTTCGGACCCTCCGTCCCCCCCGAGATCGAGATCATTTTAGTCAAGCCCGAGAGGTGGTCAAGCGCGAGCAGTCCATCGATCAACGGAAGGTTCGAGAGAAATCGAGAAACTTCCGGGTGACGTCACGCGCGCCGATTGACCAGCCAACGCTAGCCGACCTCCCTGGAGCTTCGAGAATTATGGAAGTACCAGGTGTTCAAACCCGTTCCCCCTACCCCCACCCAATTTGTCCTCACCCCCCCTCGGCCTAAATCGGTAATTTTTGAGGCTAGAGGGTCGTGCGACGGCTTGTCGCAATCGGCTTATTGAGCCCGACACTTTGGCCCCAATAAAAATAAATTTCGACCCCCCAGTAAGAAAGATCTGTAAAAATATCTCTAAAAATTCAAATATCTCAGAAACTACAATAGATAGACAAATAAAATTTTATTAAAATTCCTTCACTAATTAATCGAAAGGAACTTCGTTCCATCCGGGTGTCCCTTGACACCTCTCAAGTTTTTTTTTTATAATTATATATGAGTATATTTGTATGTGTAAACTACGCAAACAGTGAGATTTTGATGATTCCCTTTTTAATAGCGTAGAGTTTAAAGTAAAAAAATAGACCAGGAAATTCTGAGAAATAGAACCCTTTTTAACAAAAATTAAACTGAAAAGGAAACTTAAATCTACTACACTAATATTATAAAGAGGTAAGATTTGTATTTCTGTGTGTAACGAATAAGCTTAAAAACTACTGGACCGATTTGAAAAATTCTTTTACCATTAGAATCCTCCATTATCCCTGACGAACATAGGCTAATTTTTATTCCGGAAAATGCAGATCACACGGGCGGAGCCGCGAGAAAAAGTTAGTGCTAAAATAAACAAATTTTGCGTCGATGCTATCTATCAATATTGACCATTAACTTGCAATAGTACTGACTCGAAATTGGCAATTTTTATTTTTAGTTTCTGAGTTTTTAGTCTATTTGTTTTTATTAATTATTGTCCAATAAAATTTCATAATATGTTTGAATTTACATAAATATATCGACCACAAATGCTTATATAACACTTAATGCTAACAATTTTATGCTGTCGGTCCAAGAGTCATCTTATTTGGGTGGTTCAAGACGTCTCAAAGACGTTACTGCAGATGATAAGGAAATACTTTTAGTATAAAAACGGACATTATAAACACCATTGTAAGAAAATGGCGATCAACTTGCTAGTCTCCTTATTCAGTTGTATAACAGGAGATTAGAACTTAGAGATCTTGAGTGGTAGAGCCACACTGTAAACAGTTTTGTCTACAGCATGAATGGGCTGGCTCGACCGGGTCGTTACCACTGTCTCACAGAAAACCGACGTAAAGTAGCGGCTTGCTGCTGCGTTTCGTACGGTGAGTGAGATATCCGGAAGCCCAAATCCCCTCCCCTTCCAAATCCCTAATTATCCTTTTCCTTTAAAGTCGGCAATGCGCCCATGATACTTTTGGTGGTGGCCATACATAGGCGGTGGAGATCACTTACCATCAGGTGACCCACTTGCTCGTTTGCCGGCCTATGCTATAAAAAAAAAGATTAGCAGTTAAGCAAGTGAATCACTAGAAGGTAAGATATTAGCTCATAAACCCAAAAAATCTAACAAAATTACCCGGGTATAGCGTGGTCAGTTAATTCGGTAGTACTACATAAAGTTAGTAGCTGTGGTTAGTTACCTATTATTATTATGATTCATAGTACATGCGAGGAGCCTACGCAGATTTTTTTTAACTCGTCTAGTAGGCTTATATCGCAGTAGCCTTGAATGTGTGCGTCTAATTATAGATATTTTAAAGTCTGATGTAATTTCTACGAGAGGATTGTATGAATGACTAGCCGAGTAGATTAATATGAGACAATAATAGGCAATAATAGTTGATCGATATCGGATTAACATATTATGACAACGATAATAATTTATTGATACAGTGATTACAACTGTTTATAACACATTAAGCCCTACATAAATAAACATTGTCGGAGGTTGATTGATAGTTATTTATCAAGATTCCATCTATTAGTAGTTGTATAAAAGATTATCTTGACCGAAAAGGCCACCTATTGTACTGCTTCCTTTTTGAAGTGAAAAGTTCTTTAGCGGCGTTGAGCACTTTTCTTGGGATGGGTATAAATGTTAGCCTCGCGTCAGAACACGTGAGCTGAAAATTCGTAAGACGGAGGGAGTAATATAAATTGTTATTTTTGTGTACGATAGCGCAATAAATGAATATTGTATGTGTTTAAACACATAAATGATAGCACTTTTATACTGATAAGTAAAGCAATTAGTGCGAAATAATTCTCTAACCATTCCAAAATATTCAAAATTGCACAACATTAATGTTCAAGTTTCCAATTCTGCCGGCACTCACGGAGTGCAGCCCGTTTTTAACACGCTTTTATTAGCTTCAGACGTATGTATGTTGGTATGTTTGTCTGTAACTTGTCTTTGAACGTGATTTTGACCTACTTCAAAACGTCGGATAAAATCTTGACAGCGCGATGTAGATGTGCCAGTGGCGCCATCTCATGATTTTTTCTTGTCAACTTGTAGCTTAAATGCAATAAAGGTGGCGCTGGTTGTTTTGTTGTGTTATTTTGATACGAGTTTAGAACAAAATAAATAAATATTGTAAAAATTAAAACTTCCTTAAATATTTCATTGAATAATTGTTATAAATTACAAATTTATTACCTACAACTGTTATTAAAATTACTTCAGTAGTAAGGGATGTTCGTAAAACACTTTTTTTAACACGCTTTTTTATATTCTTTACAATTAGTGGCAGCAATATAATAGAACATTGGATTATAGTCTACATGACACATTAAAATAAAACAAGAAAAAATCAAGAGATGGCGCCACTGGCACATCTACATCGCGATGTCAAGATTCTCCAGCGAATCATTACGTCCGACGCTTTGTATGAACTATGGATGTTGTACGATTGATCGGGTACAGTTTTACAAATGGCTTGTTAAACAAGCCATTCGTAAAACTTGTTTCTTTCCTACCTCCTTCGTGACATTTTTACGTTTCAGCGAATTTTTCAATCACAAAGATTCGAAAGAAGTTTCACTTCAAAAAATGGTAAAAAAAATAAAAACACAAAGAAAAAAAATAAATGATAAAAAAAATTAAAATACACCTTTTTATAGAAAATCAAACTAAAAAATTAAAAATAAATAATAGTTTAAAAAAACTAAAAAACACGCTTTTACATAAAATCCAACTAAAAAATAAAAAATAAATTTTAATGAATTCGAATTAGGAATAGTGTACAAAATTTAAAAATATATATAAATTAAGAATAGTGTAAATAAGAAAAAATATGTATTTTATTGTAAAAAAAAGCGTGGGGTGCATGGTGTCAATAGTTATAAAAATATTTTATTGACAGATATGAGTAGAAGGATCATCATTTTGATAATGTCTTAAAAAGCACCCCACGTTTTTTTACAATAAAATACATATTTTTTCTTATTTACACTATTCTTAATTTATATATATTTTTAAATTTTGTACACTATTCCTAATTCGAATTCATTAAAATTTATTTTTTATTTTTTAGTTGGATTTTATGTAAAAGCGTGTTTTTTAGTTTTTTTAAACTATTATTTATTTAAACAGGTTTTCTAAATATCGCATTCCAACTTAGTGGGTGCAACAGGTTTTGATAATGGCAATCAGGTTCAGTTTATTTTTATGACTGACCTCTTGATTAACATAAATCCACTGTATGAGATCCAATCCTAAACAAATAATTTTGGAAAAAAATAAACCGTATCTACTTAATTTACCTTACGAACAGAAACCTGAACTGCGTTGGAAGACTGGCGAGTCCAGCATAACCAGCCCTCCACCCACAGGATGGCGAGGCATCCGTAAGATGGGTTTTTCTCACCACAAAAAGAACCTCATTTCATAACCTATATCAGCTCCCACTAGAAAAACCCTGTTTGGATACAAAATCCAGTCCCGAGCATATTATGGTAGCAGAATTCATATGGCTTTGCCCAATCCAGGAACCAAATCTAGGACATGCCTAGACGCTTACAACACCCATAGAGACTTTAAGTTTTTTTTTATAGCATAGGCCGGCAAACGAGCAAGTGGGTCACCTAATGGTAAGTGATCTCCACCACACATGCACGCCCACAATACCAGAATAAATCATGGGCGCGTTGCCGACCTTAAAGTTAAGGGATGATTAAGGAATTGAGAAAGGGAGGGGGTTTGGGCCTCCGGATATCTCACTCACCGTACGAAACGCAGCAGCAAGCCGGTACGTTACGTCGGTTTTCTGTGAGGCAGTGGTAACGACCCGGCCGAGCCGGCCCATTCATGCTGTAGACAAAACTGTCTACAGCGTGGCTCTTTAATCCAATCTGCTTAAAGCATTAAACACAAACTCGTAACAATATTTACAACTGATATCACTCAATCTCTTTCATAATCCTTTAGATAAGGATAATATTCTTTGATATTATTAATACCGAAAACATCAAGATTACTCAGTCTGTGTCTTTGCAAACGTTTTGTTGGTAGTGGAATTTCTTTTTTTATAAGTCGCAACACATGATAAAAGAGGCCAAAATATCACCTAATTCCTAACCCCATTACTTTCCTTTGATATCGGCAGCACACCCAAGATTCTTTTGGTATTGTGATTATTCAAGGACGGTGGAGGTCACTTACCATCAGATGACCCAGTTGGACGTTTGCAGATCTCTACTATAAAAAGGATAGGTTTCACAGCCATAATGATAGCCCGTTTCTAAGCATATACTGGTGTGTTTTTTGAAAATTCATGGAGATTCTTGATTGACAGATTCAGGGCGAGTATACGGTTGGAGGGCGAGAGGCCGCGGGTTCATTTTTCACAGCGAGACAATGTTTCTGTAATCCATAGATATTGGTTTCGTATCTGGGTGTTGTAGTATCGAAAGTTCCTAATACTGAAGGTACAGAGCCGAAGTTTGAAACATACAAAGAATAAAGTAAGGTGATAACAGTAGCCATAATAATGATAATTTTTATTTATAATTGGAATGCAGGATCTCACTAAATATTTGGCAGAACGGTAGCATGCAATGCTTCAAGGATCTTGCAAGTTTGCGTCAATGAATGCTTTAACTGCAGTACTTTTAATATGAAACATATGAAAATTATAGATCAATTGACTCCAATAAAATATGTCAATAGATGCTAATAATGCTAACAAAAGTCAATTTATTATTAAAGTGTAGAGTCTCAGTAGCATGACATTGAATAGAGATTACATAGGTCTCGTAACAGACTACTTGGGTACAACGTTCTATCATGTTAGGCAATACAAATGCTGTCACTATATTACTTTTAACTCCGGGTGTTATAAGTTTGGTCCTTTTGTCTGCAGCCTGTCTGCTTGTCAGTCTGTATATAACAAAATATCGACTAAACAAATTACCAATTTGAATGCAGTTTTATTATATTTGGAAACTGGTTTGGTTTTATTTGAATTAATTCTTAGCTGTGTTTGAAGGAAATCTGTTCAGCTAGTGCGTGTGTGTGTCTTAGCGCCTAAACGAATGGACAGATTGGAATGCGGTTTATTTTAGAGATAATCAAATTATATAAAACTCAAAGGTGACTGACTGACTGACTGACATAGTGATCTATCAACGCACAGCCCAAACCACTGGAGGGATCGGGCTGAAATTTGGCATTCAGGTAGATGTTATGACGTAGGCATCCGCTAAGAAAGGATTTTGATAAATTCTACCCCCAAGGGGATAAAATAGGGGATGAAAGTTTGTATGAAAATCACGCGGGCGGAGCCGCGAGCAAAAGCTAGTTTAATGTATATACTCGTACTTCCTAGCTGTATGTGAAGACAATTTGTTCAGCCGTTTTAATGTTAAAGAAGATATTCCAATGCTAGACCAGGAAAATCAATCAATTAAAGTAAGTTATTTGTACTCTTGACCTTCAAACCGCATTCTGATTGGCTCATTTGTGCTATCTATGACGAAATTATTCTTAGATAGTTTATTAACGCTGTGACTGACGCCGGTGATTTTTTACTGCTAAGTTGTAATAAGGTTGACTTGTTTTTTTTTATCATTTAAATCATTATGTTACGTCACCCAAAGCCTATTTTTTATCCGAGCACGGCAAAGTGACTGCACTACAGCTCACGGTTAGCGCAGTGCATAACAAAACCAGCAACCACCGTGACACAATGAGTTTATCGGTGGTCACTAGAATCATGCCAGCCTGCCAGCATGTAAGCCTGTGATTTTGGCTAGTTCAAGTAAAATTTTATATTTTTTCTTGAACCCCCTAACTGTAAGTCAAAATATTACAAATAGTGAGTTTTCAAGGACTTCAAACGGGAGTCCAAATGGGCGGGTTCAAGGGAAGAGTACGTATTCAATTTATTATATTTATATAATTTGTTAAGGTTCTCGAATGGAGGCCACGTACTGGCAAGCGCAGCGTTGGACGTCCGCCTACAAGGTGGACAGACGATCTGACAAAGGTCGCAGGAAGTCGGTGGATGCAGGCCGCTTCCAACAGATCGGTCTGGAAATCTTTGGGGTACGCCTATGTTCAGCAGTAGACATCCTGTGGCTGATGATGATGATGATGATATAATTTGTACGATGTGGTTTCTTACCTTAGGTAGCTCCTTTTCAGGTTTTTGATGTATACCTCCCATGAATACAACATTCGGTGGCACTGGACGGTTGTCTTCCCAAATAGGATGCACGTTCAGAAACAACATATCTATATTCTTAATTAATTCTTTCACCGAAAGTGTATCATCTCCGAAAAGTTTCCTGTTTATTTCATTTTCCCGTATAATATTTTGTTTAATCATATTCTCTATTTGATAGTTATTGTATAATTCAGTTAACTTCTCCCAGAAAGATAAATTATATAGTTTTTGACGGCTCAGGGAAGGATATAGTATTGGATGAGTCGGAGCTCCTATTGATTCGTAGACATCATATATTCCACCTAAAGAACTTACAAGTATCGCAGGAGTTTTGAAAATATGTGTTAATGCCCAAGCTGGGCGCACACATGCCTCGATCAGCAACAAATCAAATGTATTATTTTTGTTGATTATTAGATCTTGTACTTCTTCTGTAAGAACTTGCTTCTCGAATATATCAACAAATAAATTCATAATGGTCCCTATTTGAGTAAATGTATCATCACTCCTTCCACTAGTTTTGGCTAGTAAATTCTTCCGCCAAGTTTCATACGAGATGTCGTGGACATCTATCTCTGTTAAGTTGGCTGGTGTTTTTCCTTTCGGGAAGACAGGATCTGTGGTCACCACGACTACTTCGTGTCCTCGTCTCGCTAGCTCTTGAGTGAGAGGCCTAAACGCTACTTGATGGCTGATGGAAGGAGTCGGAAAGAATCCGAGAATTCTTGCCGTATCGGCCACTGATGCTACAGAAATCACTAGCACGTAAAGCAACATACTTAACTCAGTGTAATGCACGTTCGACTCACGCATAGCACTTGTATATTGTGATACAACTCGTTGCGTTCTGATATTTAAATGAAGCTGTAGAGTGACTTTTAGTTATCGTATAGTTTTTTTTTTCTTATTAAGCTCCATTTAAACAATTATGTTATTTACATATTATTACATTGGGTAAAATGATAAGATCTACATTTTTATGTCATACCGACTTTACAGAAACTTGTAAGTCATTCTGATTAAGCACAAAATGTTTTACTTTTTAACTGACAGATAAATAGACTCGCAATTATTATAATTATATATGAGTATATTTGTATGTGTAAACTACGCAAACAGTGAGATTTTGATGATTTACTTTTTAATAGCGTAGAGTTTAAAGTAAAAAAATAGACCAGGAAATTCTGTGAAATAGAACCCTTTTTAACAAAAATTAAACTGAAAAGGAAACTTAAATCTACTACACTAATATTATAAAGAGGAAAGATTTGTATTTCTGTGTGTAACGAATAAACTTAAAAACTATGTACTGGACCGATTTGAAAAATTCTTTTACCATTAGAATCCTCCATTATCCCTGATGAACATAGGCTAATTTTTATTCCGGAAAATGCAGATCACACGGGCGGAGCCGCGAGGAAAAGTTAGTGCTAAAATAAACAAATTTTGCGTCGATGCTATCTATCAATATTGATCGAAATTAGCAATTTTTTTGGAACGAAGTTCCTTACGGCAGGCTTGGAGAGGATAGGGATTTTGCTGCGTGACCGAACTGAAAAAAATGTGATAGTAAAAGCGTAAGAAAACAGCGTAAGAAAAAAGCGTTAAAAGCGCCGCATAACCAGCCAGCGTTAGTTCCTTTTTGCCTGCCCCAAAATTGTGTGCGAATTTCAGCTCAATCAGTTTTTAAAATGAAATTCATTCAGCCAGTTATACTTGAAGTATTTTTATATCTCCTTCGATTTTTAAAAGAATTTTACATAAGTTGATAAAAAATGCTATACAATAGCTTTACCGCGGCAGTCTCCGAGTGCTACACGTCTTTTTTTATTTTGTTATTTTAGTTGATATCTGTAAGACAATTTGTGTCGATTCTACATTAGCCGAAGGAACTTCGTTCCTACCTGGTGTCCCACGGCACACACCAATTTTTATTATTTTTAGTTTCTGAGTTTTTAGTCTATTTTGTTTTTATTAATTATTGCCCAACAAAATTTCAATATAGTACGAATAACAAGTTTGCATCTACATAACTAGCGACCACTAATGCTTATATAAAACTTAATGCTAAAAATTTTATGTTGTCGGTCCAAGAGTCATCTTATTTGGGTGGTTCAAGACGTCTCAAAGACGTTACTGCAGCTGATAAGGAAATAATTTTAGTATAAAAACAGACATTATAAACACTATTGTAAGAAAAAGGCGATCAACTTGCTAGTCTTCTTATTCAGTTGTATAACAGGAGATTAGAGATCTTGAGTGGTAGAGCCACGCTGTAGACAGTTTTCTCTACAGCATAGATGAGCTAGCTCGACCGGGTAGTTACCACTGTCTCACAGAAAACCGACGTAAAGTAGCGGCTTGCTGCTGCGTTTCGTACGGTGAGTGAGATATCCGGAAGCCCAAATCCCCTCCCCTTCCAAATCCCTAATTATCCTTTTCCTTGAAAGTCGGCAATGTGCCCATGATACTTTTGGTGGTGGCCATACATAGGCGGTGGAGATCACTTACCATCAGGTGACCCACTTGCTCGTTTGCCGGCCTATGCTATAAAAAAAAAGATTAGCAGTTAAGCAAGTGAATCACTAGAAGGTAAGATATTAGCTCATAAACCCAGAAAATCTAACAAAATTACCCGGGTATAGCGTGGTCAGTTAATTCGGTAGTACCTACTACATAAAGTTAGTAGCTGTGGTTAGTTACCTATTATTATTATGATTCATAGTACATGCGAGGAACCTACGCAGATTTTTTTTAACTCGTCTAGTAGGCTTATATCGCAGTAGCCTTGAATGTGTGCGTCTAATTATAGATATTTTAAAGTCTGATGTGATTTCTACGTGAGGATTGTATGAATGACTAGCCGAGTAGATTAGTATGAGATATTAATAGGCAATAATAGTTGATCGATATCGGATTAACACATTATTACAATGATAATAATTTATTGATACAATGATAACAACTGTTTATAACACATGACATTTAGCCCTAAATAAACATTGTCTGAGGTTGATTGATAGTTATTTATCAAGATTCCATCTATTAGTAGTTGTATAAGAGATTATCTTGACCGAAAAGGCCACCTATTGTACTGCTTCCTTTTTGAAGTGAAAAGTTCTTTAGCGGCGTTGAGCACTTTTCTTGGGATGGGTATAAATGTTAGCCTCGCGTCAAAACACGTGAGCTGAAAATTCGTAAGACGGAGGGAGTAATATAAATTGTTATTTTTTGTGTACGATAGCGCAATAAATGAATATCGTATTTAACCACATAAATGATAGTACTTTTATACTGATAAGTAAAGCAATTCGTGCGAAATTATTCCCTAATCATTCCAAAATGTTCAAAAATGCACAACGTTAGTGTACAAGTTGTCACTCCTGCCGGCACTCACGGAGTGCAGCTTGTTTATTATTTAAACATGTTCTCTAAATATCGCATTGCAAACTTAATGGGTGCAACAGGTTTTGATAATGGTGACCAGGTTCCGTTTATTGTTTATTGACCTCTTGATTAACATAAATCCACTATATGAGATCGAATCCTAAACAAATAATTTTGAAAAAAAGTAAACAGTACTTAATTTAACTTACGAATAGAAATCTGACCTAGGTCAGAAGACTGGAGAGTCCAGTATAACCAGCCCTCCACCCACAGGAAGGCAAGGCATCCGTAAGATGGGTTTTCCTCGCCACAAAAAGAACCTCATTTCATAACCTATATCAGCTCCCACTAGAAAAACCCCGTTTGGATATAGAATCCAGTCCCGAGTATATTATGTTAGCAGAAATCTTATGGCTTTGCCCAATCCAGGAACCAAATCTAGGACATGCCTAGACGCTTACAACACCCATAGAGACTTTAAGTTTTTTTTATAGCATAGGCCGGCAAACGAGCAAGTGGGTCACATAATGGTAAGTGATCTCCACCACACATGCACGCCCACAATACCAGAATAAATCATGGGCGCGTTGCCGACCTTAAAGTTAAAGGATGATTAAGGGATTGGGAAAGGGAGGGGGTTTAGGCCTCCGGATATCTCACTCACCGTACGAAACGCAGCAGCAAGCCGGTACGTTACGTCGGTTTTCTGTGAGACAGTGGTAACGACCCGGCCGAGCCGGCCCATTCATGCTGTAGACAAAACTGTCTACAGCGTAGCTCTACCACTCTTTAATCCAATCTGCTTAAAGCATTAAACACAAACTCGCAACAATATTTACAAATGATAACACTCAATCTCTTTTATAATCCTTGAGATAAGGACAATCCATAAACCAATTTTTTTATTTCGGTTATTGACGTAAAACAAATAAATACGTGTTTCAGGAATTTTGGAAATTTTAGTTAATAAGAGATGAAAAGGGGGGTGAAAGTTAATGCGAAAGTGAGTTTGTTTGTTACGCTTTCACGCTTAAGTCACTGAACCGATTTTGATGAATTTATCTACAGGGATAGATGGGACTCTGGAGACGGTTACAGGCTACTTTTATCCCGGAAAATGCTGTTCACGCGGGCGGAGCCACGAGCAAAATCTAGTTCTTTGATATTATTAATACCGAAAACATCAAGATTACTCAGTCTGTGTCTTTGCAAACGTTTTGTTGGTAGTGGAATTTCTTTTTTTATAAGTCGCAACACATGATAAAAGAGGCCAAAATCTCACCTAATTCCTAACCCCATTACTTTCCTTTGAGATCGGCAGCACACCCATGATTCTTTTGGTGTGTGATTATTTAAGGACGGTGAAGGTCACTTACCCTCAGATGACCCACTTGGACGTTTGTTGATTCTATACTATAAAAAGATAAGGGTCGATTTCACAGCCATAAGGATAGCCCGTTTCTTTGCATATACTGGTGTGTTTATTGAAAACTCTGAGATTCTTGATTGACAGATTTCGTGGCACAGGGCGAGTATATGGTTGGAAAGCGAGAGGCAGCGGGCTCGATTTCCACAGCGAGACATTTTTTATGTGATCATATCACATCACACCATCAGCCACAGGACGTCCACTGGTGAGCATAGGCCTCCCCCAAGATGACCAGACCAACCAGTTGGAAGCGGCCTGCATCCAACGACTTCCTGCGACCTTTATCAGGTCGTCTGTCCATCTTCTAGGCGGACGTCCAACGCTGCGCTTTTTGCGATCAATAGATATTTTTTTTCTTTTTCGGAGCACGCCAAAGTGACTGCACTACACTTGATGGTAAGCGTAGTGCAATCCAAAAAACCAGCGATCACCAACAAACAATGAGTTTATCGGTGGTCACCAGAGTCATGCCGGCCTGTATAAATACTTCCCTCTCCGGAGAGGGAAGAAACAAATCGGGAAATGTCGCACGCCGCTCGGGAGAACCGGATATACACTAGCTGATCCTGGAACGCGATCCACACAAGGCGTGGATGTCACTATGGCAGGTTTTAACATCATGTAAATTAATAATAATATGAATTTATGGCAGAACGCTACCATGCGGCCAATGTGGCAATTTGGGTCAATATAATTTACAATTAAGTAATAAGTAAGTATTTTATACAGTTTAAGTATATTTTGCTTCAAGGATCTTGCAAGTTTGCTTCAATCAATGCTTTAACTGTACTACTTTTAATATCAAACATATGAAAATTATAGATCAATTGACTCCAATAAAATATGTTAAAAGATGCTAATAATACTAATAAAAGTCAATTTGTTAAGGTGTAGTCTCAGTAGCATGACATTGAATAGAGATTACATAGGTCTCGTAACAGACTACTTGGTTACAACGTTCTATCATGTTAGGCAATACAAATTCTGTCACTATATTACTTTTAACTCCGGGTGTTATAAGTTTGGTCCTTTTGTCTGCAGCCTGTCTGCTTGTCAGTCTGTATATAGTAAAATATCGAATAAACAGATTATCAATTTTAATGCAGTTTTATTTTATTTGGAAACTGGTTTGGTTTTATTTGAATTAATTCTTAGCTGTGTTTGAAGGAAATCTGTTCAGCTAGTGCGTGTGTGTGTCTTAGCGCCTAAACGAATGGACAGATTGGAATGCGGTTTATTTTAGAGATAATCAAATTATATAAAACTCAAAGGTGACTGACTGACTGACTGACATAGTGATCTATCAACGCACAGCCCAAACCACTGGAGGGATCGGGCTGAAATTTGGCATTCAGGTAGATGTTATGACGTAGGCATCCGCTAAGAAAGGATTTTGATAAATTCTACCCCCAAGGGGATAAAATAGGGGATGAAAGTTTGTATGAAAATCACGCGGGCGGAGCCGCGAGCAAAAGCTAGTTTAATGTATATACTCGTACTTCCTAGCTGTATGTGAAGACAATTTGTTCAGCCGTTTTAATGTTAAAGAAGATATTCCAATGCTAGACCAGGAAAATCAATCAATTAAAGTAAGTTATTTGTACTCTTGACCTTCAAACCGCATTCTGATTGGCTCATTTGTGCTATCTATGACGAAATTATTCTTAGATAGTTTATTAACGCTGTGACTGACGCCGGTGATTTTTTACTGCTAAGTTGTAATAAGGTTGACTTGTTTTTTTTTATCATTTAAATCATTATGTTACGTCACCCAAAGCCTATTTTTTATCCGAGCACGGCAAAGTGACTGCACTACAGCTCACGGTTAGCGCAGTGCATAACAAAACCAGCAACCACCGTGACACAATGAGTTTATCGGTGGTCACTAGAATCATGCCAGCCTGCCAGCATGTAAGCCTGTGATTTTGGCTAGTTCAAGTAAAATTTTATATTTTTTCTTGAACCCCCTAACTGTAAGTCAAAATATTACAAATAGTGAGTTTTCAAGGACTTCAAACGGGAGTCCAAATGGGCGGGTTCAAGGGAAGAGTACGTATTCAATTTATTATATTTATATAATTTGTTAAGGTTCTCGAATGGAGGCCACGTACTGGCAAGCGCAGCGTTGGACGTCCGCCTACAAGGTGGACAGACGATCTGACAAAGGTCGCAGGAAGTCGGTGGATGCAGGCCGCTTCCAACAGATCGGTCTGGAAATCTTTGGGGGACGCCTATGTTCAGCAGTAGACATCCTGTGGCTGATGATGATGATGATGATATAATTTGTACGATGTGGTTTCTTACCTTAGGTAGCTCCTTTTCAGGTTTTTGATGTATACCTCCCATGAATACAACATTCGGTGGCACTGGACGGTTGTCTTCCCAAATAGGATGCACGTTCAGAAACAACATATCTATATTCTTAATTAATTCTTTCACCGAAAGTGTATCATCTCCGAAAAGTTTCCTGTTTATTTCATTTTCCCGTATAATATTTTGTTTAATCATATTCTCTATTTGATAGTTATTGTATAATTCAGTTAACTTCTCCCAGAAAGATAAATTATATAGTTTTTGACGGCTCAGGGAAGGATATAGTATTGGATGAGTCGGAGCTCCTATTGATTCGTAGACATCATATATTCCACCTAAAGAACTTACAAGTATCGCAGGAGTTTTGAAAATATGTGTTAATGCCCAAGCTGGGCGCACACATGCCTCGATCAGCAACAAATCAAATGTATTATTTTTGTTGATTATTAGATCTTGTACTTCTTCTGTAAGAACTTGCTTCTCGAATATATCAACAAATAAATTCATAATGGTCCCTATTTGAGTAAATGTATCATCACTCCTTCCACTAGTTTTGGCTAGTAAATTCTTCCGCCAAGTTTCATACGAGATGTCGTGGACATCTATCTCTGTTAAGTTGGCTGGTGTTTTTCCTTTCGGGAAGACAGGATCTGTGGTCACCACGACTACTTCGTGTCCTCGTCTCGCTAGCTCTTGAGTGAGAGGCCTAAACGCCACTTGATGGCTGATAGAAGGAGTCGGAAAGAATCCGAGAATTCTTGCCGTATCGGCCACTGATGCTACAGAAATCACTAGCACGTAAAGCAGCATATTTAACTCAGTTTAACGCACGTTCGACTCACGCATAGCACTTGTATATTGTGATACAACTCGTTGCGTTCTTATATTTAAATGAAGCTGTAGAGTGACTTGTTGTTATCGTATCTTTTTTTTCTAATCAAGCTCCATATGAAAACTTATATTAATTATATAACATTACATTGATTATAAAGACAATTAGATCTACATTTGTATATCACGCCGACTTTACATGAACCTGAATGAAATTCTGATTAAGCACACAATGTGTTACGTTTTAAGTGACATATAAATAAATAGACTCACAATTGTTATTATATATGCCTATATTTGTATGTGTAAACTATGCATACAGTGAGCTGATTTTGATGATTCCCAAATCAAAGTAATAAAATACACCGAGAAAATCGGAAAAAGAAAACGCTTTTAAACAAAAAGAAAACTAAAATGCTAAAATAAACCAATTTTGCCTCGATGCAATCTATCAATATTGACCATTAACTTGCAATAGTACCGACTCGAAGTTGGTAATGTTTATTTAGTTTTTGAGTTTTGTTCGTCTATTTTAGAAGAAAAGTCTAGGAGCTTCTCATAAGACTGGTGGACGACCGATACAGGCACAGAGATACAAGGACGTACCCCTTAGACAGGACCCTCGGGAGAACCCAAAATACACTAGCTGATCCTTGAACGCGATCCACACAAGGTGTGTGGCTTACTATGGCAGGTTTTAACACTATGTGTACGGTGTTCGCTATCCGGGCGGATATGAATATCCTACACCAGCAAACGTACATAATAAGAAGTGCGAAAATTAGCCGATATATCTATGTCTGGTTTTTAAACAAACAATAATCTAATAAGTATGTCTACTAGGTACTGACAGATATATTTTATTAAGCTATTGTATAGATTATATCGCGGGCCTTGAGCGGCGAGACCGAATACAGAAATTCCGTAACGAAAAAACCTAACACCCCCCCACTCCGACTACCCAGCGTTAGCTGACCTCCCTGGAACATCGATAATTTCGAAGTCCCAGGTGGCGTCACAAAGTGACCGGTCAGCTTGGACCGGACTTTCACAAGACTTTGACCGGGCTTTGACCCCGACCTTGATCCCGACCTTGACCTTGACCTTGACCTTGGCCTCGACCTTTGGTAGATTGACTAGTTTGTTGAGTAGTTTGGTAGAGGTATGTATTTGACTGTAATTTATGGAGGTATAACAAAAAACGAATTGCGCAAAAAAATATGACATAACATGACAAGGTTGTTACATTGATTCGCCAATTTCAATGAATCTGGTAGAAAAAACTTAAGTGAGCTTTTGTTGTATTACAATAAAAATATATACATACGCTCACGAATGTAGTCCCCGAGGGGGTAGGCAGAGGTGTAACCAGTACACCCAAATTTCGTCGAGCGTATCTCCGTCCCATGATGTGATAGGAGGCGAGCCTATCACCATATCGCTTACAATTACTGACTCCGGACTGATACTGAGTATTTCGTGATAAACTCAACTGATCTTGAAATGACAAGACGCCACTTTATATAGAGGGATTTTCATTATCCCTACTTCGAAAGTAGAATTACTGGGTAAACAACGCAAACCACCCTCAAATTATCAATATGAGTGGCGGTACCGTCAATTGACGTAGAATAACGTCATTTAAATAGTTCAATTCAGTGTCTGTACTCTTTATGCTCCGACACGGCCATTCTGCAGGGCGGCGCGTGCTCTGCGCCTGCCTCATCTTCTTCATGCCACGACACGGCCATTCTGCAGGGCAGCGCGTGCTCTGCGCCTGCCTCATTGCTTCTCGTAGAGTGTTATACATTCGTGTAGACTGTTGTGGATTCTCGTAGCTTTTCGTTGGATCTCGTCGATTCTCATTGACTCTTCGTGCTCTGATACGGCCATTCTGTAGGGCAGCGCGTGCTCTGCGCCTGCCTCATTGCTTCTCGTAGATTTATAAATTCGCGTGGACTGTCGTGGATTCTCGTAGTTTTTCGTTGGATCTCGTCGATTCCCGTTGACTCCTCATGCTCCGATACGGCCATGCTGTAGGGCAGCGCGTGCTCTACGCTTGCCTCATTGCTTCTCGTAGATTGTTATAGATTCGCGTAGACTGTCGTGGATTCTCGTAGTTTTTCGTTGGATCTCGTCGATTCTCGTTGACCTGAAAGAAGAGAAATCACTCCTTTTAAGTAGGTATCTGGTATATGGTAGTAAGCAACCTATGTTGCTTATTTTTATAGGGTTATTGTTGTTAAGGATATCAGGTATTCGGAGGTTCTCGTAGATTTCTCGTAGATTTCTCGTGGATTTCTCGTGGATTTCTCGTAGATTTCTCGTAGATTTCTCGTAGATATCTAAAAGGTTCTCGGAGGTTCTGAAAACAAATAACATTTTAGGTTCTCGGAGGTTCTCGTAGATTTCTCGGAGGTTCTCGTAGATTTCTCGGAGTTCTGAAATCAAATAACATTTTGGCCTGTCACCATAAATGATTTCAACATATTGTTCAGTTATTACATGGTAAACTCATCAGAATTTCTAGTGATCCGGCACAGTAATAAGTAGGAAAAAGCGGATCCGATTATTTCAACGTCGACTTGCACGATTGCTCGGCTCGTTCCTGACTATTGGTTTGTTGGAGAGGAAGATCGTGAGTTTGGGGCTGGTTACCCTATTTGTCTATTGGTCTGTTGGTAAGGAAGACAGGTTCGTGTGTGTCTGAACTTCTTAATATTTTTATCCTTTCGACAAAAGTTTTGTTTGGACGCTTGCTGTAAGCCTGACGCTAGTCGGCTATATACAGCTTCACCGGACTTTCAGGTGAGCGCTTTAAGCGCTCTCAACCCTTAATTTTAAGTGACCACGCTGTGGGCAGAGGCATCTGCGATTATTGGTTTGGAGGATTATACTTGTCATCATCATCGGCTCGCGGGCCGGTACTAGGGTCGGAGTTACGGGGAACGCGGTGCGGTCCTCGGCGGCTAGGACGATATGTCGGTCTTGTAGAGTATTGTTGTTGTCTGAATTCCTCCCTCCTTTGGATGGCTAGAGTGGTGCGATCGAAATAGGGCTTGCTGTTCATTATCATGAACTGCCGGATGTGTGTCCACTTGGAGATTGTGATTTCTCACAAACCACGGGACCCCAGAAATGTTACGCGGAAAACGATTTTACAGGGTTTGCAATCGTCTATATCGGACTTCGGGAACATGAGCGGACGCGGGCGACGCGTACGTTATGATCGGCCTAATGCACGTGGTGTATGTCCTAATCTTGTTGCGGATCAAGAGTTCGTTTTTATTATTAAGCAGCCAGTAAAGCTAGCTGCACGCGAGTGTAGTTCGCGCACGTACTGCATTTATATGTGGAGCGAAGGCAAGCCTCCGGTCGAGGTTCACTCCTAGATATTTAGCCGTTTTGGTCCAGGGAATGCCCATGTTAAACATGTACTGTATCTGCAAGACGAACTGGACATCGGTCAAAGTGGGTCGCGGCGCTTTTAGTTGGGTTGATGGTGATTCGCTATTTGTGGCACCACTTGCTGAGACTGTCGGTAGCGGCTTGCAAAATGCGAACCACATAAACCGGTTGTTTGCGCGATGCATAGATCGCGGTATCGTCGGCAAAGAGCGCCAGATGGGTGTCCCTTGGTTTGGGAATGTCGCTAGTATATAGCGTGAAAAGAAGGGGAGATAGGACGGAGCCTTGCGGTACTCCGGCCGTAATAGTGTGTCGGGAAAAGAGGCTTCCCTCCACGCGATATCTGAAGCCGCGAAGCTTTCTTTCTTTCTTTCTTTCACGAGATGACTGGGCACGTTTATAGTGTATAGCTTGTGAAGCAAGCCATTGTGACACACCTTGTCAAACGCTTTTTCAACGTCGAAAAATATGGCTCCGGTGGGGGTCTTAGTAAAGAACTTTGCGTGGATGTGCTCCGTGATGCGGAGCACCTGATGTACGCTACTATGGCGGGCTCTGAATCCAAACTGTTCCTCGGGGAGCAGGTTGAGATTCCTAACAACTGCTTGTACCATCCCATTAGCCTCCTTAGCTCTTTGGGTAAGATGTCGGTTCGGCAGCGGGTTTACCCGGTTTGGGGATTCCTATGATAATTGTCTCCTTTCACTTTTGTGGAAAGAGGCAGTTGCGGAAGACTGTACCAAAAGTCACAGTTAGGATTTCCAGCAGATGGCTGGGGAGTATCTTAAGGACGCGGGTAGGAATACAGTCGCCGCCGGGGGCTTTACGTCTTTTGGGTAACCTGACCAGTTGGCTTACTTCTTTGTATGTCACCGATGAGAGTGGGTTTAATGGCTCATCGACATCCGGGTCGACGGCGGTGGGAACGCGTTCCTACTCTCGACGAACTAAAGGAACTGTAGCGAAGATCTACATAAAAATGGAACGATCTCACCAAATCCTTGTTAGTTTCAATACTCGATCACCGTCGTCCCGTAAAGCTGCTTTGTAAGTGGTACCGCCACACCGTGAGTACCGCGTTACGGTTCAATGATCGGGAACTACAGCGCCGGTGGTACATCAGTAGAACTCGTCCATTATAGTCCTAGATAAACTCTCACAACAATTGGTACATGATTAATAACTTTGTAGGTGTGGACACAATCATCCCCACCATATGTAAGACTTTTCGTATCCATGGGCAGTAAACTTAACATCTGTAACTTTCAAGATATTGGAATTATGAATAAATATGGGGTAGATAATTATTCATTTACATTTCTGAACACCATCAAATCCAGGAATGCAATGGTTTTACACTGAATCAATTTTTGTATGGCACCGGACTGCCGGACCATGGATCAACGTGATAATCCAACTCATCACATTGTAATATCACTTTCTTGTATGGCACTGGACTGCCGGACTATGGTTCACCGTGATGATCCAACTCATCACATTGTAAATTGGAATAGACTCACCAAATTACTCGTAGACAGTTGCAATTCCTCGGGCGTGTTCAATGGATAGGCTGTGGACTTATCCCACTTCTGATGACGCGGCGAGCTCCATGTAGATGAGTCAGAGAGGAGGGTTTTACAACCCTTAGTCTTTACTTGATGTGGTCAAGATGTTCGGCGAATGAAAACTCTCAATAATAACGACACAGGGTTATCACTTTATCGTTTATTCACTCTTTTAAGTTACTACCGGCTCGGAGGTACAATCTTAGGTGGGAAAAAGAGCCGGCAACAGAAAAACCACCCGTTACAGTGCTGAGGATACTTTAACACTTTGAACCGAAACACTTCGCGGTTATAAATCACGTTATTTGCGGTCAACTAGTTATTAAGATCGACACTGTACTCAAATGACTCTAGTCTGCCATAATTTTAGCAGTTCCCGACTGTTACGAATCGCGGACGGAACTCAACTGATCTTGAAATGACAAGACGCCACTTTATATAGAGGGATTTTCATTATCCCTACTTCGAAAGTAGAATTACTGGGTAAACAACGCAAACCACCCTCAAATTATCAATATGAGTGGCGGTACCGACAATTGACGTAGAATAACGTCATTTAAATAGTTCAATTCAGTGTCTGTACTCTTTATGCTCCGACACGGCCATTCTGCAGGGCGGCGCGTGCTCTGCGCCTGCCTCATCTTCTTCATGCCACGACAGATATAATATGATAAGTAGTTGAGTATGCACTGGTTGAGCCAGCTTCTCAGCAGCTTGCACCACGAGTGGACATCCAGTTATATTTTTCTTTATAGCATAGTCCAGCGAACGAAGTCGGTCACCTCATAGTAAGTTATCCCCAACGCCCATGAATGTCTACAATACCAGAAGAATCATGGGTGCGTTGCCAACCTTAAAGGAAAAAGATAATTATCTGATTCGTAAGAGGAGGGGATTTCTGCCTCAGGATATCTCGATCACCGTACGAAACAACTGCCGCTATTTTACGTCGGTTCTCTGTGAGACAGTGATAATAACCCAATCGAGCCAGGCCATACTGTAAATGAAAATGTCTACAGCGTATCTCTACCACTCGATTTGCTCTATATAATATTACAGAGATAGGTTGATAATATGAAATAGACAATAAATTTTCCTCCCAAATTGAGTTGAGGTCCCAAAACCTATAAACAGGTGTGACAAATATCCAAATCCCAGAGCAATTTTAATCTAAACAAGCGAACTAATTAACTAACACCCGTTCATCACTCGTAAACCTCCATAGTGGGGATAAACAAAAGTTTTATTCATTACACAGAGTGTAAAGTGCACCGGCGGGGTTGGTCTTGCCTGTTCGAAATTAGAATGAGACGGAGATAGGAATAGAGCCATGAAAGAAAGTGACGAGTATACAAATGTATTCGTGCTAAAAAGTTAAGAATTCTAATGGGAATACGTTTCGCCATGTCGTGTAGTTGTCTTTGTTGTTGAGAAGTATGTTATGTACAGAACGTTGCTAAGTTCTTGTTGGAACGAAGTTCCTTACGGCAGGCTTGGAGGGGATAGGGATTTCGCTGCGTGACCGAACTGAAAAAAATGTGATAGTAAAACCGTAAGAAAAATGCGTGGAATAAAACCGTTAAATGAGACTTTTTTTTAACTTAATTTGATATCTAGCACACAAAGTTAAAGTCGAAATTCCGTTAATAAAACAGATAGGTGTGAAACTTATGACATTTGGAAATGTAGACGCGGTTTGAAATTTGAATTTGAATTTTTGATTATAGAACACGGCCGTCCACCGTTTAGTAGCCAGTCTAAGTCTAAATTAATAAGTTTTTATTTATAATTACATAAGTTGATAAAAAATGCTATACAATAGCTTTACCGCGGCAGTCTCCGAGTGCTACACGTCTTTTTTTGGAACGTAGTTCCTTATCGCGCGTTGCGAAAGGGGGCTAGACGGAAAAAATTGGTACGAAAAGTTGGCACGAAATTTTTGTCACGACATAATTCTCCGACCAAGAATAAATATAATATTAATTTGATATCTAGCACACAAAGTTAAAGTCGAAATTCCGTTAATAAAAGTAAAACTTATGACATATGGAAATGTAGACGTGGTTTGAAATTTGAATTTTTGATTATCGAACACGGCGCGGCGGTCCACCGTTTAGGCTGCGTTTAGACGACGCGAAAAATTTCGTGCGGCCGTTTACACGATCGCGCAGTCGCCGCGTGGTTGGAGCGTTGCGAAGTATTAAACATTATGGCTTAGTCAATAGAGTTTACATTAGTTTTTCGAGTGATTCGAGCGCGGCGGCCGCGCGGCCGCCGCGCGGCCTCCACGCGGTGGGATTCCTTGTCATATAAATGCGCCCTTAGTAGCCAGTCACCAAATTACCTATCATAAAATATTTGAATGTTGGCTGCTTCCAGATTATACAGTGTCTAATATATAGTCTACGGGATGACTGTTTAATATTACGACTCACATCGAATGTTCTGGAACTCTCTAGAACGTTCGGTGTGACGTCACGTAGACTGTAAGACCGGCCGGTGCTCGCCGATTTACGGGCTGGGCGACGTAGCAGCCGGTGTGCTCCCTTCGGACCCTCCGTCCCCCCCGAGATCGAGATCATTTTAGTCAAGCCCGAGAGGTGGTCAAGCGCGAGCAGTCCATCGATCAACGGAAGGTTCGAGAGAAATCGAGAACCTTCCGGGTGACGTCACGCGCGCCGATTGACCAGCCAACGCTAGCCGACCTCCCTGGAGCTTCGAGAATTATGGAAGTACCAGGTGTTCAAACCCGTTCCCCCTACCCCCACCCAATTTGTCCTCACCCCCCCTCGGCCTAAATCGGTAATTTTTGAGGCTAGAGGGTCGTGCGACGGCTTGTCGCAATCGGCTTATTGAGCCCGACACTTTGGCCCCAATAAAAATAAATTTCGACCCCCCAGTAAGAAAGATCTTTAAAAATATCTCTAAAAATTCAAATATCTCAGAAACTACAATAGATAGACAAATAAAATTTTATTAAAATTCCTTCACTAATTAATCGAAAGGAACTTCGTTCCATCCGGGTGTCCCTTGACACCTCTCAAGTTTTTTATTTCTATTTTTCTATTCTATTTCTATGTAATTTTATGTTGTCAAACAAAAATAAAGAGACATATTTTGTTATTTTAGTTGATAATTTGTATTTTTTACAATTTGTGTCGATTCTACATTAGCCGAAGGAACTTCGTTCCTACCTGGTGTCCCACGACACACACCAATTTTTTGGAACGAAGTTCCTTACGGCAGGCTTGGAGGGGATAGGGATTTCGCTGCGTGACCGAACTGAAAAAAATGTGATAGTAAAACCGTAAGAAAAATGCGTGGAATAAAAACCGTTAAATGAGACTTTTTTTTAACTTAATTTGATATCTAGCACACAAAGTTAAAGTCGAAATTCCGTTAATAAAACAGATGGGTATGAAACTTATGACATTTGGAAATGTAGACGCGGTTTGAAATTTGAATTTGAATTTTTGATTATAGAACACGGCCGTCCACCGTTTAGTAGCCAGTCTAAATCTAAGTTTTTAATTAGAGTTGTTACACTTCGGTAGTGTTTTGGGATGAAATATTACTGAATAAAAGTTTATTGGAACGAAGTTCCTTACGGCAGGCTTGGAGGGGATAGGGATTTCGCTGCGTGCCCGAACTGAAAAAAATGTGATAGTAAAACCGTAAGAAAAATGCGTGGAATAAAACCGTTAAATGAGACGTGCGCAGGCGCGACAGTTGCATACACAGAATTGAGCACGACTTTTTTTGCAATTTGTGTCGATTCTACATTAGCCGAAGGAACTTCGTTCCTACCTGGTGTCCCACGACACCACTAATTTTTTTTTTTACAATAAACGGATGTGTTATGTTTCAGAGTTTCGTGGTGAAAATGGAAAGCTGGTGACGGAACCTTTAACTAAATGTCTGTTTTAGATGTGAACTGCATGACGAGACAAATCTATCAATCAAGTGCAGATAGAAGACAAAATAGGATGTTTATTTTTTAATAGCATAGGCCGGCAAACGAGTAAGTGATCTCCACCGTCCATGTAGGTACGTCCACAAAACCATAAGAATCACGGGCGCGTTACTGACCTTAAAGGAAAGGGATAATCAGGGATCGGGAAGAGGAGGGGGATTTGGGCCTCCGGAAACTCACCGTACGAAACGCAGCAGCAAGCCGCTATTTTAGACAGAGACAGTGGTAACGACCCGGTCGAGCCGGTCCATTCATGCTGTAGACAAATCTGTCTAAATCGTGGTTCTACCACTCGAAGGTCAAACAAAGTACCTATGTCTCAAATTGACTACCCAAATGTAGTTACAGCCTGTGACATAGTAATAGATGTGAAACAAAAACTCAAGTTTCAAATGAATCCTAATGCAATTACTACTTTTATACAATCTCAAAACACACCATCTATAGATTGCGGAAGAAACACAACAGCAAAAACAGTGTAACGCAGTTGTTTTTTCTAACATATTCAACATACCTTAATTGAGCACTTAAAAAATTGTAATCGGTATTTAATTTACTTGAAACAGGTTATTAAGATGATTAGCGAAGTCTAACAGCATTGTTGAACGTTGTCTCACTTATGTTAAAAAAGTGTGTGTGTGCAATTCATACAATAGTGAAATTCCAGAATAATTAACATAAATTTATTAAACAACGAATTAAAAAAATAAAACATGTAAATGATACACCACGTTGTTTATGGCACATTTTCCGAAGGCTTCGTTGTATGCAGGCGCAAAGACACGTGATTACATACGTACAAACATATATACGTAGAATGCTTGGGCCGAAGCAAGTATTAGGTATATACGACGCCTTTTAAGACGATGATGTATAACATGCAGTCCTTTGCCTTCTCCATAAAGAAAAAAAACAAAGAGGATTCGAACATTACAGAAAACATTGTATACTTGTCATCTATCTCATTCTCTCGCAGGCTGAATCCTATTTATGAATATGTTTGTCTCTTTTTACTGTCGCTTTTTCGTTTCATCGAATTTTAAATCAGAACGGTGCTAAAGAAGTTTCACTTCAAACTAACAAAACACTAAAAACACTAGGTTGTTAACCTATGTATCATTTTAAGGCCTAACCAATGACACCCCCATATGACACACCTATGTGCAATGAAAAAAATATCCCTTAGAGACCACAACAAGAGCCACACATTTGGTTTTCTTAATTTTACTTTATCATTGACACAGAACACCATTGGTTCACAGAACACACCTCTTATCCCAATTTTATCAACATAGTGCGAATAGTCTCCGGGTAACAGAACAGACGAAATTATATGGGTTACGTTTTAGTGCTTTAGCTACGGAACGCTAAAAAAAACCGCGTAAAAAGGTTAAAAAATAACCATTCTTGAGTCGCTGGTATAGAAATTTAATTATCAATTAATTATTGATACCACCGACACAAATTTGAATAATTTTATTTTTAGCTTTATATTTTATGAGTCGTTTTTTTTTTATACAAACACTTTATATTTACACTTTTAATTGAATAATAATCCAAATCGATGCTCAGAGTTCGAAGTTGTAGTCTTTCATCCCCTTAGTAGATTTTTTTCTTCAAGCATAAATGATACATCATCGATATAACTCCTAGTTAATACAAAAAAAAACATCCATACCGGCCATTTTTTTATACACAGGAATGAAAAACATCCACCGTCTTTTTTGTTGGTAAATAATGACTTCAAATATGATTATGCTTTGTTAAAGCATGAGAATTCAAACCACGTTTAAATCATGCACTTCAATGTTAGCACTATTCCAGTAAAGATATAAGTGAAGATTCGTCGACATCTCTCAAAAAGTAACGTGTTAAATTAAAACTCGTTTATTCCAAGACACAATTTGTACTGTAATTTAAATATAATCAAATTCTGTAACAATTTCACTGAAATTGCTTGTGGAAATTTGTAGCGAAAAATCCCCGCTTGCTAGATGTGAAGGTTATAGTAGATTTTACCTTTTTAGGGATCTGTGTTCCAAAAGATATAACGAAACCCTTTTGAAATCACTTGTTTGTCCATCCGTCTGCTTGTTTATTTGTCTGTCAAGGTCCTTTTCTCAAGAGTGGACAGAGGTATCAAATTTAAATTTATAATAAGGATCCATGATCTACACTCTCTAAAAGAAAATATTGAATCAGTGGTATCAATTATTGAACCATTAAACTGCAATCAGTTTAATGGTTCAATAATTGTTTAATTTAATGATGTTAACTACCGGCTCAAAACTGTTTCTTAATTTTATTTTTAGTTTTCCATCAGAAAAGTCGTCAAAATTGGTGTATATATGTTGAAGTTTTAGTTTATCATCCTCCATTTTATACCTTTGAGGTGCAATTATTTCTTGATATTTAAACGTGGAATGGAGGCAATGTACTGGCAAGCGCAGCGTTGGACGTCCACCTACAAGGTGGACCGACGACCTGATAAAGATCGCAGGAATTCGCTGGAAGCAGGCCGCTTCCAACAGGTTGGTCTGGAAATCTTTGGGGGAGGCCTATGTTCAGCAGTGGACGTCTTGTGGCTGATGATGATGATGAAACGTGACAAGCACCGAAACAAAGCCTATCGATAAAAAATAATTATCCAAGTCGCTCCATATTTGGTGGAGTTATGCCCACACATACTTAAAAAAATATATACCGAAGAAATGAGCGACTTTTTGTTTGGTTAAAAACGTAGAATATGACTTTCGATCGACTTAACAACTTCAAAAATGTGGTTTATACGAAACAAAAATTCGAAAAACATTGATTTCAAATACTTTGTAGAATTATTTCAAAAAACATTTTTTAACAATTGAATTGTACGGAACGTTCAGGGGGCGAGTTCTACTCGCACTTGTCTGTTTTTTTTATTACGGTTTTTTGTTTCACCCAGAATTTTTGGGCTTGTGATATTGTGAGATCCACACAAGCGTGTTTTTTTGCAACTTTTTGCATTCTTGCTGATACCAGCCGGATCTCTGAATAATCTAGGCGATGATGAAATATTACAGAAGTTTAATAGAAAATTATTTAGCAAATCATTATGACATGCAAGTTTTTTCTGACACTTTATTACATATACATTAAAAAAGAAAAAATGTACGCATCGAATTGAGAACCTCCTTTCCTGAAGTCGGTTATATAATAATAATAAATACACCCAACAGTCACATACATAGTCCTGACCCCACAGTAAGATACGAGTTTTGTGTCTTGGGTATCAGGAACTACAAAAGACTTTCGGTCTCACAACACCCAGACCCAGAAACAAATATTTGTGGATCACACAAACATTTGTCTCGGTGCGGGGATCGAACCCGCGGCCTCTCGATCAGCCGGCCTGCTGCGCCACGGAGGCTTAAAAACACGGTTAAAATATCCCACAAGACACTGAAGTAAGGCCAAAGAGAAACACTTTATTACCCCGTTAACCTTTATTTTATATCATTATACAGTTTTTGAAGGCTCTAATTTGTGACAATGACAGTGCGCTCGACCCTCATAATTATGGTTATAGAGAGGGGGTGTCGGATAAAATACAGCCACGGCGTCCCTACTTTGTCTAATGGCTCAATTTCAAATTTTACGGCCTACTTAATAATATTGTTACCACATCAACTGAGCGGTAGCGGGTAGCACTTTCTCATTCCATGATCTGGGTAGAGACTATCCCGCCCACACACCCACCACTGTAACTCCTGTGCACCAGGATCAACAGTGGCACGCATTTTTGTTGACACCGAGCAGAAGCGAGCGAAGCTCGGCGAGTCTCTGGGAATGCCTAAATGTCTTTGTCCCGCAACGAAATTAATCAGATAGAAGGTTAGGGAGATATTAATTGTCCACTTCCCTCCATAACAAAGCGGAAGATAAAATAATGAATCGAGGAGGTATTAACCTCAAGTGTAAGGACGGTTACAACTGGAGAAGCCAGGTGTAATCAGATCTGGGTGGTAGGTCTCTCAGACGCAACAATTCATCACGGTAGGTATACCGTTTTGTATTTGGCTGCGTCAAGATACTGTGGACACGTTTTGAGTAGACCACAAAGAACATTAGTTACAAATGCTTGTGGGGCGTTTGGAGAATTCTGCCACGGTATTCCTTGCCTGTCGTAAGAGGCGACTAATTGGGGCCATCGGGTACCGCCGGTGTGCAGCGGGGGCTGTCGTAGGGCCCATTTGTATTCTTGTACGTGTGGCCCTGAGATGGACGGCAGCATGAGTGGTTGGCTTCGTCGCTGCCGTTGCCGAGGGCGTCCTTCTGCGCATCCCCATAAAAAGATGGGTCGCAAGGCAGCACCACGCAGGGGCAGTTTTGGCAGCAATCCTTACCTTATGTAAGTATATCCCGGGGCCGCTCTGCAAGCGCCGAAGATAGTCACCGCGGGGTTTGTAGTTAGTATTGTCGTGTAGGGTGTATATGGTTTTACAGGCTCGGCCCAGTGGCCGCTCTGATATCTACCATCTTGCCCGAATGGCTTAACGTTAGATCATAAGACCGATGAACATAACCCTTCCACCGCTCCCACCGAGGCAGAGTAGTAGGGATAAAGCGATTTTCCTCACGACATAAAAAGATCATAACACGGTACGATCCAACGGATGGCTTAAAAAACGCTGGCTGACGTATTAGAGGAAGATATGAGAGCCAAAAGTCTTACTATTCAGGATTCTCTAGATCAAGTGAAGTGGAAGCATCCAAGAAGCATTTATAACTGGTGACCACCGTTAAACTCATTGTTTTTCGGTGGTCGCTGGTTTCTTGGACTGCACTACGCTTACTATCAGGTCTAGTGCAGTCACTTTGCCGTGCTCGGAAAAAAAATAAGGATGGCGAAAAATAGGTTTAAGTCAAGATACCGACAAGCAGAAGGAAATGATTAGTATTCTTTATCTAAATTCCGTGTCTTTTACTAACATCGACACACCTTTATGTCAGGTTTACGATTCATAACCTAATGTACTTAACAGGAACAATGTACAACGGGCGAAGGAAACCTTAAATTCTGTTAGTATCTCGCCCTATAAATAACAGGAGGGAAGGAAGGGCAAAGGCGTCAACATTATGTATGTGTACAACATTTTATTTAATTCACTCCCTGACTACGTTTGTTCTTAGTATAACTAGAAGTAGCAAATAAAAAAATACTGACAGTTATAATTAAAAAAACAAGCACTCCGATTATAAGGCACCATAATGGTTCTATATTGTTGTTATTGATATGTATAGTACAAAACTATTAAGTCTAATTACAAGGTGGTATGCGAGATATGCCTCGTATGCGAGAGGCCGTCTGGGTTGGTACCACTGCTTTGTCTATTTCTGCCGCCAAGCATCAGTGTATAACCACTGTTGTGTTTCGGTTTAAAGGATATTGAAGCCATTGAAATTACTGGGGCATTATGAGATTTAACATCTTACGTCTCGGGGTGTACGTTGTAATTCAAAGTTCTGTGTGTTGTTTCAGTTTATGGGCAGGCGTGACGCTTGCCATCAGGCGAGTGCTTGGCTTGTCTCGTCATTGAAACAAATAGAAAAAAAAATCAACTGAGCGCGTCCGTGCTTCGGAGGGCACGTAAACAGTCGGTCCCGGCTGTTATCAACTAATAGAGTCATTAAGCCAAGTCAGATGCCTTCAAATGGCTTATATGCTTAATTATTAGGCTCATGTGCTTAACTCGCTAATCGTTTACTGATCAGTGAGTGCAACGGGCTAAGAGTGCCCCAGACTATCGTGTTTAATAACGTCAAAGTTTAATAAATATCTAGATGCCCATTTCCCCTTTCCAATCCTTTAATCAAGTCGGCCACGCGTCCTTAATTCCTAAGAATTTTCAATGTTCATGAGCGATAGAAATCACTTACCATCGGGTGACCCACTTGCTCGTTCACGATTCTCTGCTATACAATAGAAGTCCCAATTTTATTGAAAGCACTCAAAGCAATAGTAATGATTTCATCCGGCAAATGTATATCGAATAGTTTGAAATAAATACGACCGACGACATGTTTCGCGGAAAGAACATTTGATTGGTTTGATGTTGGTCGAAGCGTGCTCGGTTCGTCTGGTAGCGAATTTATTTTATGAGATATACGTTACGTCCACTGCTGAACATAGGCATAACATATCGATATCGCGGGTTCGAAATATATGCACTTACGTACTTCTGACTTTCCGAAGTCACGCGTGACATTAATGAAAACTGACAATTATAATTGTCAGTTATCGCTTGTTTTGATGGTGAACTGTGATTTTTTTTATCCGAGCACGGCAAAGTGAACGCACTACACCTGATTGTAAGCGTAGTGCAGTCCGAAAAACAAGCGAACACCGACACTCAATTAGTTTATCGGTGGTCACCAGAATCATGCCGGCCTGTATAAATGCTCCTTCCCTCTTCGGTGAAGGAAAAAAAATAGAAAACTTTTATTTTCGAGGTCGCATCATACAGTTTAAAAAAATACTTAATAGGTGTCAAGGGACACCCGGATGGAAGGAAGTTCCTTTCGATTAATTAGTGAAGGAATTGTAATAATTTTTTTTTTTTTTTAAGTTATAATAATATTTTTTTGGAACGAAGTTCCTTACGGCAGGCTTGGAGGGGATAGGGATTTTGCTGCGTGACCGAACTGAGAAAATGTGATAGTAAAACCGTAAGAAAAATGCGTGGAATAAAAACCGTTAAATGAGACTTTTTGGAACGAAGTTCCTTACGGCAGGCTTGGAGGGGATAGGGATTTCGCTGCGTGACCGAACTGAAAAAAATGTGATAGTAAAACCGTAAGAAAAATGCGTGGAATAAAGTTAAAGTCGAAATTCCGTTAATAAAACAGATGGTTGTGAAACTTATGACATTTGGAAATGTAGACGCGGTTTGAAATTTGAATTTTTGATTATAGAACACGGCCGTCCGTTATTTTTAAGTAATAATAATAATAATAATAAATAATAATAATTAAGTTGATAAAAAATGCTATACAATAGCTTTACCGCGGCAGTCTCTGAGTGCCACACGTCTTTTTTTATTTCTATTTTTCTATTCTATTTCTATGTAATTTTATGTTGTCAAACAAAAATAAAGAGACCTATTTTGTTATTTCAGTTGATAATTTGAATTTTTTGCAATTTGTGTCGATTCTACATGTACACATGTAGACATTCTAAAACGCAGCATACAAACTCTAGATTTTGAATGCATATTCTCGAACTTTAACTTAAAATTAGCTGTAAACCAACCTACTCGCATAGAAAGTCAAACATGCATTGACAACATTGCTCATAACTTTAATAAAAAATGTAATATTCAAGTGCGCGATTTGGGTCTATCCGACCACACAGCTCAAATATTTAGATTTCCTATTGCAAAAGTCTATAATAATAAATATTGGCGCGTAACTAAAAGAGACTATAGTGAGGAAAATATAAAGAAATTCAAAAACTGTTTGCAACATTTATCCTTTTCAGAAATGTATGAAACTACTGATCCCAGTACGGCTTATAATATCTTTTTTGACACATTTACTCTGTATTATAAATTATGTTTCCCTGAAAGAACTGTAACTGTAAATATTATTAAAAAACCAAAGTGGTTGTCGCGTGGTATTAAGGCGTGTAGTAAAAAGAAACGTCAATTATTATGGCAATTTCGGCTTAAACCAAGTCAAACTAATAAAATGGCTTTCATTAGTTACTCGAAACGATTGAAAAGAATCATTAAACTTACACAAAGAGCACAAAACAATTACATTATAAAAACATCAACTAGTAAACCTAAAACAACCTGGAAAATAATTAATAATTCAAAGTTTAATATACCGAGACATATTATTAGGAAAATTAAAGTTAATAATAAAGTTATCACTAATCCTACTGACATTGCAAATGCCTTTAACACATACTTTGTCGATAAAATCATACCAATTGTAAATTCTGCTAAAAATGTGACATCTCTAATTGAAAATAGATTAAACTCTTTCTTTTTAGCTCCATGTCTCCCAATAGAAGTTTTTAAAATAATAAATTCTTTAAAAAATACAAGTAGTGTGGGTTATGATGGATTAGCAACAAAAGGAATCAAGTCGGTCGCTAATGAAATTAGTACTCATTTAAGCTATATTATTAATCTGTGTATTGACGTAGGTATATTTCCTGAAGCACTAAAGATATCAGTGGTAAAACCACTATTTAAAAAAGAGAATAAGGAACTTATGCAATACTACAGACCAATCTCTCTTATAAGTATTATTTCCAAAGTATTTGAGAAGCACATATATAAACACTTATACACTTATCTAGAAAAAAATAATATATTTACTGACGAACAGAAGGGATTCCGCAATAACAAAACAATTAATATGGCTGTCTATGATTTCATGTATAAAGTTATTACAAATGTCGATAAAAACTGTCCTGTGAGCACAATATTCTGCGATATGACGCAGGCGTTTGACTATGTCCGCCATGATATTTTAATGAAGAAATTGGAGGCATACGGTGTTCGCGGTAATGTGTTGAGTTTAATAGAATCCTATATCAGTAATAGAAAACAATACACAGAAATAACTACAATAAACACCCACACAAAACGTGAAGAAACATTTAAATCATCAATACGTGTTGTCAGATACGGTGTGCCTCAGGGCAGTGTCCTGGGTCCTTTATTATTCATAATATATATTAATGACCTACCCAAGGCTATAAACCAGTTTATAACATTATTTGCAGATGATAGCACAATAACGATACCTTGTAGAAATAAAGAAACATATAATTTTGACATTAATAATTCCTTGACATCAATGATACAATGGCTAGATAATAACAATTTAAAGATCAATCTTGACAAAACAAATATTATGCACTTTACGCAAAGAGGATCTACTATGTCTAATTTGAATATAATATATTTCGCGGTGTACTCCATGGAGCTGTGTCAGAGGAGGGATTTGACAACCCTCCCTTACTCCTTAGTCATTGTAGTCAAGATGAACGGCGCATAAGTCTCAGTAATAACAACACAGGATTATCACATTATTGTTTATTCACTCTTTTAAGACTTCGCGGTTATAAAATCACAACATTGACAATCAATTGTAATAACTAATTAACACTGTACGTAAATGACACTAGTTTGCCATAGTTTTAGCAAATTCCTATTATTACGACTAGCGGACGGAACTAGACTTGATTTGGCTTTAATAAACTTTATGAAATGTTTACTACTATTATTAATGTTCGTAGCTTTTGGCCGCCATTACGGCTCTAGTGTCCCCTTGACAACAACTCTGGCGCCACCGCTGCGCGCGGCCCGAGTGGTGTACCTTGTATTGCATGAGCAAGACACACAGGAGTGAGCGTGACAGCAATACGCTATTCGCGCCAATTGTCCATGTTTACAAAAATGGCAAAACATTCTAATTTATTAAACGATGGTCAAATCAGTGTCTTATTTTAATAACTGTAGAATATCTTTGTTTGGTCGTCAATCGAGTGTCCGTATTCCTCATGATCCGACACGGCCATTCTGCAGGGCGGCGCGTGCTCTGCGCCAGTCGTGGTTCTGAAAATGAGAGTTTTGTCTTTGAGCTAGGTATCCATTCATATGTACACTAGCTGATAACTTGTTTGTAGTTGAAGTTGTTACTACAAAATGAGTCCAAAAAGTTCTGTACCTTAGCATAATGTAGGCTGAACTTATCAATTATTATTGATAACCGATTCCAACAATCAAGTTATCAGCTGGTATTTTTATACCTTGGTCACATTGGTAATCGTAAACACAGGGACTAACTAAGTTATAGATATCGCAGCAAGTATGTAATAAAAATAACGTTCATATGAGTAGTAAATAATTTAAGACAATGTTCTCGTAGATTGTTATTTACTGTCGTGGTTCTGAGCGGTCTTGTACGCCGTGGTCCACGCAGTTTATACGTTTTATATTTTGTTATCAAATGCAAATGTCTCCACGCATCCTTGCATTTTTAATTTTATTTCTCATAGACAGTGTTTGAAGAGAAATAACTCCTTTTAAGTAGGTATAAGTAAGCAACCCATGTTGCTTATTTTTATGGGGTTATTGTTGCTACAACAGTACACAAAGATATCTCAAGTGCATTGATTTATTATTTTAGAATTTATGGTGTATACATGTCTACCCATGGTTCCACAAGGCGTCCCTACGGTATCTCAGGGTTCACTTGTGGATACATCAAGGACCCGCGGTTAGCTCAAGGGTAACTCATGGTTTAGCTCAGAGGTACCACTCTCCAGACATTTTATTCTTTAAAGAGTTATTGTTGTTACAACAGTACACAAAGATATCTCAAGTGCATTGATTTATTATTTTAGAATTTATGGTGTATACATGTCTACCCATGGTCCCACAAGGCGTCCCTACGGTATCTCAGGGTTCACTTGTGGATACATCAAGGACCCGCGGTTAGCTCAAGGGTAACTCATGGTTTAGCTCAGAGGTACCACTCTCCAGACATTTTATTCTTTAAAGAGTTACTGTTGTTACAACACTACACAAAGATATCTTAAGTGCACTGCCTTATCTAACTGGAAATTCAATTACAGTCAAGACGATTTTTTTTTTCTTTTCTTTCTTTTCTTTTTCTTTCTTTTTTTTTTCTTTTCTTTTTCTTTCTTTCTTTTGGTTAATGATTGATTTGCTTTGTTCCGGCCATTCTGCAAGACCACGCGTGCTCAGTGTGGTACTTTGCATAGGCAACTAAAGAGATAAATAAGGCTGTGTGTGCATGACAACAAAATATTGTGGGGTTAGGTACTTCCACAGTACACCTAACTCTAGTATTTATTTAGTACAAACTTTTGTCTTGGGTTCGGGAATCGAACCCGCAGCCTGATGCCTATCCGCATCGACCAATCCTGACTAATTTAAACAATCACTTAACCTTTGTGAAGAAAGCGCTTAATATGAATTAATTCACATGGATACTCATCTGTTCTTAGATGTCCTTCAGCAGGGCATGCAGACAAAAGACCGGACAATTCTTCTGGACAGATGAATTTCCCAACCTCAGCGCCAGACTCACCACAGGAATGTCACTCGTTTGAACATGTAAGAAATACAGAAGGAGAACATTAAAAAAAATGGTTATTCTAGGTTCGTGTGTGCCTAAAGCATAACTTCTTAATATTTTTATCTTTTCAAAAATAGAACTGTAGCGAAGATCTAATTCAATTAATCACAGGTCGTAGTTAAATAAAAGAATTGTAAAAATAAATTATTGTTCACATCTGTAATGACATCAATATGGATTGATGTAAAATGCAATGAAATAGATTCCCTGCATTAGGTTTTTAGCGAACGGTGATTCCACAGCTTTGCTTAACAGCGAAAACCATTTTGATTTTGGTAGGCAATCGCTATAGCGATGGGTCGCCACATTTTAACAATTCTACAAAACCTATAGAACGTAGGTACTTCAAATTATTTTTTATACGTGATGTACATAAAATGAAACGATCTCACCAAATCCTCGACGTATAACACAATACTCAAATGCGTTCGATCATCATCCCGCAAAGCTTAGCGTGGGTACCGCGTTATGGTTCAGCGATCGGGAACTCCAGTGCCGGTGCCACATCATAATAATCCGGTTGAACATGAAACACATAAGAAGACCATGTAAATGATTTAAGATTTAATGTCTTCAGACAATACACGAATAAAAAGTTTTAGAATTTCTCATTGCGATATGCAAGATAAGATAAGAACAGTTATGAAAATATTATGTGAACAAATAAAACATTTTGTCGGGTAGATAATTATTAATTTATATTTCTGATCACCATCAAATTCAGTAGTGCAATAATTTTATTAATTGTCAGGTAGATAATTATTCATTTATATTTCTGAACACCATTAAATTCAGCAATGCAATGATTTCACAATAGATACATTTTTGTATGGTACTGGACTGCCACACCATGAACCACCGTGATCCAACTCATCACACGGCAATATTACTTGTAATTTTTGTTTTTAATAAAAATCCAATAAATTCGAATAGACTCACCGAATTACTTTTAGACAGTTGCAATTCATCGGGCGTGTTCAATAGACAGGCTGTGGAGCCCATCCCGGCTTCTGATTTCGCGGTGTACTCCATGGAGCTGTGTCAGAGGAGGGATTTGACAACCCTCCCTTACTCCTTAGTCATTGTAGTCAAGATGAACGGCGCATAAGTCTCAGTAATAACAACACAGGATTATCACATTATTGTTTATTCACTCTTTTAAGACTTCGCGGTTATAAAATCACAACATTGACAATCAATTGTAATAACTAATTAACACTGTACGTAAATGACACTAGTTTGCCATAGTTTTAGCAAATTCCTATTATTACGACTAGCGGACGGAACTAGACTTGATTTGGCTTTAATAAACTTTATGAAATGTTTACTACTATTATTAATGTTCGTAGCTTTTGGCCGCCATTACGGCTCTAGTGTCCCCTTGACAACAACTCTGGCGCCACCGCTGCGCGCGGCCCGAGTGGTGTACCTTGTATTGCATGAGCAAGACACACAGGAGTGAGCGTGACAGCAATACGCTATTCGCGCCAATTGTCCATGTTTACAAAAATGGCAAAACATTCTAATTTATTAAACGATGGTCAAATCAGTGTCTTATTTTAATAACTGTAGAATATCTTTGTTTGGTCGTCAATCGAGTGTCCGTATTCCTCATGATCCGACATATATAATAATAAAAACATTAATGAAGTTGACAATTCTAAGTTCCTTGGTTTAATAATAGATAAAAAACTTAATTGGAAAGCACACACAGAAGCATTAGCAAAAAAGATTTGTAATTCTTCTTATGCGATACACAAATTGGTTCCAGTGCTTAATGCTGATGCCCTTCTTGCAGCATACCATGGATTAGTTTCCTCTAACCTTCGATACGGCGTAATTTTTTGGGCTAATTCCACTAATAAGGAACTTGTATTTAAAGCTCAGAAGCGGTGCATAAGGAGTATGTTTCAATTGAAAGTTACTGACAGTTGTAAGCAATACTTTCAGAAATTTAAAATTTTAACTCTCCCTTCCCTTTACGTTTTAGAAAGCTCGATATTTGTAAAAAATAATCCTGATTTATTTCCACGACTATCGGACCATGTCAACCGCAATAGGCGCGATAATAGTAAACTTTGCCTACACACATCTAAAACCACGCTAATGCATAATAGTATATTTTGTATGGCGCCAAAAATATATAACAAAATCCCTAGGCTCTGGAAAGAATTAAATAATCAAATGTTTAAAAATAAATTAAGTAACCTTCTGATAGACAAGGCATATTATAGTATTGAGGAGTTCCTTCGTGACAAATTTGACAATTGATGTACATATTGCTCCATTGATCTAATAAATTCTATTGGTTTGACTTAACTGACATACATTATATTTTTAAATTATCATTTTACTACTGACAATGACAATTTTGACATTTTTTTTTACTATATGATAAATTTAATTATTATGCAGAATTAAATATAATTATTAATTAAGTACTAACTATTTGTACGCCCTAATGGCAAACATAGAGGACAATTTATTTATTTTTAAGATCAATTTATAATGTACCTATGTTGACAAATAAATGATTCTGATTCTGATACATTAGCCGAAGGAACTTCGTTCCTACCTGGTGTCCCACGACACACACCAATTTTTTTTATTATTAAAAATTTAATGTTATGTAAACTTAATCAGTAGGCTCAATTTTCGTAATAATTGGCTTGTGGTAACTGGAGTAGGAAACATATGTTTGGGATTCTATTTTATTTAAATGTCTTGAAAAAACTACATCAATGGTAGTATTATATTTTGTTGTTGATTCTGCTGGATTATTGTTAATTTTTAAAACAAATTCTTCCTCTAGAAACTGTAGCAATGGTTTTGATTTTTCATTACTGAAGTTGATGTTAAAATCACCGGCTAAAATGAGTGGAACTTTATCTAAATTTTTGTTGTATCTGCTAAGCGTTCGAGATACATCTTTAGAATACTCTAGCAGTGCTCGATGAATGAACTCCTGAATATCTATTAATTTGTTATTTGGTGAGACATATATGACTGCCATGATTAAGGTAACACCGTTTTCCATTACACACTCTGCTGCACATAAATCTGCAACACTTGTACGTCTTACGTGCAAGTCCTGAATATTGTTCTTTATGACCGACATATTTGGTGTTACAAGATTGGTCGTATCATTTATGTTGTGATATATCGCAACTCCACCTGAACGAACAAAATCACGTTTAAAGTGGGTTATACAATTAAAATTCGGTATATCACATTCTTCTCGATTGTCCAACCATGTCTCTGATAATAACAAAATGTTCGTTTTTTCTGTAACAGAGTCTATTAAATCAAGTGAATGTTTACGAAGGCTTTGGACGTTGGAGGTACACAATGAAATGCCTTTATCTCTAGTAATGAAATCAATGACAGATTTTTCCTTCGTTTCAAGCTTATTTAATGACAATCTCTGAAACTCTTGTACTAGAGATATTGTTGATGAAGCTTGTACTCGATTATGATGAAATCGAAATTTAGTTTCATCATCATCAAATGTAACGATAAATAAACCTTCGATGCTTGTTACACGAGAGAGAGCAACATAAACAAGTTGTTGTGGATGTATTTTGTCATACTCGTAAACAATTTGATCAAATGTTCCACCTTGTGACTTATGAATAGTCATAGCACAAGCAGAAATTTTGGGAAAGTGTTTACGTTTAACAGTAACTGCTTTATTCCTTGTCATGGCTATGTTGGATGTTCGCCATTCAATAGGTACAGCAGCATTATTAACTTTGCTTTGGACAGCTAGTAAAGCAGCTTTTTTTCTTGCTTTTTGTCCAACCTTTGCTGATCCACAGAATTCGAGCCAAACTCTGCAAACTACGTTGTCCTCATTGAAGTCTAGGTGAATTAATTTACCAACGGCACCATTAACTAATCCATCACACATCAATATTTGATGTGATAAGATAATACTTTCCTTTTACAAAAGTGATTTGGTAAGGTAATCCCCCAGTATCGATGACAGATTTTTTGTGTAGTTGTTATCTAAAAGAAGCTTCTTGTTCTTGATTTTTAGTTCCAGTTATTATATCCTTTGCTATTGAGATGACCTTATCTGGAGCTTCTTGCAAAATTGAATTGTTGTAATTGTCTACAGCGACATTAGTATAAAATAAACGAACACCATGAGGACTTAATTGTCGAGTTTCTTCTTTTTTGTAAAATCTTGATTCGATAATTTCTAATTGAAACTGTTCCGAAACTTCACCATTGCCAATCTTTGTAAGTATTAATGAAAATGCAGCATTAGCCTGTCTCATTACTTGCGTTAGTTCAAAAAATTTAAGACCTCGTCATAAATGTGGACCAACCATTCTCGTTTTAATAGGTTTATATATCAATGTTGCCCTTACTGGTGGAGCCTGGCGTAAATCACCAATTAAAATGACGTCAATGCCGCCAAAATCAACATTATGATTTGCAGTAATTTGTTTTAAGCGCAAATCAATTTTGGCTAACAGTCCTGCGCTGATCATGCTGATTTCATCAATAATCAATACTTTGACGTATCTAAAAAGAGATCTGTACAAATGTAACATTTCAGATGATAATGGCAATAGTTTAGAAATCGAAATTTTAAGAGCAGTATGAACCGTTAGTACCATCAATTGTCACAGCAGCTTTACCAGTAGATGCGCAAACTATATACGAATTACAGTAACCATCATTGTAGATTTCCATTATAAGTTTAATAACAAAAGTCTTGCCACTGCCTGCTGGACCAGTGAAAAAAACTTGAAATGGTTGCTGATTTTGAGTTTGAAGATGAGATATAATATGCATTAAAAGTTCTTTTTGCTCACTGTTAGCCGACCTCATTAAGTCGTAGAATTGTTGAGTATCCATTGTATTTTCTCTTTTTTTTGCAATAGCACCAAGTTTGCTGAGTGTAGCATTTCGTATATCAGCATTAATGACAGAATTAACATCCTGTAGTAATCTTGCATATGGATCTTCTTCAAATATGACATTAGCTTCGTTTCGCAACTGTTCGTCTTCATTGTCATCATCTCTACCTAACTGTCTACAAATTTCAAGTATTTTTTAGGTCTAAATTACATTCAAACTCTTTCCTACGTTCTAAAATCAAGTTTTTATTATCTTCATAAATTTGAATGAATTTATTTTCAGCAAGAACTTCATTATCTTCACTTCTAAAAGGAATGTGTAGTAACACCATTTCTCGTCTATAATCGTTGAAATTGTTAGCCATATCATAGTTACGGTATCTAATAACTCTAGACATTTTTCTTTTGTAGTACTCTCCGTGTTTTCTTTCTCATACTATAATTAGCAACAAATTGAGCTAATGTTACATTTTCAAGAATTTCAGGCCTTTTTTCGTACTTATCGAACCAATTTTCCTTCCATATATTTGTACAGTCATCATCTAAATCACTTAGTTTTTCTTATTCTCTGACGTTCTGTTGGGTATATCGTTGGTATGTAAACTGTTGATACAGATGATTTAGCCATTGGTTCGCGTAATAAATACCAAGCTGCTTCTTGTGCAGGCATTTCCACAGCATGAAGTACATCAATACTTAATTTCTTTGTAATATCTACGATATCAAATTCGGGATTCTCGTCCATAGTTTGAATAATCATCCGTTGTAAATTACTTATGCCTCTATTATGTTTATTAACATACTCAACTACATAAGCAGCACGGGCATATTCGTCTTGAATTATTTGAAAATCCATGTTAGATTGTAAGCAACGAAATACAAATGGGTTAAAAGTATTATGCCATTTTTCAGATGGCGTCCTCCGGTAAAGCAACTTTGGTCGAACTATACCAGCATGGATAATGTTATAATAATGTTCATCGGAAACAATATTATTATGAGTATAGTAATGTTCAAAATTGTCGTAATCAAAATTTTCTAAATTAGTTTTAAGTAACTGGTAATGTCTTTTATACTCTTTAAACTGATCTGCAGAATAATCAGAATCTGTGTCTTTCATTGGCATTAATGTTATTGTGTTACGTGACGGTAAAAAAGGCGCTCCAAATATACAGTTATCTTTTTTATTATGATCCATTTTTTATAGCATGTGAATGTGTGCTTATGTGTTTGCAGTTTAATATTTCCAGATGCGTCTGATTCGGATACTGAAACTAATTTCTCAACCATTTCATTAAAATCTTTGGAGTTATTTAATAAATTGACTGGAGCATTATCCAACCACAGAAGTATATGAGCATGAGGACTTCCACGGTGCTGGAATTCAATTCTCTTAAAGTAATATTTCACTCTATATCTACCAAATGGATTTCCTTTTTTTTTGACTCCAATATTATCAATAAAGAATTTACTAACTTGTTAAAGTATATTTCACAAGTAACTGCATCTTCGTTTACTAATTGAGCTTTGTGTACATATAATATGTCTTTCAAGGACTCATCATTAATTTCTACTCCATTATTTTTTAGTTTGTACAACAATTTAAGCAAATCTGTCCATCCTGTTTAATTAGCACTAAGTGTCATAAAAGCAGTTGGAGCTCCAAATTGTCTCATCGTTGCGAAAAGATATTTTTTTCTGTCTGCCCAATACCACGCAGAATTTGGTATACAACGAAGAAAAGCAAGATTACTTTCGATACAACTGTTAATGTAATCTTCAGATTGTATATTCTCTTTAGTAATTTTAGTATCATGTGCAACATGTTTAAATGCCACACTAACAGAATTGCTGACTCTCTGTCTCATGATTTTCGCTGTTACATACAGAAGATGTTGTGGGTCAGTAGCACGGTGATCTGTACGCCTAAGTTCACTGGTAGCTTGCATAAATGAAGTAACATTGCATCCATCTTTATACGTTCGAAATTTTCCACCGTAAATATTTGGAAATGACAGCTCTTCGGCATATTTATCAAACAAAATACTACGTGGAACGCTTTTTTCGCCTGGTGCCATGTGCAACATTTTATTCTCGTCCCACATAAGAGTTTGTTGTTGAGCTGTGACATTATCTTCCATTTGAACATGTTCACTAATATTATCCATTTCTATTTCTGCATCAATTTGATAAGAATTTAGATTTGCTTCGTTTATTGTTATATTTTCATGAATATAAAGTGGAGTTGTTACTAGATAATCTAACCATTGTTTAATGTGTTCTTTATTAATAAGTCCATGAACATAACTAGTTTTGGATTAATTTCTTCTTAATGTGGACATAAAAACAGTGATCATCTTCAATATGTCTTGGCAATTGGTTCACCATTGTATTAACTTCTACAGGGACATTAATAATTTGTCCGTAAATGCCATATTGACCGTTAACATGTCTAAGTCTCCTTATTTGCATGAAGGGAATTCTCGGTGATACAAGTCGCTGCTCAATAAGATTCAATTTTGGCAAATGTGGTGGAATTATCGGAAATGAAAAACCATTGTACGTTGATAGTAGTGGAATTTTTCCTTTATCCATAGCCTTCTTACACGTAGAGCATACTTGAACAGTAGTACCACGTAGGTAATTCTGAAAAAATAGAATAATTTTAACAAATAACAACAATAGTGAATTAAGCAATGTTGCACATTGTTATAATGTATTAAATCTTGTATAAAATAATTATATTACCAGCAATATCAATTGTAGAATATCATCATGTACGCCAGTAGTACTTTTTAAGTCATTTTTCCACCAAAGTCTATCGCAAACAGCACAAGAATGACCAAAAGATTTTTTTTGAATATATTATAAAATTGCAGATGACCATGGATTTCTTCATAATATTTTGTATATTTTGGAACTGTATAATTAATGTCGTTCATTCCTACGTTGAAAGTAGCAATATCAGCATCATGTTCATCGTTATCATCTCCACTAAGTTCATCATCGGAGGATGTTAGGGAAGATATTTTTTCTGTACGTTGATTTTCTGCTATATTATTAATATTCATTTCTTCAACTTGAATTAATTGTGTGAAATGTACGTCTCGAAGATGTAAATGTACGAAATTTTGCAAGTCATTGACTCTGAAATGAAGGAATTGTCTTTCTTCTATGTTAGTTCTAGTGTTAACATAGTAATTATGTACACAAACATTCTGATTATACACTTTAGCAAATATTTCTATACAATCCATTTCTGCATACTCTGTTTCACTGCTGAGAATTGACCTTGCACCATTTGGATTGATGCATGAGTTGACGAAGGGCGAAGCAAGTAGTTGTTGCCTTATTTGTAAAGGTGACATTGAGAGATTCATAATTTTTATTATAGAAAAAAAGAAACAATTTCCATCTGTAGGAATGTTGACATCTTGATAATAGATTCCTTGTGGCTGTGCACAGTTTCTAAACTGTTGATATGGAACGTGAAACGAATTATTTTGCTGCGTTTCTTCTGCATTATTACGTATTTCTTCTGGATGTTTACATATTTTTGCACTGCAATTATCTCGTGATCTAAAATTAACCAATCAAAAAATATTGATTAAAATGACATCATATTTTACTCCAAAAAATATACCTTAGAAAGATAAAAAAAATCATACTTACACATCTGAATGATGATTTAAAGTGTTTAAAGCCTGAAATTTCTTTTTCCTATCGTAACATTCTTTATTTCTTTGTTTATCATTTTTTGGTATTTTTTAACTTTTTTGTTTCTGTAATTTCTGCGCTTCATAATATTTTTTTCTTCTTTTTGCATCAGTTTTAGGTTTTTTGGCTCGTAATTGATCAGTCTCACTACATTTATCTGAACTCTCTGCAGTTATGTTTTGTACCATTGTATTTTGTAATTTCTTTCTCTCACGATATTCTCTTTGTGCATTTGTCTTTTTCCTTTTCCTTGATGTTATAGTTTGTACCTCAGTAGTCGATGCTTTAGTTGATTCGCTATTAAAATAGAAATGAAAGAAATGAAAGCATTTATTAATCATGTAGGCAATTGAAATAGCGCTTATGACAAGTCAGTACAAAAGTAAAAGAAACTTATATTACATAGAAATCAGTATCAACTAATGTATACATACATACATAGCATCATCAAAATACACTCGGCAATTACACTAAAACTATTTGTAATTATTATTTTTCCATATTTTTACTATGGAATAGTCCAGAATCATCATATATTTTGAGGGGTCGTCTATATGGACCATAGGCATTATCGAAAACGGCACGTGTTTTAAACTACCACCGGATCCAAAACGACCCACCTTGAGAAGACCCGGCGAAACAAACTCAAGTGGGCTTCCTTTACCGCTGGATTCAACGCGGCGCGACCCAGCCCTGAGAAGTTCCAGCTAGACAAACTCAGTGGGCTTGTTTTTGGTCCAGTCTTTCAATCCAAATTATTTGCGGAAATACAAAGCCTTTTAAATATATAGTTAGTTATAAGGCAGATTAATACGGATCATGTGTATCTCCAGATTGATTGTTTTAAAACTACCACCAGATCCAAACGCGACCCTGCCTGAGAAGACCTGGCGAACAAACTCAGTGGGCTTGTTTTTGATCCGCTTAAGCTATTCTCGAAAATAATGACTTGTCGATTAAAAAGTTGCCATATTCACGTAGGTATTTTATTTGTTACACGATCGGTCGTCTTTAATTCAATTTATTGTAGTTTTCATTAAAATTTATTTATTTAATTTGCTCGTATTATATTGAAGTCATTTAAAGATCAACATATCGCACATACGGTGCTATAACGTCACTTATGCATTTTTTGTGAAAACTGAACTGAGTATGAGAAAATACGCCTTATATACCTCTTTACTTGGTGCGTAATCGTTACTTGTGTAGTACGCATACTTTCCGCGTGATGGCATTAGTGTCGTTATGGTTTTGGCGCAAATCTGAATGCCACTGGGAGAAACAACGTTTCATTGGTCAGTTGTGCGCGACCCCCCGCACGGGAAGCAGTCTCTTGGAGCTACAACGTTACTAAGGTAATTGTGACAATTTACTTTTATGTTTTTGGAGCAATAACGACCTTTATTCAGTTGTGACGTTATTTCCCCAATTTTTTATAAAAGTTAACGTTAGATTAACATTTGTGACAATATTGCTTCAGTACATATTGTAAGAATTAATGTTTTTATTTCAATCTAATTTTATATTTTTACGGTAGTTATCCAACATGGTTAATTGATTCATTTAAGCAATCTAATATGTAAATATTTTGTGGTAATTATGTATGACAAAATAATTTGAAACGAAGCGCTTTGCTTCTACCTTTATAGTAAGGACAGCGAAACTTTGGAACTCTTAAACTGGCTGTAGTCAAACGTTAACCTATATTTTGTAAAAAATGCTATAAATCAGCCAGATATCATAATTTTTGTTTTATGTGTTTGTTATCTTTATGCAGGTATTTTGTTTCTTTCAGACCATAAATGAACCAACGCAGTAAAAACCTGGTGCTTCTTGCACTTTCAAGTGGCAATAAAAACTCAGTTGAAGTGCAAGATTTAGCTAACTCGACAAAGATGCCATGTTACGAACAAAAAAATTCACTGTCTCATCATACAAATACCGAGAACCAATTAGCACCAGCCAACCTAGATGACTCAACAACAACTACTCCAAAGCAGGATCATACTACTTTAGAGAACACCAGTAACTCTCCATCTGTTTTATGTACCACTAATGAAACAAATGAACGAGATGGTCTTGATTTCCGAACAGGCGATTTCTCTGGCACTGATTCAGAAGATGAATACAGGCCTGGCCCTCGTGCAAGGTCGTCTTCATCCAGTAGCTCTAGTAGCAGCAGTTCGAGCAGTAGCTCTAGTAGTAATTCCAGTGGCAACTCAAGTAGCAGTTCCATTGATACTCCTGCTGAAAATAATGAGTCCCATAATGAGAGTCTTGTTCACGAGCATAATCAACCAGCGCAACCTATAACTAAACCAAGAAGCAGAAAGAGTTCGCGTAATCCAACAACATGGAAAAAGAATATTGCTAAACGATTGAAAAATTCTGGTCAAACATATATCTCAATAAATACCAAAAAAGTAAACCAAGGGAAAACAATGGGACCTACATGTAGCTCAAAATGTCGGTTGTCCTGTGCTAAAAATTTTACTGAACAAAAAAGGACAGAAATATTTCTGTCCTACTGGCAGTTAGAGAGTGCAGAAAGGCAACGGGGATTTTTAAATGCTTGTACAAGAACACTCAAATGTGCTTACCGCCGCATAAAGACTAACAAAATATACGATAGAAAAGAAAACACTACATATTACTTGCTGAATGATAATAAAGAAATCCGCGTCTGTAAAACTTTCCTGATTAACACTTTGGGTATCACCCAAAGAATCATACGGACTGTTATCGACGGCAAAGCACGGAATGATGGCTTTATTCCACCTGATCAACGAGGAAAACATGGAAAACAATGTAAATTGCAACCTGAAGTTATACAAGCAGTAAAGGATCATATCGAATCAATTCCAAAGGTTGAAAGTCATTATCTCAGGGCCAATACAAGCAAACAATTCATTGATGGGGGTTTGACAGTCGCAGAAATGCACAGAAATTATTCCGAAATTCAGAAGCAACAAAACAAGCCTATTGTAAACTACGACGCCTACTCACGGATATTCAACCAAGATTTCAACATTGGATTTTTCAAACCCAAAAAAGATCGTTGCGACGAGTGTGAAGCATATGAAAATGCCTCTGAAGAAGAAAAGAATAAGTTACGTGACAGCTTTAACTTACACCAGGAAGAAAAAAGCTTAAGTAGGCATGAAAAAGAGAAGGATATGAAAAGATCTCATGAACCTGATAACAACACAATTGTTTTCACCTATGACTTACAAGCTGTGCTACCGTGCCCTATTGGCAAATCAAGCTCTTTCTACTACAAATCAAGACTTAATTGTTATAATTTAACAATATCTAATGCAAACAAGCAAGAAACAACCTGTTATTTTTGGCACGAAGGGTTGGGCAATAGAGGAGCCATCGAAATAGGGTCGTGTGTGTATAAATACCTGGAGCAGATTGCATTGGAAAAACCAGGCTGCGATGTCATCATTTATTCTGATAATTGCTGTGGTCAGCAAAAAAATCGATTTGTTTTTGCAATGTACTACTATGCAGTGAGTTACTTAAATCTTAACTCAATCCAACACAACTTTTTGATTCGTGGCCACACGCAAAATGAAGGTGACGCAGCTCATTCAGTAATAGAAAAATCTGTGACAAGAGCCAAAAATGCTGGATGTATTTATGTTCCTGACCAATACATTTCCCTAATTCGTGGAGCCAAGAAGACTGGCAAACCATTTGTGGTAAATGAAATGAATTTTGACGATTTCTTCGATTTGAAATCACTTGAGGATAACATGAACTTTAATATGGCAAAAAATGTCAATGGCGATGTTATCAAAACTGGTGACATCAAAAGTATTAAATTCATTAAGAATTGTGAAAATTATCAATATCGCACCACATACAAAACTGAAAACTGGACCGAAGCAAAAGCTATTGTTCAACCAAAAAAATTACGCAACAATAGAGGCAATCGAAGAATAGATGAAATTCCCTTGAAGCAAGCTTACACTTCAAAAATACCAATTTCAGAACGCAAAAAGCGTGATTTGTTGTATTTATTGGAAGCTAATCTCGTGCCAAGATACTATGAAAGTTTTTACAATGATCTCATTTAATTTTTATTTTACTTAGAATCTACAAAGCCACATTAACTTCCAGGGAAAATAACTATTATAAAAAACTAAACTAGGCTCCCTGATTTTCTTGGAAATGTATGGTGTGTGTTTTCTATTTGATACTGTTGATTATTACGTAACTAGATTTAAATACCATTACGGGTACAATGACTGTGATTAAAACGCCTTATTAATAGTCAAGTCTTATAGATAATTTAAATGACAGCGTTGGACGCCTCTGATTCATCTGAAAACGTAAAAATTCAAGTTTTTGAGTGTTTACCAAATTTGTATTAGAGTTAAGAAAAAAAAATGTGTTAAGTTATAATTGTTTAATGCCCTACCCCTACGTGATCGATCTATGATTGATCAAACACGAAATGTCACCTAATTAATAGTCAGAAGATGATTGTTTTAAAAAGTCTGATTAATAATAAAGTTATATGTACGTAGAATTAAGTAAAATTGTGTAAATACGTTAAAAAATTCTTACCTTACTTATTTCTTTGCAATAATATTTTAATTTTTTTTGCAATATATTACAATAAATATTTTGATAGAAATATATGATTTTGTGTTTTATTTCTTTTGACATAATTGTCCGGTTAATTGTTTTCTAGTACCATAACGTCACTTCTGCGAGGGTAGTAATTTTTAAACGTTTATATTTTTTTAATAGTAATTAGTGAGATGATTGATTTTACTTAAAAATGAAGCTTAAAGTTGTACTTTAAATATTATCATTTTATTTGGTTAGTCGAGAAGAACTATATACAAATATACGATGTTGAATTTTCAAATGCTTCTCCTGAAATATTACATCATTTGCATAAGTGACGTTATAGCACCGTATGTGCGATATTTAATTATTTAGGGTAAATTTATGAGTTTATTCCCTACATAGTTTAAGCTACAGGGTCCCTAGGAGGTCGCAGTATGCAAGAAGGAACCGAACGCCAAACATGTCTATCCTCTAGATATTGCTTAACATTATAGTAGCCCCTAGACATGAGCACTCGTTTAATGTGTGCCTTGAACATTTTATCGGGCATATTAATTACGTTATTGGGGAGCTTGTTATAAAATTTAACGCTGTTACCCATAAATGACTTTTTAGTCTTACTTTACTATTCTAAAAGCGGGTACAGCGAGTTTGTTTTTGTTCCTCGTATTTATACTATGAATGTCACTATTTTTCTTAAATTTATTGAGGTTTTTACGAACATACATAATATTTTGATAGATGTATTCAGACGGCACAGTCAGTATATTACTATCCTTGAATACAGATCGTAAGGAATCGCGGCTACTTAGGTCATATATAGCACGAACTGCTCTTTTTTGTAATATAAATATAGTGTCTATATCAGCAGCTGAACCCCACAATAGAATGCCGTAGGACAAAATACTGTGGAAGTATGCGAAATATACCAACCTAGCCGTTGAAACATCAGTCAAGCGTCTTATTTTCCGAACAGCAAAAGCTGCAGCACTTAATTTACCGGATAATTTTTCAATTTGAGGGTCCCACTGCAATTTACTATCTATGGTTATTCCTAGGAAAGTAGTTGCAGAGACTAGATCCAATATTTCTCCGTTTAATTCAATGCGCGACTTCACCCTTCCAACATTTGGTAATGTAAAACGGATACATTTTGTTTTACCTGCATTTAATAGAAGATTATTCGCAGAGAACCAATTTAATATCAAATTTAGAATGTTGTTGGGTGTAACTAGATTTTCATCCTTGCGATTTACTTTGAATATTAAAGATGTATCGTCAGCAAATAAAACTATGTCTGTCATCTTTTCTACCATGTACGGAAGATCATTAATATAAACTAAGAACAGAAAAGGGCCCAGAATGGAACCCTGTGGAACCCCTATTTTAACTGTGGATCCCACTGAAGTGACGCCTTCAATAGACACTCTTTGTTCCCTACCAGATAAATAGGATATCACAAGATCGAGAGATGTACCACAAAATCCATAGTACTTGAGTTTAGCAATAAGGGTTTGATGGTCGACGCAGTCAAAAGCCTTGGAGAGATCACAGAACACACCAAGAGCATCCTGTGATCCCTCCCATGCCTCCAATACAGATGTCATTAAGGCAGAACCAGCATCTTGAGTAGACCGATTCTTTGTAAACCCAAATTGTTTATTATGCAATATCCTATTCCTATCAAAATGCGCCAACATTTGGTCCAGCATTATTTTTTCAAAAACCTTACTAAGAGCTGGTAATATAGATATAGGTCTATAGTTCGAGGCGCTATTTACACAGCCTTTCTTAAAAATGGGCACAATTTTACTAATTTTCATTAAATCGGGAAAAGTACCGTCACTAACACAAAAATTAAAAATATCTGCTAAAATGGGAGCAATATTTATTATAATAGCTTCTATAGCTTTAACAGATAACCCCCATAGATCTTCGGTGCCTTTAATTTTAAGTTTCTTAAATGCTTTAATTATTTCACAATGAGATATCGTGTCAAAATTAAAATGAGGCATAACTCCTTTGACATTTTCTGATAACAATGATTCTGCTAAAGTCGCTGATGACTGTAGACATGTAGTAGTCTCTATGGGTATGTTAGTGAAATATTTCTCAAGGTAGTTAGCAACAGAGAGCTTATCTGAAACTAGTTCGTCATTTATAAGTAAAGTTATCGAGTTGTCACTAATTCTATTTTTACCAGTTTCAGCATTAATTATTTGCCAGGTAGTTTTTATTTTGTTGCTTGATCGTCTTAACTTTTCACTAATATGTGCGGCTTTAGCTTGCAAACATACTTTTTTAAATATTTTAGAATAATTTTTGACGTAGTTTGAAAAGTTGACATCAGGTGTAGAGGACCTTCTGTCGTATAAGTCATATAAAATATCTCTACTACGCCGAATGCCTTTAGTAGCCCAGGCTGCAAAGTTAATTTTAGGGCTAGATTTAAGTGTTTTTGGTTTGCAAGTTTTATTAAATTCATTGCAGATTTTACTAAATAAAGCATTATACATGTCATTTGGATTGTTAGAATTTGGCATAAAAGTGTACATTAACGAATCTAGATTGTTTCTAAAATTTAATAAGTTGTTTTTTGTCAGAGGCCTTAATGTAATGGGGTTCTGATTTTTACTTATATTATTGTTAAGTTTGACCATCTGACACTTATGATCTGACCGAACACCTGTTGTTACAAACTTATCTAGTGTATTGAAATTGGTTAAAATATTATCAATACATGTTGCCGACGCATATGTGACCCTAGTTGGCTCAGTAAACAAACAATTTAAATTAAATGAGCCAAATAATGATACAAATTTACATTTATCCGGAGAATCAACCAGAATATTAACATTAAAGTCTCCGCAGACTATAATTTTTTTATTATTTTTAAATTTCATAAGGATATCCTCCATAATTGAAATAAAACTTAATAGGTTAGATGAAGGAGGCCTATATACACATAATATAATGTATAGGTCGGTTTCCGCACATGCGACCTCACATACTCGCTCAACAGAGAGGTGAGAAATGTCTTTCCTTTCCTTAAATGTAACATTATCTTGGACTAGAATTAAGGCACCTCCACCCTCTGCAGACACCCTATTGAACGAGCTGGCGACCCTGAAGCCATTTACATTAAAGTTCATATGGTGCGCCTTCAACCAGGTTTCTGTGAAACACAAGATATAATAAACAAGCACACACCGAAACATTTATATATATATACTCTCTCGACTTCGTAAACACAACAGCGTATAGGTTAGAAAACGCACGGCTTGCTAAATACATACGTTCTGATATTGTAATATTAAAATATGATTTGTTTTTGAATTTATTAAAATTATGACGCGTACACTTGCTAAACACACAAAATGTGGAGATTATAATGCGTATGACTTGGTTAGCACAATAATAAAGGGAGGTTATAGTGCGTACTTGCTAAAAATACAAAAGCATTTATTATTATCTGTATATAATCTCTACTTACCTAACTCCATCAGCAATATGCGGAACTTGTGCAGAAACACTGTCAGGATTCATTATTATTATTATTTTTTATTATTTATTAGTTACAAAAAACCTGTATACACTCAACAAAAAACACTACCGAAGTGTAACAACTCTAATTAAAAACTTAGACTTAGACTGGCTACTAAACGGTGGACGGCCGTGTTCTATAATCAAAAATTCAAATTCAAATTTCAAACCGCGTCTACATTTCCAAATGTCATAAGTTTCACACCCATCTGTTTTATTAACGGAATTTCGACTTTAACTGTGTGTGCTAGATATCAAATTAAGTTATCACTTTAAAAAAGTGTCGTGACAATTTTTAGTAAGAATGTCGTGACAATTTTTCGTAAGAATTTTTTCCGTCTAGCCCCCTTTCACAACGCGCGATAAGGAACTTCGTTCCAAAAATGAATCATATTAAGCGGCCTCGCAAGTTACGTCTTTAACCGATTTTTTTGACATTTTACGGCCTACCTGACGTCAACTCCTTTGGGGAGAAAACACACCCAGATCTGAAACAAATATTTGTGGATCACATAAACATTTGTCCCGATGCGGGAATCGAATCCGCGGTCGCTCACTTCACAGCCGGCTACTCGCCACGACAGTTGCTGGCCTCTAATAAAAATAATTACCTAGCACACTGAACATTACTTTAACGGTAGGGTGTATTGTCTCTAACGCCTCGTTAGGTCACTGACCTGAATAATTTGGTAATAAGAGGATATTACACTTAACTGTTTTGCTGTCGTTATTTTAAAAGCTTAATTAACAGACAAGCTTTGTATTCTCAAATTAGATATTATTAAATTATGTTTGAAAATGTTATAGAATTAGAAAGGTCGATGATATGTAAGTTTATAGGGGTGTTCTTTTTAATAGTCAAGTACGTAGGCGGAGGAAACTGGGTCTAGGGTTTGATTTCCAGGTCGAGTGATAAAAATATTTTTTGTAATGACTGCTTCGGTGTCGCAGTTGCATTGCGCACGCGGTACGAATGCTTTGCTGAGGTCTCGGGTTCGATCCCGGGTCGGGTGAAAGTGATGTTGGGTTTTTCTATCACAAAAATGCTCAGTATTAGCCCGGAGTTTTGATTGTGCTTAGTGTGGCGATAAGCTCGCATATCACATCATGGGACGGAGATACGCTCGGCGAAATGTCAGGGGCTGCCATCACTATTTTAAATTATAAAATAAAAAATATTAATAAGTAAACTATAAAAACTACAAAACTTGTTCATTTAATGGTAGCCCCAGACGAATTTTACGTAAATTATCTCTCGTCACATTAATTATTTACGTCGGGGTTTTTTTTTATCCTTTTTCAATAACATTTTAACCATCGTGGGTTTTTCAATTTTTTTTAATTTTGCCTTTTATTAACTGGATTCAATATAGGGGGAGATTCGGCAATGGTAGTAGGATAAAAATCCAATACTATGCGATTAAGAAATATTTAAATAAATATTACAGTTCTCAGATTTGGTACATTATTTTTTTCTTATAATAAAGACATACCTATCTACTCTAATAAATAAAAGGATTATTGGAATTGCCAAAAACGCTAACGGATAACAAGGGAACCTCATTAAATCTCCCATCTATAGGCCTTGTCGGGCACACTGCCAGCAATCGATACACATTTTGACAAATTTCTGTACACATCACTTACTTTCTCTTGATAGGGGTGCCAAATCTATATATCTAGGCCTCATTAGGCCACAGAACGCGTTATTTTAACTCCGTTTGAACAATAGAAAATCCCCAATTTCAATTAGAAAAACATTTACTGACTTTTGAACGGTTGAATAGATTGTATTCAAAAGTATTATATTACTAGCAGACCCAGCCACGCATTGATGTGGCTAAGGTATATATTAAATTATATTGTAGTAAACTATTCAATACAGTTTGCGCCATAGATTGTATTTTCACTCAATCCAGCCGATAAATTAGCTTACACCGCCATCTGTTGGAATCTTATGGAACTCACAGATAATTATAATAAATAATTTGCAACAAAAAAATATTGCGACTATAAACTATCCTATCTCGAAAGTTGGATCAAACTGCACACAGTTTACAAAATTTTATTAAAATCGGTTCAGTAGTTTAGGAGTTCATCGCGGACAAACAGCGTGACACAAAAATTTTATATATAAAGATTACACCTACAAACCGTCAAAAGGATCAAACTCAAACACCCCTCTTATTGTCGGAGGTTAAATCATCCAACTACATGTCGGACTTATTCACAAAGTGTTCTATACCAATACTCCTGTATTAATTCTAAGGAAATACGACTTAACACATGCTGTGAAAATTATAGCCTCCGTAGAGCAGTGGGAGAGTAGCTGGCTGAGAAGCGAGACGCCGTGGATTCGATTCCCGCACTGAGGCAAATGTTTGTATGATCCACAAATATTTGTTTCGAGTTGGGATGATGTGACTACAAGTCCTACGTAGTTCATAATAGCCATACGCCACGATACAGGTTAACCTAGTGAGGGGTCAGGACTATGTGTGTGACTGTTGGGTGTATTTATTTATTTAATTTCAAACGACTAACAATTACGATTTATGGCATAGAATCCTTTAAATGTAGGATGAACAGACAGACGGCCTAGGCTTAGTAATAGATTTGGCACCCTTTGGATAGCGAACCATATAAACAAAGATAAATACGTCTTTATAGATGCTGCGTTGTCTGTTTAAGTTAGAAACTAACTAATGGGCAATTCCTAAGATTTTTATCCCAGAAATGGCCGACAATGCTTATTCTAGCTTTTTGGTTAACTAAGAATTTGGGAATTACTATTGTGCTCTACCGGAATATTTACAAGCATTACTTTTACAAAACGACGAGTTAGGTTAGGTTATGTAAGATGGTAGGTCGCTCGTATACGAGAGCCCCTCTGGATTGGTACCACCGCTTTGTCTATTTCTGCCACCAAGCGATAGTGTGTAAGTACTGTTGTGTTTCGGTTTGAAGGACATTGAAGCCAGTGAAATTACTGGGCAATGCGACTTTAACATCTTATGTCTCAGTGTGCCGAGCGCAGTTCAGTGCCATGCATTGCTTTGTAATTAAAAGTTCTGTGTGGTGTTGCTTCTGTTTATGGGCAGGAATGGCGCTTACCATCAGGCGAGCGTCTTGCTCGTCTCGTCATTCAATTAATAGAAAAAAAGACGTGTGGCACTCAGAGACTGCCGCGGTAAAGCTATTGCATAGCATTTTTTATCAACTTATGTAATTATAATTATTTATTTATTTTATTTATGCAGTATTTTTTTTCCTTTGTTTTTAATTTTAATTTTGTGGTCGGGGTCAAGGTCCGGTCAAGGTTGGGGTCAAGGTAGGGGACAAGGTAAGGGTTAAGGTAAGGGTTAAGGTCGGGACCAAGGTCTGGTCAAGGTCAAGGTCAAGGTCGGGGCCAATGTCAAGGTCGGGGTCAAGGTCGGGTTCAAAGTCCGGTGAAAGTCTAGTGAAAGTCCGGTCCAAGCTGACTGGTCACTGTGTGACGCCACCTGGGACTTCGAAATTATCGATGTTCCAGGGAGGTCAGCTAACGCTGGCTGGTCGGAGGGGGGTGTTAGGTTTTTTCGTTACAGAATTTCTGTATTAGGTCTCGACGCTCAAGGCCCGCGATAAAATCTATACAATAGCTTAAAATCAAAATATTTAAATAGGTGTCACGTTTGTTAATTAATCTTAAGTAAGTAAGTAGTAAGTAAAGAAATGTGTATATGTTTCACCCCCTACGTCAAATGGAGTATTATAAGTTTGAAGTTTTTATCTGTCAGTGGCATCGTAGTAGCAGGGGAGTAGCTCGCTGTTAAACGAGAGGTCGCGGGTTCGATCTCTGCGCTGAGAAAAATGTTTGTTTGACCTAAAAATATTTGTTTCGAGTCTGGATGTTGTGAGATCGAAAGTCTCTCTTAGTTTCTTGCTTTTCACGTTTTTGGGTTTATAGTTTTTATAATAATTTGCAGACAAAACCATATAAACAGTACTAGTACATCTATCCAAAACTAATAGAAATATTGTCCCAAATACAAGATAAATGGTGCGCGAATAACTCTCGGATCGATTCCTGTATTGGAATCAAGTAAATTGGATCTGACGCAGGGCTTCGAAAGGCCAGTGACGTCTGACGGAAAATTTTGCCTCACGACATATTTTTTCAGGATTCCCTACCTCGTAATGGAAAAGCGGGACCGATTTAATGGCAAAGCAGGTGAGTAGTTGTGAAACGAGAAACCGTGGGTTCGATTCTCGCACTGAAATAAAGTCGCTGGATGCAGGCCGCCTCCAACAGGTCGGTATGGAAATCTTTGGGGGAGGCCTATGTTCAGCAGTGGACGTCTTGTGGCTGATGATGATGATGAAGTATTTTGTATCAGTAGGAAAAAAACTAGAGATAGGATTTTTATAGTAATTTGGCTGGGGTTTTAAAACATGGGGGTCTGAGATATCAGTTCATTTTGGAAAAGGGGTCTCTTTCCGAAAATAGTATGGGAATCCCTAATCTAAAGTTTAGTTCAAGTTTAATTCGTTCATCTGGTTGTCAGTTATTTCACATGAATATTTGTGCGGAACCTTATTTGGAGGACCTTTTATATTGAAATTTTGCGAAGTAAATTATTTTACAACACTATTAAGGCAATTTGATTGCTGTATAGAATTCCACAGGAGCATAAACGTATTTCTTTCGACCAATGAAACATCAAAAGAGCCTTAGTAAATCTGCAAAGTTACATTAGAAATGTTATTGAGTGAACACACTAGTCCTCGGGACCTTTGACACCGTATTAACCCAAATATTCGTTTTGATTTCATATATTTTTCCTTTGACAAAAATATACAGGGTTAATTTTAAAACACCAGCAACCTCGCAGGACCAGATAGCTGACCTCATACGGAACAACTTTTGTTCTACGAGTTTGGATATAACTCAATATATTTAAAAAAAAATGATTTTACAAGTTTTTGTTGTGTCGTGTTTTTCTTCGTAGAGTGCGGCGCGGCGCGGCGTGCGCGCACGACATCAAAGCGGCCGTCAGCTGCTCGAGCGTTGACCTTCAAAGCCGCTAGCCCGGTTCCCCACGCTTCGCGTATTTGTTTACGTAATCTGCGATGCGCGTTGTTAATATTCAAGACGGAAATTAATTTTAAGTATTTAAGTATTTTAAGTATTTATTTAGAAACACACAAATAGAAATGTTACAGTATTACAGTAAACAATCTTTGTACACCATATCTGGGTCCCAAAGTAGGCAACGCCCGTATCTTGGGCACCCATCCTTGAATAATAACTGAATGAATGAATAAATGAATACTTATTTTTGTATGAAAAGAAAATCTAACAAATTATCAAAAGTCGTAGAACAAAAGTAGTAGCTTATAACCTTAGGAAACTACCCCTGCGAAGTTGCTGGTGTTTTAAAAATAACCCTGTATATGAAAATTTCTTAGTTTACGCGAATGTTACTCATTGAAATAAAACTAATTTAAACGGATTTCGAAAGCTTTTCAGCCTTCGTGGTCGCGGGGTCGAAACGTCGTGATCAAAATTAAAATTAAAAACCACGATAAAATCCGTTTAATTTAGTTTTATTTCAATATATTTTAAAAATTGTCCTAACAGCCGCCAAGCAACAGTATGTAAGCACAGTTGTGTTTCAGTTTGAAGGACATTGAAACCAGTGAAATTGCTGGGCATTGGACTTATCATCTTATGTCTCGGAATGACGAGCGCAGTTCAGTGCCATGCGGTACATTGTAATTCAAAGATACGTATGGTATTGCTTCTGTTTATGGGCAGGCGTAGCGCTTACCAACAACAAAAAACTTACATACAAAATAGATTTATTACTAACACTTGACCTGCATCAAGCGCCGTAGTCTTCCAGTCTCAGTTGTTACCTGAAAGCGAGCCTTTAGAGTTTTACGCCTACTCCGTCCAAAATCCTTTTTAAAAAATTTTGCTTATACAAAAGTATACGTTTGTAAAACCCAATGAATATCACAAGCTCTTCAGTCCTTATTCAAGCGCTTGCTTGCTGGACCCGAGCGGCGCGGCGGCTTTTTTTACATGTGCATGCCAAGCTGAAGTCATAAAGCAGAGGGTAGGGTATTAGAAGAAGCGGTGAGTATGATCTTTTTTTAAAGTGATAACTTCTTATGGGAGGGTCAACCGCTTCGTAACGTAACGCGAGCCAGCTGACGTCACACAGTGACCAGTCGGCATACGTTGGCCCCTCAACCGACCGCCCAGTGTACCGTGCTCCTGTTTACATACAATGTCCTGGTTACACCTTTGCTTACACCATCGGGGATAACAGGTGTGAATGCTAATAATCAAACACGTAGTCCTGACCGCACAACAGGAGAATCCTGTATCGTGAGTATCGGGAACTGCGAGGAATTTGCAATCCCACAATATCCTGATCCCAAACAAACGATTGTACATCATATAAATGTTTGTCTCAATGCGGGAACCCACGGCCTCTCGCTTCGCTGCCAGCTACTTACTCACTGCGCTACGGAAGCTATTTTATTTATATAGTTTTTTTTACTAGCCCTGTATTATATACGCTGGCCTAATGCGGGTTGGCAGACTTCACATACCTTCGAAAAATCTTATCGAGTTCTCAGGTATGCAGGTTTCCTTCACCGTTAAAGCAAACGATTAATATACACGTGACTTAGAAAAATCAGTGGTGTATGCTCTTGGGGCTGGTTTCGCCGCGACTTTCGTCTCGACAGTCCATACCACTCCCCGCTGAGCTATCGGTGCTAAGTTATACTTAACTAGCTTTTGTTCGCGGCTCCGCCCGCGTGATAAAAAGTAGCCTATGTCTTATTCTGACGTATAAGCTATATTATTGTAAAGTTTCATTTCAATTTATATAGTAGATGGTTTGTAGTACATGCTATGTATCAGAGATGGCGCTGTATTTAAAAAATGATTTTCCCTATTTTCCCGCTTTTCTATTGAAATTTTTCCTAGATTTTCGTTGCTATAAACCTCACGGAGCCCGAGACCTTTCCAACGAATGCAAAACCGTGGAAATCGGTTCGTGCGTTCTGGAGTTATATCATCAGGAAGGAAAACCCGACTTATTTTTATATATAAGATAATAAATATAGTTTACGTTAATATAGTTTACGTAATTTAAATCGCTATTTATTTGTTTCCATAGCCCTAGCTGAATTATAAAAGAGAGTTCATTTTACAGTAATTAAGATATTAAACAACCGTGTTTTTAGCTGCCAGGCGTTCATTTACAGGGGTAAAAGCTTAGAATTTTCAACTTAAGTTCCAAAATACCACGCAGGTTTTGTTTATTCAAAATTTTAGAATGAATATAGGTTGTTAAATATTTTAAAGTCTAAATGTGTTTTGATCTTTTATTTCAATTTATCGACACTAGTTATTAGTTGTTTTCGCTCCAATATTAATTTTGATATTTTTGGAACGAAGTTCCTTACGGCAGGCTTGGAGGGGATAGGGATTTCGCTGCGTGGCCGAACTGAAAAAAATGTGATAGTAAAACCGTAAGAAATAGGCGTGGAAAAAATGCGTGGAAAAAATGCGTGGAAAAAATGCGTGGAATAAAACCGTTAAATGAGACTTTTTTTAAACTTAATTTGATATCTAGCACACAAAGTTAAAGTCGAAATTCCGTTAATAAAACAGATAGATAACTTATGACATTTGGAAATGTAGACGCGGTTTGAAATTTGAATTTGAATTTTTGATTATAGAACACGGTCGTACACCGTTTAGTAGCCAGTCTAAGTCTAAATTAATAAGTTTTTATTTATAATTACATAAGTTGATAAAAAATGCTATACAATAGCTTTACCGCGGCAGTCTCCGAGTGCTACACGTCTTTTTTTTATTTCTATTTTTCTATTCTATTTCTATGTAATTTTATGTTGTCAAACAAAAATAAAGAGACATATTTTGTTATTTTAGTTGATAATTTGTATTTTTTACAATTTGTGTCGATTCTACATTAGCCGAAGGAACTTCGTTCCTACCTGGTGTCCCACGACACACACCAATTTTTGGAACGAAGTTCCTTACGGCAGGCTTGGAGGGGATAGGGATTTCGCTGCGTGACCGAACTGAAAAAAATGTGATAGTAAAACCGTAAGAAAAATGCGTGGAAAAAATGCGTGGAAAAAATGCGTGGAAAAAATGCGTGGAATAAAACCGTTAAATGAGACGTGCGTAGGCGCGACAGTCGCATAACCAGTTTGATATCTAGCACACAAAGTTAAAGTCGAAATTCCGTTAATAAAACAGATGGGTGTGAAACTTATGACATTTGGAAATGTAGACGCGGTTTGAAATTTGAATTTGAATTTTTGATTATAGAACACGGCCGTCCACCGTTTAGTAGCCAGTCTAAGTCTAAATTAATAAGTTTTTATTTCTATTTTTCTATTCTATTTCTATGAAATTTTATGTTGTCAAACAAAAATAAAGAGACATATTTTGTTATTTTAGTTGATAATTTGAATTTTTTGCAATTTGTGTCGATTCTACATTATCCGAAGGAACTTCGTTCCTACCTGGTGTCCCACGACACACACCAATTTTTTATTATTTTTTCGTCAAGCAGTGTGTAGGAACGCTTGTGTTGGTTTGAAAGATATTGAAGCCAGTGAAATTTCTGGGCAGTATGAGACTTAACATCTTACGTCTCGGTGTGACGAGCCCAGTCAAGTGCTATCATGCAATATTTCATAACTCGAAGTTCTAATTGGTGTTATTTCAGTTTAGAGGAAGGCATGCCGCTTATTATCAGGCGAGCGATCCGCTCGTCTCGTCATAAACGCTAATAATAATAACTTTCATCTACATTATATTTCTATGACGCCAGATAGAAATCTCCAATAATGTTAATCTCCTCAAAGGAAGTCTCAAATACTCCCAGTTTTCATAATAATATTTGCATAATAGTAACATAAGCACTCACGCCTGTAATCCTCGATGGCGTAGGTAGAGGTATAACTAGTATACTCCCATTTAGCCTAGTTTATCTCCATCCCACAATGTGAAGGGGGTGGCCTAATGTCATACTGGGCACAATACCAAACTCCGTGCTGATACTAAGCATTTCGTGACAGTAAAACCCAATATCATCTTTACCCAACCTGGGCATCCAACGCTAGACCTCAACACACCACTAAACACAAACACTACTAAAATGTTTAATTAACTTTACGATATATGTTGCAAAGAAGCCATTATTATAAATTTCACCGACGAGATGCTACATAGTCTGATTCCGCACGTTGATGTACGTCTAGCCACAGCGAGCAATAGATTGTGCTGTGTAGTGGAAAGACCGTATACAGAGGTTTTATAGGTTTTAATGGAAGCACCTCCGGTCTCCGGCTGCCTATGGATACCTTAGTATATCATCATCATCAGCCACAGGACGTCCACTGCTGAACATAGGCGTCTCCCAAAGATTTCCAGACCGACCTGTTGGAAACGGCCTGCATCCAGCGACTTCCTGCGACCTTTATCAGGTCGTCTGTCCACCTTGTAGGCGGACGTCCAACGCTGCGCTTGTATATGGACCCCTGAAAATATTGTCGACTTTTTTGGTCAAGAAATAACTATAGGTAGTTATGTTATAATGTCTATCCAAGATAACGTGGTTGCATAGCCTAGTGGCGTAGCGGGCGAGTAGCCGGCTGTGAAGCGAGAGGCCGCAGGTTCGATCCCCGCACTGAGACAATGTTTGTGTGATCCACAAATATTTGTGATTTTGTTTTTGAGTGGTAGAGCCACGCTGTAGACAATTTTGTCTACAGCATGAATGGGCTGGCTCGACCGGATCGCTACCACTGTCTCACAGAAAACCGACGTAAAGCGGCTTGCTGCTGCGTTTCGTACGGTGAGTGAGATATCCGGAAGCCTAAATCCCCTCCCCTTCCCAATCCCTAATTATCCCTTTCCTTAAAGGTCGGCACCGCGCCCATGATTCTTATGGTGGTGGGTGTACATGGGCGGTGGAGATCACTTACCATCAGGTGACCCACTTGCTCGTTTGCCAGCCTATGCTATAAAAAAAAAAAAAAAAAATTGTTTCGGGGTCTGGGTGTTGTGAGACCGAAAGTCTCTCGTAGTTCCTGATATCCACGACACAAGACTCGTATCTTACTGTGGGGTCAGGACCATGTATGTGACTGTTGGGTATATTCATTATCTTTATATATATAATTCTTCTGTGAGTGTGTATGTTCCTGAACTTCTCTTAAACGACTGGACCGATTTTGATGAAATTTTTTGTGTGTGTTCAAGGGGATCTGAGAATGGTTTAGATTCACAATTTTGTCCGCTGGACAAGGTTTTTTTAATTAATTTTTAATTTATTAGTAGTTGTTGATTTTGGAATGTTTTAGTATAAACCGGATGGTTGTCGTTGCGAAGCTTGCCGTGATGACGGGTCGTATAGCGTCTAGACTGGACAGGGACAGGACAGTGAGACAGGACAGTGAGACAGGAAAGTGAGACAGGACAGTGAGACAGGACAGTGAGACAGGACAGTGAGACAGGACAGTGAGACAGGACAGTGATACAGGACAGTGAGACAGGACAGTGAGACAGGACAGTGAGACAGGACAGTGAGACAGGACAGTGAGACAGGACAGAGAGACATGACAGAGAGACAGGACAGTGAGACAGGACAGTGAGACAGGACAGTGAGACAGGACAGTGAGACAGGACAGTGAGACAGGACAGTGAGACAGGACAGTGAGAGGACAGTGAGACAGGACAGTGAGACCGGACAGTGAGACAGGACAGTGAGACAGGACAGTGAGACAGGACAGTGAGACAGGCCAGTGAGACAGGATAGTGAGACAGGACAGTGAGACAGGACAGTGAGACAGGACAGTGAGACAGGACAGTGAGACAGGACAGTGAGACATGACAGAGAGACAGGACAGTGAGACAGGACAGTGAGACAGGACAGTGAGACAGGACAGTGAGACAGGCCAGTGAGACAGGACAGTGAGACAGGACAGTGAGACAGGACAGTGAGACAGGACAGTGAGACAGGACAGTGATACAGGACAGTGAGACAGGACAGTGAGACAGGACAGTGAGACAGGACAGTGAGACAGGACAGTGAGACAGGACAGAGAGACATGACAGAGAGACAGGACAGTGAGACAGGACAGTGAGACAGGACAGTGAGACAGGACAGTGAGACAGGACAGTGAGACAGGACAGTGAGACAGGACAGTGAGAGGACAGTGAGACAGGACAGTGAGACCGGACAGTGAGACAGGACAGTGAGACAGGCCAGTGAGACAGGATAGTGAGACAGGACAGTGAGACAGGATAGTGAGACAGGACAGTGAGACAGGACAGTGAGACAGGACAGTGAGACAGGACAGTGAGACAGGACAGTGAGACATGACAGAGAGACAGGACAGTGAGACAGGACAGTGAGACAGGACAGTGAGACAGGACAGTGAGACAGGCCAGTGAGACAGGACAGTGAGACAGGACAGTGAGACAGGACAGTGAGACAGGACAGTGAGAGGACAGTGAGACAGGACAGTGAGACCGGACAGTGAGACAGGACAGTGAGACAGGACAGTGAGACAGGACAGTGAGACAGGACAGTGAGACAGGACAGTGAGACAGGACAGTGAGACAGGGCAGTGAGACAGGACAGTGAGACAGGACAGTGAGACAGGACAGTGAGACAGGACAGTGAGACAGGACAGAGAGACAGGACAGTGAGACAGGACAGGACAGGGACAGGAGGCGGGACGGGGACAGGACGGGGACGGGACGCGGACAGGACGGGGACAGGACGGGGACAGGACGGGGACGGGACGGGGACAGGACTGTCCAACCGGAGGGAGGTGGGAGACGACCTGACTTAGGTCGTCGAAGTCAATTAAATGTGCGACGGGCTACCTCACGTGCAATGGCGCAGTACCTCACTTAATTGCATTTAATGTAAATAAAACATTTGTATTAAGTTTTGACCACATTTTACACAAATATATTATGTAGGTGATACGAAGTTCACCGTGTCATCTAGTTATTATATAAGAGTTCACTCATTACGTAAAAAGTGAAGAATATAATATATTTTAGTTCTTTGTGGTATTTTATTTACGAATCGTAACATGCCGAAGTTATTTTATAGAAATGAATTAATTTTATCGAAACAACAATTCCACAGCTATGAGCGTGAAACCGAGGGTGAAAGACTTAAACACCAATATTTGGTGATTTTGATAATTTGTCATTAAAATGTAGTGACATGAAAAAAAAAACAAAAACAGAACCGACTCAAAAAACTAAAAAGCTAGATAAAAGACTAAATACATAATTTAAACCGGTAGTATAAATCATTAACTATAGAACTAAACTACTACTAAAGTAAAGGTATCACCGACGTAAAATTGTTCAGTTTTATTTTTAGCTTTTTAATTTTTTCGAGACGGTTACATATATTTTTTTGTTATTTTTTTATATCACAAAAACACCACGTAGCTCCTAGACTTCGACTCTCTCTCACGATGTCAGCATCAGCAGTACAAGAGTAACACGCATTCTGTAACATCTGGTTATGATAATACAAGAATTGAATCGTTGAATACAGATCCGTGTAATATAAATAAATACCCATACAATATTTCTGTTTTTAAATTCAGTTTAAAATAAACTGAATAATTCCTTCATTTTGAAATGTATGTATGTTTACATAGCTGCGCTCTTATTGCTGGATTTTATCGAACATTCACATTCAAATAATGTCAATATTGTGCCATAAGTATTAGTCGAAGGAAATACAATATCGTTTAATTAGTTTTTCATTACGTGCCTTCCAGACGAGGTTCGAACAGCGCCTAATTAACTTAAATTAATTGAAAATATTATTAAATAAGATGTTAAAAGTGCTAATTGTGGCGTTAAATTTATTTCTAATAACCAAAGCGGCAAGAATCTTAGCTGTGATACCAGCACCGTGTTTAAGCCACCAATTATTTTTTCGACCTTATACCGAGGAACTAGTAAAAAGAGGACACGAAGTTACTGTTATAACTACAGATCCAGAATATCCCAATGGTGAAGCACCAGTGAATTTCACTGAAATCGACGTCCATAATGTCTCATACACGATATATAGGTCAGTCTTCACAAGAAACTTGAGAGGTAAATATAACATGCACATGCAATTCAGAACTTTATTAGATGCATTGATAGAAGTCTTTGAAGCGCAATACATCAGTGAGCCAGTACAAAATCTAATCAATGGGAATAGAAAATTTGATCTAGTTATCACAGAAGCTTATTACCGTTTACCAGCAGTATATGGTTATATCTTCAGAGTGCCTGTTATACTGATAAGTTCTTTTGGTATGTCACTTACTAATGGAGAAATAACTGGAACTCCTGTCCACCCCATATATCCCAGTACGATAAGACAGAGAGTTGTCAATCTAACTTTATGGGAGTATGTACGAGAACTATATAATGAATATTGGGCTCACAAACAAGTTTATAACATCGAGAACGTTGAGAATGCTGTGTTGAAGCGAGTAATGCCGAACGCTCCAACAATGCGAGAGGTTTTAGATAATGTTCACTTGTTGATGTTGAACGTGTGTCCACAATGGGAGTGGAACAGGCCGGTGCCTTCTGGTGTCATCTTTTTGGGACCGTCAATACAAAACAATGAAAAAATATTACCGCAGGTTTGTAATACTTATTGTTTCTAATATGGTTAGAATCTATCATAATTAATGGGAAGTATTTACTGGAACTTTGTTTTTTCCGATTCGTAAGCAATGTTCCCAAGCAATTAAATTAGCTATCTTATGAATTTAGTAATCAGTTCACATTTGCTACGAATAATTTGAAATTGTTATAATCCAGTTAAATAATGCATGCTGGTGCAAGCCCGACGCGATGCAACCTAATCGTCTGCAAGATGTTGTACACTGTTTATTCGTAGAAATAGATTGCGAATAAAGCCGAAACAAAAAACTAATTAATACTATAATACATTATGACTCGGTGCTTTCTACCAATAATTAACTATACTGTAATAGTACCGAATCCAAATCGGTTATTATTATGTTACCACTTTAGTTTTCTTGGGTACTTATATATTATTTTAAATTGCCCACTCTTATCGTTTGAATTTGTATCGACTATGCATCCTTTGGCGTAGGCGACGCGCAATAGTTTATATTTACTGATTCATAACAACTCCATATAAAACCTATAGCTCTCTTAAAATATGGTCCACAACCAGGCACGCAACATTCTGTGTTTTGTGCAGTATATTTCCGAATTGAGTCGAAAAGGCTTCTGTTTTTACAATATTTTTTTCCAGGACCTAAAATCATACTTAGATAACTCCAAAAACGGAGTTATTTACATAAGTTTTGGAACGAGTGTCATCGAAGCCCTCTTGCCTCCACAAAGAATAGAAATATTCAACAAAGTGCTTTCAGAACTGCCATATAATGTTATATGGAAATGGGGAAGCAACTACACATACAATACACCTAAAAATATGAAGTTGGTCAAGTGGTTACCACAGCCTGAATTGCTAAGTAAGTAACGTATTTACGACTGTTTTAACTATTTTAGTCCCAGACAAAAAAGAAGGGTATTATAGGTTTGATCCCCTTATGTGTGTCTTTATTGTCATAACGCTTAAACGAGTGGCCCATTTGGGTGCGGTTTTGTTTTAAGTTTTCTAAGTTAATCTTGACCTTGTGATGGACCAAGCCAACTGCAGCTTACATTTTTTAGATAATTCATATCAGATATATCGTGTTAAGGCTCACCAAATAGATTTAGAAGAGAAGTCGGCTTTTAGATGATGATCAGGGTCTGATGATGGAGGTGAAAGGTGAGTTCCTGTAATTACCTTTTTACTTCAGAATAAAGGCAAACACGCTAAAATAATACTATCTAAGGATAAAGATGACCACAGGAACTCATCTTTACTTTAGATTGGTGTCGAGGGGATAATAACTGATAGCTTAGTACTTTATGAAATGAACACTCAAAATGACATTTACAGAACATCCCAGCGTCAAATTATTTATAACTCAGGGAGGAATACATTCGACGTACGAAGCAATAATGGCCGGAGTTCCTATGATTGGAATGCCTATGTCATTAGACCAATGGTTCCAAACAGAGCATTATGGCCACAATGGCATCGGAATAAGGTTACCTTTTGATACCATTACAGAAGATTTGTTGAGAGATACAATTAAAGAAGTAATCGAGAATAACAGGTTAGTATTTAGAATCGGGTTGACATGATATTTTATTAATTTGATTAAATATTGGTGTGTATGTATATTACTCGATTAAACTCATATTCATACAACATATTTGTAATATTAAGATGATGATTCCGTGTGATATAGCATCACATTACGACCAAAAGTAATAGAGCAGTAACTGCACGTTGGTGAAACCACGAGGAATAAATACATTTTAAAATCTGGAAATCTTGAAAATTAGAACAAATCCTGAGAAACTATTAGTCATCTTAATTCCATTATTAATTTCTCATGAGCATCCATTCTCTAAAATAATTACAGTTACCGGCGCAGTGTATCCCGAATGCGCTCCTTAATGACCGATCAACCACAACCTCCTATGAAGCGCTTTGTATGGTGGACAGAGCACGTGTTGCGGCACGGCGGGACTCACCTCCGAGCACCTGCAGCAAATATGTACTGGGCGGAGATCTTAGAGTTGGAACTGGTGTTTATTGTATTGGTATCAATGATGATATTCATGAGTTTGAAGATCTATCTGTTTTTGAAGATGGTGAAGTATGTAAAGATATATTTGATGGGACGGAAGTAGATATTAATTTAGTTACTTATGAATAACTTTAATTAGTTTAACTATATTTTATAATCTCAAAGTTGCTGCAAAATAAATTTAAAAATCTACTTTACTGCTCACTTACACTACTTACAGTTCAAATTAACGGTAAAGTCAGAAACATAAGAAAATATGTACACACAAAAATGAATGAAATCATTACAATGAAAAGTGGTATTATTTTTAAATTAATAAAGTAATAAGCTGGACGCTGCCTCAACTATTTCGCTGTAGTATACTGACGAGTACCGTTATTATAATCTTTATTTAAATGGGTCTAAAATGCGTAGTATTTGAAGGATCTAATTTTCGTAGTATTCGAAGCTATAAATACCTATTATTTATTTCTTTCCCAAGGTTTCGACCGAGTTGTATCGGCCGCGGTCACGGGTTGGTTCAGCCGAAACACCAGGAATAAAATAAATAATAGGTATTATACCTTCAAATACTACGCAAATTGGACCCGTTTAAATTAATATTATAATGTGTACCGTCAATTGGAAAATCGTAACAATAATTCTAAGTAGGATTTCAGCTTAAACTAATTGTGTTCTTGTGTTATTTCCATTTGCGACAAGTGGTATTGAATCTAGTGATAAAATTACCGAGGCGTTATTCAGTAATATGACTGCATTAGTCCCTTCATATGCCTTGATACTGTTGTTTTGGTAAATGTATTTTGATTAAGCCACTTTCGGAGTACATGAAAGTAAATTAAATAGAATTAATTTAGTTAGTACAATGAATAACCTAGAAGTAATTTTGTGTCTGAATAAAGGCTAATAAATTCTTATGTCGGCCCCACATGGAATGGAATAAAGCAGATGGAAAGAAATAAATTATTGGAGCATTCATTATGTATTTAAAAAAATATGTATTTACGAGTAAAAGAAAATTGCGTCATGAAACTATTTTATTCCTAAAGGCATGGTTGACTACCGATATCTTTGACACTTCGAAACTTTAACACATTTCAACATAAGCTCACTTTTGTAGCCCCGAAAGGGTAGGCAAAGGTGCAATTAGTGCACATGTCGCGCACAAATTCCTACCAGGCCAGTTTCAATTACCACAAACCCGGGATGACAAAAGATCTTTTATTTATTGGAACGAAGTTCCTTACGGCAGGCTTGGAGGGGATAGGGATTTCGCTGCGTGACCGAACTGAAAAAAATGTGATAGTAAAACCGTAAGAAAAATGCGTGGAATAAAAGCGTTAAATGAGAAGTGCGCAGGCGCGACAGTCGCATAACCAGCCAGCTTTAGTTCCTTTTTTAAAATGAAATTCATTCAGCCAGTTATATTTGAAGTATATAAAAATACTCCTTCGATTTTTAAAAGATTTCGCTAGCTCGTTATTATTTATAATTACATAAGTTGATAAAAAATGCTATACAATAGCTTTACCGCGGCAGTTTCCGAGTGCCACACGTCTTTTTTTTTTATTTATACTTTTCTATTCTATTTCTATATAATTTTATGTTGTCAAACAAAAATAAAGAGACATATTTTGTTATTTTAGTTGATAATTTGAATTTTTTGCAATTTGTGTCGATTCTACATTAGCCGAAGGAACTTCGTTCCTACCTGGTGTCCCACGACACACACCAATTTTTTCTTTTTTTTTCTTTTATTTAAAATTTATTGTACACAAGGAGTATAGTACAGAACACTAAAATGTAACTAATTTAATAAGTACAATTGGCGGCCTTATCGCTCAGGGCAATATTTTACAGGCAACCATGGGATGGAGATGAAAGAAGGAGAAAGAAAGGGCAGTCATATAATTCAAGATCTTTCATATAATTCAAGAGTAAACGTGACAAATATTTATTAGGTTAGGGTAACTAATTAAAATGTCAGGCCTTTTTTTATCCTTGCACGACAAAGTGACCACACTGGACCTGATATAAAGTACAGTGCAGTCTAAACATGATGTCGACCGTCAAGAGAGATTGTGTAAACATGATGTCGACCGTCAAGAGACATTGAGTCCCTCAACAGTCGGCAGAATTATGCCTCAAGTTACTGGGTATACACTGGCTGATCCCGGAACGCTACTTGCCTGAACGAACCACTATGGTGAGTGTTTTGCCATGTGTACGGTGGTCACTATCCAGTTGGAATCAGAATCATTCGTTTGTAAACATAACATTATAAATAGATCGGGTACAAAAATATTAGGTACCCTCCGACCAATACATTAAATAAATAAATTAATACACCCAACAGTCAGACACGTAGTCCTGACCCCACAGTAAGATACGAGTCTTGTGTCGTGGGTATCAGGAACTACGAGAGACTTTCAGTTTCACAACACCCAGACCCCGAAAAAATATTTGTGGATCACACAAACACTTGTCTCGGTGCGGGGATCGAACCCGCGGCCTCTCGCTTCGCAGCCGGCTACTTGCCCGCTGCGCCACGGAGGCTGTCAATTAATGTGCTGAAGTTTAATTTTCATAACCTCTGTATCGCAGTGGACTAGCTAGTGGGACTAGGGACCGCGGAATCGATGCTAGCACCGAGACAAATGTTGCGAATTGCGGTGTTGCGAGACTGAAAAACCGCACGTTGAGTCAATACTATGTATTTTGAGTGCTAATTATCAAACTACCAGTTAATTAAACTACCGATAAAAATAGGGTTATCATAAGTTGGACTCCTTTAGCTGTTTGTAAGGGTGGGTGTGTGTCTGTTTGTGATATTGTAGCGCCTAAACAAATGGACTGATTTGGAAAGCTGTTTTTAATGAGAATCTTTTCGGTCGTGTAAAAGTTATAGATTTCTCATTAACAATGAATGGGGTTTTCACATTTTTTTTTACCAAGCATGGCAAAGTGACTGCACTACACCTGAATGGTAAACGTAGTGCAGTCCAAAAACTAGCGACCACCGACAAGCAATGAGTTCATCGGTAGTAAACAGAATCATGCCGGCCTGTATAAATCCTTCTTCCCTCTTCGGTTACTATTCTGTCGCTCATTGTGAATACAAAAACAAAATTTAATATTTCATGGAAGTAAATATAATAACAAATCACACATAAAATATTAAACACAAATCAAAATTACCATCGTGACAGGAAAAGACCGAATAACAATCGAACCGAGGACAATGGAATAAATTCGTAGGTTGAACGAATAAAGGGATTGTCATCTGGGAGATTATATCATTGTATTGGGAGGGGAGCGCCTTTTACTGCTGTATTGGTATAAACACATTACTTTGATTGCTTTCAGGAGGTATTCGGGCGTTATCGTGGTATCTAATTTTAGATTCTTGTTGAGGTTATTCGAACTTTAGTTCCTTTTTGTTTACGGAAACGAGACTGGTAGCTTCGCTTTAGTGATCTCTGCATGAGTACACCTCGACTGGGGTGGCACCACTGTTTCATAAAGAACCGACGTAGGTGTCAGTTTTCTTTTCTTTATTACGGTGTGTGAAATTCTCGAAGAGAAAAAAATCACAGAAGGTCGTATATCACTTTTCTGGTATTATGGGTATACAGTGGTAGGTCCCTCGTATGCGAGAGGCCGTCTGGGTTGGTACCACCGCTTTGTCTATTTCTGCCGCCAAACAACAGTGTGGAAGCACTGTTGTGTTTCGGTTTTAAGGGCATTGAAGCCAGTGAAATTACTGGGCATTATGAGACTTAACATCTTATGTCTCGGGGTGACGAGCGTAGTTCAGTACCATGCAGTGCTTTGTAATTCAAAGTTCTGTGTGGTGTTGCTTTTGTTTAGGGCGCGGCGCTTACCATCAGGCGCTCGCCTTGCTCGTCTCGTCATTCAATCAAAAAGAAAAAAAAACACATATCTGAACTGACTGTTGGTAATTTATTAAAGTAAGATATTTTATCCCAATTCGTCACAAAGTTTTTGGAATAAGAGTCAATTTAAAGTTTCATTACTTTAGTAGCATCGCACTTAAGTCGAGAATCAGTAAAGTTTTAGGTTCCTTTGTTTGAGTTTTTGGAACGAAGTTCCTTATTGCGTGTTGCGAAAGGGGGCTAGACGGGAATTAAGACCGACACTTTCGACACTTTTTTTTAAAGTGATAACTTAATTTGATATCTAGCTTACAAAGTTAAAGTCTAAATTCCGTTAATAAAAGTAAAACTTATGACATTTGGAAATGTAGACGCGGTTTGAAATTTGAATTAGAATTTTTGATTTTCGAACACGGCGGTCCACCGTTTAGTAGCCAGTCACCAAATTACCTATCATAAAATATTTGAATGTTGGCTGCTTCCAGATTATACAGTGTCTAATATATAGTCTACCGGTGACTGTTTCATATTACGACTCACATCGAATGTTCTGGAACTCTCTCGACGGCTTGTCGCAATCGGCTTATTGAGCCCGACACTTTGGCCCCAATAAAAACAAATTTCCACCCCCCCGTAAGAAATATCTGTATAAATTTCTCTAAAAATCTAAAAATTCAAATATCTCAGAAACTAAAATAGATAGACAAATAAAATTTTATTACAATTCCTTCACTAATTAATCGAAAGGAACTTCGTTCCATCTGGGTGTCCCTTAACACCTCTCAAGTTTTTTTTTATGATGGGTAGATAATAATAATCAGTTTTGGTCAACCTTTCATTTTACCACAGTCGCACAGAAAACCGACGTAAAGTAACAGTTTGCTTTTGCGTTTCGTACGATGAGTGAGATATCTGCAGGCTCAACCCTTCCCCACTAACTACTAATCCCTTACTTATCCCCATGCTTTAAGATTTGCAATGAGTCCATGATTGTTTTAGTTACTTACTTGGGCGGTACAGATCACTTACCATCACCCTTTGTAATAAAAAGGGCACGCTCCCTATCACATATTGGGACGGAAATAAGCTATGTAAACCTTGAGTGCACAAATTTCACCTCTAGCAACCCCTTGGGAAATAAAAAGGTAAGATATATGAATTTAAAGACATTTTACATCTAAAAAAAAGAAGTGTGTGTGTGTGCAATTCACACACGGCAGAAGTGAAACTTCAGAAAAGTAGCCTACAAGAGAATGTTATAAAAATAGAGTATCAGTGGTATTAGGATAATTAAAATGTTTATTATTTTTATAATACTTTTACCAAGCTTTAAAATTATTTCAAATTTTAATGCGAAATATTACATTTCATAATTTACATACTTGAGATCTTGTTTCATTCCAACCTCTTCAGTGACCAACCTTTTTCATTTCATCAAATTTTCAAATCACAACGATTCTAAAGAAGTTTCACTTCCAAAAGCATACCATTGTAGATCCTGGCTAACAGGAGTTACAGTGGCGAGTGGCTGGGCAGAATAGTAATTACAATGGCCGTAGCTAATGTAGTAAAGTGTTCCTTCACGTCGTTTCCTTGAACGCTCGGGCATGATTGCAAAAGCAGCATGACGTCATCGAGTTAGATATGAGGCTTTACGAGTATGATATGGAAGCAAAAAGCATCCTAATAGCCACTCATTCTCGTCCAAGTCATTTGGCAATTATGGCATCCTTTCGTTTGTGACGAAAATATCTAAGAGCTATTGAAAGTAGTTTTTGTTTTGTTGTATAATAGGCCATTTATTTCATGGCCTTACTGCCTTGCACAAGCCAAAAGGTGAGTGGAGTAAAGAATTAACTTTTACGAATAATTTTTTATTTAGAATAAAAAAAATATATTTGGATCTCCCTACATAATAGATTTGAATCAGTCCCCAAATTCTAAAATATTGATTATCTAGATTGATGAATACTAGCGTAACATTAGAGCCGGGTACTAGGGAAACATATTTAGAAGGAAACTACTATGTAGCATCGTAAATCACCAAAGCAACTGTTATTGGGATCACGTTTGAAACGCATAAATCAGCCCCATCCAATTTGTTGTAAACACAGTGTATGGGTCATATTTTGATTTTGACATTCAATATTTTAGGGTCCATTGTAAGTGGGGTCACATTATTTTCGAATTTTGGTGGAATTTCCTTGCGGACACCGGTCTTATAAAGCTTTTGAAGTGAAACTTCTTTAGAATCGTTGTGATTTGTAACTCGATGAAACGAAAATGTGTCTCGACAAAGATATTCAAAAATAGGATTTAGCCTGCGAGAGATTGAGATAGATTATTAGTATGCCATCACCTGTCTTTGCGCCTGCGTACAACGAAGCCTTCGAATAATGTGTTATAAACAACTTGGTGTATTATTCACGTGTTTTATTTTTTGCATTTGCGTATTAAAATTCGTTTGTTAATTAATTTATTTTAATAATTTTGTAGTTTCACTTCTGCCACTATTACTTTTTTTTAACAAACAGTGTGTTGTTGATCTCTGATGAAAATGAAGGTTGTGGGAATGTTAGGATTTCAGCAATCTCAACGACCGCAGAAAACATAAAAGTAAAGTTGCTAAAAATATAGAGGAAGTTCAAATTAATACAACTAAAGCCTAGAAAATATACTTATACAAATAAGATGAGAAAGAAAGAAACGTTAGACGTTAAGAACCGAAGAAGCAGGCAAAGGTGCAACTAATGCGATAAATGATTGGCCGAGCCTATTTCCGATTTGATTCCGATCCAACCTATACGAACCCGAAACCACATCGATTTCTCATCCTATATTTGCTACTTTAAAACTAATGAGGCGACAAAAAATAATAAAAATTGGTGTGTATCGTGGGACACCAGGTAGGAACGAAGTTCCTTCGGCTAATGTAGAATCGACACAAATTGCAAAAAATTCAAATTATCAACTGAAATAACAAAATAGGTCTCTTTATTTTTGTTCGACAACATAAAATTACATAGAAATAGAATAGAAAAATAGAAATAACGTGTGGCACTCGGAGACTGCCGCGGTAAAGCTATTGTATAGCATTTTTTATCAACTTAAAAATAACGGACGGCCGTGTTTTATAATCAAAAATTCAAATTCAAATTTCAAACCGCGTCTACATTTCCAAATGTCATAAGTTTCACAACCATCTGTTTTATTAACGGAATTTCGACTTTAACTTTGTGTGCTAGATATCAAATTAAGTTAAAAAAAGTCTCATTTAACGGTTTTTATTCCACGCATTTTTCTTACGGTTTTACTATCACATTTTTTTCAGTTCGGTCACGCAGCCAAATCCCTATCCCCTCCAAACCTGCCGTAAGGAACTTCGTTCCAAAAACTTAATATCCTGACGCCAATATTTGCATCTTTATTAGGCATATACAGACATGCGATTAGTGAACCACTGTTTGCCGAAATTATTTCCATCTCATCATCACCAAAAATTTTAATTATTAAATTAAGAATTATCTCCAAATATTCGAAAGCATTGGTGATCCTACTAAATACACACAAACTAATGTCGGGTCGCCCTCTAACATTGTCGAAAAATATAGTGATGACATATTTATCTTGGGATATATATTTTATGGATATCATATATTTTACATTGACAAAGTTTATTTTGGTTCTGTCTAATAAGTAGATGTGTATCGCGATGGTTGATTGTCACTATCCATAAATACACATACATAGACTCACGCTTTTTTCCAATAGCGGTAGGCACTGGTCTGCGCTCATCACCCCGTGGCATAGGATGTTATGTCTCATAATTTTCAGTAACTTGGTGTTTGATCACTGCTGCTTGACGTTGCGTGGGACCTACCACATTATATATACGTAAAAGGGTAATCAACACCAATATTAGCCACGTTGCAACCTAAAGTGACCCTGGTAATCAGGATATCATAGATCGCAGACCCGAGAATAGCGAAAATTTTCACCAAACGCATGACCCGATAAAAAGGGTCCTTTTAAAATTCAGGCTGACGTGATTCCACGGAGATAGCAAATTACGAACAGGAAGCGGCCAAATGATGCGAGAATATGATTATTTCGGCCTGAGGCCCGCAAAATTTATACGAAATGCGTTCTATTTAATGATGCAGGTTGGCGGCGCTGAGGAATACGGAAATTATTTCACGGCCTTCGTGACTCAATAGGCGAGCGGCCAAGAAATTTATTTCACAACTGCTATAAAATGAATAGGTACACAAGTCTAACAAGTTCAGCTAAATGAAGAAAAAAAAAGACGTGTAGCACTCGGAGACTGCCGCGGTAAAGCTATTGTATAGCATTTTTTATCAACTTATGTAATTATAAATAAAACTTATTAATTTAGACTTAGACTGGCTACTAAACGGTGGACGGCCGTGTTCTATAATCAAAAATTCAAATTCAAATTTCAAACCGCGTCTACATTTCCAAATGTCATAAGTTATCTATCTGTTTTATTAACGGAATTTCGACTTTAACTTTGTGTGCTAGATATCAAATTAAGTTTAAAAACTTGAGAGGTGTCAAGGGACACCCGGATGGAACGAAGTTCCTTTCGATTAATTAGTGAAGGAATTTTAATAAAATTTTATTTGTCTATCTATTGTAGTTTCTGAGATATTTGAATTTTTAGAGATATTTTTACAGATCTTTCTTACTGGGGGGTCGAAATTTATTTTTATTGGGGCCAAAGTGTCGGGCTCAATAAGCCGATTGCGACAAGCCGTCGCACGACCCTCTAGCCTCAAAAATTACCGATTTAGGCCGAGGGGGGGTGAGGACAAATTGGGTGGGGGTAGGGGGAACGGGTTTGAACACCTGGTACTTCCATAATTCTCGAAGCTCCAGGGAGGTCGGCTAGCGTTGGCTGGTCAATCGGCGCGCGTGACGTCACCCGGAAGGTTCTCGATTTCTCTCGAACCTTCCGTTGATCGATGGACTGCTCGCGCTTGACCACCTCTCGGGCTTGACTAAAATGATCTCGATCTCGGGGGGGACGGAGGGTCCGAAGGGAGCACACCGGCTGCTACGTCGCCAAGCCCGTAAATCGGCGAGCACCGGCCGGTCTTACAGTCTACGTGACGTCACACCGAACGTTCTAGAGAGTTCCAGAACATTCGATGTGAGTCGTAATATTAAACAGTCATCCCGTAGACTACTTATATATTAGACACTGTATAATCTGGAAGCAGCCAACATTCAAATATTTTATGATAGGTAATTTGGTGACTGGCTACTAAGGGCGCATTTATATGACAAGGAATCCCACCGCGTTGTGGCCGCGGCCGCCGCGCTCGAATCACTCGAAAAACTAATGTAAACTCTATTGACTAAGCCATAATGTTTAATACTTCGCAACGCTCCAACCACGCGGCGACTGCGCGATCGTGTAAACGGCCGCACGAAATTTTTCGCGTCGTCTAAACGCAGCCTAAACGGTGGACCGCCGCGCCGTGTTCGATAATCAAAAATTCAAATTTCAAACCACGTCTACATTTCCATATGTCATAAGTTTTACTTTTATTAACGGAATTTCGACTTTAACTTTGTGTGCTAGATATCAAATTAATATTATATTTATTCTTGGTCGGAGAATTATGTCGTGACAAAAATTTCGTGCCAACTTTTCGTACCAATTTTTTCCGTCTAGCCCCCTTTGGCAACGCGCGATAAGGAACTACGTTCCAAAAATATAACTGACTCAAAGCCGAAAATCAATAATAAAACTAAAGCATTCTGAGTCAGTGCTACTGTAGTTTATTAGTCAATAATTGATACTGCAGATCTAATAATAACTTGCCATAAAAGGAAATTACTTTTATTATTAAAAACAGATAGATTTCTTACGTCGCAAAATGCAATTTTGACTTTTAATTCTTTTTTATGGAATAGAGGGCATAAACAAGTGGGTCACCTGATGGTAAGCAATCACCACCGCCCATAGACACCTACGACACCAGAGGAATCATCGGCCTATCTTTGAGAGAAGGCTGTTTCCTTGAAGGTACCTAAGTCGTATCGGTTTGGGAATCCCGCAGGTGAAAGCAGATTCTTGGCTCAGACTTGTTCGTCTTGCCATTCAAGCAAATAAAAAACAACAATCCAGTTGTGTGTGTGTATTTATGCTGCAGGCAAAACTAGGTACAACGCAGTTCTGCATACATACGTAAGTCACGCCAATATTCTCGAAGGGGTAGGTCGAAGTGCATCTATATACCAACGCGGCTCTACTACCAGAATATACAGATCTTATATCACAAAGCTACGACCTAAATTCCTCTGTGCTCTTAAGCTACATCATGCAAATGAAATCTGTGAATCAGATTTGTTTGTTTTGTGTATAATTTGGCACTTCAGTATAAGGACAGATTTCATCGCAGTAATCGGCGAACCTTAATGAGAATCGCCATTACAGAATATGAATATTTAATGAACTATATTAGTTTTATAAATGAACTTAAAAGTATGGCCTTAATTTATTATCTTATCGAGCGTATTAGAGGCTTATACAGGGTTACTTTTAAAACACCAACAACCTCGCTGGAGTATTAGATGAGATAGCTGACCTCATAAGGAACAACTTTTGTTCTACGACTTTTAAAAATATGTTAGACTAGCTTTTGCTCGCGGTTCCGCCCGCGTGAACGTTTAAAATTGACAAAGTTTCATACAAACTTTCATCCCCTATTTTATGCCCTTGGGGGTAGAATTTATCAAAATCCTTTCTTAGCGGATGCCTACGTCACAACATCTACTTGCATGCCAAATTTCAGCCCGATCCCTCCAGTGGTTTGGGCTGTGCGTTGATATATCACTATGTCAGTCAGTCACCTTTGAGTTTTATATATTTAGATTTTATTTTCATATAAAAATAGGTATTAATTTAATTTCCGGCTTGAATGTTTATAACTCTACGCGCATCGCAAAGATTACGTCATCAAACCACTGCGAAGCGTGAGGAAGTGGGTGCAGCGCTAGCGCCTTTGAACTTGACCAATTTATCTAGCCGCCAGTCGTCTGTCATTCGATGTTTTTTTTCTCATGTATTGAGTTATGTCCGAACTCGTGGAACAAAAGTTACTCCTTATGGGGTTAGCTATCTGGTTCTGCGAGTTTTTTATAACTATTATTTTTAAGGTAATGTTTGCAATGAAACGAAATGTAAAAATGACTTCAGGTGCATTAAAAACCAATAATACGATAAATTATGGCAAGATGCATTAACATAAGTTACTATTTATTTCGATTATAACAAAAAGGGTTAATAATTGTAGCTAAATAAGTGCAAATGGGGTGCTGAACCGGTGCCAGGTTTCAAACCAGCGACATAACTCTCACTAGATAGTGCCACTCTTCACTAGGCTATCGCTATTTATATTTATTGCCTTATCTTATTATACCTTTAACGAAAACAAATATAAATATAATCTTATACGAAATTAGAATCAATTTTGTATATTCATCATTACAATTAATATTTTTTGTCTTATCTACAAGGATAAAGACAAAGATAAACATACGCTTAAAGATTATAAATATGCGCCAATAGGAAAGATATTTTAATGTAGTTTTGAATTTCAATCACAATGTTACTGTTGCTTCCGCTATTTTTGTGTACCGTAGTAGACTCCGCGAGGATTCTGGGAGTGTACCCAACGCCTTCGATAAGCCACCAAGTGGTATTCAGAGCGCTGACTATGGAACTGGCGAGGCGAGGTCATGAACTAGTAGTTATAACAACTGACCCTGCCTTACCCAAAAACCGGCCCAAAGACAACATAACAGAAATTCACATGAAGAATTCTTACAATAATGTAAATTCTGTATTCATTGAAAAATCAAAAACGATGATGAAAAGAGGAGTGATCTATGATATGGAGACGATGACGTCAGATGAGTCAATTAATTTTATGTTCACATTGAATGCAAAGATGTTCAATGAAGAAGAAGTGATAGAACTCTTGAAGGATAAGACGCAAAAGTTTGATCTCGTGATAGCTGAAGCTTTCACATACGGTCACTTAGTGTTAGCGAAAATCTTCGATGCTCCATTGATAGCGTTTTCATCTTTTTATGGTTTTTCTGAGGTATTTGAAATCGCAGGCGCAGTATCCCGTCATCCAATACTACATCCAAATGTCGTTAGGAACAAATTCAAAAACCTTTCATTTATTGAGAAAATTACAGAGTTATATAATGAATTTATGATTAAGAGAGCATATGCTAAAATTGATAAACTCGAAAGTGACTTTTTGAAGAGTAAATTTGGAGAGGATGCTCCCACAATTGATGAATTGAAGGGTCTAGTGTCGATAGTGTTTTTGAATTCGTTTCATATATTTGACAATAATCGCCCAGTACCCCCTAATGTTGTGTATCTAGGAGCTCTACATATGCAGCCCATCAAAGAACTTCCTAAGGTATTTATTATTATTATTATTTTTAAGCTCCTTAGCTAGTACTAATAATAACATTTAACGTAAAGTAGCGGCTCGCTGCTGCGTTTCGTACGGTGAGTGAGATAACCGAAGCCCAAATCCCCTCCCCTTCCCAATCCCTATTTATTTCTTTCCTTTAAAGTCGGCAACGCGCCCATGCTTCTTCATGGTGGTGGGCGTACATGGGCGGTGGAGATCACTTACCATCAGGTGACCCACTTGCTCGTTTGCCGGCCTATGCTATAAAAAAAAAATAACATATTATAGTAAAATTATTTCGACACTGTCCTGTAATAGTTATACCCGTTTAGTCTCTTATCATCTTCGTTCCCAAATCGAAACCGCACTAACTGAAATCTCATAGTTAAGGGCACTTAATATACAGGATATTGATATGCATTTTTTATGTTTATTCTTATTAGATAGGGCAAGTATTAAGTGCCTTAATCATACAATGAAAACCGACAATAAAAGAGGAATCATGGGTGCATTGCCGACACTTCAGCAAAGTAACAAAGTTTTGTAAAGGGGTTGTTGGGTCAGTGATTTTCTGTTAAATTATACAACTTTGATAGAACCAAGGCCTATTCGTGCTGTAGAGAAAATATTTTTTTTAACCGAGCACTGCAAAGTGACTGCACTACACCGGATGGTAAGCAAAAAAAAAAACAACCACTGACAAACAATGAGTTTATCGGTTGTCACCAGAGTCATACTAGCCTATATAAATGCTTCTTTCCTCTCGGGAGAGGGAAGAAGTAATTCGATTCGAATCAATCATCACGTCATGTTGCAAGGACCTCGGGAGAACCGCATATACACTGGAACGCGATCCACACAAGGGATGTGGATCACTATGGCAGTTTTGAATACTATGTGTACGATGGTCGCCATCCGGGCGGATATGAATATCCTACCACCTGTAAAAAGCGCAGCTTTACTATTCAGAAGCTAGGCACAAAAACTCAAGATCCTGACCTTGCTGTTCTGTAAATACTTACAAGTTAATTATTATAGATATTTCACTTTCAGGACTTAAAATCCTATTTGGACAATTCAAAACGTGGAGTAGTGTACGTCAGCCTAGGAACTAACGTGCGTCCTTCTATGATGGATCGTGATTTGTTGGATGCATTTTTGATCGCATTCAAGCAGTTACCTTATGATGTATTGTGGAAATTTGATGGAGACAACCTAGGACCTGTATCGGAAAATGTGAGGATACAGAAATGGTTCCCGCAGAGGGATTTGTTAGGTATGTCATTATTTATTTTATGTAATAAGGGTATTTGTAATAAGAGTTATTACGTTCGTTTGTTTCCTTAATAGCAAAATAAACGAAAAGTCATCACAGACAAGACATATACACGTACACTTAGTCCTGATCATTAAGAATAAAATACTAGAAACGCGAAGACTGCGAAGGATCTGGCATTGCAGCAGGCACAAACAAGACAAAACAGCCTTCAACAAAGCTATCAGAAATTTAAAAATCGCACTTCATGACATACAAAATACAACACTCCAGTGCAAACTAGGAAACCTGACAGCTACAGCATCGACAGATTACTCCCTCTGGAAATTCACAAAATCACTCAATAGGCCCCAAGAACCCAAGTCAGCGATAAGAACTGCAAATGGCTGGGCACGAACTGGAAAAGAGAAAGCCGATATCTTCGCCAAACACCTGTCTGAAGTATTTAAGCCACACGAAAGCGAAAACACTACCTTCGAAAATGAAGTTGACGATGTGCTTTAGCATGAATTTCAGCTCCCCCTTCCTCCAAGAGCCTCCACAGTCACTGAAGTAAGAAAAATCATAAGAAGCCTCCCAAAAAAATAAAGCCCCTGGATTTGATTTAATTACAAAGGAGGTCCTCACACAGCTCCCGAAACGTGCTCTGGTCTACCTGACAACCCTCTTCAATGGCATACTCCGAGTCCAGTACTACTCTCAAATATAGAAAGTGTCGATGATCACAATGATACACAAAGCGGAAAAGCCTCGCGAAGCAGTTACATCATACAGGCCGATTAGCCTCCTGGTACTCTTATTCAAAGTATTCGAGAAAATCTTATTGCATAGAATGATTCCAATACTAATCAAGAATAACATCATCCTCATCATCATCATCATGCGACAACAAATCTGCTCATAGTTTATGACTGATCGCAGATGACCAAACAAAAAACAAAACTTAGTCCTGATCCCTACAATGATCCTTAAAAGTTTTGTTTCGTGACGCTCAGAAACCTGGATCCATAATAAATATTTGTACTTCCCCAATAAGGTTATTAGTTCATTTTATGATTATACTTTTATTCCAGAACATCCAAACATTAAAGCCTTCGTGACACAAGGTGGTCTTCAATCCACCGATGAAGCTATAATTGCAGGAGTACCACTAGTCGGTATACCATTCTTAGGAGACCAGTGGTTTAATGTCAACAGATACGTGGAACTAGGAATTGGAGTACATTTAGATGCTTTAACCCTAACTTCTGATGATATTGTGAGAGGGGTGAAGATTGTTACTTCTGATGAAAGGTTAGTTGCTATAGTAAACAACTTGGTTGTTAGAGATATCTAGATTTGATCCTTGACATTATTTAAATTAATGCTGTATATATACTTTGCAGTTGAAATTATCCTGTGTCATATTATGTTTATAAATAACTATGTTTGTGTGTTCGAGTGTCTTCTATACGGTGGCGTACTATTTATCCTATTAAGAAAAATAATTGTTATTGGCACATTCCGGTAAAAAATATAGATGTGTATATTTTATAACAGGCACATTGCCTGTTTTATTTACTTTTCCATTTGTAATAATTTATTTATCTCAGTCACTATGTTTTTCAGTTACAGACAAAACATTAAGAAATTAAAGATGATTATGTACGACACGCCACAGACGCCGATAGAACGTGCAGTATGGTGGACTGAGTACGTCATTCGGCACAAGGGAGCCCACCACCTCAAATCACCCGCGGCCAATATGTCCTACAGAGAATATTTCATGGTCGACTTCATTTTATGTGTTTTAGCAGTTTTAAGTGTAATTTTATTTACTTTAGTTGTTATTTTATATTATGTCATTAGTTTATTTAAACCTAATGTTGTTAAAATAAAACTTAGTTAAATTACTGTGTATTATGGATCTATTTTTCAAGTGTAGTACAGTGCCATGTGTAGATCGTATTTCAAACTTCAAAGTGATGTTGCTACTGTTAAAGAGCAGGCGTGGTGCTATGGCGTGATCAATACTAACTGCTTTATGGTATTGTTAAACAATATGTCATTGCGCTAGCTGAAGCACGGATGAAGCGCAGCCTCAGATACATAACCTATCATTATCACTATTGTCTCCAATAAAAACTTTTTAAGAAAAATTTAAAGCGACAAAAACTTAAAAGATAATCATAAAACTAAACAAATTTGAGTCGGTGGTAGTGTAACCATTTGTGTTACGTCGAAAACTCGCAATTGTAGGAGGAACCGTATATTATAATCTGACAGGTCCCGTCGAATTGATTTATGATCGTTAGTGCATTGAAAATACTAAAAAATAATGACGGAAATCTGCTACTGTTAAACGATATAAAAGTGTCTATATCAAGTGTTTATTTTTATCTTTTTAGTTTTATTTAAGTCGGTTTTGTTTTTTGATAAGATTATAAACTATTTTTTGTGGAAGATCATTGAATCTTTCTTCTTCATTTTCATCCCATCAGGGGTAGAATTTCTTTTTGAAATTTCAGTGATGCCAACCGAAGTAAACCCAATATATGGTCATTTAAATGGGACCACATTTGGCAGAGTCATGAGTGGACATATAAAAAGATATATACAGACGAATTGTGATACTTTGCTTTTTTACATCCGCTAAAAGTGCTGAAGTTTTGACGAGTACCTACGAATAAAGGGTTTGCTTTATTGTCTGCATGAGCACGCTGCATGTTGTCGGTGGTTCGGTCTTGCCTTATCTGGCGTTGTATAATTACACCGTTATATCATCATTGAGGAACATGTGCATGATAAGCACGCGTGCTGCGCGGTCATATGACGTCAGGAGCACACGCGTAGATTTGCTGACAATAACACTTAAAACAAAGCATATTAACGATAATATTATACTGACTTTATCGTCGATAAATTTTTGATCTAAAATCAATGTTGGTACCAACATTGCATTTTTTTGAATTTACGCAGCAGTCAGTTTTAAAATTCTAATTGAATTTCAATCATAGTATAATCATTATCATATAGTGCCTGCTATATATTGTTGCCCCCTATTCCATAAATAAAAGTCCTGACAGTTCTGTCTGGATCGTTGTCTGCGCAGCGGGTAGTTCACTGAGTTATAGGGACAAAAATAATACAGGAGTTTTGATCCAGTACATAATATAGAAATTTTAATAAATTTAAAAAAAACTAATGCTTTAAATATGCACATGAATGTTACCTTTATCATTTTATCATCTCAATATCAACTAAACTCTCAACTTATGTGCTGATTACTAAAGCTCTTTATTGAGAGAGTCTTAAAAGTCTGCCTTTCTTGTATTGTTTTAATTTCAAACATATAATTATTTTTAAGATTATACTATTGATCATAGTATTAGAAACTTTAATTAGAAATAAATAAACTGACTGCTGCTTAATTAAACAAAATTGATTTGAATCAGGTATCAAGCAGCGTCCGTTCGGACAAAACTTATGTAGCTCGATGTAATAATGCTGTCGCACATTAATAATTTCCCGATAAGAGTTTCATGGTGAACATAATCGAACGCCTTGGATAAATCACTTGTGAACCCTTTCAAGCATCAAATATATTATTTAAAAGCTCAACACCAGCATCGGTGGTGGAGCGGAGTGATGTGTTTATGAATTGTATGCAGAATAATAATAACCTATTAATAAATGAATCGCTTATTTAATTGACAGCCAAAAAAACACAAAACAATCAAACGATATATATGACAGGTCTAAGCTTGACAACCACGGAGTATCAATACTTTTGTATAATTCATACATTACAATTTATCTTTATTATCTTATCTATAAGAATAAGCGTATAATTAAAGAATAAAGATTATAAATATGGGCTAATACGAAAGATATTTTAATGTAGTTTTGAATTTCAATCACAATGTTCCTGTTGCTTACGCTTTTTTTGTGTACCGTAGTAGACTCCGCGAGGATTCTAGGAGTGTACCCAACGCCTTCGATAAGTCACCAAGTGGTGTTCAGAGCGCTGACTATGGAACTGGCGAGACGGGGTCATGAATTAGTAGTTATAACAACTGACCCTGCCTTACCCAAAAACCGGCCCAAAGACAACATAACAGAAATTCACATGAAGAATTCTTACAATCATTTAAATACTGAAACCATTGAAAAATCTAAAACGATATTGAAAAGGGGAGTGATCAATGATATGGAGACGATGACGTCAGATGAGTCAATTCATTTTATGTTTTCAATGACGGGAAAGATCTTCAATGAAGAAGAAGTGTTAGAACTTTTGAAGGATAAGACGCAAAAGTTTGATCTCGTGATAGCTGAAGCTTTCGCGAACGTCCACTTCATATTTGCGAAGATCTTCGATGCTCCATTGGTAGCGTTTTCATCTTTATATGGTTTGCCTGAGATATTTGAAATCGCAGGCGCAGTATCCCGTCATCCAATACTACATCCAAATATGATGAGAAACAAATTCAAAAACCTTTCATTTATTGAGAAAATGTCAGAGCTATATAATGAATTTATGATTAAGAGAGCATTGGCTAAAATTGAAAAATATGAACATGACTTGTTGAAGAGTAAATTTGGAGAGGATGCTCCCACAGTTGATGAATTGAAGGGTCTAGTGTCGTTGGTGTTTTTGAATTCGTTCCCTATATTTGACAATAATCGACCAGTACCCCCTAATGTTGTGTATCTAGGAGCTCTGCATATGCAGCCCATCAAAGAACTTCCCAAGGTATTTATTATTATTATTTTTCTTTTTAGAGCTTCTTAGCTATTACTAATAATAACATTTAACATATTGTACTGAAATTGTGTCGACAATGTCTTGTAATACTTATACCCGTTTAGTCTCTTATCATCTTTATTCCCAAATCGAAACCACACTTACTGAAATATCATAGTTAAGGGCTTAATATACGGGATATGCATTGTTTTTTTATGTTTATTCTTGTTAAAGACGGCAAGTATTAAGTGCCTTAATCATATAGTGAAAACCCACAATAAAAGAGGAATCGTGGGCTCATTGCCAACACTTGAGCACAACAACGAAGTTTGGTACGGGGGTTCTTGAGTCAGTGATTTTCTGTCTACATTATACAATTTCGATAGAACCAAGGCATATTCGTACTGTATAGAAATATCTCTATAGCGCAGCTTTACCATTCCGAAGCTGGGCACAAAAACATAAGATCCTGACTTTGCTGTTCTGTAAATACTTACAAGTTAATTATTATATCTATTTCACTTTCAGGATTTAAAATCCTATTTGGACAATTCAAAACGTGGAGTAGTGTACGTCAGCCTAGGAACTAACGTGCGTCCTTCTATGATGGATCGTGATTTGTTAGATGCATTTTTGAGCGCATTCAAACAGTTGCCGTATGATGTATTATGGAAATTTGATGGAGACAACCTAGGACCTGTATCGGAAAATGTGAGGATACAGAAATGGTTCCCGCAGAGGGATTTGTTAGGTATGTCATTATTTATTTTGTGTTAATTATAAAATAAGGGTTGTTACGTTCGCTTGTTTCCTTAATAGCAAAATTAACGAAAAGTCATCGCAGACAAGACACGCACACTTAGTCCTGATCCCTACAATGATCCTTAAAGTTTTGTTTCGTGAGACTCAGAACCAGGATCCAAAATAAATATTTGTAGTTCCCCAAGAAGGTTGTTAGTTCATTTTATGATTATACTTTTATTCCAGAACATCCAAACATTAAAGCCTTCGTGACACAAGGCGGTCTTCAATCCACTGACGAAGCTATAAATGCCGGAGTACCACTAGTCGGTATACCATTCTTAGGAGACCAGTGGTATAATGTCAACAGATACGTGGAACTAGGAATTGGAGTACAATTAGATGCTTTAACCTTAACTGCTGATGATATTGTTAGGGGCGTGAAGATTGTTACTTCTGATGAAAGGTTAGTTGCTATAGTAAACAACTTAGTTGTTAGAGATATCTAGATTTGATCCTCGGCATTATTTAAATTAATGCTGTATATACTTAGCTTCAAGAGTTGCAGTCGAAATTATCCTGTGTCATATGTTTATAAATAACAATGGTGTGTTCGTTTGTCTTTTATACGGTCGCGCATTATTCATCCTGTCTATATTTATAATAACGGGCACATTTTCCTGTTTTATTTACTTTTTCATTTGTAATAATTTATTTATCTCAATCACTATGTTTTTCAGTTATAGACAAAACATTAAGAAATTAAAGATGATTATGTACGACACGCCACAGACGCCGATAGAACGTGCAGTATGGTGGACTGAGTACGTCATTCGGCACAAGGGAGCCCACCACCTCAAATCACCCGCGGCCAATATGTCCTACAGAGAATACTTCATGGTTGACTTCATTTTATGTGTTTTAGCAGTTTTAAGTGTAATTCTATTTACTATAGTAGTTGTTGTATATTATGTCATTAGTTTATATAAACCTAATGTTGTTAAAATAAAACTTAGTTAAATTGCTGTGTATTATAAGACTAATTTTTTCGAGTGTAGTGCAGTGCAATATGTAGATTGTATTTCAAACTTTTAAGTGATGGTGCTACTGTTAAAGAGCAGGTGTGGTGGGATGAAGTTGTATAATAACTTAAACTAGTTCCACCGTCAATGAAAAAATTGCTGTGTGTCGTGGGACACCAGGTAGGAACGAAGTTCCTTCGGCTAATGTAGAATCGACACAAATTGTAAAAAATACAAATTATCAACTAAAATAACAAAATAAAAAAAAGACGTGTAACACTCGGAGACTGCCGCGGTAAAGCTATTGTATAGCATTTTTTATCAACTTATGTAATTATAAATAATAACGAGCTAGCGTAATCTTTTATAAATCGAAGGAGATATAAAAATACTTCAAGTATAACTGGCTGAATGAATTTCATTTTAAAAACTGATTGAGCTGAAATTCGCACACAATTTTGGTGCAGGCAAAAAGGAACTAACGCTGGCTGGTTATGCAGCGCTTTTAACGCTTTTTTCTTACGCTGTTTTCTTACGCTTTTACTATCACATTTTTTTCAGTTCGGTCACGCAGCAAAATCCCTATCCCCTCCAAGCCTGCCGTAAGGAACTTCGTTCCAAAAATCCTCTGCAGTTTTTTAATGACTATTTAGATTTTCTTTAAATTAACGGAGCTTTAAAACAAAAACGATTTCAAATCAGTTCAGAAGTTTAGGAGACAGTGACAGACAAAGGTGCCAAACTGATAAATCCCTACGTTTTGGCGAGGATAAAAAAATAAAACACAAAAATAACGGTGGTTTCAATTTTATTACAAAAATGGCTGCAACTATGGTATATAAATATAGTAGGTACAGTTTGCGCAGTTAAATTTCTCTCCTAATATTGAATGATAACTGAAAAGTAAATAATGGAAACAAATACAATCCTGACCGAGTGATATATTTCTCAAAAACATCACAAAAATCAGCTATTGATGAACTCATTCGGCTTATGGATCGGACATTGAAAATCACAAGTTTTATAAATATGCTTATACTAGACCTATAGGATATGATACCAATGGAGTGATAGTAAAGCCTTCTGCAGTTAGCTGTTTTTTACACATGTTAAGCTTTGATAAATACGAACCACTTTATGGTAATGTTGAAGAATATGTGTTTGCGCGAGCTGAAACACGGATGAGGCGCAGCTTCAGGTACATAGCGCATCGCGTCTCCAATAAAACTTTATAAGAAAAATTTAAAGCCACAAAAAACTCAAAAGTGAAACATAAAGCTAAACAATTTTAAGTCGGTGGTAGTTTAACCATTTGTCTTACATAAAAAACTTTATAGGAGGAAACTTTAAAGGAACTATATAGTCTTACATAAAAAACTTAATTTTTTTTAAACTTTAAAAAAATTATAGAAGTAACCGTATACTAATGTGTCAAATTCCGACGAATTGATTTATGACCGTCACGTGCAGTGACTCCCATTGCACTACACACTAGGAACATTTCCTAAAGTGTGTTGCATTGGGAGTCATTGGCGATAAAATGAAACGTGAATAGAAATTTATCTTGGTTTACTCATTGAAATAAAACTAATTTAAACGGATTTTATCGCGGTTTCTTATTAATTTTGATCCCGACGTTTTTTCAGCCTTTGAGGTCGCGGGGGGACTGAGGTGTAGGCTCTCCCAAAATGTTAATGTTACATTATCTATCTTCAGTTTAAAATGATTAAGGTTTGATGATGGTCCGAACTACGCAGAAGGAGCTCACTGTGTCTTGAGGTATGGCAGTTGGTCTGGTTCCGATTTTATTAAGTGTATAATCGGATCCCAGGCTTGTGCTAGCTTCCAACCATCTTCTCTATTGAAATTCGGATGTTTTTTAATTTCGATAGCCTCGCGAATCATCCTGGGTAGGAATCGATGTTCTTTGGCAAGGTTTTGTGGTTTGTCAAATCTCAGATAATGTTTGAAGCCTTTCTCTTAATGTTCAGCAACTGCAGACTTCGTAGAGCGTCGGTGTTTAACATCAGCTATATGTTCTTTTACGCGGGTTCCTATATTTCTTTTAGTTTGTTCGATATAAGAGAGTTCACAGTAACAATCGATTTTATATATGCCCTGTTCTTGCAGAGGTATATGACACTTGAATGGTGGTAAAAATTGACTAATCTTCTTGAGCGGCTTGAAGTAAGTTTTGATAGAAGCACGCTTCAGTACATAGCCAATCTTGTCTGTGACTCCTCTAACATATGGTAACACAACAGGGACACGTTCGACTGTGGTTGGTTTCACTCGGTTTCTTTGACGGCGGCGTGGAATTTGGAGCTTGTTGTCTCGCAGTACTCGCTTGTGCTCTCTGAAACAAAGTACGGTACGGAAACGGTAGCTAACTGTTTCTGATGGTGGTGAGATCCACCATTCGGGTATTTGTCTGTATGGGTCAACACGAAGGGTTTGTTTTATCATCTGCATGAGCATGCTGCATGTTGTCGGTGGTTCGGTCTTGCCTTATCTAGCGTTGTATAACTACACCGTTATATCATCATGAACATGTGCATGATAAGCACGCGTGCTGCGTGGTTATATGACGTCAGGAGTACATGCGTAGGTTTGCTGACAATAACACAACTTAAAACAAAGCATATTAACGATATTATTTAAAATCAAAACATATAAATATCCGTATATAACATACATATACATATACAGGGTGTCCAGTAATTAATGGATAACCTTGAAATGTCTTATAGCAGAACGAATGGCCGTTCAGAGAAAAATACGAAAAAAAATATAACATAAGTAGTACCTGAGGTACGTACTTTTTTTTAAAAAGTCGTAATTTTTTTGGTTTATTTTACTTTCTTGGACACTACGACCAGAAATGAAGGAAATTCAGCGGTTTTTTGTTGTTTTATTATTATACACAAACTATACTAATAGATAGATAGTCAATAGTATGACAAGCTATTGCACTTTTAAAAAAAAATAAACATTCAAAACCATTTCTTTAGAAAAATTAGCAAAATATTATTTTTGAACAAAGTTTAAAGCTCTTGGGTATAAAAAAAATGTATGAATACATGAGTGACCAAAATTTTTTAAATAATGTCGGTTTTAAGTAGATTTTATAATGGTATAATTCATTATTGTATCTACTGTAAATAGCGATTTATTGCTATTAATGTAAGAAAGGAGCTAATTTGACCAAATAATAAAAACAATATAATATGAGATACTTTTTAAAATAAAATTGTACTTGTCTAATGAGGTTTATTAAAACTAAGATTTGATGTTGATAAAAGATAAAAATGGCTTATTTAAACAAATTGAAACCAAATTATCAGAAATAAATTAACTTAAATTTAATATTCATAATGTTTAAAATGGTTACTTCATAAGCGTAAAATGTGTCATATGATCTCCATATTTGCTTCCTGCGCGCACACCATTGCCCCCGTTATTTGTGTTATGTTAGACAAGAAGGGTCTGAGTTGGCTATGTGCGAGTGAGAGGAACTTAAAGTAAAAAAATCCAACCCTGTCCATCCAACCCAATGGACAACCCAATGGACAAATAATTGGCCCATTTGAATTACCGGGGACTCTAACTGGGCAAAGTTATTTGGAATTTCTTCAAAATGATCTGCCGATTTTATTAGAGAAGGAGTATCCGAGGAGCTGAGGGAATCGCATTGGTTGCAAAATGACGGCTGCCCTGCGCATTATGCTGTGTCTGTTCGGGAATATTGAAATACTATGTACCCAAACAGATGGATCGGGCGTCTAGAGCCAATTTTGTGGCCTCGTTCACCGGACCTAAATCCATTGGATTTTTTTATTGGGGCTGCCTTAAAGAAGAAGTATACCGTAAGCCGATAAGGTCCTTAGAAGTACGAAGCCGTGTTAGGGCAGCCGCATCAAAAAAAGGTATCGAAGTTACACAAGGCTGCTTAGAAGGTCATTTATCCGTAGATTTAGGGCTTGCATAAGAGTGGGAGGCCAACAATTTGAACATTTAATATAAATAATATGAAATAAAGATTATCAAATATTGTTTTTTATTTAACCTAATTGGACAGTTACAATTTTATTTAAAAAATAATCCCATGTTATTTTTGTTTTGTTACTTAGCCAAATTAGCTCCTTTCTTACATTAATAGCAATAAATCGCTATTTACAGTAGATACAATAATGAATTATACCATTATAAAATCTACTTAAAACGGACATTATTTAAAAAATTTTGGTCACTCATGTATTCATATATTTTTTTTATACCCAAGAGGTTTAAACTTTGTTTAAAAATAATATTTTGCTAATATTTCTAAATAAATGGTTTTGAATGTTTATTTTTTTTTAAAAGTGCAATAGCTTGTCATACTATTGACTATCTATCTATGAGTATAGTTAGTGTATAATAATAAAACAACAAAAAACCGATGGATTTCCTTCATTTCTGGTCGTAGTGTCCAAGAAAGTAAAATAAACCAAAAAAATTACGACTTTTTTAAAAAAAATACGTACCTCAGGTACTACTTATGTTATATTTTTTTTCGTATTTTTCTCTGAACGGCCATTCGTTCTGCTATAAGACATTTCAAGGTTATCCATTAATTACTGGACACCCTGTATATCCGTGTTTCTATTTTCTTTGTGTGTGTGCTTGGTATCATCATCATCATCAGCCAGAAGACGTCCACTGCTGAACATAGGCCTCCCCCAAAGATTTCCAGACCGACCCGTTGGAAGCGGCCTGCATCCAGCGACATCCTGCGACCTTTATCAGGTCGCAGGTATATGATTATTTTTTATGCAAATTTTGTAACTTATGCAGCAGTCAGTTTTAAAAATTCTAATTGAATTTCAATCATAGTATAATCACTATATTATATTGTTAATATAGAATTGAAGATGGCGCTGTTCCTGCCCCGCCTACAACTAGCTCCACGACATCCCACGTCAATAACGTTAACGTAATACGTGTACGTTATTACGTGTCTATGGGCGGTGATGATTGCTTACCACCAGGTGACCCACTTGCTCAATTGCCCTCTATTCCATAAATAAAAATGCTGACACTGTTCTGAGTTTAAATTATACAGGAGTTTTGATACAGTACATATAATATAGAAATTCCAATATCAAACCAAAATCTCAACTTACCTGCTGATTACTAATGCTCTTTATTGAGAGAATCTTAAAAAGTCTGCCTTTCATATATTATTTTAATTTCGAACATTATTATATCTATGATTATACTATTATCAAACTTTAATTAGAAATAAATAAACTGACTGCTACTTAATCAAACAAAATTGATTTGAATCAGCTATCAAGCAAGTCCCGTGCGAACAAAACTTATGTTGCTCAATGTAATAATGCGGATACACATTATTAATAACTGACATATGTTTTGACAATACCCGTTTCGTCTAACGTTCGTTTAGCAAAGACCAGGGTGGAATCCAGAGAGCCGAAAGAAGGCTCGTTGTGTAGGCTGTCGTAGCGTCAAACATATCTGAGGTTTCGACCGGCGTCCGCAGCAAACCTACGCATGTCCTCCTGACGTCACATGATCACGCATCACGCGTGCTTATCGTGCCCATGTTCCTCAATATTGATATAATGACTGCACAGTTACCGACCGAGCCACAGATAACATTCAGCCTACTCATGCAGATGATACAATAAATGGTAGACAATACGCTAGACGATACAATAAATCTTATGATAGTGTTGTGTTCTATCTTATCTATTTATTAACTGATTAAAATGACCTTGAACAAACAAGCGTGCGTTTCTATAACACGTTATATAAATTATTATACGTCCACGCATAACTCTGCCAAATGTGGACCGATTTGGGTTACTTTGTAAAAGGGTTTACCTCGGTGGCGGTCTCACATACATTACAAGTGAAAGTGAAATCAAAAAAAATACTAGAATTTTTTTATACTTATTAACAAAAAATAAAACCGCATCAACAAAAGAAAAAAAAGTTCTAATGAAAATAAGCACGAGTCTCTGGTATCAATCACTGACTATTCCTAAGTATGTATTTATGTCAGTATAACCCTTGTAGTTTTACATCATTATTGTTAATCATTTTCAAGGGCGGAATGCATTTGACGATGATAATCAATTCGTAGGAACTATTTTGGTTATAAAATTGAAACCACTTTTTTATGTTTTCTTTTTAATCCCCAACAAAGTGTGGAATGTTATGGGCCACAGTCGCTTAAACAAATGCACTAATTTGACCGCGTTTTTGTTTGGAAGCTTGGTCAATTTAAAGAAAATCTAATCAGCTATAAATCTGGAATGTTTTTTTATTGACGGTGGGTCTAGGTTAAGTTACTATAAAGAAAGAAAGAATTAATTTATTTAGTTTTTATTATTTAAAATAGTATATTTTAATAGAAACTTACAAAAATAATGAAAAACCAAGATGGAATCGGCTCAGCTTAGTGCTGTACAGCTACAGCGCAGATTTTGAGCCGAGCCCATCAGTGATTCCATCTTCGGTATTAGATGTCTATATACATATATTACAATATCTACACATACACACATATACAACTTCATCGCTACACGTCTGTTCTTTAATAATAGCAACATCACTTAGAAATTTGAAATACAAACTTCGCATGGTTACCAGTTTAACTGATTTTTATTTTAACAACATTATGTTTGAAGAAATCATTGACATAATATAAAATGAGACCTAAAGTAAATAAAATTACACTTAAAGCTGCTAAAACATATAAAATGAAGTCGACCATGAAATATTCCCTGTAGGACATATTGGCCGCGGGTGATTTGAGGTGGTGGGCTCCCTTGTGCCGAATGACGTACTCAGTCCACCATACTGCACGTTCCATCGGCGTCTGTGGCGTATCGTACATAATCGCCTTTATTTTCTTCAAGTTTCGTCTGTAACTGAAAAACATATTGACCAATAAGAAATCATACATGATTAGAAATGAAAGTAATTGAAAAAGGAAAACGTGTCTAACACAGTAAATAAGTATACCTATATTTTGTCTCGGAAACCTTCGTGCATGTGCTAAAAATAATCATTTTCACCAAAATGGGATCAACAATGCGCGACCGTATAAAAGATGAACGAACACACTAACTTATTTATTAACATATGATACGATATATTTAAACCGCAACTCCTATTGTTCAAAACATACAACAATAATTTAGATAATGCCGAGGACCAAATCTAGATGTCTCTGAAAACCAAGTTGTTTACTATAGCAACTAACCTTTCATCAGAAGTGACAATTTTAACCCCCCTCACAATATCATCAGCAGTCAGGCATAAAGCATCTAATTGTACTCCAATTCCTAGTTCCACGTATTTGTTGGCATTATACCACTGGTCTGCTAAAAATGGTATACCGACTAGTGGTACTCCTGCATCTATAGCCTCGTCGGTGGATTGAAGACCGCCTTGTGTCACGAAGGCTTTAATGTTTGGATGTTCTGAAATAAAAGTATAATCATAAAATGAACTGACGAACTTATAATGCAAGTACAAATATTTGTTGGGTCCAGGTGTTGGCGGACTTTTCTTGATTCTCACGACCTAAAACTTGGTATTTTATTCGGGGATCAAGACTATGTGTATGTGCATAATATTTCTTGTCTGTGACAATTTCCTGTTTATTTTAAGTTAAAATTATCACACAAAATGAATATTCACATACCCAACAAATCTCTCTGCGGGAACCATTTCTGTATTTTCACATTTTCCGATACAGGTCCTAGATTGTCTCCATCAAATTTCCACAATATATCATAAGGTATTTGTTTGAATGCGTTCAAAAATGCATCCAACAAATCCTGGTCCATCATAGAGGGACGCACGCTAGTACCTAAGCTGACGAATACTACTCCACGTTTTGAGTTGTCCAAATAATCTTTTAAATCCTGAAAAACAGATATCTATTAGCCCTTAAATACTTTGGTGGATAATAAGTAGTAGCGCTGAGCTGTGAGTTGATTTATATACAGCATGAATGGACTGGCCGAATTAAGATAAAATAAAAAAATACACCCAATAGTATACATAGTCCTGACCCCACACTAGGTTAACCTGTATTGTGGGTATCAGGAACTACGAGGCACTTGCGATCCCACAACACCCAGACCTGAAACATATATTTGTGGGTTACACAAACATTTGTTTCGCTACGGGAATCGAACCCACGGTCTCTAAGTTCGCAGCCGGCTATTCGCCCACTGCGCTACGGAGGATGTCGATGTGGTATCCCTCCCCTTTAGAAAAAAATGACTATATATCTGAAAAGATAGAATTTCAGTAAGCGTATCAACTTATTAGCAATTTTGAATTAATAGATTAATTATAGCACAATATTTTTTAAAATACCATCTAAAGATCTCTAAAAGATATCTTGTGAAGATTAAAACAAAATTGTAAATACCTTTGGAAGTTCCTTGATGGGTTGCATTTGCAGAGCTCCTAAATAAATAAGGTTAGGGGGTACTGGTCGGTTATGGTCAAAAATATGGAACGAATTTAAAAACACCATAGACACAAGATCTTTTAATTCTTTAGTGGTAGGAGCATCCATCCCAAACTTTTTCTTTAGAAAATCATTTTCATATTCATCCAATTTTGAAAATGATCGCGCTATAGCGTATTCGTTGTAGATCTCTTTAATTTTCTCAGTAAATGAAAGGTCCTTGTATTTATTCCTCAGCGAATTCGGGTAAAGCATAGGATGCCTGGCCACTGCACCTGCCATATCAAATATCTCAGGAAATCCATAAAACGATGAAAACGCTATCAATGGAGCATCAAAAATCTTTGCAAATATGAATTGAAAGCTAGTAATTGCTTCAGCTATTACGAGATCGAATTTCTGGGTCTTGTCATTCAACAGTTTGATTACTTCTTCTTCGTTCAAGATCTCTGCCATTGTTGTAAGGATAGAATGCATTGACTGATATGACGTCATTGACTCCATATCCCGGATAACTCCTTTTTTTGCCATCACTTCGGGATTTTCAAAGTGTACGTCCTTCATTACTTGGTGAGATTTCTTTGTGTGAATTTCTGTTATGTTGTCTTTTGGCCGGTCTTTCGGTAAAGCAGGGTGCGGTGTAATAATTACTAATTCGTGACCTCGCTTCGCCAGTTCCATCGTCAGCGCTCTGAATACTAGTTGGTGGCTTATTGAAGGCATTGGGTACACTCCCAAAATCCTTGCAGAGTCTACCACGGAGCACAAAATTAAAGGAAAGAGCAGTAACATTGTCTTTGAAATTCGGTTAACGTATGAACTAAACTAAACATATGAACGTTCTTAAATACTTAAATTTATCATATTGTTATCGCTAAAACACTAGACACAACACATTTGTTAGATCCTTAATCTTGAATCACTATAAAATATATAGGTATACAACGTATTGCAGAAAAGTGTGGCCATACTTCAGGGTCATTAAATACTTTTTGCATTGAGTATTTATGTAACGTTGTTAGGCTAACTATATACTTATTATTAAAATTGTACTTCATATTTTAATTGCATGTTTTCGTGTTGACAATAAACATTTCTTTCTTTCTTTTTATGTAACGGATCTTTTCAAAATTGTTTAGATTTTTTTCTAAAAACACATTTAATTTGCACATAAAAGTGCACCCCAGCCTATTATTTTAATAACACACAATCTTAACGTGTCTGCTGATTACTATCGCTCTTTATTGAGGAAGCCTTAAAAGTTTGGTACTCTTATTATCTTATCGAGCATATTAGATTCTTATATAATTTAATAACTGCCGTCATTTCTCAGTGAAGTGTAATTGATAATGAAATTAATAAGGATGTACTTATGAAGTTAACAACGTTTGCTACTGTTTTTTTCTTTAATTAAACATATTCGTAGTGTCTGCCATATCTTAGTTTTTACAACTTGCAGTAAAAGATATGACTTCAACAATACTCATCTCGACATTCGCATGCCGTGGTGTGAAATCGCTTTTACAACTTGATATCATTAGTTAATTGAGGAAATGAGGGGGTCGCTCACCTGATGGTAAGCGCCACATCTGCCCATAAACAGAAGCAACACCATACAGAACTTTGAATAACAAATCACTGCATGACGCTAGATTGCGTTCGTCTCCCCGAGACGTAAGTTACAGGCAGTACAAGTTACAGTTAAGAGACAGGTATCGTATTACCCAGTAATTTTACTGGATTTAATATCAAACCGAATCGCAATAGTGCTAGACGCTGCAATGGAAATAGACAAAGTGGTGGTACCAACACAGACGGCCTCTTGCATATGAGGGATACCAGTGTAATCATCATCATCAGCCACAAGACGTCCACTGCTGAACATAGGCCTCCGCCAAAGATTTCCAGACCGACCTGTTGGAAGCGGCCTGCATCCAGCGACATCCTGCGACCTTTATCAGGTCGTCTGTCCACCTTGTAGGTGGACGTCCAACGCTGCGCTTGACAGTACGTGGCCTCCATTCCAGAACCTTTCTGCCCCATCGAACTAATTATTACCACTGTAAGAACTGTACATTTTACAGTATCAATTATATTTGTTCTACACTAACACATTATCAATGAAAGTTGATCAAAGTGTAGGAAAAATACACAGACATCTAATCTTCTTTTTATAACAATTATTGAGATTACAATTATTATAATATCGATAATTGGATACCGACAAAATGATGTTATATCAGAAGTATTTAATGTTTCCCGATGTTTCAACCGAGTTACATCTTAATTTATATTATAAGGCGAAAGTGACTTTGTCAGTTTGCTATGTCTTCATGCCTAAAACGGATTTTAAAGAATTTTGGCATAGGAGGCTACTTTTTATATCGGAAGTTTTTATCCCAGAAAAGGCTGTTCCCTCGGCCGGAGCCATGACATTTTAGCTAGTAAACAATAATTCACAGCTGCATTTGCATATCAGGGTTTATTAAAAAAAATCTAAATTAACTATGAAAAGAGGAGTGATGAAATATGGAGATAATGATGTCAGATTAGTAAATATACATATGTTTATATATTGGACTGGACTGGACTGGACCGGACTGGACTGCCGTGCAGTGCAGTGCAGTAGAGTTGAGTTCTACGTTTTGACTTCTATCGGCAGTCCCTATGACTGCCAATTTTTGTTATTGCAAATTATTTGTTTATTGTATGAAAAAAGAGTTATAATTATCTATGAGTTCCATAAGATTCTAACAGATGGCGGTGTAAGATATTTTATCGGCTGAATTGATCCAATAGATGTTGCATACTGTATTGAATAGTTTACTACAATATAATTTAACATAAATATAAGTAAACATTCGCTTGAAGCGTTGAACAGGACATTGAAAGATATAAAAAAACAACGACAAACTATCTGGCGGCACTCTGTTACTCCTTTCAGGCGATTTCATACAAACACTTCTTGTCATTCCGCGTTCAATTTCATTCAAGTTCATCGTCACTGTGGCGTAATATTTATTATTTTTATTGTTTCAGACATATACCACATCCCTACACACTTATTTGACTACCAAAATATTAAGTAGAAATAATTTATATGGTAAAACAACGTTTGCCGGGCCGGCTAGTTTATCTTTATTATCTTATCTAATACCCTTACAGATTACAAATATAAATATAAGCAAATACAAATGATGTTTTAATGTAGTTTAGGATTTCAATCACAATGTTACTGTTGCTTCCGCTATTTTTGTGTACCGTAGTAGACTCCGCGAGGATTCTGGGAGTGTACCCAACGCCTTCAATAAGTCACCAGGTGGTATTCAGAGCGCTAACTATGGAACTGGCGAGGCAGGGTCATGAACTAGTAGTTATAACAACTGACCCTGCCTTACCCAAAAACCGGCCCAAAGACAACATAACAGAAATTCACATGAAGAATTCTTACAATCATATAAATAAAATATTCTTTGAAAAATCTAAATCGATGATGAAAAGAGGAGTGATATGGAATATGGAGTCGATGACGTCAGGCCAGTCAATGTATTCCATGTTCACGATGATGGCACAGATCTTCAATGAAGAACAAGTGTTAGAACTTTTGAAGGATAAGACGCAAAAGTTTGATCTTGTGATAGCTGAGGCTTTCTCAAACTTTCACTTCATATTTGCGAAAATCTTCGATGCTCCATTGATAGCGTTTTCATCTTTTTATGGTTTGCCTGAGATATTTGAAATCACAGGCGCAGTATCCCGTCATCCAATACTACATCCAAATATGATGAGAAACAAATTCAAAAACCTTTCATTTATTGAGAAAATTACAGAGACATACAATGAATATAATCTTAAGAGAGTGTATGCTAAAATGGAAAAATATGAAAATGACTTGTTGAAGAGTACATTTGGAGAGGATGCTCCTACAATTGATGAATTGAAAGGTCTAGTGTCGATGGTGTTTTTGAATTCGTTCCCTATATTTGACAATAATCGCCCAGTACCCCCTAATGTTGTGTATCTAGGAGCTCTGCATATGCAGCCCATCAAAGAACTTCCCAAGGTATTTATTATATTTTTTTCTTTTAGGAGATCCTTAACTAGTACTAATAATAATATATAATTTATGATACTGAAATTGATTTAACACTGTCTTGTAATAGTTATATCCGTTTAGTCTATTATCATCTTCATTCCCAAATCAGAACTGAATCTAGTGAAGTCCTAATTTTTCAAATATCATAGTTAAGGGCACATAATGAACGAGATGGGGATATCCGTTGTTTTTATGTATCTTATTAAATTAAAGATACATACTGGCTCTCTTATTAAAGAGAGCAAGTATTTAGTACCTTAACCATACAGTGAAAATCGTCAATAAAAGAGGAATCGTGGGTTCATTGCCGACATTTGAGCAAAGCAAAAAAGTTTAAAAATGTAACAAGGGTCAGTGATTTTCTGTGAAACAACCTCAATAGAACCAAGGCGCGCTTAAGCGCTATTAGAAATCACTCTACAGCCCAGCACTACCATCAAGATGCTAGGCCCAAAAATTCAAGATGGTGACTTTTCTGATGTGTAAATAACTAAATTATTAATGATATTTCACTTTCAGGACTTACAATCATATTTGGACAACTCAAAACGTGGAGTAGTGTACGTCAGCTTAGGAACTAACGTGCGTCCTTCTATGATGGACCGTGATTTGTTGGATGCATTTTTGAGCGCATTCAAACAGTTACCTTATGACGTATTGTGGAAATTTGATGGAGACAACCTAGGACCTGTATCGGAAAATGTGAGGATACAGAAATGGTTCCCTCAGAGGGATTTGTTAGGTATGTTATTATTTATTTTTAGTGAATTATAAAATAAGGGTTGTTACGTTCGCTTGTTTCCTTAATAGCAAAATAAATAAAAAGTCATCACAGGCAAGACATATACACGTACACTTAGTCCTGATCCCTACAATGATCCTTAAAAGGTTTGTTTCGTGAGACTCAGGAACCTGAATCCAAAATAAATATTTGTACTTGCCCAAGAAAGTTGTTTAGTTCATTTTATGATTATACTTTTATTCCAGAACATCCAAACATTAAAGCCTTCATGACACAAGGCGGTCTTCAATCCACCGACGAAGCTATAAATGCCGGAGTACCACTAGTCGGTATACCATTCTTAGGAGACCAGTGGTATAATGTCAACAGATACGTGGAACTAGGAATTGGAGTACAATTGGATGCTTTAACCCTAACTGCTGATGATATTGTGAGGGGGGTGAAAATTGTTACTTCTGATGAAAGGTTAGTTGCTACAGTAAACAACTTGGTTGTTAGAGACATACTCGGCATTATCTAAATTAATGTTGTATATACTTAGCTACAGGAGTTGCAGTCTCAATTATCCTGTATAATATGCTTATAAATAAATATGTTTGTGTGTTCGTTTATCTTCTATACGGTTGCGCATTGTTCATCCGATTGAGGCGAAAATATCTATTATTTTCACATGCGTGGCACTTTCCGATAAAAATATAGGTGAACCGTTTTATTATAGCAGGCACAATTTACTGTTTAAGTTACTTTTTTATTTGTAATAATTTATTTTTCTTAGTCAACATGTTTTTCAGTTACAGACAAAACATTAAGAAATTAAAGGCGATTATGTACGACACGCCACAGACGCCGATAGAACGTGCAGTATGGTGGACTGAGTACGTCATTCGGCACAAGGGAGCCCACCACCTCAAATCACCCGCGGCCAATATGTCCTACAGAGAATATTTCATGGTCGACTTCATTTTATGTGTTTTAGCAGCTTTAAGTGTAATTTTATTTACTTTAGTTGTTATTTTATATTATGTCATTAGTTTATTTAAACCTAATGTTATTAAAATAAAACTCAGTTAAATTGCTGTGTATTAATTTATTCGAGCTTGGTGCAGTGCTATGCAGTAGTTTGTATTTCAAATTTCTGAGCGATGGTCCTACTGTTAAAGAGCAGGCGTAATACGATGAAGTTATAGGTTAAATTAACACAACTGTGTTACATAATTAACATAAATTAATTAACCAACGAATTCTATTACGCAAATGTACAAAATAAAACACATGAATGATACACCATGTTGTTTATAACATATTTTCCGAAGGCGTCGTTGTACGCAGGCGCAAATACACATGATAGCATACTTGTAATATATCTCATTCTCTCGCAGGCCAAATCCTATTTATGAATATGCTTGTCTCTTTTTACAGTCGTTTATTCGTTTCATCGAATTTTCAAATCACAACGATGCTAACGATTTTCCTGTGAGACTGTAACGCGGCGATTATTCCAAAGCTCCCATAATTTTAAGTTAGTCTTATCTATACATATAAAATAACACGTCCTGACTGACTGACTGATTCATCATCGCCGAGCGCAAACTATCAAGGCTACAAGCATGGAATTCGGACTCTGTATTCATTTTGTTATGTAGGCACCCACTAAGAAAGGATTTTAGAAAATTCCACCCCGAAGGGGTCTAAATAGGGGATGATAATATGTATGAAAGTCAGTCATTTTGAAAGTTACATAAACAAAATTTTGTATTTCGGTTATTGACGTAAAACAAATAAATACGTGTTTCAGGAATTTTGGAAATTTTAGTTAAACAGAGATGAAAAGGGGGGTGAAAGTTAATGCGAAAGTGAGTTTGTTTGTTACGCATTCACGCCTAAATCATTAAACCGATTTTGATGAATTTATCTACAGGGAGAGATGGGACCCTAGAGACAGTTACAGGCTACTTTTATCCTGGAAAATGCTATTCACGCGGGCGGAGCCGCGAGCAAAAGCTAGTTAATGATAAATGTTCTGTACCTGACCTGTCATAAGCGCTTTCTTAGCCTAAATGATGAATAAAGGTTTCGATTTTGATTTTGAATGCAATATTGGTATAATTTTTGATTTTAAATCAAATAAAAATATTTGCTGGTGGGAGGATACTTGTATCCGACCGGATAGCGACCACCGTACACTGGTGCTAAAACCTGCCATAGTGGCCCGCCTTGTGTGGGTCGCGTTCCAGGGTCAGCCAGTGTATATCCGGTTCTCCCCAGGGGGCTTGCCCCCTGATCCTAACCCTTTTCCCATCCCTTTTCCTTCCCCTCCCCCTTGGCCCTTTGGCAGGCCGGCATGATCTTGCCGACCAACGATGGACCATTGTTTATCGTTGGTCGACACTATTCTTGGATTGCGCTACACTTACCATCAGGTGTAGCGTAGTCACTTTGCCGTGCCAGGATAAAAAAAAAAAAAAAAAAAAAAAAAAATATTGTTCGACGATAAACACCATATACAGGGTTATTTTTAAAACACCAGCAACCTCGCAGGGGTAGATTCCTAAGGTTATAAGCTACTACTTTTGTTCTACGACTTTTGATAATTTGTTAGATTTTATTTTCATACAAAAATAAGTATTCATTTAATTTCCGTCTTGATTGTTACAACGCGCATCGCAGATCACGTAAACAAATACGCGAAGCGTGGGGAACCGGGCTAGCTCCTTTGAAGGTCAACGCGCCGCTCAGCTGAGCGGCGCCTTTGAGTCGCCGCCTTTGAGGTCAACGCGCCGCATACTACGAAGAAAAATACGACACAACAAAAACTTGTAAAATCTTTTTTTTTTAAATATATTGAGTTATATCCAAACTCGTAGAACAAAAGTTGTTCCGTATAGGGACAGCTATCTACCCCTGCGAGGTTGCTGGTGTTTTAAAAATAACCCTGTATATGTATGTTATTATTATTGTTGTTAGTTTATGGCATAACTTTTAGTCAATTTTAAAATCTTTCGATTAAATTGAATTGGTCGTGTAAATAGTTCGGCCCTAAATGGAGTGAAAAAAAATATCAGTCCATTTTGAACTCATCACAATTCAAATTTAAATCATTTATTCCGTAAATTGGATCATAAATATCACTTTTACATGTCAATAATTTTATACTAGATTACATTTATGTATATGACGGGACGAGCTCCAGGTAGATGCACCACGGGGAGGGTTTTACAACCCTCACTCTTCACTTGATGTAGTCAAGATGTATGGCGTATGATAAGTCACAATAATAACGACACAGGGTTATCACTTTATCGTTTATTCACTCTTTGAAGCTACTACCGGCTCGGAAGCACAATCTTAGGTGGGAAAAAGAGCCGGTGACAGAAAAACCACCCATTACAATGCTGAGAATTCTTTAACACTTTGAACTGAAACACTTCGCGGCTATAAATCACGTTATTCGCGGTCAACTAGTTATTAAGATTGACACTGTACTCAAATGACTCTAGTCTGCCATAATTTTAGCAGTTCCCGACTGTTACGACTCGCGGATGGAACTCGACTAATCTTGAAATGGCAAGACGCCATCTTATATAGAGGGTATTTCATTATCCCCACTTCGAAAGTAGAATTACTTGGTAAACAACACAAAACACCCTCAAATTATTAATATGCGTGGCGGTACCGACAATTGACGTAGAATAACGTAATTTAAATAGATCAATTCAGTGTCCGTACCTTTCATGCTCCGACATATATATTTTTATCTTTTATCGGCATTTCGTGGCTAGCCATGAGAATAAATGCCAAACCAAACTCATGGGGTCTGGCCTCTTTTAATGTCCAGACATTGATTTTCTAGAATTGTGCGAGTATAATGTACAATAATTCCTGGATTGACTTTGATTGACTCAATGACATATAATTGCGTACGATACACGCCCGTTATTGATACAAAACTTATGTAGCTCGATGTAGTAATGCGGTCACATATTAAAAACTGACATACGCCTTGACAATACCCGTTTCGTCTTACGTTCGTTTAGCTGAGATCAGAAAATCCAGTGAGCAGAAAGAAAGCTGGTTGTATAGGCTGTCGTGGCGTCAAACATATCTGGTGGGAGGATACTTGTATCCGACCGGATAGCGACCACCGTACACTGGTGCTAAAACTTGCCATAGTGGCCCTTGTGTGGGTCGCGTTCCAGCGTCAGCCAGTGTATATCCGGTTCTCCCCAGGGGGCTTTCCCCTGATCCTAACCCTTTTCCCTCCCCTTCCCCTTGGCCCTGGGATGAGATAATGCGGGGTCGCCTGTACTGTTAGCAGGGATCTCGTAGTTCATCCCAGGAACTTTGGCAGGTCGGCATAATCTTGCCGACCTACGATGGACATATTGTTTATCGTTGGTCGACACTTCTTGGTATGCGCAAAAAAAAAAAAACTGAGGTTTCGTCCGGCGTCCGCAATAAACGTACGCATGTCCTTCTGACGTCACATGATCACGCATCACGCGTGCTTATCGTGCCCGTGTTCCTCAATATTGATATAATGATTGCACAGTTACCGACCGAGCCACAGATAACATTCAGCCTACTCATGCAGACGATACAATAAACGATATACGATACAATAAATTTCCTTGAATTTTTATTGCCTTGTTAGGCAGACGAGCAAGCGGCGCGCCTGATGGTAAGCGGTCACCGCCGCTCATGGACATCGGCAATGCCAGGGGTACAGTCAAGCCGATGCCTACCACAATTCTTAATTCTCCTTAATTAATAATGCTATGTTACTTTGCTCCTACAAGACCTGATAAAGGTCGCAGGATGCAGGCCGCTTCCAACAGGCCGGTCTGGAAATCTTTGGGGGAGGCCTAGGTTCAGCAGTGGACGTCCTGTGGCTGATGATGATGAATAGTGTTGTTATCGATCATATCGATATTAATAAATTAACGATTAAAATGAACGTGAATTATTAGGTGGTGACGATTTTGAAAAGGTGCGGTATATATATTTATATATACATATGTGTAAGAAGTATGTCAAGACCTTTAAATATGACCACACCGTTATGTAACACGATGTATAAATTGTATATATCCACGCATAACTGGCAAATGTGGACCGATTTGCATTACTTTGTATTGTATAGGGTTAATCGATGGTGGGCTCACATACATTTAAAGCTATGCTATGCTATGCTTGCTTTGTCTATTTCTGTCGCCAAGCAACAGTGTGTAAGCACTGTTGTGTTTCGGTGTGAAGGACATTGAAGCCAGTGAAATTACTGGGCATTATGAGACTTAACAGCCTATATCTTGGGCTGACGAGCGCAGTTCAGTACCATGCAGGGCTTAATAATTCAAAGTTCTGTGTGGTGTTGCTTCTGTTTATGGGCAGGCGTGGCGCTTACCATCAAGCGAGAGCCTTGCTCATCTCGTTATTCAATCATAAAATACAGTTAAAGGGACCAGGTTAAATTACTATACAACTTCTTCACTCCACGTCTGCTCTTTAACAGTAGCAACATCACTTAGAAGTTTGAAATACAAAGTACGCATTGCACTGCACTACGCTCGATAAATTTATTCTTATAATAATACACACCAATTTAACTAATTTTTATTTTAACAACATTAGATTTGAAGAAACTAATGACATAATATAAAATAAGAACTAAAGTAACTAAAATTACACTTAAAGCTGCTAAAACACATACAATGAAGTCGACCATGAAATATTCTCTGTAGGACATATTGGCCGCGGGTGATTTGAGGTGTTGGGCTCCCTTGTGCCGAATGACGTACTCAGTCCACCATACTGCACGTTCCATCGGCGTCTGTGGCGTGTCGTACATAATCGACTTTAATTTCTTCATGTTTTGTCTGTAACTGAAAAACATATTGACCAATCAGAAAACATACATTATTACAAATGAGTGGTAGAGCCAGGTGGTTCTTGAGTGGTAGGGCCACGCTGTAGACAGTTTTGTCTACAGCATGAATGGGCTGGCTCGACCGGATCGTTACCACTGTCTCACAGAAAACCGACGTAAAGTAGCGGCTTGCTGCCGCATTTCGTACGGTGAGTGAAATATCCGGAAGCCCAAATCCCCTCCCCTTCCCAATCCCTAATTATCCCTTTCCTTTAAGGTGGGCAACGCGCCTATGACTCTTCTGGTGGTGGGCGTACATGGTCGGTGGAGATCACTTACCATCAGGTGACCCACTTGCTCGTTTGCCGGCCTATGCTTTAAAAAAAAATGACAGTAATTGAAAAAGGAAAACGTGACCGACTGAACATTAATTTAGATGATGCCGAGGATCAAATCTAGATGTCTCCAACCAAATTGTTTACTATAGCTACTAACCTTTCATCAGAAGTAACAATTTCCACCCCTCTCACAATATCATCAGCAGTTAGGATTAAAGCATCTAATTGTACTCCAATTCCTAGTTCCACGTATCTGTTGACATTATACCACTGGTCTCCTAAGAATGGTATACCGACTAGTGGTACTCCTGCATCTATAGCTTCGTCGGTGGATTGAAGACCGCCTTGTGTCACGAAGGCTTTAATATTTGGATGTACTGGAATAAAAGTGTAATCATAATGAACTGACAACCGGCTTAGGCAAGTACAAATACTTTTTTGGATCCAGGTTCCTGAGTCTCACGTACCAAAACTTATATTGTAGGGATTAGAACTAACACCGCTATCTACAAACATTACTATGAGATCTCATAGTATCTACAATCGCATATTGGCGATTTATGTACACGTGATTGGTCTATTTTTGGTACGATACACAAACAGACCAATCGCGTATACAAAAAATTGGCTTAATGAAGAGCTCGCTTGACTGTTGTGCGTTAATACGGACGTAATTTTATGTGCGTAATCTACGTCTTGTCTTTGATGACTTCTCATATATGTCATAGGAAAGAGGCGAATTTAACATTATTGTATAATTCAAACAAAACAAATAATGACATACCTAACAAATCCCTCTGCGGGAACCATTTCTGTATCCTCACATTTTCCGATATAGATCCTAGATGATCTCCATCAAATTTCCACAATACATCATAGGGTAACTGTTTGAATGCGCTCAAAAATACATCCAACAAATCACGGTCCATCAAAGAAGGACGTACGTTAGTTCCTAAGCTGACGTATACTACTCCACGCGTTGAGTTGTCCAAATAGGATTTTAAGTCCTGAAAGTGAAATATCAATAACAATTAACTTCTTAATACTTTACAGAATATAAAAGTCAAGATCTAGTATTTGTTGTGTTTAACTTCTAAATGGTAAAGTTGCTCTATATAGAGATTTCCATACAGGATTTAGTTCTAGTAGGTTGTATCACAGAATATCACTAACCCAAGGACTCTCTTACCAAACTTCGTTTGCTTTGCTAAAATTTAGGCAATGCATCTACGATTCCACTTATAATGTGAATTTTCACTACGACGTTTTTACGATTAAAGTACTAAATGCTTGCCATCCTGAATAAGAATAAACATAAAAAATAATGCAAATCCCTATCCCGTATATTTTTATTCGACCACGACATAGTGACTGCACTACACCTGATGGCAAGCGCAGTGCCGTCCCAAAAAACCAGCCACCACCGACGATCAATGAGTTTGGTCATCAGAATCATTGCGGGCTGTATAAATGCTTTTTCATATTCCGAAAACGGAAGAAGCAAATCGAAAGGTTTGCAACAGGATAGGCGGGTGACCAATGCAGACATAAGGATAGAAGGATGTATCCAAAATCCGGCCTCACCAAGATATATCGCAAATTCATCGGGAGAACCGAATATACACTGGCTGACTCTGGAATACAATCCATACAAGGTGCGTGGGTCACTATGGCAAGTTTTAACACCATGTGTACGGCGGTCCCTATCCGGGCTGATATGAATATCTTACCACCAGCAGGACTTCAGTTAGTACGGCTCCGATTTGGGAACGACGATGTTACGTGATTAAACGGATATAAGTATTACAAGAGAGAATTGAAATAATTTCAATGGAATACGTTACAAGCTATTATTGGTTAGTGCTAGTAGTAGAATTAGCTAGGTGCTATGGAGCTCTAAAAAGAAAAAAAAATGAGAATTCAGAATTTTTGAGAATTTTTTACGGGCTACATATGTAAATGCACTTACGATTTAGGAAAGATTATGTAAAGAGACTAATGTTGAAACATTTTTAATGTTATATGTTAAAAGCTATTATTAATAATATTTATGGATTTCTAAAAGGCAAAAATAAAATTATGAATACCTTGGGAAGTTCCTTCAGGGGTTGCATATGCAGTGCTCCTAAATATATAACGTTAGGAGGCACTGGTCGATTATGGTCAAATATAGGGAACGAATTCAAAAACACCATCGACACTAGATCTTTCAAATCATCAATTGTAGGAGCATCCTCTCCAAATTTACTCTTCAATAAGTCATATTCATATTCTTCTACTTTAGCATACAATCTCTTAAGCTTATATTCATTGTATGTCTCTGTAATTTTCTCAATAAATGAAAGGTTTTTGAATTTGTTTCTTATCATATTTGGATGTAGTATCGGATGACGGGATACTGCGCCTGCGATTTCAAATATCTCAGGAAAACCATAAAAAGATGAAAACGCTACTAATGGAGCATCGAAGATCTTCGCAAATATAAAGTGAAAGTTTGAGAAAGCCTCAGCTATCACAAGGTCAAACTTTTGCGTCTTATCCTTCAAGAGTTCTAACACTTCTTCTTCATTGAAGATCTGTGCCAACAATGTGAACATTGAATAAAGTGATTCATCTGACGTCATCATCTCCATATCCCAGATCACTCCCCTTTTCATCATCGTTTTTGATTTTTCAATGAATACAGAATTTACATTATTGTAAGAATTCTTCATGTGAATTTCTGTTATGTTGTCTTTGGGCCGATTTTTGGGTAAGGCAGGATCAGGTGTTATCACTACTAGTTCATGACCCCGCCTCGCCAGTTCCATAGTTAGCGCTCTGAATACCACTTGATGACTTATCGAAGGAGCTGGGTACACTCCCAAAATCCTCGCGGAATCTACTACGGTACACACAAATAGCGGAAGCAACAGTAACATTGTGATTGAAATTCTAAACTATATTAAAACATAATTCATAATAACCTACATTTATACTTGTAATTATGCGTATAATAGATAAGATAATAAAGATAAACAGTAATAGCCTAGTGGGGAGTTGCACGATTTGTTGATTTGTCGCGGGTTTGAATCCTGGCGCCGGGTCTAGCACTCTGATTTTTGTAGTTACGCTTGCATTTATTTAGTTACAATTACAATTATTTTAATAACTTTAATGACGAAGGACGTCCTCAATTCGACGGGTTTTTTTGTGTTTGTACATTAATTGCTTCGGGTTAAATATTTATATATAAAAATTCGTGTTACGTTATTTGTCCGCAATGAACTCCTAAACTACTGAACCGATTTTAATAAAATTTTGCAAACTGTGTGTTTTTGTCCAGTAGTTTGATCCAACTTGAGAGATAAGATATAAATTTATATCTCAATTTAGAATTTTAGACCGATTGGGGTCATATTCATAACATACATTTGTTTAGTAGATATGATTATTGATAACTATATAGCATCACGGTAAAACCCACGAGATAGAAGCAGAAACTGTATATCAAACCGATAAAAAACTACTAAAGCTAAGATCATGAAATTTGGTGAGATGATAGTTTATGTAATGTAGGTATCAACTAACAAAGGATTTTAGGAAAACATTATTTTACGGGGGTAAAAAGATGTAATATGACTGTCAAATTTATTACAGAGACGAAAATAGTGAATCTATTGATTCATATTTCTGTCAAATTCCACTTGTTAGGGTCATGCCTTAATGAACATCTTGAAACACGATTAGACCATGACATGAATTAGAACATAGGCTACGTTTTATCCCAGAATAAATTAAAGTTTAACAAAATTTCAAAACCGACTTCAAAGAAAATATACTGAAAAGTAGAATATAACAATTTTAGCTCTCTTTGTAGTTGGTGCAATATCAGTTGACCAGTTGAATGTAAGTTCACAGGCACCGACTCCAAAGAGAGCTAAAATTGTTATTTTTTACTTTTCAGTTTATTTTTTTCAGTTTACATTCACGTGCGTGGAACTATATATAGATACAGTGTCGTCATATCTCAATGTAAAGATAATGATAAATATGCTCATGAAGCATGACAATGCATGCTACTGTTTTTTTCAACTGGCTTCAAAAAAGGAAGATGTTTACAACTCGCCTATATCTTTTTTAGTACACGATACCACTTTTAATTATTTTAGGTTGATTTGGATGATACTTATTGTCGTCGATAGCAGTGAGTGTAGTCGCTTTTTTTTTACAATAAAATACATATTTTCTTCAAATTTATTAAAATTTATTTTCTATGTTTTAGTTAGAATTTCTATAAAAGCGTATTTTTGGAACGAATTTCCTTACGGCAGGCTTGGAGGGGATAGGGATTTCGCTGCGTGACCGAACTGAAAAAAATGTGATAGTAAAACCGTAAGAAATATGCGTGGAAAAAATGCGTGGAAAAAATGCGTGGAATAAAACCGTTAAATGAGACTTTTTTTAAACTTAATTTGATATCTAGCACACAAAGTTAAAGTCGAAATTCCGTTAATAAAACAGATAGATAACTTATGACATTTGGAAATGTAGACGCGGTTTGAAATTTGAATTTGAATTTTTGATTATAGAACACGGCCGTCCACCGTTTAGTAGCCAGTCTAAGTCTAAATTAATAAGTTTTTATTTATAATTACATAAGTTGATAAAAAATGCTATACAATAGCTTTACCGCGGCAGTCTCCGAGTGCTACACGTCTTTTTTTATTTCTATTTTTCTATTCTATTTCTATGTAATTTTATGTTGTCAAACAAAAATAAAGAGACATATTTTGTTATTTTAGTTGATATTTTGTATTTTTTACAATCTGTGTCGATTCTACATTAGCCGAAGGAACTTCGTTCCTACCTGGTGTCCCACGACACACACCAATTTTTTAGTTTTTTTTTAATTTAACCGAGCACGGAAAAGTAACCGCACTACATCTGACATACAGATATCCAGAAGCCCAAATTCCCCTCCCCTTCCCAATCCCTAATTATGCCTTTCTTTTAAGATCGGCAACGTGCCTATGTTACTTTTAGTATTATAGGCGTACATGGGCGTTGGAGATAACTTACCATCAGGTGACCCACTTGCTGGTTTGCCGGATTATGCTATAAAAAAAATATTGTATTAGAATTTACATGTATCTGTACAACTAAAATTATAAAATATAACTACATAACCAAATTAATAAACAGAAGTTTTTTTTACGTAGCTATAACTATCATTTAAGGAACAACTGTGGAACTTGGTACCCGTTTCATTTTTTATCAGTCAAGACACCACGACAACGCGACAATTATAAACACGGAGTCACTTTTATTGATGTTTTTGTTGGACTAACAATACAATCGTAACTTTGTAGTCAGAGATGCTACTAGAGCCTGACCTTAAACTCGCGATAAACGAGTACGCCTTAGTAGATCCTACTACTAGGCTATCGCGGCGTATCTTTATTATCTTATCTATTATAGTTATGGGTTATACATTTTCTAAATACGAACGAGTTTAGTGTAGTTTTAAATTTCAATCACAATGTTAGTGTTGTATCCTTTATTTTTGTGTTCAGTAGTAGACGCCGCGAGGATACTGGGAGTGTACCCAATGCCATCTGTAAGTCACCAAATGGTTTTTAGAGCGCTCACTATGGAACTGGCGAAACGGGGTCATGAATTAGTAGTTATAACAACTGATCCTGCTTTACCCAAAGACCGACCAAAAGACAACATAACAGAAATTCACACGGAAAGAACTTACAATTTATTAAAAACGAAATTCCTACAAAAATCTAAACCAATGATGAAAAGAGGAGTTATCAGGACTATGGAGATGATGACGTCAGATCAGTCACAGCATTCTATATTCTCAATGGTGGCAGAAATATTTAATGAAGAAGAAGTGTTAGAACTGTTGAATGATAAGACGCAGAAGTTTGATCTCGTAATAGCTGAGGCTTTTACGAACTTTCACTTCATATTTGCGAAGATATTTGATGCCCCATTGATAGCATTTTCATCGTTTTATGGATTTGCTGAGATATTTGAAACAGCAGGGACAGTATCGCGTCATCCAGTACTATATCCAAATTTGATGAGAAACAAATTCAATAACCTTTCATTTTTTGAGCAAATTACGGAGATATACAACGAATATAGGATTAAGAGAGCATTTGCTAAACGAGAAGAATATGAATATGACTTATTGAAGAGTAAATTTGGAGAGGATGCTCCTACAATTGATGAACTGAAAGGTCTAGTGTCGATGGTGTTTTTGAATTCGTTCCCTATATTTGACCATAATCGACCAGTACCCCCTAATGTTGTACATTTAGGAGCTCTGCATATGCAACCCCTAAAGGAACTTCCCCAGGTATTCATAATTTTATTTTTGCCTTTTAGAGATTCATAAATAGTATTAATATTATAATCTATACTAATAATAAAGCTGTAGAGTTTGATTGTTTGATTGTTTGTTTGTTTGTTTGAACGAGCTAATCTCAGGAACTACTGGTTCGAATTGAAAAATTCTTTTTGTGTTGGATAGTCCATTTATCGAGGAAGGCTTTAGGATATATAACATTACGCTGCTGTGAATCATCAGTGAAAAATGTTGCAAAAACGGGGAAAATTATTCATATTTGAAGGCTTCCGTTGCTAAGCTACCCAAATAATACTATTTGAAGGCTTCCGTTGCTAAGCTACCCAAATCTATACTAATATTATAAAGCTGTAGAGTTTGATTGTTTGTTTGTTTGTTTGTTTGATCACGTGGGCGGAGCCGCGAGCAAAAGCTAGTGGTATCATATAACACTATATTTTTTTTAACATTAGTCTCTTAGCATGATCTTTCCTAAATTGTGAGTGCATTTACTGAGGTTCTACCTTCTTCGGATTAGGCCAGCGTGGTGGATCAAGACCTTACAACTCTTATTCAGCAGAGGAGGCCCGTGCCCAGTACTGGGACGTGTATAATACAGGGCTATTATTAGTATTATATTGTTTTTATAAATAGATGGTAAGTAATAATATGAGAGAAGAATAGTGGGTGCATTGCCGATATTCAAAGATATTTACTTTTTAGGAATTACAATCCTATTTGGACAACTCAAAACGTGGAGTAGTGTACGTCAGCTTAGGAACTAACGTGCGTCCTTCTATGATGGACCAGGATTTATTAGATGCATTTTTGAACGCATTCAAACAAATACCTTATGATATATTGTGGAAATTCGATGGAGATAATCTAGGACCTGTATCGGAAAATGTGAAGATACAAAAGTGGTTCCCGCAGAGGGATTTGTTAGGTATGTTGATACACAATTTGTGTGATTGATTATGGGTTTATAAGGTTCGTCTGTTTCCATGGTAACAAAATATGCGAGTCATCACAGTCAACAGGATGTACAGATCGACCTAACCCACACATATTTTAGAATGTGAGAAACAGGAACCTAGATATGAAAAGTACTTACCCCAGAAGGTTGAGGGTTAATTATAATAATATTTTTATTCTAGTACATCCAAACATTAAAGCCTTCGTGACACAAGGCGGTCTTCAATCCACTGACGAAGCTATAGATGCAGGAGTACCACTAGTCGGTATACCATTCTTAGGAGACCAGTGGTATAATGCCAACAGATACGTGGAACTAGGAATTGGAGTAAAATTGGATTCTTTAACCCTGACTGCTGATGATATTGTGAAAGGGGTGAAGATTGTTACGTCTGATGAAAGGTTAGTTATTAGAGTAGAAAACTTTGGTTTCAGAGACACCGAGATAAGATCTTCGGTTTCATCTAAATGCATATATAAATTGGCCTACAATTGTAGGAGCTACAGTCTCATAATTACCCTATGCTATATGTTCTTAAAAAATATGATTGTGTGTTTGTTTGTATTCTATACTTATTTATTGTGTCATGTCATGTTTATGTTTTCCTGCTTTAGTTACTTTTGCATTTGGAACACTGTATAATTACTAAGGCGATATCTGTTTCAGTTACAGACAAAATTTGAAGAAATTGAAGGCGATTATGTACGACACGCCACAGACGCCGATAGAACGTGCAGTATGGTGGACCGAGTACGTCATTCGGCACAAGGGAGCCCACCACCTCAAATCACCCGCGGCCAATATGTCCTACAGGGAATACTTCATGGTCGACTTCATTTTATGTGTTTTAGCAGCGTTAAGTGTAATTTTATTTACTTTTGTACTAATTATATATTATGTTATAAGTTTATTTAAAACGAATCCTAATAAAATAAAATTTAATTAAATTTCTGGGTGTTGTGAGATTTAACATATTATATTTCAGGGTGTCGAGTCAAACTTCTGAGTGATATTGCTACTTTTTATGGGCGCTTACCATCATATAAGTGATATACTTGGCTAATCATATAGTGGTTAAAAACTTAAACCTACCCACAGTCAATTTGTAAAACCTCTGCAACTTATAAATCGCTGATAAGATTTTCTTTAAACGTAACTTAACATATGCTGACGGCTTTATCCCCGAAGGGTTCGGCAAAATTGCAACTAGTGCTCTAATATTTCGACCTTTTCCACATTTAGATTTCTGAGCTTAATTTTCTCCCACGAGAGGATAAGGGGATGCACATATCACCATTCTTGTGGTTTCCGGACCTGGGAATTGAACCCAGGACCTGACTGACTAATGAGGTGATTCTAACAACAAAAACGTTTTGATGTCGATATAATTGTTTTAGCGCTACGATACCAAAGACCGAATATGACCCCAAAAAGTTCATTACCGTCCCATTGTTACATTCTGATAACTGACTTGTCATAATGAGAATAAACCAAATCCCAACAAAATCATGTGTTATTCGAAAACATTATAAAATCACCCGGTTTATATCACCCCCAAAATATCATCGACTTCAAAGAGTAAGTATGCTGAATATATGACAAAAGAATTGATGATATTAAACCTACTACGCTACCTGTAGCGTTTCACACGTGATTCAATACGAGCTGCCTCAGGGTGTATGATTGTGCGAATTGAAGCACGGCGGAAGCGTAGCTTACTCGTGTGCATGTCGTACCGCGTATCGAAAAATACAGAAATTTATACGATTCATCGTGAACAAATGCTTTGCGATATCATATACCACGTAGGTACGCTGACTCTGGTCTGTGGTTGACTTACCTTATCGCAAGTCGTATATCTGTACAATGATATCAGCCTATACATGTATAAACCAATCATGCGTGCTTTTTTTTATCCTGGCTCGGTAAAATGACTACGCCACACCTGATGGTAAGCGTAGCGCAATCCAGGAATAGTGTCGGCCAAAGACTAACAGTGTCACGCAGTCTATCGTTGGTCGACACGATCATGCCGGCCTGCCTAACTGCTTCTTCACACTCCGTTTAAAGGACCCAATATTATAGGAAGGAGGGAACACGTGTGCCGGCAAACTATTCCACAGCTTAATGGTCCGGCAGAAGTAAGAATTATGTGATTATGAGAGGTTATGTGAGGTCAAGAGTGTGCCCTTGAATTGGGTTGCTGTGCAGAGACATTTCCTCGCTTTATTTTTTTTTTTTTTTTTTTTTTTATCCTGGCTCGGCAAAATGACTACGCCACACCTGATGGTAAGTGTAACGCAATCCAGGAATAGTGTCGACCAAAGACAGACAGTGTGTCTATCGTTGGTCGGCACGATTATGCCGGCCTGCCTAACTGCTTCTTCACACTCCGTTTAAAGGACCCAATATTATAGGAAGGAGGGAACACGTGTGCCGGCAAACTATTCCACAGCTTAATGGTCCGGCAGAAGTACGAATTTGCGAACTTTTTAGTTCGAGCCGAGATGGAGGAAACCACGAAGCTGTGGCTCCGCAAGCCAGCACGCGTGGTTCTGTTAAGGAAAGGCGAGGATGGGATAAGGTCAAACAATTCTTCGGAGCATTCACCGTGATACAGACGGTACAAGACGCTCAGTGAGGCAATGTCCCTCCGCAATTGTAGCGGTTCTAAGTGTCTTGTAACGTCTGCATCATTCACAACGCGGACAGCCCGACGCTGCAATCCGTCCAAGGCATCGAGTAAGTATTGGGCGGAACCGTCCCAAAGGTGCGAACAGTACTCCACACCCGGCCGCGCTTGCGCTTTGTATAAGCGGTAAAGCTGACCGGGAGTAAAAAACCGACGCACCCTGTTCAGGATTCCGACCCTGCGTGAAGTGGCGGATATTACGCCCTCGATGTGGTTCCTTGGATTCAGATTGCAGCAAATATCCATACCCAGGATATTAAGGCTATTCCGCATTGCGAGCGGGATACCCCGAAGATTGGGGAGGGGAGAGAACGGGGATTTCTTGCACGTGAACGCGCACACCTGTGTTTTCTTGGCATTGAACTCAACCATATTCCTTGCACCCCATTTTTATAAAAAGAAACGGGTACCTTACCTCATAAATAAATTGAAACCACTGTTATTAATTAATTATATTTTATTTTAACAGTCTTAGGTTTAAATAAACGTATAACATAACATGCAATGAGTATTAAAGTAAATAAAGCTGTAATTAAGGCTGCTATAACACATAAAATAAAATCTACCATAAAATATTCTCTGTAGGACATATTGGCCGCGGGTGATTTGAGGTGGTGGGCTCCCTTGTGCCGAATGACGTACTCAGTCCACCATACTGCACGTTCTATCGGCGTCTGTGGCGTGTCGTACATACCCATCTTTAATTTCTTCATGTTTTGTCTGTAACTGAAAATAGTTATCGATTTAGAATACACATATATACACACTCACGCCTTTAATCCCTGATGGGGTAAGCAGAGGTGTAACCAGCACACCAACATTCTGCCGAACTTATTTCCATCCCACGTTGTGATATAATAATATGTTATGAGCCTATCGCCATACTGGGTACAATTCCAGACCCCGGGCTATTTATATTTTTATTTACTGTTTACTATTGTCTATGTTTTGTTTGTCTACAATAATGAGTAACTATCTAACCTTTCATCAGAAGTAACAATCTTCACCCCTCTCACAATATCATCAGCAGTTAGGGTTAAAGCATCTAACTGTACTCCAATTCCTAGTTCCACGTATCTGTTGACATTAAACCACTGGTCTGCTATGAATGGTATACCGACTAGTGGTACTCCTGCATTTATAGCTTCGTCGGTGGATTGAAGACCGCCTTGTGTCACGAAGGCTTTAATGTTTGGATGTTCTGGAATAAAAGTATAATCCTAAAATGAACTGACAAACTTCTTATGCAAGCATAAATATTTTTTGGTTTCAGATGTTGGAGGACTAAAGTGTCCTTTTCTTGATTCTCACGATCTAAAACTTTGTATGTTATTTCGTGGATCAAGACTATGTGTATTTGCATAGTATTTCTTGTCTGTGACCATTACTCATGTATTTTGTTACCTTGTTCTTAGACGCATGACTACTGCAAACAGGCAAACGTAACGACCGTAATTTAAAATATCACAAAGAATTAATACATACCTAACAAATCTCTCTGCGGGAACCATTTCTGTATTTTCACATTATCCGGTACAGTTTCTAGATTGTCTCCGTCAAATTTCCACAATATATCATAAGGTATTTGTTTGAATGCGTTGAAAAATGCATCCAACAAATCCTGGTCCATCATAGAAGGACGCACGTTAGTTCCTAAACTGACGTATACTACTCCACGTTTCGAGTTGTCCAAATAGTCTTTTAAATCCTGAAAACAGATATCAATTAGCCCTTAAATAGGCTGGCCCTATTAAAATTAAATAAAAATTGGTGTGTGTCGTGGGACACCAGGTAGGAACGAAGTTCCTTCGGCTAATGAAGAATCGACACAAATTGCAAAAAATTCAAATTATCAACTGAAATAACAAAATAGGTCTCTTTATTTTTGTTTGACAACATAAAATTACATAGAAATAGAATAGAAAAATAGAAATAAAATAAAAATTGGTGTGTGTCGTGGGACACCAGGTAGGAACGAAGTTCCTTCGGCTAATGTAGAATCGACACAAATTGCAAAAAATTCAAATTATCAACTGAAATAACAAAATAGGTCTCTTTATTTTTGTTTGACAACATAAAATTACATAGAAATAGAATAGAAAAATAGAAATAAAAAAAGACGTGTGGCACTCGGAGACTGCCGCGGTAAAGCTATTGTATAGCATTTTTTATCAACTTAAAAATAACGGACGGCCGTGTTCTATAATCAAAAATTCAAATTTCAAACCGCGTCTACATTTCCAAATGTCATAAGTTTCACAACCATCTGTTTTATTAACGGAATTTCGACTTTAACTTTGTGTGCTAGATATCAAATTAAGTTAAAAAAAATTATGTCGTGACAAATTTTTCGTGCCAACTTTTCGTACCAATTTTTTCCGTCTAGCCCCCTTTCGCAACGCGCGATAAGGAACTACGTTCCAATAAAAAAAATACATCCAACAGTCACACACATAGTCCTGACCCTACACTAGGTTAAGATGTGTTGTGGGTATCAGGAACTACGAGGGACTAGCGACTTTACAACACCCAGACCCAAAACATATATTTCTGGGTTACAAAAACATTTGTCTTACTGCGGGAGTTGAACCCACGGTCTCTAAGTTCGCAGCCGCTTATTCGCCCACTGAGCCACGGATGATGTCGATGTGGTATCACTCCCCCTTAGAAAAAAATGTCTCTATATATCTGAAAAGTTAGATCAACTTTTTGTCAATTTTGGTTTTAAGAGATTTAATTATGGCAACATGTTTTTTTTTTTAATACTACCTAAAAATCTCTAAAAGATATCTTGTGAAGATTAAAACAAAATTATAAATACCTTTGGGAGTTCCTTAAGGGGTTCCATATGCAGAGCTCCTAAATAAACAACGTTAGGGGGCACTGGTCGGTTATGATCAAAAATATGGAACGAATTTAAAAACACCATAGACACAAGGTCTTTTAATTCATTAGTGGTAGGAGTATCTTCTCCAAAGTTTTTCTTCAGAAAATTATTTACATATTCATCCATTTTTAGAAATGATCTCGCAATATCGTATTCGTTGTAGATCTCTTTAATTTTATCAAAAAACGAAAGATTCTTGAATTTATTCCTCACAAAATTTGGATAAAGTATAGGATGCCTGGCCACTGCACCTGCCATTTCAAATATCTCAGGAAATCCGTACAACGATGAAAACGCTATCAATGGAGCATTATAAATCTTTGCAAATATGAATTGAAAGCTAGTAATTGCCTCAACTATTACGAGATCAAATTTCTGGGTCTTGTCATTCAACAGTTCGATTACTTCTTCTTCGTTCAAGAACGCAGTTATTGTTGTAAACATAGAATGCATTGATTGATTTGACGTATTCGACTCCATATCCCGAATCACTCCTCTTTTTGCCACCACTTCAGAATTTTCAAAGAATACATTCTTAAATACTTGGTAAGAATTCTTTATGTGAATTTCTGTTATGTTGTCTTTTGGCCGATCTTTCGGTAAAGCAGGGTCCGGTGTAATAACTACTAATTCGTGACCTCGCTTCGCCAGTTCCATCGTCAGCGCTCTGAATACTACTTGGTGGCTTATTGAAGGCATTGGGTACACTCCCAAAATCCTTGCGGAATCTACCACGGAGCACAAAATTAAAGGAAAGAGCAGTAACATTGTCTTTGAAATTCGATGACATACTAAACTTCATCATCCTAAAAACCTAAATTTATTTCATTTTTATCGCTATTAACGCATCGATAAGTAAATTATATTGGGTTTTTCATCATCTAAATCAATTTAGCCATTATGATGTGATTAATTAACAAACGTCGAAACTTCTACATTTAATATCAATTATTACCTTTTCTTTTATCGGTTTTTGATCAAGTAATAAATAACAATGACTACACACCTAACTTCTTTTATGTAAGTTACACTCTATGCCAATGACTGAGACCGGACGGGAAGTTTCACGCTACCGCAATGCTGAGAGGCGGCAACGTTTATAATGTTTTTCATTTGATTCTCAATGTGTAATTTAATTAAATAGTATATTGTTAAAGTAATACGTCGCTGATTATATTCGATCTCAACGATTTATTTATCTGTTTTAGAATTTATTTCAAGTACTACTACCCTAATTTTCAAGACTTCTTAAATAACGGGGTTAGCAAAAATTTGTTAATAACGAAACTACTAGATTGACGACGCTCTAAAGCACAGTGAAAGCAATTGGTTAAGTGCGAATAGTTCCTGGGAAAAGGGTCTTGACATCAGCAGATAATTATTGTTAAAATAAAGATATAACTGATTTGAATATTTTGAAACCACCTTCACGTGAAATGGCGTGGAAATAATCTCCACTGAATACAACATCTGCTCTGAATGCAAAGCTTTATTCACACGATATGATTTAACCAATTCGAAGGAATTTTCCGCTTGGGTGATTTATCGATTTCTTGTTCTGAGCTTATATATTACGTGATATTTTAAATACGTGACGTAGTTTTATTTTATTATTAGGCTGACTGGCGTATCAATATCTTATAGAGTATCGACGGGACGTGCTTATTAATTTAAAAAGTATAGTATGCCTACGATCCTTTTGACCTTTTCACTAAATTCTATTTGCTAGCTAACTTGCTGGGAGGGCTACTGCAGTTATAAAGATCAAACAGTTGCTACTTATTTTATATGAAATTTTTTAACATGAAAAAAATTCTTTGCCAAATAAATAACATTCGGTGGCACTGGTCTCATATTCCTCATAATAGGATGAGCGTCCAAAAATAACAATTCAGAACCATTCTTAAGTTCTTCAACAAACAGCATCTTGGATAAAAAGTCTTCAATGTTATGTCTTTCGAAGAACTTCAAATTTATGTGTCCATGGATGTATACATATACAGTAAGCGTCAACGACTACTAAATCAAAGTTCTCTTTATCTTTTATGCGCAATAAGTTCTTGTCCTTTTGGATGGTTGAACTGTTCTGTCATCATCTTAATTATCTGTGAAGAAAATTCTACTGGGGTAAGACCTTCCGTGTCATGGAAATAACATGGAAATTTTAAATTGACAAATAAAATAAGTCTATGATGTGATCGTCTAAGATATCATAGATGGTATATCTATTTATGAAAAAACTTTGGCATAAGCATCAAACACAGAAACAAAGTAATATTTGCTAGTGTGAAAATAGCAGCATACATTGTCATCACGTTCTTACCCATTTATTTGTGGTTATCCCATTTAAATATGAAGAAATAATCCACTTCTAAGGGGTGATCGAGGATGAACAACTAATACAACGATTTTGATAATTATTTCACAAAAAATATTAAAATTTCGCGTTGCTTTCGTTACTTATGAGTGACGTGTTTCTTGTCTCCATTATAATTGATAATTGCTATAAAATTCACTTTAGATAGGGTTTAGGGAATACACATAATTTTTAACTTAACATGTTTATTGAAAATTATAAATTTAGATATATAAAAATACTACTTAAATTAAATATCGCTAAAATGGGGACATAAAATTTTAATGGCAACACAGCATTTAAAAATAGACTTAATGAAATTGCCACTTAAGATAACAGTCTATGTGTCTAATATATTTCAATAAACTATTTTTATCGTTTCTGATAAGTTGTATCGAGTTATCAAATATGATATAAATTATCAAACGGATTTGGACTTTATTTCTACCGCAATAGAGACTTTTATATAAAGATAACTGACATTGGTCATGAATTGGCGCATTACACGTGCTATTGTGCAATACCTGATAACCATGATTGTCGCAATAATTGTAACGTCTGGTGGTAATTTGTATGAAGTTTTGATAAAAGTATATTAGATATTCCACGATAGGTACCGGCTTAGCTTATACTATCTTTGTTATCATCAGTTAGGCGATTTGATGATTTATTATCGAAACTATTAAAAAACTATTAACAATATTACAGACGGGTTTTCTTACATTTGAGTGGTATCACGCTGTAGACAATTTTGTTTACGGTTTTTTCTCACATTTAAGTGGTAGAGCCACGCTGTAGATAGTTTTGTTCACAGCGTGAATGGGCCAAATCGACCGAGTCGTTACCACTGTCTCACTAATAACCGACGTAACGAAGTTTGCTGCTGCGTTTTGTACGGTGAGTGCTGTGAGATATCCGGATACCCAAATCTCCGTCCCCTCCCAATATCTTCATATTTCTTGTAAGGTAGGCAACGCGCCCATGGTTCTTTTGATATTAGGGGCGTACATGGGCGATGGAGGTCAATTTCCATCAGGCAACTCACTTTTTACTCGTTTATCGACTTTTACGATAAAAAATTAGTACTTTAAAAATCTTATCTTTTTCTGATTTTATATATTTACGTTTATATAGAATATCGCCTGACTGATCTACTGGCAGCTTATGGTTGATATACGTCAGGTCTAGGATTCAATACCCAGGTCAGGCAATCACAACTTGTGTTTGAGTTTTAGATTCGAAAAGCCACACATAAATTGTTGGCTCTCAATAGATCATTGGGTTAAGAACCAGATTCAGAAGACGGTGTTATTAGACACGGCACGCATTGTGAGGAGGATTCTCACTCTGGAGTCGTAACTGCCAGTGATTTGGGTCCTAGGCCTCGCCATTGGAGGGTAATATCTTTATTATATTAACAAGGTGGTAGGTCCCTCGTATGCGAGAGGCCGTCTGGGTTGGTACCACCGCTTTGTCTGTTTCTGCCGCCAAACGACAATGTGTAAGCACTGTTGTGTTTCGGTTTGAAGGATATTGAAGCCAGTCAAATTACTGAGCAATATGAGACTTAACATCTTATGTCTCGGGGTGACCAGCGCAGTTCAGTGCCATGCGGTGCTTTGTAATTCAAAGTTCTGTGTGGTGTTGCAGAAGCAAGAAGCAAGCATAAACAAAAGTTCTGTGTTGCTTCTGTTTATGGGCAGGCGTCTTACCATCAGGCGAGCGCCTTGCTTGTCTCGTCATTCAATCAAATAAAAAAAAAAATTGGTGTGTGTCGTGGGACACCAGGTAGGAACGAAGTTCCTTCGGCTAATGTAGAATCGACACAAATTGCAAAATGATTAGTTTTTATTTAAGTACAAGAAAGTATTTAGGAAATTCAGTATATATTTTAGGAAATAATAAATTACTTAAAATAAAAAGACATCGTAATTCAAATTATCAACTAAAAAAATAGAAATAAAAAAAAGACGTGTGGCACTCGGAGACTGCCGCGGTAAAGCTATTGTATAGCATTTTTTATCAACTTATGTAATTATAAATAATAACGAGCTAGCGTAATCTTTTAAAAATCGAAGGAGATATAAAAGTACTTCAACAATAACTGGCTGAATGAATTTCATTTTAAAAAAGGAACGCTGGCTGCGCACGTCTCATTTAACGCTTTTATTCGACGCATTTTTTCCACGCTTTTATTCCACGCATTTTTTCCACGCATTTTTCTTACGGTTTTACTATCACATTTTTTTCAGTTCGATCACGCAGCGAAATCCCTATCCCCTCCAAGCCTGCCGTAAGGAACTTCGTTCCAAAAATATTTTTAAATTCATTTTTTATAACACTCAATATTTAAACATGTAAAAATAACTTTAAAAATAAAGAGTATAATATGATAAATAATGTTAAAAAACTACTTTCTATTGCGGATTTAAAGAATAAAAGATTTGTTTCATTCGAAGGCGCAGATGTTCTGTATCGCGCAGAAATGAAATTCCAATGTCACACGCCACTCTGATACTCGACGTGTACGTGCAAAGAAACTTAATAAGGGAACACTGCAAATAACTCGGCTTTTACTACTTGCCATTTTATTTGAGTTTATTTTTTTATAAAGGGTGTCAGTTCTTAACAATATAATTTAAGATTGGAAAGAAAATAATTTAAACGAATTTTATCGCGGTGTTCTATTTTAGTTTTGGTTCCGACATTTCGAAACGTTTTCAGCCTTCGTGATCACGGGGTGGTAATTTCTAAACGTCTGGACCAAAATTATAATAAACAACCGTGATATAATTCGTTTAAATTAGCCTTATTTCGATGCGTAAGAAATGATAAAAAAAATGGTGTGTGTCGTGGGACACCAGGTAGGAACGAAGTTCCTTCGGCTAATGTAGAATCGACACAAATTGTAAAAAATACAAATTATCAACTAAAATAACTAAATAAAAAAAAGACGTGTAGCAGTCGGAGACTGCCGCGGTAAAGTTATTGTATAGCATTTTTTATCAACTTATGTAAAATTCTTTTAAAAATCGAAGGAGATATAAAAATACTTCAAGTATAACTGGCTGAATGAATTTCATTTTAAAAACTGATTGAGCTGAAATTCGCACACAATTTTGGTGCAGGCAAAAAGGAACTAACGCTGGCTGGTTATGCGGCGCTTTTAACGCTGTTTTCTTACGCTTTTACTATCACATTTTTTTCAGTTCGGCCACGCAGCAATATCCCTATCCCCTCCAAGCCTGCCGTAAGGAACTTCGTTCCAATAAAGTTTTACTGTAATAGAAGTGCATTTCGTTTCGATAGCTTGACAGCTATCATCATGTCATTCGTATTCGAGATATATCTATATATATAAAAATGAATCGCTGTGCGTGTGTCTCGCCAAAACTCGAGACTGGCTGTACCGATTTGGCTAATTCTGATCTTGAAATATTTGTAGAAGTTCAGGGAAGGTTTACCCGGTGAGAAAAAATGAGTAACATAAATAATAGGTAAAGGAAAACACTATAAACAACAACTTAATTTTCCAGTACAAACTGTTCCTGGGTATGATAATAAGTAAAGGAAAACACTAAAAACGACAACTTAATTTTCCAGTACAAACTGTTCCGGGTATGAAGCACTTGATGTCTTTTTGATGACAGGACAGGACAGGACTGGACTAGGGACCGGACTGGACTGGAGACAGGCCTGGACTGGGGACCGGACTGGACTGGGAATCTGACTGGACTGGAGACCTGACTTGACTGGGGCCGGACTGGACTGGGGACTGGACTGGACTGGGGGCCGGGCTGGACTGGAGACATGACTTGACTGGGACCGGACTAGACTGCGACCGGACTGGACTGGGGACTGGACTGGGGGCCGGGCTGGACTGGAGACATGACTTGACTGGGACCGGACTAGACTGCGACCGGACTGGACTGGGGACTGGACTGAACTGGGGATCGGACTGGACTGGGGACCGGACTGGACTGGGGACCGGACTGGGGACCGGACTGGGGAGCGGACTGAACTGGGGACCTGACTGGACTAGATACCTGACGGGACTGGAGACCTGACTGAACTGGGGACCTGACTGGACTGGGGACTTGACTGGACGGGACTGGACTGGACTGGGGCCGGACTGGACTGTGGCCGGACTGGACTAGGGACCGGACTGGATTGGGGACCGGACTGGGGAGCGGACTGAACTGGGGACCTGACTGGACTGGAGACCTGACGGGACTGGAGACCTGACTGAACTGGGGACCTGACTGGACTGGGGACTTGACTGGACGGGACCGGACTGGACTGGGGCCGGACTGGACTGTGGCCGGACTGGACTGGGGACCGGACTGGGGAGCGGACTGAACTGGGGACCTGACTGGACTGGAGACCTGACGGGACTGGAGACCTGACTGAACTGGGGACCTGACTGGACTGGGGACTTGACTGGACGGGACCGGACTGGACTGGGGCCGGACTGGACTGTGGCTGGACTGGACTGGGGACCGGACTGGACTGGGGACCGGACTGGGGAGCGGACTGAACTGGGGACCTGACTGGACTGGAGACCTGACGGGACTGGAGACCTGACTGAACTGGGGACCTGACTGGACTGGGGACTTGACTGGACGGACTCGGATTGGACTGGGGCCGGACTGGACTGCGGCCGGACTGGACTGGGGCCGGACTGGACTGCGGCCGGACTGGACTGGGGACCAGACTGGACTGGGGATCGGACTGGACTGGGGACCGGACTGGGGAGCGGACTGAACTGGGGACCTGACTGGACTGGAGACCTGACTGGACTGGGGACTTGACTGGACGGGACCGGATTGGAGCCGGACTGGACTGGGGCCGGACTGGACTGCGGCCGGATGGGACTGGGGACCTGACTGAACTGGGGACTTGACTGGACGGGACCGGACTGGAGCCGGACTGGACTGGGGCCGGACTGGGCTGCGGCCGGACTGGACTGGGGACCGGACTGGACTGGGGATCGGACTGGACTGGGGCCGGACTGGACTGGGGACTTGACTGGACGGGACCGGACTGGACGGGACCGGACTGGACGGGACCGGACTGGACGGGACCGGACTGGACGGGACCGGACTGGACGGGACCGGACTGGACGGGACCGGACTGGACGGGACCGGACTGGACGGGACCGGACTGGACGGGACCGGACTGGACGGGACCGGACTGGACTGGACTTTGTTATATGAAAAAAGAGTTATAATTAATGTTGTAAGTTCCATAAGATTCTAAAAGATGGCGGTGTAAGGTAATTTATCGGCTGAATTGAGTAAGTATCCAATACATGGCGCATACTGTATTGAATGGTTTACTACAATATAATTTAACCTATACCTTAGGCACAGCAACGCGTGGCCGGGTCCGCTAGTTTAAGAATAAATATCTTAGGGTTTCGTCGAACAGTGGACGGGGCGGGACGGCAACGCGACGCTAACGGGACGTGAGCAGTTGTAATGCATTAGTCAATATAGAAAATGTCACACAGAACCGTCGCGCTTTTTTTTTTGATTTGGCGTTGTGCTGTTACATAACAATTGAGAATCTTTTTAGTATTTTGTCAGTCAAGAATATTTTTAAAAACACACTTTTCTCCAATAACGAGCGGCGGCCATTTTGAAACAAAAATACATATTATACTTTTAGCGTTAAGATCACCTTTTGTAAGTTAAATTAGTTCTAATTTATAATTTAGATTATTGGTATGCATTATAGATTTATCTATCTACTAACTGTCTTAACTAAAATAAATATAATTGTGAAAAAATATTCAATTCCAATTGTTTGCATTATTTCAGCCATTTAGAATACTATTTTTTCTATACGATTATTATCCTATATTTTATCGGAAATAAAATATATTCTGCTTTTAATAGATTAATAAAAGGTTCTGTTATAGACACATACATTTTTTCAAAACTTTATGGATTTATATTGACGCTTGTTTCTTCTATTGAAAAAAATGCTTGCTAATATTCCTCGATAAAATTATTGTTTTAGGCGTAAGTAACAAAAGAACTAAAATGTACCTTATAAATTCAAATATTTGAATAATCTTTATCTTATAGATTTCTTACGAAACGCAACGTAGGAATTGAGAATAAATCAGGGAATATTAAAATACATAAGTGGATAACGGTGTTAGAATCTCGTTCAAATACGAATATTGGAAAGGATTTTGATAATGGATATATTTAAGATATTGTTTGTCTATATCCAATCTCATCCTTTATTGTAATCGGTCTTAGAAAATGTATTTTACAGGCTTTAATTTAAATCAATCTGTTACTTATTCAAATCTTACAACTAAATTTTAAACCAGTAGCTCTAGCGTGAGTCGTATCAATGTCTGTCATGTTATTCGTATACGTAACATATACCGGGTGTCCCAAAACCACGCCACAGTGACACTGGTAGTAGGCAAGCCTTAGGTCTATTCCACAAAAAAAATTGAGATAAGAATTTCGAGATATTTGAAATTTTTATTTTTTTTTTAATTACCCGTTTTTTCGTTTTATGTAACAAAATTGTCACAAATACCTATTTAACTTTTTTTATTCTGAACTCACCACTAATAATTGTTTGAATAAAGTAAACTAATCATCTATTAGCTCCTGCGTAGATCGGACAAACTACAAAACCTAATAATTTAAAATTTAAGGTAGATAATGTAACATCAACATTTCAGGACAACCTACACCTCAGTCCACCCCGTGACTACGAAGGCTGAAAAGCTTTTAAAACGTGGGGACAAAAATAAAATTAAAAGAAACCTCAATAAAATCGGTTTAAATTAATTTTAGTTCAATGTGTAACATTCGCGTAAACTTAGAAATCATTAATTACTCGACTGTATCGGTTATACAATAAAATAAATAATCTGGTCATTTTCCATGATTCACTGTTCTCTTTCAGAAAAAATATATTACAAAATATTGATGATCTTTAACATTCTGTTAAATTGTGTAACTTATGTAAATTGGGCATATATTGTTCCAAAAATTAATACTCAATTTCTGTTTTGTATATTCTGCACTGTCCCTGTAATCTAAATACAGCCTGTAATCTCTCAATATTGTTTTTATAACTTTATATCTAAATATATAAAGCTCAAAGGTGACTGACTGACTGACATAGTGATCTATCAACGCACAGCTCAAACCAATGGAGGGATCGGGCTGAAATTTGGCATGCTGTAGCATGCATGTAGATGTTATGACGTAGGCATCCGATAAGAAAGGATTTTGATAAATTCTACCTCCAAGGGGATAAAATAGGAGATGAAAGTTTGTATGAAACTTTGTCAATTTTAAACGTTCACGCGGGCGGAGCCATGAGCAAAAGCTAGTTCTACATATGTGTGATTGTAAATTTTGTGGTGAACCTTAAATAAATAAAACAAAAATAAAAAGTGAATTTCTCCGTGCTGACTTCTATACTAGTAATAATAAAGAATAATACAGACGCTGTAAATAGGCCGTCACATTATATCATGTTGATAAATTCAATGGCCGAGAAAATAAACACAAAAATGTAACAATATCCCAACGTTAAAGGCTTGATCGCGAACCATCCAGAATATTTTAAGTAAGGTTGCGTTTACTCGGGCCGTCATATTTATTTTTGCCTCGCATTTCCACTCGAATCCAAATACAGCAAAAATAGTATACAAATAGTCATTCTCCTACATCTTTTCCTTCGAGGTTTTCCTTCGATTTTTCTAAACACGTACGGTACAGTCATAAATATGCAGATACTACCATATCGTACACTTCTTTCTTTACAACTGAGGACGCAGACTTTAAATATATTCTCCAATGTTTCGACAATATATCGAAAATGCTATCTTGAAATGTTTTTAGAACGTTTTTGTAATATTAACTTTTTCACACACAGCGAGTGGCATGGTAACTGTATATTATATTCAAGGATGGAAGATCGTCGAATGCAGACTTTGGTAGGGAAAACCTAATACCATCGCTGATACTTAATGGAAATGAGGTAGATAAGGCTTTATAATCTAAAGTGTTAGAGACTTCTGAAATGTCGCTTAGAGTCAAGTCCTAAGCAAGTATAGTAAGACGTAATAGTATGAGCCATTCTCCCATACATGAGAACTTTCTCCTTCCTCTTTATAATAGCTCACAAGTGAAATTTTGACAGCCTCCTTGGCGTAGCAGGCGAGTAGCCGGCTGCGAAACTAGAAGCCGCGGGTTCAATCCCCGTGCCGAACTAAATGTCTGTGTGATCCACAAATATTTATTACGCGTTTGGGTGTTGTGAGACCGAAAGTCTCTCGTAGTTCCTGATACCCACGACACAAGACTCTTAGGCCGCGGACTCGAAGCCAGCGGCAAGCGGCGGCGGCGCGTTCAAATGCATAGATTTAAAGGACCCGGTCTCGAAAGCAGCGGCGCGGCGCGGGCGCGAGGAGCGACGTACGAGCGGCGCGGGCCAGTCGAGCGGCAACTGCGCGTCTGCATTGACGTAGTGCTGTGTATATTCAAAAATGCCCGCCGATGTGGTGGAGCAAATTATTTCAATGATTTTTTGTATGGAACATCATAATCACATCAATTTCGTTCGCGAACAGACACTAATTTCTCATAGTACAACACTACGCCGCTTGTCGCGCCGCGCGATCTGCCCGCTGACTTCGAGTCCGCGTCCTAATACTACTCAGTAAAGCGTGGGGTGTTTTTTAAGATATTATCTATATGATAATCATTCTACTCATATCTGTCAATAAAATATTTATAACTACTGAAACCACGCACCCCACGCTTATTTTACAATAAAATACATTTTTTTCATCAAATATATTTTCTATTTTTTAGTTAGTTTTCTATAAAAGCATGTTTTTTAGTTTTTGAAACTATTATTCATTTATAAACAAAAACGTGAACCTTTATATCGTTAAAATTTCTATTTTAGCCACATGGTGTTCAATTTCCCAAAATATGACAGCCTCTGGGCTAAAATCGAGATAGCTTTAACTCGTTTCATATCAAAGGTCGATAACTGTTTGCGATATGTTTTAATTTTTCTTTGTAGCTTTGAAACCTTTATTTACTCTTGATAAACAACGTAATGAAAAGACTACATTAATAGTCGATTCATAGTCGTGGGTATTTTCAGTAAAAACAATATTAGCTTTTTAAAAAAAGACTGTGATGTCCCACTGCCGGTTTTTTTATTTGATTGAATGACGAGACGAGAAAGACGCTCGCCTGATGGTAAGCGCCACCCCTGCCCATAAACAGATGCAACACCACACAGAACTTTGAATTAAAAGCACTGCATGGCACTGAACTGCGCTCGTCACTAGGAGACATAAAATGTTAAGACTCATAATGACCAGTAATTTCACTGACCTACCACCTTGTAAGATTGTAGACATCATGGTACGGCAAACCGTGGGTTCAGTATTAGCACCTCTGCCTATCCCTCCGGGGAATTAGGCCTGAGCTTAAGTTACGCCTTATTAATATAATATTAAGTTATACTTGAACTAAATCAAACGTAAAGTAAAGTAAAACAATTTCCGATACTTCAGATTCAATATAACTTTAATTTGAAATAAGATTTGATTTCATTATTACTTTTTGGTTGTGAAAATTGGCGTTCAAATATTTGCTTTTAATTATAACTAACGAATTCCGATATAAGTATCATAATTGTCTACAATAAGCAGCGATAGCTCAGCGGGGAGTGGTACGGACTGTCGAGACGAAAGTCGCAGGTTCGAAACCAGCCCCAAGAGCATACACCACTGACTCTTTTAAGTTCCGTGTATATTCATTGCTAATTATCGCTTGCTTTAACGGTGAAGGAAACATCGTGAGGAAACCTGCATACTTGAGAACTTGATAAGATTTTTCGAAGGTATGTGAAGTCTGCGAACCCGCATTAGGCCAGCGTGGTGAACTAAGGCATAACCCCTCTCATTCAGTAGAGGAGGCCTGTACCCAGCAGTGGGACATGTAAATATAATACAGGGCTAGTAAAAACAAAATTATCTACAACAAGAACAACTTTGCAAGGCTCTGTTGATTGACGAAGATTCCTCGTATCGGAAAAAAACATTAAGTGTTTTTGACTTCCTCATATTACGCTATTAATATATATTTTCGCGTCATTGATTGATTTGTAGTCATGCTATACAATTAGGCAGGTCCTCTAGATTTTAAATTGCAATTTCTAACTATAGTGGAGCGCCTGGGGGTTTTCACCTCGGATTAGAGTTATAGTGAATGAATTAATATGATCGATGTGGGATATTGTTTTTTAAACTATAAATTGCAATGTTTACCCATAATTTTTTTGTGCAAACCATTGTTTCATTGTTTAAAAAAAATATTATGAAAAAATAATGTTTGACCATATATTTTCACTTTGAACAGTATTTTTTTTTATTTATATGTTAAATCTTACCTGAGTAGACATATAGGAACATTTTTCAAAGATACCTGTATATAAAAATAGCAGTAGGGATCTCGAACTGGTAGAAAAACGTGGGGGGCAGAGCGGAGTGACAGCTGCTATGTACAATGGAATTTCTCGGCCAGTTTAATTATAAATGAAACGTACTCTATTGTGTACATTTAAAAAATAAGGTAATTAATTACTACTAATGAAAAAGAACACGCCACCCAGGACCGAACACGATGGAGGAAGATCACGTGTGGTCGCGATCCTCAGAAGTGAGGGAACGACGAGAAAGAATGAAAAGAAAAAAAAATAGTACAAAATCAGTTTATTTAAATATATTACACTAGCTTTTGCTCGCGGCTCCGCCCGCGTGAACAGCATTTTCCGGCATAAAAGTAGCCTGTAACCGTCTCCAGGATCCCATCGGTCTATGTAGATAAATTTATCAAAATCGGTTCAGTGATTTAGGCGTGAAAGCGTAACAAATAAACTCACTTTCGCATTTACTTTCACCCCCTTTTTCATCCCTTAATAAATGAAATTTCCATAATTCCTGAAACACCTATTTATTTATTTTAAGTATCCACACGCAGCTCCACATCCCTTTTTGCAATTACAAAATAACATTTGCAATAAATTATCCGGAGCAGGTAATTGATTCATTGTTATTGGGATGTACATGTTTTTGGAATACTTCCATCCCCAATTTTCAATAACTACGTCATTTCCTAACCATATCTGAATTTGTAGGTACACTCTTTTAAGGTGCTCAAACGCTGCATCAGTTGTTGGAGGCAGTGATGACAAAAGAACACTCGTATTTTTGGCTGTTGCTTTTATGAAAGAATTGAACCTCAATGTATTTAAATCATAAGTTTTAGACGGAGCTCCGTATAAACTCAAAATACATGCTACACCTGCTTGCAATATATTATTGGGGTCTTCATTGATATTTTTAAATACTTTTACTGAGTCGTGTAAATCAATCCGTAAAAGGACAAGATAAGATAAGAATACTCAGGTAAGATTTAACATATAAATAAAAAAAAACTTGAGAGGTGTCAAGGGACACCCGGATGGAACGAAGTTCCTTTCGATTAATTAGTGAAGGAATTTTAATAAAATTTTATTTGTCTATCTATTGTAGTTTCTGAGATATTTGAATTTTTAGAGATATTTTTACAGATCTTTCTTACTGGGGGGTCGAAATTTATTTTTATTGGGGCCAAAGTGTCGGGCTCAATAAGCCGATTGCGACAAGCCGTCGCACGACCCTCTAGCCTCAAAAATTACCGATTTAGGCCGAGGGGGGGTGAGGACAAATTGGGTGGGGGTAGGGGGAACGGGTTTGAACACCTGGTACTTCCATAATTCTCGAAGCTCCAGGGAGGTCGGCTAGCGTTGGCTGGTCAATCGGCGCGCGTGACGTCACCCGGAAGGTTCTCGATTTCTCTCGAACCTTCCGTTGATCGATGGACTGCTCGCGCTTGACCACCTCTCGGGCTTGACTAAAATGATCTCGATCTCGGGGGGGACGGAGGGTCCGAAGGGAGCACACCGGCTGCTACGTCGCCCAGCCCGTAAATCGGCGAGCACCGGCCGGTCTTACAGTCTACGTGACGTCACACCGAACGTTCTAGAGAGTTCCAGAACATTCGATGTGAGTCGTAATATTAAACAGTCATCCCGTAGACTATATATTAGACACTGTATAATCTGGAAGCAGCCAACATTCAAATATTTTATGATAGGTAATTTGGTGACTGGCTACTAAGGGCGCATTTATATGACAAGGAATCCCACCGCGTTGTGGCCGCGCGGCGGCCGCGCGGCCGCCGCGCTCGAATCACTCGAAAAACTAATGTAAACTCTATTGACTAAGCCATAATGTTTAATACTTCGCAACGCTCCAACCACGCGGCGACTGCGCGATCGTGTAAACGGCCGCACGAAATTTTTCGCGTCGTCTAAACGCAGCCTAAACGGTGGACCGCCGCGCCGTGTTCGATAATCAAAAATTCAAATTTCAAACCACGTCTACATTTCCATATGTCATAAGTTTTACTTTTATTAACGGAATTTCGACTTTAACTTTGTGTGCTAGATATCAAATTAATATTATATTTATTCTTGGTCGGAGAATTATGTCGTGCCAACTTTTCGTACCAATTTTTTCCGTCTAGCCCCCTTTCGCAACGCGCGATAAGGAACTACGTTCCAAAACTGTTTATAGTGAAAATATATGGTCAAACATTAATTTTTCATAATATTTTTTTTAAACAATGAAACAATGGTTTGCACAATTTTTTTTTGGGTAAACATTGCAATTTATAGTTTAAAAAACAATATCCCACATCGATCATATTAATTCATTCACTATAACTCTAATCCGAGGTTTTACAGTTTTGAATGCTCCAGGCACTCCACTATTTTTAATAGGTCATTTCTTTTTATAGGCCGGCAAACGAGCAAGTGGGTAAACTGGTAAGTGATCTCCACCGCCCATGTAAGCCCACAATACCAGAAGAATCATGGACGCGTTGCCGACCTTAAAGGAAAGGGATAATTAGGGATTGGGAAGAGGAGGGGGATTTGGGCCTCCGGATATCTCACTCATCATACGAAATGCAGCAGCAAGCCGCTACTTTACATCGGTTTTCTGTGAGACAGTGGTAACGACCCATTCATGCCCATTCATGCTGTAGACAAAACTGTCTACAGCGTGGCTCTACCACTCGAAATACACATACTTACTTACCATACTTTGAACTGGTCTTGTTCAAATCTTTAACACGATATTAAATGATATCCTTAGAATCGACGGACTCCGTAGCAGAGCAGTTGTGAAACGAGAGGCTGTGGGTTCGATTCCTGCACAGAGACAAATGTTTTGTGTGATCCACAGGCATTTGTTTCGGGTCTGGGTGTTATGGGACCGTCAGTGCATAGTAGTTCTTGTTACCCACGATACAGGTCAACCTAGTGTGGGGTCAGGACTATGTGTGTGACTGTTGGGTGTTAAAATGAAGACTGTTTCAACATTAGGGCATTAATGTATCATCATCATCATCATCATCAGCCACAGGACGTCCACTGCTGAACATAGGCCTCCCCCAAAGATTTCCAGACCGACCTGTTGGAAGCGGCCTGCATCCAGCGACCTTTATCAAGTCCTCTGTCCCTTGTAGGCGGACGTCCAACGCTGCGCTTGCCAGTACGTGGACTCCATTCCAGAACATTCCTGCCCCATGGGTTATCGTAATTATGCATGCAGGGCATTGATGCATTAAGGGCATTAAAGCTGCAATAGGCTTGTATAATAAACAAATACCCAACGCAAAGACATAAATGGAATTAAATTATAAATTCTATAGCACCCAATAGAACAATTTCTCGAAACCTTGGCCTGCATAAATTCGAAATATGTATTAATTGTACTCTGTTTGAACAAACTTTCCCAATTACGAAGATTTCAGTACGGCCTGAAGAATGAATGTTCAAGTTCTTGACAGAGATTCATAGTGCCAAATTGTTATCCTTTGGGGACTACGTTGTTTCGTTTCTGTGAAATTGGAATGAAAACCGACTCCAAAAAAATAACACTGAAAATTCAAAAATTACAATTTATGAAACTCTTTTTGGAGTCGATGCTGATTAACTGAAATTGCACCGCCTCCAAAATTGTTATAATTGTCTTTTCAATGACATTTTTTGTTTTGGTTTTTAGTTTTGTAAAAAGATATACACGTATATAATACAGGACTAGTAAAAAGAAAAAGACAAAAACTAATTTTTCAATTTTAATTGGTAGGCACAGTGGCATCGTGTAAGTTGTGACGAGTGTGTTATACGCGCTGTCACCTTGAGATATAAGATGTAATCTCATAATTTTCAGTAATTTCACTGGCTGTAATATTCTTTATTCGCCTTAAGAACGAAATGAGCATGTCGTTCGCCTCATGGTAAGCACCACGCCTGCCCATATGCAGACACAACATCACACATACCTTCGAATTGCAAAGCACTGCATATCACTGGACTGCGCTTGTTAAGATGCGATTTCGCGGGGAATCTATATGACGGCAACTAAAGCCCAACAGTATTAAATTTTGCTGTCTGCCACGTCCCACAAAATCTCATCTCTCTGAGATGTAAGTTGTTACGTCATATAATGCCCATTAATTCTACTGGCTTCAATATCTTTCGCACTGTTGCTTGGTGGCAGAAATAGGCAAAGTGATCGAGGCCAGACGGCCTCTCGAATTCGAGGGACCTACCACATAGTTGACGGGTTTCCAATAAGCGACTTCACTACCCTTTACCCCTTTAGGCCATCGCCAATTCCTCTCCATATCATCTAACTATCCAGAAAAATTAAATATGTCCCGTCAACCCTACATAAAAGCCGGAAGAAAAAGCAATAAGAAATAGCACACCAATTGTATCCTCTATAATGGCGACACATCACATCAAACAGGTGAATTCAAAAGGTCCAACGACGCACAGCCAATTCATACTCAACAATTCTTTCGGAAATTTATTACTACCCTCATAATTCAACGTGCGCACACGTTTGGCTTATCGGCGGGTACTCCTGAACCTCTCATAACTTACGGGGAGGATTTCCCAAATCTTTTTTTAAATGTGCACCGGTTTTTAGTGTTCCGTTCATGGACTATGTTGTGAAATGAATGGTTACTTTCAGTAAAGGATATAATGATAAAAATATTTAGGATAAAATTTTGCTGGTGGTAGAAAATTCAAATCCGAGCGGATAGCGACTACCGTACACATAGTGTTAAATCCTGCCATAGTGAGGTCATGATATATTGGTATACTAGCTTTTTCTCGCGGCTCCGCCCGCGTGATCTGCTTTTTCCGGGATAAAAAGTAGCCTATGTGTTATTCTGATGTATAAGCTATATTATTGTAAAGTTTTATTAAAATCCATTCAATAGTTTTTACGGGAAAGAGTAACAGACATACATCCATCCATCCAGTCTTACAAATATTCGAGTTTATAATATTTGTAGGATATCTTGTGTGGGTCTCGTTTCAGGATCAACCAGTGTATCCAGTTCTCCCGAGGGGCCTGTGACAGGACTTGATGGTTGGTTGGAGTGTCCACAAAAAAATAATTAGTAATCATTTGCATTTGATGTAGGGGGAACTTGTCAAATAATAGACGACTCAAACTTTGACGTCACGGTGGCAAATAGCCATAACGGTGCACGCGTGCGAGCGAGATAGTGAGATGTTTCCACTACGCCCCACCTTTGCTCAAAACAATATTTAAAATCATAATTGCGAGCTCATTTTTGAACCGATTTTGATTGTGTTTTAACAAAAGGGTTTCTTTTTCGTATTATTTTCTGTTGCATATAAAATAATGTATAATATTCAACATAGGAAACTATCCTATTCTGTCGACCATAGAGGGACGCAATTCTCGCGTTCGACATTATACTCGGACTGTATTATACAACTTTTTATAGATTGTATTTCGGAGAGTGTACACGAGAGCTCCATGAGCTCATCCCGCCTTCCCCCTTCTACCATCGGAGCACCAGACGCACTGCAGGATATCATCCCTACTTGGTTGACATTCCTCATGTTCGCACCCAGCGCTATAAGTCGTCTTTTTTAATGCGCACAGCCAAGGAGTGGAATGCCCTGCCTGCGTCTGTCTTTCCGAGTGCGTACAACCCGAAGCTCTTTAAGACTAGTGTGAATCGGCACCTTCTGGGTAAGCTCGCTCCATTGTGACCTCATCTTTGTCCATACGGCTAGATTGAGGGTGTAAAAATCTTTACATCAGTCCTAGTATTATCACTTTTCCATTCTGGGATCTAAATCCTTAAACATTCCAGATATTGAAATAGTTAGAGAGAGATATTACGATGTCCAATATAATACGGAACCCAGCACCGAAATAAAGTCTGTTCTGACATATTTAGTAGAGGTAACATTTCTTAGGAATCGTCGACCGTCGTGGTTTGCAGAAATATGCCATGGATATTATATCTTCATATTTTTGGTGGCATTGTGGTATTTCTCAAAGTTACGTTTAGCGTAATTGCCTCGTTTGTTGAATTGAGGGGATGTTAGCTAAGCAAAATATATTCTCATATTTGTTAAGTTTGAAAATGAGATCATGAAAAATTCATTGTATTTGTTTTTTAATGTTTCCTCTCGGTTTCTTCAAAGCTTTTATCTGAAAAAAAATTGTTGTTTTTAAAGAGAATTGTATAATGATTTCTTATGTTTAGCTTATGAAGCAAATCGAGGGACCTGTAACAGGACAGGCGGATGACCGACGCAGGCACAGTGATACAAAAATGGACCCCTATACCCGCCTCAATCAACCATCAAGTCATGTTGCAAGCCCCTCGGGAGAACCGGATATACACTGGCTGATCCTGGAACGCGATCCACACAAGACGTGTGAATCACTATGGTAGGTTTTAGCATCATGTGTACGGTGGTCGCTATCCGGGCGGATATGAATATCCTACCACCAGCAACGTCTCATAAATTGCATTTCCCTTCGCTTTTCGCATCGCATTGCAATCGCATTTCATTTCATTTCGCATCCCCGCAGCAAGACAAGGTCTCAAGGTCTGGGTGTTCTGAGACCGAAAGTCTCTCGTAGTTCCTGATACTAACGACAAAACAGTCATATCTTACTGTGGGCTCAGGACTATATGTGTGACTGTAGGGTGTATTTATTATATTATTAATCCAAAATATAGCACCAGAAACTACAAAAATAAACTTTTAATCCTTGCTACAATCAACACTTCCAAAATGCTATACATTTTACTTACTTTGAATATCTGGCTCAAAAAGCCCCTCGGTTGAGCGCGACGGGCCTGCCTGCAGACATTCAGTTTAATTTGCTGTGTTATCGACTAAGTACTGGCAATTTTGCACGGTTATCTCGCTAACTAGCTGATGTGGAACTTCGCTCATGAGCAACGGAGTCTGTGGTACCAGTAGAAGCGGGAAAGGGTTTTATTCGAGAATAGGATTTTATTTTACTCCAGTATTTCTGCTGTTCAGCGATAGCTCAGCGGGGAGTGGTATTGACTGTCGAGACGAAAGTCGCATCGAACCAGCCCCAAGAGCATACACCACTAACTTTTCTAAGTTACGTGTATATTAATTGTTAATTATCGCTTGCTTTATCGGTGAAGGCAACATCATGAGGAAACCTGCATACCTGAGAACTAAATAAGATTTTTCGAAGGTATGTGAAGTCTGCCAACCCGCATTAGGCCAGCGTGGTGGACTTAAGCCTAATCCCTCTCATTCAGTAGAGCAGGCCAGGCCAGGTCTCAAAGAACACCGACGTAAAGTAGCGGGTTGCTGATGCGTACGCGTTCGGTGAGTGAGATAATATCTGGAAGCCCAAATCCCCTCCCCTTCCCAGTCCCTAATTATCCCTTTCCTTTAAGGTCGGCAACGCGCCCATGATTCTTCTGGTGGTGGGCGTACATGGGCGGTGGTGATCACTTACCATCAGGTGTACTTGCTCGTTTGCCGGACTATGCTATAAAAAAAAATCCCGTTTGAGGATTTACTAGTTAAACAATTTCTATGCATGAGTATTTTTTATGCCAGAAAGCTGGAAAACGAGTAAGTGGGTCATTGATAGTTAGAAATGCTCGCTACTTACACAAGGTGGTAGGTCCTTCGTTTGCGAGAGGCCGTCTTGATTGATACCACCGCTTTGTCTATTTCTGCCGCCAAGCAACAATGTATAAGCACTGTAGTGTTTCGATGTGAAGGACATTGAAGCCAGTGAAATTGCTGGGTATTATGAGACCTAAAATTTATGTCTCAGGGTGACGAGCGCAGTTCAGTGCCATACCATAAACTCGTATTCAAAATTATTTAGAGAATTTATTCCGAATCACAGACAAACAATGAGTTTATCGGTGGTCACCAGAATCATGCCGGCCTGTATAAATGCTTCTTCACACTCCAAAAAGGAATGAAGCAAATCGAGAGGCCGCACGCACTGCACTCTTCAGCCCAGGCTGGGTTCTCTTGCCACTAGGCCAAGGAGGGGGTTATTAAGTAAATGGTGATACAACGAATCAGCGAGCATGTGAATAAATCGGTTAATAGAAGTAAAAGAGTTACCCATCTCTAGCGTTAATTAAGAGTTTTATTTAAAGGCACAGCAAAGGCTTAAACACCGTTCCGCCGTATGTATGACGACATTTGGCGTTTACGTCTGTTTAGAATAAAACATAATTCAAAGGAGAAATCATGAATGAAAACGGTTGATTTCCGAGAAAAGGAGAGAAATGGGTCTCTTTAATTTGGATCTAATTTCATTTAATTAACTAAAAGAGGTATGTTGAAATTTAATATTGTCAATTGTCTTAATTAATACAAAACGCTGATATTTGAACCATACATTTTTGAAAAGGCTATATCTAGCGCCTACGCGGACTCTAACGACTTTCCTCCTGTAGTAATGTGAATCGGGCTTGATATTTAATTATTAAGAAAACAACGTTTCTACAAGCGAGAGGAAGTCTTTGCGAGTCGTTTATTCGAGTACATCATTATAATATCATTATAATAATAATAAATACACCCAACAGTCACATACATAGTCCTGATCCCACAGTAAGATACGAGTCTTGTGTCGTGGGTATCAGGAACTACGAGAGACTTTCGGTCTCACAACACCCAGACCCCAAAACAAATATTTGTGGATCACACAAACATTTGTCTCGGTGCGGGGATCGAACCCGCCGTCTCTCGCTTCACAGCCACACAGCCTTCACAAAGGCTGTCATGTCTATTGAATGTATTCCGCAAAAACTGATGTATGACTTTAGGCGACTGTATATCTGATGGTAGTACACTGTATCTGTAGGCCTAGTACAAGTTTTGATAGTTTTTAAAACGATGATTGTTTTCGATTACTCTCCATACATCGAGTAGCAGTAATCACTAGTTGGAACTATGATGAATTAAAATTGTTAATTTGATTAATTTTGATGATATTAGTCTTACTTTTTATAGTATAGGCCGGCAAACGAGCAAGTGGGTGATGATGATGATGATGATGATGATACCACCTGATAGTAAGTGATTTCCACCGCCCATGTACGCCCACCACCAGAAAATCATGGGCGCGTTGCCGACCTTAAAGGAAAGAGATAATAGGGATTAAGAAGGGGAGGGGATACGGGCTTCCGGATATCTCACTCACCGTACAAAACGCAGCAGCAAGCCGCTACATTACGTCAGTGTTCTGTGAGAAAGTCGAAAGTAGTCGAAAACGAAATTAATTTTCGAGCGATTCTTTCCATTTTTAACACGCTTTTATTAGCTTCAGACGTATGTATGTTTGTATGTTGGTAGGTTTGTCTGTAACTTGTCTCTGAACGTGATTTTGACCTACTTCAAAACGTCGGATAAAATCTTGACAGCGCGATGTAGATGTGCCAGTGGCGCCATCTCATGATTTTTTTCTTGTCAACTTGTAGTTTAAAAGCAATAAAGGTGGCGCTGGTTGTTTTGTTGTGTTATTTTGATACGAGTTTAGAACAAAATAAATAAATATTGTAAAAATTAAAACTTCCTTAAATATTTCATTGAATAATTGTTATAAATTACAAATTTATTACCTACAACTGTTATTAAAATTACTTCAGTAGTAAGGGATGTTCGCAAAACACTTTTTTAAATATATTATTTACAATTAGTGGCAGCAATATAATAGAACATTGGATTATAGTCTACATGACACATTAAAATAAAACAAGAAAAAATCAAGAGATGGCGCCACTGGCACATCTACATCGCGATGTCAAGATTCTCCAGCGAATCATTACCTCCGACGCTTTGTATGAACTATTGGTGTTGTACGATTGATCGGGTACAGTTTTACAAATGGCTTGTTAAACACTCCTTCGTGACATTTTTACGTTTCAGCCAATTTTCCAATCACAAAGATTCGAAAGAAGTTTCACTTCAAAAAATGGTAAATAAATAAATGATAAAAAAAATGAAAATTTAATACACCTTTTTATAGAAAATCAAACTAAAAAATTAAAAATAAATAATAGTTTAAAAAAACTAAAAAACACGCTTTTACATAAAATCCAACTAAAAAATAAAAAATAAATTTTAATGAATTCGAATTAGGAATAGTGTACAAAATTTAAAAATATATATAAATTAAGAATAGTGTAAATAAGAAAAAATATGTATTTTATTGTAAAAAAAGCGTGGGGTGCATGGTGTCAATAGTTATAAAACTATTTTATTGACAGATATGAGTAGAAGGATCATCATTTTGATAATGTCTTAAAAAGCACCCCACGTTTTTTTACAATAAAATACATATTTTTTCTTATTTACACTATTCTTAATTTATATATATTTTTAAATTTTGTACACTATTCCTAATTCGAATTCATTAAAATTTATTTTTTATTTTTTAGTTGGATTTTATGTAAAAGCGTGTTTTTTAGTTTTTTTAAACTATTATTTATTACAGTATGCATTACTAGTTTTACACTTCATCAATAGTAATTTAATCGAATATCATATTTATCGAATTCGAAAACTCGGTTCAGAATCTGAAAAATAGATTTAAAGTCAATTTGGCTTGTTAAAAAAAGAACAAATAATTACCTTTCAATTATAAAGTTGGAAACTTCTTGAAGATAATTTCATCATTACAGTACCTTAAATAACTTTTATCTCTAATATTTCATAAGTTATGTCTACCGAATATAATCTCTGAGTTATTTTTAGAGCTTCGTACGCAAATTGTACTAATGGAATCTGAATAATAAGTCTACGCCGCCTTTCTATCCGTCAGTTTGTTCTACTTTAAAAAGCTCTAACATTTGAGCCTTAATTTCAAATGACAAATTTCACAGAATATGTGTTATTATTAGTACAAGATCCCGGGTAACATCGACCTTCACCCATCTGTTTACCGGATAAAAATAATATTTTAGGGTATAAAATGTATAGCTGAACACATACCCATAAAAATTAATATTTTTTTTAAATGTTAATTTATCATAAGTATCCTTGACCATATTTTTTTAGGCAACCCTATTGGTATGTGTTGTAAAATATTATTTTCATCCGGTAAACTGATGGGTGAAGGTCAATGTTCCCCGGGATCTTAGACCATATGTATACTGTCTGTCTGTCTGTCTGGCACAGTTTCACCACAGGCACAGTTACAGTGCCGCAGGCCTGTTACTGCCCTACTCGCATGGGTCATAGCATAAATACATATAAACCTTTCGGAATAAATTCTCTAAATAATAGTGAATATGAGTTTATGAGTGGTAGAGCCACGCTGAAGACAGTTTTGTCACAAAAGCAAAAGTACTGCATGGCACTGAACTGCGCTCGTCACCCTGAGACATACATTTTAGGTCTCATAATACCCAGTAATTTCACTGGATTCAATGTCCTTCAAATCGAAGCACAACATTACACGTTGTTGCTTGGCGGCAGAAACAGACAAAGCGGTGGTACCAATCCAGACGGCCTCTCGCCAATGAAGGACCTACCACCTTGTGTAAGTAGCGGGCGTTTCTTACTAACAATGACCCACTTACTCGTTTTCCAGCTTTCTGGCATAAAAAATACTCATGCATAGAAATTGTTTAACTAGTAAATCCTCAACCGGGATTCTTTTTATAGCATAGGCCGGCAAACGAGCAAGTAGGTCACCTGATGGTAAGTAATCTCCACCGCCCATGTACGTTGCCGACCTTAAAGGAAAGGGATAATTAGGGATTGGGAAGGGGAGGGGATTTGAGCTACCGGATATCTCACTCACCGTACGAAACGCATCAGCAAGCCGTTACTTTACGTCGGGTTTCTGTGAGACAGTGGTAACGACCCGGTCGAACCAGCCCATTCATGCTGTAGACAAAACTATCTACAGCGTGGCTCTACCACTCGGATTTGAAGTCAACTCCCCCAGCAGCCACTTACTATCTCAATTTACAAACCCATTTAAGCCTAAACAAACATTTATACAGAGAAGATACTCTGCTTTTGATATACGGTAATATTGACACAAATTGAATGGTTTGTGCAAACGTAGGAAATAATTGTGTTTTAGCATAACTATTGTTAACAATGAAGTTTGAAATCCTTTGAAACGAAGTACGGTCTTCAGAAAAAGTTGTATTAGAGTTTAAGTAGCCTACACTATTAGTAAAAAGACGTCAAAAAAAGTTAGCCCCTAGCCAAATCTTTAAAAAGATTGTGAGCGATCATTACCTCTCTAACTAGCTGTTTGTATGTGTTGTGCTTACGATTTTATTATTGTTATATTTATTATTTATTATATTAGCTATCTATTTAGTATATATTATTGAAATAAATGTATATATATGTAGTTTTTCTTTTATTTACCCTACCCTTTCTGGCTCCTTTTATATATCCATCCCATGGTTGCCTGGAAGAGATTGCCTTCATTGATAAGGCCGCCAATGGTACTTCTGTATCATTAACTGTTTTCCTTGCTTATTCCAATGTACAATAAAGAATGCTTAATAAGTAATATGAATTTTGTGGGTCCTTCATTTTGTGCGTTTAAGAGTTGTTCTAATCTAAACTACAATTAGATTAGGTATTAAACTTGCCAAGTGGTAAATTTTATATCAAAGAACGTAAAAATGATTATTTTAAATCAATTGAATATTGATGTACATTTCTATAGCACGCGAGTGAAACCGCGAGAGAAAGTTACCATACTTTATGTTACTATACGTCTTGGGACCTAAATTACCATTTGGAGTAAGCTCAGTGGGCAGTGGTACAAACTGTCGAGACGAAAGACGCAGGTTCGAAGCCCCAAGAGCACCTCTGAATTTTCTAAGCTATGTGTGTATTAATTATTTTATATCTAGAGCTAAATTTAGTCGTAATATGCAAACCGTACAGCATTAAAGTAAACAAAGCTTAATCCGACTAAAATGTTGTTTAAGTAAATCAATATTTTCTTTCCATTATAACTACATTAGAATAATTAACTTTTACTGTGCATATTAATAAAACCAAAACGTTTATTTTGCAAGTAGGTCACATTTGGCTCTTTAACACCTCAATAATAGATACATGACAGATAAATTTCATTGAAATGTAGAGATTATTACACGGTGCTTCGGAAATGCCCACTGGTCTGAGTAGAAGCATCAAGAAACTCAGCCGTAGGTATTTTGAATATGAGCATTACATTGTATTCTGTTTTGTCCTCAAATCATTTTTATAACGATATATGAAATTCATTGGAATGACAGTGGCGCCATCTGTCGAAAGTTGGTCGTACCAACTCAGAAACCTTCGTGGGCTCATGCCCAACAACTTTGCTAAAGATCATCACATGATCAAATGCATAGTTTACGATTCTATAAAGGACATACAGACAAAAAATAATTTTAAGCTATTGTATAGATTTTATCGCGGGCCTTGCGGCGAGACCGAATCCAGAAATTTGGTAACGAAAAAACCTAACAGCCAGCGTTAGCTGACCTCCCTGTTTTAACTTAATTTGATATCTAGCATACAAAGTTAAAGTCGAAATTCCGTTAATAAAATAGATGGTTGTGAAACTTATGACATTTGGAAATGTAGACGCGGTTTGAAATTTGAATTTGAATTTTTGATTATAGAACACGGCCGTCCGTTAGGCTGCGTTTAGACGACGCGAAAAATTTCAGTCATAGAAAATGTATGTCTTATTAACTAGGACTTAACGTTGAAATTCTTTGTGAGTAACCAACCGCGCTCCCGTTTACGCGCAGTCGCCGCGTGGTTGGAGCGTTGCGAAGTATTAAACATTATGGCTTAGTCAATAGAGTTTACATTAGTTTTTCGAGTGATTCGAGCGCGGCGGCAACGCGGTGGGATTCCTTGTCATATAAATGCGCCCTTATTTTTAAGTTGATAAAAAATGCTATACAATAGCTTTACCGCGGTAGTCTCCGAGTGCCACACGTCTTTTTTATATATATAGATATTGTAATTTTGAAATAGGAATTATGCATGTAATTTCATGTTATACTTGGTATTATGAAATATTATTCTTATATCACGGATTGTTTAATAAAAGCTGAACCCGCAGCGATAGCACAGCGGGGAGTGGCACGGACTGTCGAGACCATTCGCACGTATATACCGCAAAGCATTCAACTCTGACTCTTCCAAGTTACGTTTGTATTCATTGTTAATTATGAGTGGTAGAGCCACGCTGTATACAGTTTTGTCTATAGCATGATTGGGCCGGCTCAACCGGGTCATTACCACTGTCTCACAGAAAACCGACGTAAAGTAGCGGCTTGCTGCTGCGTTTCATTCGGTGAGTGAGATATCCGGAGGCCCAAATACCCCTCCCCTTCCCAATCCCTAATTCTCCCTTTCCTTTAAGGTCGGCAACGCCCATAATTCTTCTGATATTGTGGGCATACATGGGCGGTGGAGATCACTTACCATCGGGTGATCCACTTGCTCGTTTGCCGATCTATGCAATAAAAAAAGATATTATCCTTGATTTAATGGTAACAGAAACATCGTGATAAAACCTACATACCTGAGAATCCTTTATAAAAATTTCTAAGGTTTAGCGATTATTTTTGTTGCGTTGTGAACAGTGGATCTATGTTTTAGATTGATGTTTCTTATTTGGTATAAAGCCAAGCGTTTCGGCTTTTTTTTATCCTGGCTCGGCAAAGTGACTACGCTACACCTAATTGTAAGTGTAGCGCAATCCAAGAATAGTGTCGACCAACGATAAACGATAAACATGTGTCCATCGTAGGTCGGCAAGATCATGCCGGCCTGCCAAAGGGCCAAGGGGGAGGGGAAGGAAAAAAGGATGGGAAAAGGGTTAGGATCAGGGGGCAAAAACCCTGGGTAGAACCGGATATACACTAGCTGGCCCTGGAACGTGACCCACACAAGGTGGGCTACTATGGCAGGTTTTAGCACCAATGTACGGTGGTCGCTATCCGGTCGGATACAAGTATCCTCCCACCAGCGGCTTCTATGAAAGTACCACCTTTGATAAGTATATGAGGCAATGGAGGTGTTTGGATTTGGAATTGCAAAATTTGCTGGTGGTGGGATATCCATAGCCGCCCCGATAGAAACCAGCGTACACATGGTTTTAAAACCTGCCATAGTGATCCACACGCATAGTGTGGATCGCGTTCCAGGATAAGCTAATGTATATCCGGTTCTCCCGAGGGATTTGCAACATGAATTGATGATTGGTAGGGGCGGGTATAGGGGTACATCCTTGTATTACTGTACTTGCATCGGTCATCCGCCTGTCCTGTCGCAGGCCCCTCGATTTGCTTCCCTCTTCGAAGAGGGAGGAAACATTTATACAGGCTGGCATGACTCTGTTGACCACCGATAAACTCATTGTTTTTCGGTTGTTGCTGGTTTTTTAGACTGCACTACGCTTACCATCAGGTGTAGTGCAGTCACTTCGCCGTGCTCGGGTAAAAAAACAGAAATATATGTAACATTTCAATTCATCTTGTTGTGGCAAAGCTGTGTTGGACGTTGACTGAATTGTGTTCGAAACCATTTTCGGAGTCGCATTGCTCCGAGATATTTTGAGAGTGGTCCAATATACTCTTACTTCTATCGATATAATATATATGGTTCTAAGTATATTTTTAGAGTTTTTTTTAGATCTCATTGATCCAGAGTCAGCCTTACAGGTCCAGTTTAAATTTCTAAGTTAAGCAATAAAAATTTGGTAGATTTTTTAAATCGAAAAACGCAGATGGGAGAAAACATTGGGCATATGGAAGAAGATATTTGATTTAAATCTTGAACGGAGTGATTCATCATCACCATCATCAGCCACAGGACGTCCACTGCTGAACTTAGGGATCCCCTAAAGTTTTCCAGACCGACCTGTTGGAAGCGGCCAGTATTCCTGCGACCTTTATCAGGTAGATTTATATATTTATTTGTTTATTTTTTTACGGAGTGATTACGGGAAAGTGATCCATAAAGACACTTACTCACACACTGGGCGTAATTTTGCGTCCCATTTCAAATAAACTGGAGATATGTCCTTAGAAAGGCACAATAAAAGGATCCCGTATTGGATTTCATATTAGCTTCCGGGCCGTTTAATGTGGCTAGTAAAAAAGCGTTTTTTTTAATTTGCCTGAACGACGAGAAGAACAGGTTACTCGCTTGATGGTAAGCGCCATAACTGCCCTTAAACAGTGGCAAAATCATTCAGAACTCAGAAAAGGTTGCCTGGAAGAAATTGCCGTTAGCAATAAGGCCGCCAATTGTACTTCTTTTTTATTATTTTTAGATGTCTTTTGTGTATTATTAATACTTTTTGTTGTGATGTACAATAAAGTTATAAATAAATAAATAAATAAACTAGGACTTGTATAGCACTGAAATGTATCACTCCGAGACATAAGATAGACGACTTCTCATATACCAGGACCTGGACTTTGGAAGTGGACATACTTACTAATAGATATTACATATGTAAAAATAACTTTGATTGTCTGTTTGTGACGTTTTCAAGGATAAACTATTGAAATGATTTTGATAAATTTTGGTACGAAGAAAGCTTCAACCGAAAGCCTGCACTACACTACTCACGAAGTTACCTCGACGAAGTACTCTTCGAAATTGACCAAAGTCCGCACTATGTGAGCAGAAACTCGTGCAACTTCGCGAGGACACTTCGTGTTCGAACTTCGGGACACTTAGAGTCCTTTGACTCGGGCGCAAAAACCGACAACGACTGGAAGTCGCCCGAGACGAGCCGAAGTTGCACGAGGCTAACCGAAGTGCCCTTCTACACTATCGTATTCGCTCAACTTCGATCAATTTCGCGAGTAGTGTAGTGCAGGCTCTAGAGGATACAGACTACAGCTACAGGCTTTTGCCTCAAAAAATTGCGAGAATGAAATTCATTCAGAAGCGCCTAGCTATTTTTAATTGCAATTATTGTATCCCGCGCAGTGGGGATATAACTATAAATATTTTATGTACTTTACACAATATAATATATAGACGAACTTGAATTCCTTTTAATTCCAGTTATCCTTTCATGCGGGTGAAGTTACAAGTAGAAGCTACTCGTAATCTATAGTTCCCACACCTTCCGATTTTATTTAAGTAATTGCATAGTGAGATACAGACAGTATTTCTAGAGACTCGTTGAACTTCACTATCCCACTACATTATCCCGTGTCTAAAAATGCGTGCCATAAACCACTGCATTGTTGATCCATGAAGAAGTTGTTCCAGTGTCGGATGTGTGGGCGGGATAGTTTATACAAGGACATGTCCTACTAATATTATAAACGCGAAAGTTTGTAAGTATGGATGGATGTTTGTTACTCTTTCACGTAAAAATTACTGAATGGATTTTAATGAAACTTTACAATAATATAGCTTATACATCAGAATAAGACATAGGCTACTTTTTATCCCGGAAAAAGCAGATCACGCGGGCGGAGCCGCGAGCAAAAGCTAGTATCCCATAAATCGCTGTTATATTGGCCGTACAGTGTTTAATGGTAGACTGGATCTTGGCTGCACATTACTATGTATTTATAGTAAACGCCGTCGACGAATCAACAATGTGTTCACCTGTCCCATTTTATACAATAGTACCTTATAGCTTTTTATATTACTTCTTACAAATACTATTTCAATATGATCAAATTATTCATTGAATTTAAACTTGCCTATATCCCCTTGATATGATATGATACTATTACACTATTATCAAATTATTATTGAACTATCTTAAACTTGCCTTCCCTTGGGTGAGATATGATTTTTAACCGACGAAAAACAATGGAGGAAGGTTCTCAATTCGTCTGTATTTTTTTTGTTTTGATGACTTTTTCACTAGAAATAGTAAAATATTAACTTATTAAAAAAACCACCAACCATAAACAATCTTGGGTACATGTGGTATCAATCATTGACCATTAAACAGCAATAGCACCAACTTAATTTGTTTAAGTTATTTTTAACTTTTTAGAATATAAATAATAAATAAGAGTACCTATATGACTGAGTCCGTCAAACAGCCGTGAGTAAGCACTATTGTGTTTCGATTTGAAGGACATAGAAGCCAGTGAAATTACTTTATATCTCATGACTGATTAGTGTGTGCAGTGCCATCCACTACTTTGTGTTACAGCATGCTGTGATTATAGCATTTTTGCATTGTAGCTAACCATCAGGCAAAGAGCCCCAACATTCAGACAAATGAAAAGAATAAAACCATTCATGTCTTTCAACTTACAAGCAAACTTCTTGAGTGGTAGAGCCACGCTGTAGACAGTTTTATCTACAACATAAATGGCTGGCTCGACCGGAACATTACCACTGTCTCACAGAAAACCGACGTAAAGTAGCGGCTTGCTGCTGCGTTTCGTACGGTGAGTGAGATATCCGGAAGCCCAAATCCCCTCCCCTTCCCTATCCTTAATTATCCCTTTCCTTTATGGTCGGCAACGCGCCCATGATTCTTCTAGTGGTGGGCGTACATGGGCGGTGGAGATCACTTACCATCAGGTTACCCACTTGCTCCTTTGCCAACCTATGCCATAAAAAAAACACAACTGAACTAAATTTTATAATTTTTCTTATAAAATAAAAACCATCAACTTCTGAAATTTTATTTAAGGCAATCTTGAACAGAACAAAGCCATCCTAATCAACTGCTCTGCAATTTATGTAATCGTGTTACGAAGAGCACAATTTTCTTCATAAAAATTCAATCTTTTTCGTAATAATTCGAAAGGAACATCAGTCAACAGCCTGATGAGAAATGGCACGTACACACAAGTTTCTAACGAACACAAAATCAGTGCAAGTTCTCAATTCGACGTGTTTATATTATAATAAATAATAATATAATAAATAACACCCAACAGTCACACACATAGCCCTGACCCCACAGTAAGATACGAGTCTTGTGTCGTGGGCATCAGAAACTACGAGAAACTTTTTGGTCTCACAACACCCAGACCCGAAACAAATATTTATGGATCAGACAAATATTTGGGAATCAAACCCACGGCCTCATGTTTCACAGTCAGCTACTCGCCCACTGCGCCAAAGAGGCTGTAAAATATATTTGTTGAAATTCTTTAGCACCGTTGTGATTTGAAAATTCGATGTAACGCAAAAGCGACAGTAAAAAGAGACACACATATTCATTAATAGGATTTAGCCTGCGAGAGAATGAGATACATTACAAGGTATGCTATCACGTGCCTTTGCACCTGCGTACAACGAAGCCTTCGGGCAATGTGTCGTAAACAACGTGGTGTATTATTCACGTGTTTTTTTTGTTTCGTTTATATTTATAGACACCCATAAGTCATAAAGTTCAGATCCCCTCTCATGGCTACATACTTGTGCGTTTTAATCTTCAACCTGCAATCACTACCACCCATTAAGCCCCTTATTGCTAACGGAGTCGTAAGTGTGTTAACCATTACGGGAAGGAGTCTGGGTAGTCCTTCTAAGGTAAGGTAATACAATTTTACTAATACATTTATTGGTAGAATCTAAATATATAAAACTCAAAGGTGACTGACTGACATAGTGATCTATCAACGCACAGCCCAAACCACTGGAGGGATCGGGCTGAAATTTGGTATGCAGGTCGATGTTATGACGTAGGCATCCGCTAAGAAAGGATTTTGATAAATTCTACCCCCAAAGGGATACAATAGGGGATGAAACTTTGTCAATTTTAAACGTTCACGCGGGCGGAGCCTTGAGCAAAAGCTAGTTAGTTTTAAAACCGCGAAATTTTAGTTATAACCAAATTGCGTTTTGTGGTGTTGTATCATTTGCGTGTATTGAAGCAAATTTTGCGCGACCGTGTTGCGGTCGCACGCGACACGATTACGATTCACTAAATGGACAAATTGTTTTGGAAACATGCTTAAACCAGTAAATGAGGAATTTAATGGTAATGATCGTCACCGCCCGTGATAATGGCCGGAAATTTAGACGTCTTTGGGGCTCCGAATTAGCAAGCTGAAGTGGCAGTGGGCAGGCCACATAGCTCGCAGAACTGATAACCGCTGGGGCAGAAAAGTTCTGGAATGGAGGCCACGTACTGGCAAGCGCAGCGTTGGACGTCCACCTACAAGGTGGACAGACGACCTGACAAAGGGCGCAGGAAGTCGCTGGATGCAGGCCGCTTCCAACAGGTCGGTCTGGAAATCCTTGGGGGAGGCCTTTGTTCAGCAGTGGACGTTCTGTGGCTGATGATGATGATGATAGGGCTCCGAAACATTTCCTGTCCTATAAAAAAGGCTTGTAGGCTACTTGAAATTTCATTTCTGCGGTCTGTAAATTGCATACACACACTTTTTTATTAGGTGCACATAACTGGTTGTACATACTGGTTGGTAAAATTAATTTCAATAGAGTACAATTTTATTTACGTTCACTTGCAGGAGTGACCTTCTTGGTGTGAGCACAACATTCGTAAAATATCAAAATCGGCTTCATTACAAAAAAACAATTACGAATACTATGGCAATTAATCGAAGTAGTAATAAAGTTTAACAAAACAATGCACAAAATCAAACAACCGAAACAAACACTAAACATAAATACAAATCTTTAAAAAAAAGTATTACAGTATTATAATTTCACCAAATAGGACAATTTATTAGGAACTTTAATTCAACCAAAATATAGCAAAAGGAGGTCTAACCCTAGCAAAGGAGGGGATGGCCCATCCTTTGCTAATTCCTAATCCTCTTCGTTAAGGACGGCAACGCATTTATATTTCGAATGGATTGTTATTATTCATATTTCATGGGCTGTGACAAACACCATAAAGTGACCAACTCTATTGCCTCTGCTTGCAAAAAAAATCTATTTCAGCGGGAAACATGATAGAAAAACCCCAATGACATACATCGAACATAATGTCCCGTCTGAACGCTCTCTAATGCCGTGTGATTTTTTATTTCGCCGGAATGAATAAAAAATCCCATTACATGAAACAAACTGACAAATCTGTACGTATGGGTGGAATTTAATAGACGTTCCGCGCGGTTCCACCACGCGTGAGATTATTGTGCGCCGATAAAAGAATGGGAGCGATGGGGGATAGAGAGATACAGTAATGAGTTTTTTTAATGATTTCCCACGTTTACGCGAATGTTACTCATTGAAATAAATACTAATTTAAACGGATTTTATCGCGGTTTTTATTTTAATTTTGATCCCGGCGTTTCGTTTCGAAACGTCAAAACCGTCAAATCAAACGGTCCACCCCGTGACCACGAAGTCTGTTTTATTTCAGTGACTTTTTTATAACATAGACCGGTACACGAGCATGTGGGTCACCTGATGGTAAGTGATTTCCACCGCTCATGTACGCCTACAATACTTGAATACTAGGCGCGTTGCCGACCTTAAAGGGAAGGGATAATTAAGGGATTAGAAAGAGGAGGGGATTTCCGCTTCCGGATATCTCATTTACCGTACGAAACGCAGCAACAAGCAGCTACTTTACGTCGGTTTTCAGTGGTAGCCCGGTCGAGCCAGCCCATTCGTGCTGTAGACAAAACTATATACAACGTGGCTCTACCACTCAAATATTGAAATGTTGGTTGTTCACGATGACTCGTGGGTATGATGATACGGAATTTCGTGCATTGCTGCTGATACGTTATAAAACAAAGAAAAAACAAGGAATTCTGGATTCAGCGAAAATATACATTTTGTATTTTTATATTGTTTGTGAACCAATTCTGGGTATTGTTTTCAATCGAAATAATCTCAAAATTGATTAAATTTAAATTTCAAAACAAATAAAATAATAAAATTTCGCCTTTTATGTATGTACATACTAATTTTGATTATTCTTTCATTAAAAATAGCATAATACATTTTTTCAAAAATAATAGTGACATATAATATAAAAATTGGTGTGTGTCGTGGGACACTAGGTAGGAACGAAGTTCCTTCGGCTAATGTAGAATCGACACAAATTGTAAAAAATACAAATTATCAACTAAAATAACAAAATATGTCTCTTTATTTTTGTTTGACAACATAAAATTACATAGAAATAGAATAGAAAAATAGAAATAAAATTGGTGTGTGTCGTGGGACACCAGGTAGGAACGAAGTTCCTTCGGCTAATGTAGAATCGACACAAATTGCAAAAAAATCAAATTATCAACTGAAATAACAAAATAGGTCTCTTCATTTTTGTTTGACAATATAAAATTACATAGAAATAGAATAGAAAAATAGAAATAAAAAAAAGACGTGTGGCACTCGGAGACTGCCGCGGTAAAGCTATTGTATAGCATTTTTTATCAACTTAAAAATAACGGACGGCCGTGTTCTATAATCAAAAAATCAAATTCAAATTTCAAACCGCGTCTACATTTCCAAATGTCATAAGTTTCACAACCATCTGTTTTATTAACGGAATTTCGACTTTAACTTTGTGTGCTAGATATCAAATTAAGTTAAAAAAAGTCTCATTTAACGGTTTTTATTACACGCATTTTTCTTACGGTTTTACTATCACATTTTTTTCAGTTCGGTCACGCAGCAAAATCCCTATCCCCTCCAAGCCTGCCGTAAGGAACTTCGTTCCAATAACGAGCTAGCGTAATCTTTTAAAAATCGAAGGAGTATTTTTATATACTTCAATTATAACTGGCTGAATGAATTTCATTTTAAATATGTCTCTTTATTTTTGTTTGACAACATAAAATTACATAGAAATGACTGACATTAAAATTGACACATTGACTGTCGCGCCTGCGCACGTCTCATTTAACGCTTTTATTCCACGCATTTTTTCCACGCAATTTTTCCACGCATTTTTTCCACGCATTTTTTCCACGCATTTTTCTTACGGTTTTACTATCACATTTTTTTCAGTTCGGTCACGCAGCGAAATCCCTATCCCCTCCAAGCCTGCCGTAAGGAACTTCGTTCCAAAAAAGACGTGTAGCACTCGGAGACTGCTGCGGTAAAGCTATTGTATAGCATTTTTTATCAACTTATGTAATAATAAATAAAAACTTATTAATTTAGACTTAGACTGGCTACTAAACGGTGGACGGCCGTGTTCTATAATCAAAAATTCAAATTCAAATTTCAAACCGCGTCTATATTTCCAAATGTAATAAGTTTCACACCTATCTGTTTTATTAACGGAATTTCGACTTTAACTTTGTGTGCTAGATATCAAATTAAGTTTAAAAAAGTCTCATTTAACGGTTTTATTCCACGCATTTTTTCCACGCATTTTTCTTACGGTTTTACTATCACATTTTTTTCAGTTCGGTCACGCAGCAAAATCCCTATCCCCTCCAAGCCTGCCGTAAGGAACTTCGTTCCAAAAATTGAAAAATTTACAAAATTGAATGTGTGTTGTGTGAGAAATGTAGGTGATCATTAGTAAACGACGAAAGCAGCGACTCAAAATTTGTTAATATTTTTTTGGAAACATTTAAATTACCTTTATAATAATTTTTCAAGAGGCCTATCAGTGTCATACTGATTTCTCTATACACGAAAGAAGCCCCCAGTTGTCGGCTGATTGAATAAGATTTTTATATTGGATTTCACTAAACACGAAGGTATCGTGTGCATCTTTTGGAGATTTAAACAGCTTCCTGTTTAAGCTTTACAGCATTAAGGGATTTCTGTAAGTCTCTAGAGTTTTTACTTTTAGAAGGACATGTCTAAGTCCCTTTAAAATTCACTGGTATTAGCTAGTACTTAAAATTTTACACTATAAGTATCGGGTACTAAAGTGTTTAAAGTATAATATATTCTACTAATATTATAAATGTGAAAGACTGGATGTTTGTGGGTTTGTTGATTTGGATGTATGTTAATAGATTATCCATAGCTGAACGGATTCGGATTAAATTGGGTACCTTTTTATTTGACTGAATGACGAGACGAACAAGGCGCTCGTCTGATGGTAAGCGCCTGCCCATAAACAGAAGCAACACCATACAAAACTTTGAATTACAAAGCACTGCTTGGCACTGAACTGCGCTCGTCACCTCAAGACATAAGGTCCTTCAAACAGACACACAACAGTGCTTACACATAGTTGCTTGACGTCAGAAATAGACAAAGCGATGGTACCAACCCAGACGGCCTCTCGCATACGAGGGACCTACCACCTTGTAAAGGTTGCTTATGATCTAATTCCTCCTCTAGGACTATAGGCGTGATCTTGCGTATTATTTACACGAGGAGTACGGTCATTAATAATAAATAATAATAAATACACCCAACAGTCACATACATAGTCCCGACCCCACAGTAAGATACGAGTCTTGTGTCGTGGGTATCAGGAACTACGAGAAACTTTACCACAACACCCAGACCCCGAAACAAATATTTGTGGATCACACAACCATTTGTCTCGGTGCGGGGATCGAGCCCGCGGACTCTCGCTTCACAGCACACGCCCGCTGCGCCACGGAGACTATCATTCTTCTTTCTGCCTTGTGTTATCCCGGCTTAGTGCCAGGGTCCGCCTTCCTACTTAAACTTACTTACTTAAACTTCTTGAGTGGTAGAGCCACGCTGTAGACAGTTTTGTCTACAGCATGAATGGGCTGGCTCGACTGGATCGTTACCACTGTCTCACAAAAAACCGACGTAAAGTAGTGGCTTGCTGCTGCGTTCCGTACGGTGAGTGAGATAACCGGAAGCCCAAATCCCCTCCCCTTCCTAATCCCTAATTATCCCTTTCCTTTAAGGTCGGCAACGCGCCCATGACTGTTCTGGTGGTGGGCGTACATGGGCGGTGGAGATCATTTACCATCAGCTGACCCCCTTGCTCGTGTGCCGGCCTATGCTATAAAAAAATAAAAAAAAAGACGCCTCCACTTCACCCGATCTTGAGCATCCTCTATAGTGAGACCATTAAGGCCATTGTCATTAAGGTCGAATAATATTCGATTGTTGTTTTAATATGTTTATATCACAAAAGGATTGTTCCCAACTAGCGCACTAATTAAGGTCTGTTCATAGGCGAAGAGGCGACGTCGCGTCGGGTCAACGATATTAAACTTTCATTGACTAGCGAGATTGGATTTAATTTTAGAGGAGATTAAGTGAGCTTCATAGGGAGTATGTGCTATTATTTACGGAGTGAACTTGGAAGGGTTTTGCCGTATTGCCAAATTACCTGGTGTGACTATACCAGAAAAGTTTTGCTGGTGTTAGGATATTCATATCCGCCCTGATAGCGACCACCGTATCGCTCGCCTGATGGTAAGCGCCACGCCTGTCCATAAACAGAAGTAACACTACACAGAACTTTGATAAAGCACTTTATGGTACTGAACTGTGCTCGTCACTTCAAAACATAAGATGTTAAGTCTCATAATGCCCAGTAATTTCACTGGCTTCAATATCTTTCAAACTGAAACACAACAGTGCATACACACTGTTGCTTGGCGACAGAAATAGACAACGCGGTAATACCAACCCAGACGGCCTCTCTCATACGAGGGACCTACCTTATAAAACTATTCGGCGTCTTGACATTAGTCTTAAGGAAAACTTCGTAGCGTCTATATGAATGAACCTTTACACTGGTACATAAGTGCATTTACCCCGCTCCACGGTAATTTAGGTCACTCCTTAATGAGATTCTGAAGTCATGTTAGGATCACGATTCCATTGAAGATGGCGTTCCGTGCCAAGTATTTCATTAAACTTTGCTTCGACTTGTACACGCATGGTATTATTCATTTACATGTTTTGAACTTCTAATGTAAGTGAACATGTCTAATTAAGCCCATTGATACGAGGTAATTCTAAAAAGCCGCAGTTACATTTTTTTTTATTGAATGACGAGACGAGCAAGACGCTCGCCTGATGGTAAGTGCCACGCTTGCCCATAAACACAAGCAACACCACACAGAACTTTAAATCGCAAAGCACTGAACTGCGCTCGTCACCCCGAGACATAAGATGTTAAGTCTCATAATGCACAGTAATTTCACTGGCTTCAATGTCCTTCAAACCGAAACACAACATTGCTTACACACTGTTCCTTGGCAGCTGAAATAGACAAAGCGGTGGTACCAACCCCGACGGCCTCTCGCATACGAGGGACCAACCACCTTGTAAAGTTGAGTTGGAATTACCTGGTATATTGGATAGAGAATAAGCAGCTTACTACGAATAATATAATGGTCGCTACGAATACGTTATATCATACACGCTGGCTATCTCCAAATCCTTCTTTGACCTATATTAGAAACGCTATGCTTAGGACAGAATTCTAACAATCTATCCACATGTATACAAAACATAAAATGCCTATCGTAGTACGAATCACAATTAATACAGAAACTATAACCGAACTCACTGTCAATCTAAACGTTTGCTAAATTTAGCTAAATTTTAATCCTTTATTTCCCGTTGAAACGGCAAATTTGCTAATTTGAAAATTATAACGCAAACTCAGGCCCGAAGTTCCGAATTCTGAAATTGTATTCACGGATTATCTCGTTTCACGCGTGCAGTTTCTATCTAATTTGGTTTATTCGTATTCGTTTTATCTTTATTTTCTATTTTGCATATTTTTTTCTCCTTTCTATTTTTTGTCTTTTAGTGGCTAGGTAGATAGCTCAGCGGGGAGTTGTATGGACAGTCAAGACGAAAGTCGCAGGTTCGAAACCAGCCCCAAGAGCATACACCCCTGACTTTTCTAAGTTACGTGTATATTAATTGTTAGTTATCGCTTGCTTTAACGGTGAAGGAAACATCGTGAGGAAACCTGTATACCTGAGATCTCGATAAGATTTTTCGAAGGTATGTGAAGTCTGCCAACCCGCATTAGGCCAGCGTGGTGGACTAAGGCCTAATCCCTCTCATGTAGTAGAGGAGGCACGTGCCCAGCAGTGGGACGTATATAATACAGGGCTAGTAAAAAAGTGCTAGGTGAAATGTCTCCTAAAGTACTGTTCTACTTTAAACGTCGTGGAATATTGTAAATATGTTTATTAGTCTGCATACGCGATACAATTGCTAAGCGGAGGTTTCGATCCCCGTCGGGTAAAGTGATATTGGGTTTTTTCTATCATGAAATGCCAGTATTAGCCCGGAGAGCCCAGTATGGCGATAGGCTCGAAATATCACACTACGCTCGGCGGAATGTGGGTGTACTTGTTATACCTCTGGCTACCTCTGAAGAGATTACAGGCGTGGGTGATGTATGTAGAAGCTGAGTAAAAATTATTAGAAAGACTCACTGACCAATCTTCTAGCGTGAAATCTTCTAGAACGTTGTAATGAGCTCAGTCTAACCAGGATTGTATGCTACATATCCCAGAATAGTAATACAACTTACGTACCCAACTAACCCTTAAACTAGTGGTGGTACCACAAGTTGGTAGGTTCCTCGTATGCAAGAGGCCGTCTGGGTTGGTACCACCGCGCCTTCTATTTCTGCCGCCAAGCAACAGTGTGTAAACACTGTTGTGTTTCGGTTTGAAGTACATGGAAGCAAGTGAAATTACTGGGCATTGTGAGACTTAATATCTAATGTCTCGGGGTGACGAGTGCAGTTCAGTGCCACGCAGTGCTTTGTAATTCAAAGTTCTGTGTGCTGTTGCTTCTGTTTATGGGCAGGCGCAGTGCTTACCATCAGGCAAGCTACACTAGTGTTATCTATTTCGATTACCATAAAACCTAAACACCAAAGTATAAAAAATCTCGTTTACTTTTCTCTTGAAATGTAAATGTTAAAACATCTTAGCGTAGCAAAAAAACTGAACATTTAATACTAAAATTGTATGTTTTGGCCAAAAAACGTATTCAGCATAGTTTCGAAAAGCTAAAATCCTAGATGCCAAAGCCTGAGGTGCTCTTATTTGCATGGAATTTAAGCGGTTTATACGGCAGCGTGGTAGTATGTATGTGTCTGGAAAGTTTTGTGTGAGTTATTCTACGACTAAAGATGTATCAAAACCGATTCTGAATTCAGAATTCACATTCACATTCAAAATTCAGAGATAACAGAAATTTCTTACAGTCATTTTGTAGTTGGGACTATACTAAAATAAAGTATTTTTGGGATTGAATTTTCAGTGTAATATTTTTGAAATCGGTTTTTGAATCTTGTTAAAACTTAGCATGAAAATTACAGCTGTGGTATTTAAATTTCAACATAATAATATGATTACGACGAGTGTGCTGTTATCATATTATTATTTTATTCAATTCAATTAAATTTATTTCAGATATTTAAAATCCATTCCATTTTTGTTAGTATAAATGCCTAGGCATTATTAGGCATAGGCTATATTAGTAAAATATATCATTAATTATAATAAAAAATTGGCAACTGGTCGGTGCAAGGATGCCCAGTGCCTCACAAACGGACCGTCAAACCTATCCACCACAACAATCATAAAGCTGTTGCCACAGTCTCGTGTCCGCCGCGCCATCGAGATCGCTCTTTTACGCATGATGCTGTAAAAGCAGTCCACTCGCGCTTCTGCGAACATCCCCGATGCTCTGCAAAAGCGAGGCAGCTGCAACAGCGTCCGGAACTCTTTATTGTATCTATTATATTATTATATCTATTACTAGCTGTCCCTCGCGGCTCCGCCCGCGTGATCTGCTTTTTCCGGGATAAAAGTGGCTATTAAAAATAGGGGTTGGTGATAAAAGGGTAAAAATTTAGGGTTGTATGTATTTTTTAATGCTGTATCATAAAAAAATAAAACAATAAAATTTATCTAAAAATTTAAAAAAAAATTTGGGGTGGACTACCCTTAACATTTAGGGGGATGAAAAATAGATGTTGTCCGATTCTCAGACATACCCAATATGCACACAAAATTTCCTGAGACCGATTCTCATGAAATTTTGTTCAAGCCGTTTCGGAGGAGTTTAACTACAAACACCGCGACACGAGAATTTTATATATTAGAAGATTATCTATAATAGCCGTTCGGAAAAGATAGAATCGTCAGGTATCTATCTACCAATAATAGCAGTTACCTACCACATACCATCCGAACAGCAGGTGGTTTCTCCCTATCTCGACACTGCCTTATAATGAAAATCGTCCACAATCCGCTGTGTGCATTACCTAAAGAGGTTTAGCTTTGTATATTTATTGCGTCTGCCACGCGCTGAGTCGGCTAAGCCAGAACATCGAAGTTGGCTTACTCTGCAAGTTCCTGATCATTAGTATTTGGCTTAATGTAAGCAGTATAAGTAAGATGTTTAGCTGGTCTATCCCATGTTGGCAGTTCGTCTTTATAAGTGACATGGATTTGGTGGATTGTTTCATAGTTGGTCTAAGAATTTACTTAGTATTTCGAGCGCCGCTTGGTGCCATGCAGTGCTTTGTAATTCAAAGTTCTGTGCGGTGTTGATTCTGTTTATGGGCAGGCGCTTACCATCAGGCGGGCGCCTTGCCCGTCTTGTCATTCAATCAAATAAAAAAGGCTACCTGTGTACCCAATTTCATCCAAATTGTGTAGCTGTTGATAACTGATTAACAAACATCTAGTAAAAGTTAAAATATTTACTTACTTTGTTGCTATAGATACTACATAGACTCACGCCTATACTATTGTATTTCCACTGGCTATGATCCCTAATCACCTCCTTGGCCTCCTTCGTCATCATCATCATCAACCGCAAGACGTCCACTGCTGAACTTAGGCCTCCCCCAAAGATTTCCAGACCGACCTGTTGCAAGCGGCCTGCATGCATCCAGCGACTTCCTGCGACCTTTATCAGGTCGTCTGATAAAGGTGGCCTCCGTCACTTTCATTAATTCTTCATGAACACACATAATGCATTTAAAATTTAAAATTTTGGAAATCTGTGGCTCTCATTTGTAACCAAAATTACACATAATATTACCTAAAATTCAAACGCAGAGTTTGATTTCAAACTTACAAAATAGGAAGCAGAACGTGATTACATAAGACTACGACTGTATCTCCGAAGAGCCGAGCGTCGAGTTCATTTCCGTCCCATAACGACAGGAGTGAAATAAATTTATTAAATGTCAGACTTAAACTCTAATCCTGGCATATTCTCGAGTGATTTTAAAATCTATAACATCGTAAAATACTAATTACTAGGAATAGACTAGGACTGAGGAGTAACAAAGCTAGAATTGAAAAATACAGAAGAAATTTGAACAACACCACACATAACTTTGAATTACAAAGCACTGCATGGCACTGAACTGCGCTCGTCACCACGAGACATAATATGTTAAGTCTCAAAATGCCCAGTATTTTCACTGGCCTCAATGCCCTCCAAACCGAAACCCAACAGTGCTTACACACTGTTGCTTGGCGGCAGAAATAGACAAAACGGTGGTACCAACCCAGACGGCTCTCGCATACGAGGGACTTACCAACTCTACTACTTACAATCACGTCTAGTGTTATTTTGCAGATCACGTCACCGTTCCGTCAAGCAACAGTATGTAAGCATTGTTGTGTTTCGGTTTGAAGGACATTGAAGCCAGTGAAATGACTAGGCATTATGACAATTAACATCTTATATCTCGGGGTGACGAGCGCAGTTCAGTGCCATGCAGTGCCTTGTAATTCAACGTTCTGTGCGGTGTTGCTTCTTTTTATGAGCAGGCGTGGCGCTTACAATCAGGCGAGCGCCTTGCTCGTCTCTTCATTTAAACAAATAAAAAAAAAGTTACTATACAAACACAAATTCTAAATCCGTATGCATTACGGAGACTCATAAAATAGATGTTAAAGTTAAGTCGCATTCACACTGTATGAATAGAGGACGGTCTCTAATAGATTTCTGATGATAATGAGCTAACAGAACCCATTGTATGTAGGGTAAACCGGTCTATTCTTAACGTGGATTCCTTAAGCACGGATACGTAAAGCGTTGGCATTACTGTTTTACTTTAAAACGATTTTAAAATAGTTTTTTTTTGAGTGGTAGAGCCACGCTGTAGACAGTTTTGTCTACAGCATGAATGGGTTGGCTCGACCGGATCGTTACCACTGTCTCACAGAAAATCGACGTAAAGTAGCGGCTTGCTGCTGCGTTTCGTACGGTGAGTGAGATATCCGGAAGCCCAAATCCCCTCCCCTTCCCAATCCCTAATTATCCCTTTCCTTTAAGGTCGGCAACGCGCCCATGATTCTTCTGGTGGTGGGCGTACATGGGCGGTGGAGATCACTTACCATTAGGTGACCCATTTGGTCGTTTGCCGGCCTATGCTATAAAAAAAAAGAGTTTCCACCCATTTTGATCATATTTTCTATCGATAATAAAGCTTTTGCTTAAAACGGAGTGTCATAAAATTTGGTGAAAACCTACCTATATACCTCGGAATACTAAGGGAAACAGTAATGTGGTTTGGAAGTCACTTTTTATGATATTGAGCATCTCGTGATAAATAAATCAATATCACTTTTACTTTAGTGGTAGGCAGCGGCTTGGCTGTGCCCCTGGCATTGCCGATGTCCATGAGCGGCGGTGACCGCTTACCATCAGGCGAGCCACTTATTCGTCTGCTTATCAAGGTAATAAAAAAACTCGACCCGGGGAACGAACCCGAGACCTCACTTACCACAGTCGTATCGGTATGCATTACAACTGCGCCACTGAGTCTGTCTATTGAGATTTATAGCCTCATTTAATTATAAACCTTTTTGAAAGTTAAAAAGTTTGCAAATTTTTGTAAGGCTCTTTTGTCATAGACGATATTAAGTCTTCTGTATCATAGTGTCATACACACTGTGTTAGTAATATAAGCGAGTGAAGTATAAGTAGCTCGTGATATTGATTCGTTTATGTAAATCAGTTTAGTTGTGCAATTCTAGCTTTGTTTTTCTTTAATCTTTTTATCTGATTGAATGACGAGACAAGCAAGGCGCTCTCCTGATGGTAAGCGCCACGCCCATAAATATCATATCAGAAACAAAGTCCAATCTCAGGAAACTTGTAAAACAATACAGGAAACCTAGGATTTGCATGCATTGCAATTTTCCGTTTTCTCGACCCAAATACACTACGAGGCCAGTGAAGAGATTTGCGAATAGCTGATTCGTTTAATTAAATATCCCTTGAAGGGGGCACTGGTGAATGCACAAACGAAAAGATCAAAGAATTTTATTTTAAAAACCTGAGCATTTTATTTACCTACTAGCGTTATTCTATTCTTTTTTAATAGTCACATACATAGTCTTGACCCCACAGTAAGATACGAGTCTGGTGTCGTAGGTATCAGAAACTATGAGAGACTTTCAGTCACCACACCCAGACCCCGAAACTAATATTTGTGGATCACACAAACATTTGTCTCGGCACGGGGATCGAACCCGCAGCCTCTCGCTCCACTGCCGGCTACTCGCCCGCTGCATCACGGAGGCTGTTATGTGAGATCTCATTTACTATTCCACGTATAAAAGGCATTAAACTAAAAGTCATGTTGACATGTATGACATCAATAATACTCTTAGGTGTGACATACTTAGAAATTCCAGCGTAGTGTATAATAATGTAGATAATGTTCATTTATGAAATGTTAGTACTATTCTTACTAACATTCACCTTTGAAAAAATAACTACAGTTTGTAAGTTATTTTCAGATTATCAAATGAATATACGTAACATACCTACATTATATGTTTTGAGAAAACTACAGGAGTATCTACGTCTGTCATAAATGCCATATACCCTTAGATTGTACCCGTTGATTGTTCCACGAGAGCCAAAGGTGTCTCAAAGAAGAATAGTAATTAAGACCTATTGTATATAGTATTTCGTTTTTCATTTCATTGACTGATGAGATGAGCAAGACGATCGCCTGATGGTAAGCGTCACGCCTGCCCATAAACAGAAGCAACACTACACAGAACTTTGAATTACAAAGCACTGCATGGCACTGAACTGCGCTCGTCACTCCGAGACTTAAGGTATTAAGTCTCATAATGCCCAGTATAAGTGGAAGCGTCTAACTACAAAAGCGAACCTTGGAAAAAGACCAGAGTAACGCAAGCCAGAAAAAGAAGATAAATAACATAACTTGACTCTTGTAAATGAGTAGACCGGCAACTCGTCGTAGGGTAGTCTTGAATAAAGAGTGTTTAAATCGAACAAAACGCACTTGCATTATAAGGGATAGAATTTATGATCGTAATCGCAGGCTTGGTTTTCATCAAGGGACTGAAATAGTGCACTTATTAGGTGGGAGGTTTCTTCGGTTGAAGGACATTGTGGCTGGTGCAATATAGTTAATTAAACATCTTATTCTATAACTGTAAAACCATCTGAACCATCTGATTCTAGCTCCGTGCTGTTAGAATTAATTATAATCAGTCTGACATTTACAGATCTTGACTATGACCAGTCGAGTACACGTACATCCGAAGACTTCGAGTTTGAGCCGATGGTACCGCTCGCTAAAGACAAAGAGAAATTTACAGTCACCAAGAACATCGATTGTGATGATTTCCCGAGATATGCCCTCAACTGTACTATAGAAGCTGCAATTATCTACAACTCAAGTCGGAAGTCACCGCCTATGCCTGCTAAGATTGGTGATTGGTGCAGGTATTTTTTACTAACCCTGTATTATATACGTCCCACTGCTGGGCACGGGCCTCCTCTACTGAATGAGAGGGATTAGGCCTTAGACCACCACGCTGGCCTAATGCGCGTTGGCAGACTTCACATACATTCGAAAAATCTTCTCAGGTATGCAAGTTTCCTCACGATGTTTCCTTCACCGTTAATGCAAGCGATAATTAACAATTAATATACACGTTACTTAAAAAAGTCTGTGGTGTATGCTCTTGGGACTGGTTTCGAACCTGCGACTTTCGTCTCGACAGTCCATACCACTCTCCGCTGAGCTATCGCTGCTCTGTATCGGTGCAGGTATTTACTACCAATTTTTGTCCCTCGGCAAAAAGAAGGATGTTATAAGTTCGATCCTCTTGGTGTATGTATGTGTATAACTAATATTTAATTTTATGGATTACACAAACATTTGTCTCTGCTCTCTTCTTTATAGCAATAGCAAAGGCCGGCAAACGAGCAAGTGGGTCACCTGATGGTAAGTGATCTCCACCGCCAATGTACGCCAACCACCAGAAGAATCATGGCCGCGTTGCCGACCTTAAAGGAAAGGGATAATTAGAGATTGTGAAGGGGAGGAGGGATTTGGGCTTCCGAATATCTCACTCACCTTATGAAAGGCAGCAGCAAGCCGCTACTTTACGTCGGTTTTCTGTGAGACAGTGGTAACGACCCGGTTGAGCGAGTCCATTCATGCTGTAGACAAAACTGTCTACAGCGTGGCTGTACCACTCAAACTTGCTACTAGCCTACTGCGTCACAGAGGTTGATATATTTATTAATCACTAGCTTTTGCTCGCGGCTCCGCCCACGTGATCAAATAAACAATCAAACTCTACAGCTTTATAATATTAGTATAGATTTGATTTTGATTTGACAACGGAAGCCTTCAAATAATATTATTTTGGTAGCTTAGCAACGGAAGCCTTCAAATATGAATAATTTTCCCCGTTTTTGCAACATTTTTCACTGATGCTTCGCTTTTAATGGTCGCAGCGTAATGTTATATATCCTAAAGCCTTCCTCGATAAATGGACTATCCAACACAAAAATATTTTTTTAATTCGAACCAGTAATTCCTGAGATTAGCGCGTTCAAACAAACAAACAAACAAACAAACAAACAATCAAACTCTACAGCTTTATTATTAGTATAGATAGATGTTTTTAGAGCCATTAGACACCTAACAAGCTGTGCAATAGACTGGAACGCGGACTGCAGGGATGTCACCGAGAGCCACTTCAATGAAGAGAGCATCAAGGGCCACATGCATGTTGTAAGCAACGTCTGTGATGACGACTGGTTTCTCACACGTAAGAGCTACTTTCAACCCTAAATTATTAGTTTTAAGCTTCAAAATACCATAGCAAAAATAAGTGTGCTCTAAAATGAAAATTGGAGGATTTAAATTTATACTTTAATGCGTTGGTGGTAAGGTTAATAATGATTTGATGGAAGGTGTTAAAAAAGCATATTAGACCGAGCCAAAGGATTTGCGGGAACCCCTTACGCTGTTAGTACGAAAATAAATCACGAGTTTAATTTTTTTAATTGAAGTAGTCCTATGAGTTAATTAATTACTTTGCGACTAGATTTCGTATTATTTTTAATAGCAAACGCTGTTTAGGTGTCAGAATTTGAGTCAAGAGTTTGTTAAGACTTTTTATGTATTGTTACATTTGAGAGCTTTAGATATACTCGAAGAATACGTGTTCAGCTATTTAAAAGTTAGATTGTTTTAACCGACGAAAATACAGAAGAGCCTTTCAAATCGGCTGTATAGTTTTTCACTCTAACTCCGCTAAATATGCATTGATTTTGATGATTTTTTTAATACGATTGTGTTTACTTTAGCGGTGATTCCATTTCAATTTAATGAAAATGTTCTATCTCAAAGGGGCTGAAATAGGGAATAAAAGGATTAAGCTTCGACATTTATACACCGAATTTAATGATTCTTTCACTAAAAATAAATAAAATAAAAACAATTTAACAAAAAAAAAACTAAAAAGCTAATCGTATAATTTTGCACTTGTATAATCAATCCAGTGCCAGTGAAGTCAGTGAAATTACTGGACATGATTAGACTTAACATCTTATGTCTCGGGATGATGAGCGCAGTTCAGTGCCTTACAGTGCTTTGAAATTCAAAGCTCTGTGTGGTGTTGCTTCTGTTTATGGGCGCTTACCATCAGACGAGCGCCGTGCTCGTAATATAATTAAATAAAAAAAAGGTGTTTTAACGGTTAATCAAATAATGTTACAGAATACGATAATGTACCGAGTTGTATTGAGAAAGCATCAGGCGCATGGGAGAAATGTTATAAGGACTTCAAAATGATAGTGGACGTGCAGAAGAACACTACACACGAATGGACTCATTTTGAAACACACTTTTTTCTCTGTTGGTAAGTGTTAATCAACAACAAATACACCCATCAAGGTGGTAGATCCCTCGTATGCGAGAGGCCGTCTGGGTTGGTACCACCGTCTGTTTCTGCAGCCAAGCACCAGTGTGTAAACACTGTTGTGTTTCAGTTTGAAGGACATTGAAGCCAATGAAATTACTGGGCATTAAGAGACTTAACATCTTATGTCTTGGTGTGACGAACGCAGTTCAGTGCCATGAAGTGCTTTGGAATTCAAAGTTCTGTGTGGTGTTGCATCTGTTTATGGACAGGCGTGGCCTCAGGCGAGCGCCTTGCTCGTTTGGTCATTCAATCAAAAAAAAAAAACAATAAACACACCCAACATGTTTTTCTGACCTTTTGCCAACCACATACATACATAGAATTACGCTTGTTTCCCATAAGGGTAGGCAGAGATAACGGACTTCCACCTGCTACGATCCTTACACACCTATTTGGCCTCTTTCGTTCTCATATAGGTATTCTTAATTCCACGTGGGTATTAAATTGCAGAATTATACTAAGCAAATGGATTACCTGATGGTGAATAATCTCCACCGCTCATAAACAACGAAAATACCAGAAAAATCATGGATGATATAACCTATAATGGAAGGAATAGAAATTTGGAAAAGGAGCGGAGATTTGGGCGTCAAAAAAATCTCAGTCTCTCATAGGAAATGCAATAGCAACCTGCCACACGCAGGTTTTTTGTACAACACTGGTACCAACTCGGACGACCTCGCACCAACTGTCGATGACTACTACCAATTATACAGTGCTTATGAGCAGATGTAATTAATTCCCTTCTCTACTAAAGTATATCTTTCAACCTGTATTGCTTATTTATTTATTTACTTTTAGATCACATAAATAAGTTACGCGGGAGCGCACGGAGGTTTTAAATGACGCATTCTTATGCGTCAATAGATGGCACTAAATTAAACTTTAGACACATCACAATTATTTATGATTAATCGCAATTTACAATACTTTTTTTATAATAGTGCATTGTCATCGGTCCTTGATAAGTATGCCAAATTTCGATTTAAACAGACGTTTTGAAGGAGGTCAAAATCACGTTCAAAGATTCCGTTACATACAAATATACGTAGCATACAAACATGCTAACATACGTCTGAAGCTAATAAAAGCGTGTTAAAAAGAATACAACTCTTCACAATGAAGTTTTATTTCGTACTGAATTAAATCAAACAATTATCCTTATTTATACCGTTCATCTGTTTACAATGGGTGTTCAGTTCCAGGAATTATGATCAAAACAAGCCCACCTGCTGAACTCAGTGGTGGGATCATTTATTATCAATTCAAGAACTTTAATCAAAACAAGACCACCTGTAAAATACATTATTCAGTTAATCGTTATTATGTTTTCAACGGATACATTTACATAAAGTCCTTACGTTAGTAAATAAGCCCATACACTTTTTATAATAGTCAGCAAGTTGTTATGATGTCATGAACAGGGTACATAACTACATACACCAACAGCATACATATTCCACAATTTTAATATTAAACAATAAATAAGGTATAATATGGTCAATATATATGCACAGGTATACACAACATTCACCAGGTGTATAAAAAAATAAACGAATTTAAAATATAGAATATAAATTAAGAAGACGAAATATTGTTCCTCCACTCTAAGCATATTCTCAGAACATACGTTGCCTCTAATGTACTTAAACACTTTTAGAGCCACTCATTACTGTTTAACAAGTCCTAAGTAGTGAGCGAGTGGAAATTCTGTAAGCGAGCTACTTTTACCGTTGAGTTGGTAACTTTGAAACTTCTAGAAACAATCCGAGGAAGATGTTTCTGCTAGTAATTGCAATCAATAGTGGGTTGACTGTGCGGCTAATTATTTACTAGAATGTTTCGATATATCTTACAGATTGTGTAGAGATATTGATCTGATGCTTTTATAATTCAAGAGTGGTAGAGCCACGTTGTAGACAGGTTTGTCTACAGCATGAATAGGACGGCTCGAACGAGTCGTTACCATTGTCTCAGGAAAAACTGACGTAAAGTAGCGGCTTGCTGCTACGTTTCGTGTGAGATATCCGGAGGCCAAATCCCCCTCCCTTTCCCAATTTCTAGTTATCCCTTTCCTTTAAGGCCGGCAACGCGCCCATGATTTTTCTGCTATTGTGAGCATACATGGGCGGTGGAGATCACTTACCATCAGGTCCATCTTGCTCATTGCTCATTTGCCATCTTATGGTATAAAAAAGGTTAATTTAATCTGACCAATTCTCTAACTAATTTATTCTAATAATCATTAACTTTAAGCTGTAGTTCCAAAATATATAACTGTATTAGATTATTATCTAAGCTATGATATGAGTTATAATGGAGATTGATATTTTAGTCTTAATTTTTTATTTGAGTCAGGTAAATTTTTTACAACTTTTAATTATCTGATGTTTTTTAGTCTACTAGTACGTATGAATACAACAACGAAAAATTATTAAGAATCCTTTTTACCACTGTAGTGCTCGTGCGAAGTTCCGGCGATGCACCCTGGACTCTCTCTTCGAGTCCTCGACGAAGTGTCAGCACTATGAAGCGGTCGTAATGCAGAAATTTTCAGTGATTATATCAGAAGGGGATGTGTTTCAGGTAAGGATTGGTACATACATAAACTCACGCCTGTATATCTGGAGAGGTAGGCAGACGCGTAACAAGTAGACCATGATGTGATAGAGGGCGAGTTTATCGCTACACTGGGCACAATTCCAGACTCATTGAATTTTTCATTGAAGGTTCATTTTTTTGGTAAGCAAGTCAGGGAAATTATAAAAAAAAAATATATTTTTTTAAATGTTAATTTATCCTTGACCATATTTTTTAGGCAACCCTATTGGTATATGTTCGGCAACACATTTTATGCCCTAAAATTTTTTTTTTTTTTATCCTGGCTCGGCAAAGTGACTACACTACCACCTGATGGTAAGTATAGCGCAACCCAAGAATAGTGTCGACCAACGATAAGCAATGTGTCCATCGTAGGTCGGCAAGATCATGCCGGCCTGCCAAAGGGACAAGGAAGGAAAAGGGATGGAAAAAGGGTTAGGATAGGGGCAAGCCCCCTGGGGAGAACCGGATATACACTGGCTGACCCTGGAACGCGAACAACACAAGGTGGGCCACTATGGCAGGTTTTAGCACCAGTGTACGGTGGTCGCTATCCGGTCGGATACAAGTATCCTCCCACCAGCATATTATTTTCATCCGGTAAACAGATGGGTGAAGGTCAATGTTCCCCGGGATCTTATACTATTAGATTAATATTTATATTGACGTTGCACGCTCTACGGTAAAATACTCGCGTGATTTTAAAATAGTTCTTAATACATCATATTTCATTGAATGATTCAGAATGACAGTGTCGCAAAATGAATTTGCAGATAAGAATTTTATAGTCCGCACGCTCTGCTATATTAAACTCACGGAGTTCTGAACTTATGCGCGTATTTAGCAAATATAGTTGTATAATATAGCTCATTACGTAACTTGGAATCTTGAGCAACGATGCAGTTTGCTTTGCAACATTTCAGAATCTAATATCGCTATGTCGCTTAATTACCAACGTAACGCGTTCTTGAAGAATGCATACATATTGTACTTTAGTTGTTATAGCGGGTTCAGACAGTTCAATTTTGCTTGATCAAATGCTAAATTGCATCGGACCGTCAATGGTTGCTGGTGGTAGAATAGTCATATCCGCCCGGAGAGCGACCACCGCTCACATAGTGTTAAAACCTGCCATAGTGTCCCACAGACCTTGTGTAGATCGCGTTCCAGGATTAGCCAGTGTATATCCGGTTCTTCCAAGGGGTTTGCGACATGATATGGTGGGGACGAGTATAGGAGTACATCCTTGTATCCCTGTGCCTGCATCGGTCATCTGCCTGTCCTGTCGCAGGCCCCTCGATTCACTTCTTCCCTCCCCGACGGAAAAATCATTTATACAGGCCGGTGTGATTCTGGTGACCACCGATAAAGTCATTGTTTGTTGGTGGTCGCTAGTTTTTGAACAGCACTACGCTTACCACCGGGTGTAGTGCAGTCACTTTGCCGTGCTCGGATAAAAAACGGACAGTCAATCGAATTTATCAATTAAAACCATACAAAATTTGTTGATTGAAGTACGTTCAGCAACTAAAATTAAACCGATTGAACCTGTCTTTAAAATGGAATGAAATAGTTTATTAATCATGTAGGCAATTAATATAGCGGCAATGACAAGTCAGTACATAAAATAAAAGCAACTTACATATAGAGATCAATATCAACTTACACACACTCTCTTGTCAAGTTATCCAAATTAATTGATGGTTGATTGGGGCGGGTATAGTTGTAAATCCTTTTATTACTGTGTCTGCATTGGTTATCCGCCTGTCCTGATGCAGGCCCCGCAATTTGCTTCTTCCCTCTCCGAAGAGGGACAAACCGGCATGACTGGTGACCACTGATAAACTCATTGTTTGTCGGTGGTCGCTGGTTTTTTGGATTGCACTATGCTTGCCATCAGGTGTAGTGCAGTCACTTTGCCGTGCTCGAAAAAAAAACAAATACAATATAATGCATATATAATATATCTTCTATCATCTAATATATAAAACTTCTCGTGTCGCGGTGTTTGTGGTTAAACTCCTCCGAAACATGAAAAATGTGTGCATATTGGGTATGCCTGAGATTCGGACAACATCTATTTTTCATCCCCCTAAATGTTAAGGGTTGTTCATCCTTAACTTTTTTTTTAAAATTTTTGGACAAATGTTTTTGTTTTTATTTTTGTATAATGTGGCATTAAAAAATACATACAACCCTAAATTGTTACCCTTTTATCACCAACCCCTATTTTTAATAGCCATTTTAGTATCTCTTATCCCGGAAAAAGCAGATCACGCGGGCGGAGCCGCGAGGGACAGCTAGTAATTTATAAAATATATGTAATATGTAGAGTGGTAGAGCCACGCTGTAGACAGTTTTGTCTACAGCATGAATGGGCTGGCTCGCCCGGATCATTACCACTGTCTCACAGAAAACCGACGTAAAGTAGCGGTTTGATGCTGCGTTTCGTACGGTGAGCGAGATATCCGGAAGCCCAAATCCCTCCCCTTCCCCATCCCTAATTATCCCTTTCCTTTATGGTCGGCAACGCGCCCATGATTCTTCTGGTGATGGGCGTACATGGGCGGTGGAGATCACTTACTATCAGGTGACCCACTTGCTCGTTTGCCGGCCTATGCCATAAAAAAATATATATAATACAAACTAATGTGATTCTCCCTGATTTTATTGTGTCAGTGCGCGCTATCACTTAGACACTTGGCCTTGTGTGGTCGACGTCCTTTGAATCAAAAGGCCTTCCACGTCGGCTAGAATTTCAACGGCGTTGATGAGTAGTGTGTGTGATTACACAAACGAAATGCTTAAGGCAAATGATACTATCCAGTTTACTATGCTTTCGGGATTGTGTCGGATTCACACGGTCCGATTTTATTTGATCCACTGTTAAGTCACATGCGATTCTGACTGAAAAGAAGTGAACTGATTAAGTCCGCCTTTATACATTTTGTATAATATAAAGTGTAAAATAAAATAAAAGACTTTCAATCGAACTGATTACCAAAAACCATACAGCTCCTGTTAATTCAAGTCAGTTGATCGACTAGGTGGTACAATAACTTCACAAGGTGATAGATCCCTCGTATGCGAGAGGCGGTCAGGTTTAGTACCACCGCTTTGTCTATTTCTGCCGCCCAGCAATGCTGTGTAAGCACTGTTGTGTTAGCACTGTTGTGTTACGGTATGGAGGATATTGAAGTCAGTGAAACTACTGGGCATTATTAGACTTAAAATCTTATGTCTCGGGATGACGAGCTCAGTTCAGTGCCATGCAGTGCTTTGTAATTCAAAGTTCTGTGTGGTGTCGCTTCTGTTTATGGGCAGGCGTGGCGCTTAACACGCTGGGCTCGTCTCGTCATTCAATCAAAGTGGTGTGAATTTATGCAATAAAAATTGACGGTGATGAACAATGTATAGAAACATTGAAATAAGTGAATTAAGCATCTTACTGGAAGGAATTCACACCAAAACACTCCAACAAGACCTTGAAAACGTCCACACCGATATTTCATCGTTCTTGTGAAGACTTGAGAATAAAATATACTTGTCATTGGCGAAATGCATAATATTGCGAGCCATAAATAAAAAAAGAAGATTATACAGGTAAAAATGTACCTATAGTAAAATTTCAATACTTTTATCAGATCCAACACTCCCACTTGTTTTTATTACCGAACTTGGCTTGGAGCTTGGCTTTTACGTTTATGTGTGTTCGAGGATATCTTATTTAAATACTTATATCTGAAAATCGATTGCAATGGTTTGTAACCGACGAAAAAACCGAGGGAGGTTCTCAATTTGTTTGTGTATATTTTCGCAAAATGTGGACAGATTTGGATGATTATTTTTGGTGTTTAGATGGGGCTTACCGTGGTGGTAGTCTCATTTAAATTTGAAGGGTTAAATCATAAAGGGATGAAATCTGGTTTGAAATATTAAAACTTCTTCATTATTCATGCATCGATTTTGATTATTGTTTCATTAAAATGAGTAAAATACAAACTTTTGACAATAAAGCTCACAGATTTATGAGCCTCCCCCTTCTCTTTGAAGACGGATAAAAATTATACCTAAGTCAAAAAAAGCCAGTAATGGAATTAAACAATTTTAATTTGGTATTAATTGGGGAGGCTTACGTTCAACATTGGACGGCAATAAGCTGAGATGATGATGATGATGAAGTTGGTATTATCAATCATTGACCATAATAGTTTTTTTTTTTGTTTTATTTGTTCCTTACAGGAACCGGCTAAGGTCGTAGACCATGCTGCCAAGTCTTCAGTCATATATTTTCATAGGTAGACTATATCTAATGTCAGAACGATGAAACACGTGTGCGGTCGATTTCAAGGTCCTGTCGGATTCCAGGTGCTAACTCCTTTCAGTACTTCTCTTAAATCACTTATTTCAATGTTTCCATACACTGTTCATCACCGTCGATGTTTAATGAACAAAACCGCACAACTTTTATACAACAAACACAACTCTAAACTAGTTTATGGAATAAAATAAATAAGCAACGACACGCCGCTGTCAGAGTTCTAACCTCGAATCTTGACCATAATAGACCGTCATCACCTACTTAAAGTTTTTTATTTGATTGTTACTTTTATTTTATTTATTTTTTTTGCCCAGGACTGTGACCACAATATGATGTACTCCAATTGTCCTGGTGGTGACCCTCGACCTTCAGGAAAACAGCTCGAGAAGTTAATGAACGCCGAAAGTCTTGAAAACAAAGCACAAATGTTACAAAATTTAAATATATTTGTATTTTGTTTATTAAACGCATTTTTGTGACACTTTTGATTTAAATTTTAGGTACTTCTAATCTTCCAAAATCCACTTTTTTAAGATTCCGTATCCAAAGGTACCAATGGATCCATATTACAGATCTCTGTATCGTCTGTCTGTCTGTATATATTTTTTTATATAGCATAGACCGGCAAACGAGCAAGTGGATCACCTGATGGTAAGTGATCTCCACTGCCTATGTACGCCCACAATGCCAGAGGAATCATGGGCGCATCGCCGACCTTAAAGGAAAGGGATATTTGGGTATTGGGAAAGGGAGGGGGATATGGGCCTTCGGATATCTCACTCACCGTACGAAACGCAGCAGCAAGCCGCTACTTTACGTCGGTACGTGTGTATATCCTACTTTTAAAGGGCTTTATCTTTGAACTATAAAAACACAGATTACTAATTGTCACAAGACATATGTAATGACAAATATGTTCCTTCCATTATCCCACTAGCAGTGGGGTCTGAGTAACATGCCATTAAAAACATCTTACAGAAATATTTGGCTTATAATTTCCACGACTAACTACCCTCAACATCAACCCCTCCGGGGAAAATGTTGTGATTTACGAACAATATTCTCACAAATAAAAATATAAAAGTAAAAGCTTTTAGGTGGTAGGGAACCTCGGTGCTCGAGTACGGCTGACAGTTGGCCGGTTTTTAACAGTCATCGTAGTTAGGTACACGACACATTAGTGACTGACAAAGGGATTAAACTCATAGTATAACCCTCTTTTTTCAGATGTTTTTTTTTTATCCTGGCTCGGCAAAGTGACTACGCTACACCTGATGGTAAGTGTAGCGCAATCCAAGAATAGTGTCGACCAACGATAAACAATGTGTCCATCGTAGGTCGGCAAGATCATGCCAGCCTGCCAAAAGGCCAAGGGGGATGGGAAGGAAAAAGGGATGGGAAAAAGGTTAAGATCAGGGGTAAGCCCCCAGGGGAGAACCGGATATACACTGGCTGACCCTGGAACGCGACCCACACAAGGTGGGCCACTATGGCAGGTTTTAGCACCAGTGTACGGTGGTTGCTATCCGATCGGATACAAGTAAATGTTAAATATGCAATGTTAAATATTAATAATAATCCTAGCCTTAAAATAATACTTGTCACTGTTGGGCACGGGCCCCCTCTATTAATGAGAGGAGTTTAACCTTAGTCCACCACGCTGGGCCGATGCGGGTTGATAGACTTTCCATAATTGGACCTACATCTGCAAACAGGCCAACCCACACAAAGTTCCAATGGAGATACTGATTTTGTTTAGCTAAATTCATTATTTTAAATTGATTTTAATACTATATTTTTTTTGCAAAATCGTACACAGACTATACTTCATGCTCGATTTTCCAAAAAATTACGAGATAGAATTAGTTTAAATTATTGAATTTAGTATTACAAAATCAGTATCACCATTTGAACTTGCTGTGGGTTGGTTCCTGTTTGCGTAAGTAGGTCCAATTGAAAAACTTTCAGATCTGCAGGTTTCCTTCACCTATAAAGCAAGCGATAATTATAAATCACTTAGTAACTATTTATTAATCTGTGATCAGAGATGCATGCTCTTGTGGCTGGTTCAGCTGTCTGTACTACTAGGATGTTAAAATAAAGAAAAACAAACATTAGTAACTTAATAATCTTCACAGCTATAACTTCCTGGCAGTATAATACGCGTACTGTATTGTTTAGTCTAGAACGACCAGATCTATCAAGCTCTAAACCACTTATTTCTGTGTATATCAAGGTTAAAAATGGAATGGCAGCAAACTTTATTTAGGACTGGATCTCCACTTGTCCCATGGGTTCTTGAAACTAACGCTAACTTTCCATCTCAAGTATAGGTCCAACAAATATTTGCAATAATATTGGCGTCATTGGCGATGGGATTCTCACTTATATCCCTAATTAAATTTCCTGACTAGTTATTATAACATAAATCACATTTTCTTTATCTTTGAATGAATTTGAATGAATGATGATTTGAATGAATGAAAGTATACTCGACATGGTAATAGGCTTGCCATCTATCACAATATGGGATGGAAATAATCTTAGCGAAATGTGGGTGTACGAATGACAGGTGTGAGTGCATCTATATATATAAAAATGAATCGCTGTGCGTGTGTCTCGCAAAAACTCGAGACTGGCTGTACCGATTTGGCTAATTCTGATCTTGAAATATTTGTGGAAGTTCAGGGAAGGTTTACCCGGTGAGAAAAAATGAGTAACATAAATAATAAGTAAAGGAAAACACTAAAAACGACAACTTAATTTTCCAGTACAAACTGTTCCTAGGTATGATAATAAGTAAAGAAAACACTAAAAACGACAACTTAATTTTCCAGTACAAACTGTTCCTGGGTATGAAACACTTAATGTTTTTTTGAGGACGGGACGGGACGGGACGGGACGGGACGGGACGGGACGCGACGGGACGGGTCGGGACGGGACGGGAAGGGAAGGGAAGGGAAGGGAAGGGAAGGGAAGGGACGGGACGGGACGGGACGGGACGGGACGGAACCGGACGGGACGGGACGGGACGGGACGGGACGGGACGGGACGGGACGGGTCGGGACGGGACGGGACGGGACGGGACGGGAAAGGACACGGACAGGACACGGACAGGACACGACACGGACAGGACACGGACAGGGACCGGACTGTCCCACCGGGGGGAGGTGGAAGACGATTAAATGTGCGACGGGCTACCTCACGTGCAATGATGCAGTACGTCACTTAATTGCATTTAATGTAAATGAAACATTTGTATTAGTTTTTACCACATTTTACACAAATATATGTAGGTGATACGAAGTTCACCGGGTCATCTAGTAGTATATAAATATTAGTACTCCTAAAAAAGTAAGCAGAGGTGCAGCTAGAGTACACTTTATTGGCAAATTTGTACACCCAAAAAGAAGCGAGCCTATCGCCATCATCATCAGCCACAAGACGTCCACTGCTGAACATAGGCATTCTCCATATATTTCCAGACCGACCTGTTGGAAGCTACCTGCATCCAGCGACTTCCTGCAACCTCTATCAGGTCGTCTGTCCACCTTGTAGGCGGACGTCCAACGATGCGCTTGCCTGTGCGTGGCCTCCACTCCAAAAACTTTTTGCCCCATCGGCTATCGGTTCTGCGAGCTATGTGACCTGCCCACTGCTACTTCAGCTTGCAAATCCGCTGGGCTATGTCACCATAACGGGCACGGTCAACGGTCATCCGCCTGTCCTGTCGCAGGTTCCTTCGATTTGCTTCTTCCGTCTTCGGAGTGTGAAATTGCACTGCGCTTATATCAGGTGTAGTGCAGTCACTTTGCCGTGCTCGAATAAAAATAAAATTTAATTATTGATGATCCATTAATGATCTATGTCGTAAATTAGAACCATATCTAATGTTCATTTACATTTACGTTTAGTGACACTTCCTCATGTTATAGTAATACCGAGAATGGACATGTCTAGTTTACATGGCCGTGAGTGTGTGCTAACGATGTATACGACACTCAACTGCCAGCCAAATGCGAACTGCATGATTGGACATAAATTCGTCAACTCAGAAGCATACGGGCGTAAGTCCTATTTATAATTTATTTACGACTCACACCTCTATGCTTATGCTCTATATTTATGCTTAATATACCTTTCTGAATGAAAAGAAAACATCTATCAGATCAAAATCGATGCGAAAATTTATGCATGATAACTTATGGATGGTTAAATATCCAAAAAAATAATAATACGCGTCGTATTGAGAATCCACTACGTATTTTTTCGGCTTATAGAATCAAATATTTTTATTCTCTATCAAGACGGGCGAACTACTTGATTTATAAGCTACTAGCTGTCCCGCGCGGCTCCACCCGCGTGATCTGTATTTTCCGGGATAAAAGTAGCCTAACAGTGGCGCCATCTGTCAGCAATGTGTCACGCACCGACGCCATCTACTTAAAATATTGGTTTGTAGTACATGCTATGTATCAGAGATGGCGCTGTATTTAAAAAATGATTTTCCCTATTTTCCCGCTTTTCTATTGAAATTTTTCCTAGATTTTCGTTGCTATAAACCTCACGGAGCCCGAGACCTTTCCAACGAATGCAAAACCGTGGAAATCGGTTCGTGCGTTCTGGAGTTATATCGTCAGGAAGGAAAACCCGACTTATTTTTATATAATAGATAATTTGGCACTAACAAACAACAAGGAATGAATGTTCTGAATGGTTCATTATCATCAAGAGTCTATTAAATCGTCCGCAAACACATTTTGGTTGGCCGCCAGAGGATCCCACTTTAATGCCCCTATTACACAGATCGTAAAGTCTATAGACGCAACTAGACTTACTGCCGCACTCAAATGTTAATTAACTTTAACTGACAATTAGTCATTTTATTTGTCATTACATGTGCTGTAATGGAGCAAAGGGCTTTAACTGGATTCGAGTAGGAAAATAATTTTACGAAATTACTTATTGACAATTGGATTATCAGCAGGCCCCCAATATCTTAGATCCAAAGGCAAGCGAACCTGCAAACCAAATTTTCCTAAAAAGTATATCGAAGGTGTATAAAGGCCTACCAACCTACCCGTGTTATACTAGTATAGTGAACTCCCGTTCGTAGAGGAGACGCATGTCTAGCTGTAGGACATTATATAATATAGGGCTGGTGTTATTATTATAAATATGAATAAAAATCCCATCATCATCATAATCATCATCAGCCACAAGACGTCCACTGCTGAACATAGGCCTCCCCAAAAATTTCCAGACCGACCTGTTGGAAGCGGCCTGAATCCAGCGACTTCCTGCGATCTTTATCAGGTCGTCTGTCTACCTTGTAGGTGGAAAATCAAAATAATAAAAATTAATAAAAATCCCATAACATTAAAACATTTATTAGCTCGCCAAAGTCATTAAAAGATCCTTATGCTTTTAATATTAACGTATCAAGCCATCCTTAAGATATGCTTCAATCTTAGCATAGTGATATTCGTATCGATCCAGCTCCTGAGTACCGCAACGTTGCTGTACACTCCAGGGTAATCAGGTCTGGCACAACCCAAGCCCCAGGAGACGATGCCGGCTAACTTGTTGTTGTAAACTAGAGGGCCACCACTGTCACCCTGTTGGAAAAAAACATGGATATAATAACAAGGACCAGCTCGGCAGTAGTAGTACCTGAGTTCCGCAAAAAAACCTTTGTAAAGTAATTGAAATAAGCTAATTTAAACGGATTGTATTGCAGTTAGTTAGTAAATCAGTTTTATTTCAATGAGTAACATTCGCGTAACCTAAGAAATCACTTTGTTAAGTATTTTTTACTGTTGTCTTTTAAGTGGTCAGTGAAATCTCTGAAGGGTCATTAATTAATCTCTCAATGCCTGTACCCTTTTTTCCAGCATAGTGCTCCACATCAAGTAAAAGACCTGCTTATCTAGTCATACAGTTATATATAAAAGCTATATCGAGCAGCGATAGCTCAGCGGGGAGTGGTATGGACTGTCGAGACGAAAGTCGCAGGTTCGAAACCAGCCCCAAGAGCACCACTGACTTTTCTAAGTTACGTGTACCTATATTAATTGTTAATTATCGCTTGCTTTAACAGTGAAGGAAACATTGTGAGGAAACCTGCATACCTGAGAATTCGATAAGATTTTTCGAAGGTACGTGAAGTCTGCCAACCCGCATTGGGCCAGCATGGACTAAGGCCTGATCGCTCTCATTCAGTAGAGGAGGTCTGTGCCCAGCAGTGGACGAATATAATATAGGGCTAATAAAAAAAATATATATCGAATATTAGAATTACCTGGCAAGCATCCTTTCCTCCTTGAGGTGCTCCAGCACACATCATTCTAGGCGTAATTTTGTACAAAGGTTGGTAAGCATCATCACAAACACCTTCATTCACTTTTGGGACCAGTACTTTTTGCAATACGGCAGGTACGCCGCCACCTTCCTGGGAATGTAAGAGACATTTATAATATCTTAGTACTGATTTTGATACAGGCAGGCCAAATAGCTCGCAGAACCGATAAGCGATGGGGTAGAAAGGTTCTGGAATGGAGGCCAAGTACTGGCAAGCGCAGCGTTGGACGTCCGCCTACAAGGTGGACAGACGACCTGATAAAGGTCGCAGGAAGTCGCTGGATGCAGGCCGCTTCCTACAGGTTGGTCTGGAAATCTTTGGGGGAGGCCTATGTTCAGCAGTGAACGTCCTTTGGTTGATGAGGATGATTTTGATACATTCATTAATTTACCCGTGAACACATCCTAAGTTGGGTATGTTATATGTGGTAATTTCAAGCTTGTAACTATGATAAGGTATATTCTGACACTACTAAAGCAGAAGTCCTTGGAAGGATTTGAAAGTATGTGTTAGATTAGTCATGTCATGGGTTTAGTTGAAGCGTAATTCGGCTAAAGACAGTTAGGTCCATGGTTTTAATACCAAAAAAATCAGACAGGAGTTGTCCCGGACTGGAATTTATGCTCGATATATGACAATAAAGCTAGCCACCTATTATTTATGAGACGAAAACAAGTTCGGCAAGCCATTGCTGTAGTAGTTGCGCATAGGCGCAACTACAGGCATTAGTTATTAAGTTAGGCATAGGCCTAACCCTTCAGGGATTTAAGTGTGGACCTTTGTATATTTCAGATTAAAGCAAAAAATTTGACTAATTGGGAAATTTTAACTGGAATTAATTTATTAAATATGTTGACAATCATAGATTAAAATAACAAAGTCCGCCTATATAATTATGTGTGTAAAATAAAATTATTAATAAATAAATACATCTCACACACAGTCAAGTCTCTATACTAGGTTAACCTTTTATCACAGGTATCACAACTACGAGGAATAGAAACGAAACAGATATAAGTGAATCACACAAACATTTGTCTCAGTAAGGGGATAGAACCTGTAATATTGTTTGAGTGGTAGAGCCACGCTGTAGACAGTTTTGTCTACAGCATGAATGGGCTGGCTCGACTGGATCGTTACCACTGTCTCACAGAAAACCGACGTAAAGTAGTGGCTTGCTGCTGCGTTTCGTACGGTGAGTGAGATAACCGGAAGCCCAATATTTAATTTTTTATACTTTTTTATAATTTTTTTATACTGGCTCGGCAAAGCGACTACGCTACACCTGATGGTAAGTGTAGCGCAATCGAAGAATAGTTTCGACCAACGATAAACAATGTGTCCATCGTAGGTCGGCAAGATCATGCCGGCCTGCTAAAGTTCCTGGGATGAACTACAGGGTCCCTGCTAACGAAATACTGGCGACCCCGCAGTATCTCATCCCAGGGCCAATGGGGAGGGGAAGAAAAAAGGGATGGGAAAAGGGTTAGGATCAGGGGGCAAGCCCCCTGGGGAGAACCGGATATTCACTGGCTGACCCTGGAACGCGACCCACACAAGGGCCACTATGGCAGGTTTTAGCACCAGTGTACGGTGGTCGCTATCCAGTCGGATACAAGTATCCTCCCACCAGCAAATAAATGAGAAAATCGTCTACCGTTGCGAATTCTGATTTTTATACATACCCTCAAATGCCCCCATCCAGTCACAACAGTATCCTCGCCGTCGGGTATCTCAAAACCTAGACTAGCCATTTCAATTGGCATCACAACATCGCTGAAGTCCAGGGGTTCAGCCAGCCACAGTATGGCAACGTCATTATCCATGTTATCGAAGTTGAACCCTGGGTGGTAGATAAGATCGCCAACAGTGCGTATTTCACCATCTTTCTGATTGAATGATGAGCCAACTCGGACTTTGTAGTCCCTTGGGTTTGATCTGTAAAGAAGAGATATATGAGACGTTGGTTCCTGAGTTCTGGTATCCAAAAAATGTATCAAAAACTTCTATATAAGTATTTCTCCTGGGCAGGTCTCAGTTACTAGTAATTCAATTAGGCTTTAGTCCACCTGACTGGCGTAATGCGGGTTGGTAGACTTCATACATACTTTTAAGCCCTTGACCCTTAATTTTAACAACGCGTCCATGAATCTTTTGGTATCGTGGACGTTCATGGGCGCTGGAGATCTCTAACCATCAGGTGTCTCACATGATTTGCCGACTACTACTATGCAAAAAATATATATTTGATGAATGTCGAGACGAGCAAGGTTCTCGCCTGATGGCCAGCGCCACGCCTGCCCATATACAGAGCAACACCACACAGAACTTTGAATTACAAAGCACTGCATGGCACTGAACTGCGCTCGTCACCCCGAGTCATAAGATGTTAAGTCTCACAATGCCTAGTAATTTTACTGGCTTCAATGTCCTTCAAATTGAAATACAACAGTGCTTACACACTGTTGCTTGGCGGCAAAAATAGACAATGTGGTGGTACCAACCCAGACGGCCTCTCGAATACTAGGGACCTACTTTGTGAAAAAATGCCATATTGGTTGTTTATCCACTCCGCTATAAATAAATCAATTTACCCCATAATACAATGAGCAGCCGTGATAATAATATCACTGTCGACAACAGCACCGCCGCAAGTGTGGTAGCCCATGTACATCACAGAGACTTGGTATGGAGCTTCCTTGATGTCAATGTCGTCACCGCCGACGATCCTTACATCTTCTTTGGACTTTATGGCCGGTGAAGACACTGAAAAAAATTGTTTAGATGGCATGTAATTTTTTTTTCTATTCACAGCATTGACCATTACATTTTTATTATTGCCTTAATAGGCATTGACCGTTACCATGTTTAGATAAAAAAATATTTTAAACCGACGCAAAATATATACGGAGCTTTTATTGGATTATATTTTTATTAAGAAATAGGATATATACGTAATTTTAAATGTGTTATGAAATTTTAGGCAATATGAGGTCCACAGCTTTGCTAGTTTTGCCTCCATGAATTTAAGAAGACCGGAATAGTAGATAAAGGAAAAATTTATGTTTTACAGCTAATGTTGAAATATATTAAGCTTGACAAAGAAATAACCAAAAAAAACAGAAAAGAAAAAAAAAAAGGTCGCAGGAAGTCGCTGGATGCAGGCCCCCTCCAACAGGTCGGTCTGGAAATCTTTAGAGGACGCCTATGTTCAGCAGTAGACGTCCTGTGGCTGATGATGATGATGACAAAGAAATAAATATGAAATCACAAATTTAACAAACTCACCAACTAAACCTAACAAACTAAGTTTCAGTACAACAGAGAACATCTTGGAAAGACAAAGCAGTACTGGTCGATGGTACAACGCTCCCAACCACATATATACCAGATTGTTACAAAAGTTCTAATATTAGGTCAACAAATAATTAACTGATAATTTAGAAACCTTCACACTAATTCATAGCAATTGACTGATAAAGGAATCTTGAGATTATTTACGAAAGAGATAACACACGTGAGATAAATAAATAAAAAGTAAATAAATAAATAATAAAAATTTCGTGTCACGCGAGGCTTAGTCTGTCGACATCGTAGTGATATAATAATATTAGATAGCACAGAATATAATCCCCAAACTGAACGCCACTTGACCCGTGGTTCTCAATGATACAAAAAAAAAAAATTGGTGTGTGTCGTGGGACACCAGGTAGGAACGAAGTTCCTTCGGCTAATGTAGAATCGACACAAATTGTAAAAAATACAAATTATCAACTAAAATAACAAAATATGTCTCTTTATTTTTGTTTGACAACATAAAATTACACCCACATTGTCTCGTCTCTGCATCACCCGTAGGTTGACTGTTAGAGAATGCTTCTGGCATTAAGTCCGCCTTTATACATGTTTGTATATTAAGTTTAAATAAATAAATAAATAAATAAAATTACATAGAAATAGAATAGAAAAATAGAAATAAAAAAAAAGACGTGTAGCACTCGGAGACTGCCGCGGTAAAGCTGTTGTATAGCATTTTTGGAACGTAGTTCCTTATCGCGCGTTGCGAAAGGGGGCTAGACGGAAAAAATTGGTACGAAAAGTTGGCACGAAAAATTTTGTCACGACATAATTTTTGGAACGTAGTTCCTTATCGCGCGTTGCGAAAGGGGGCTAGACGGAAAAAAATGGTACGAAAAGTTGGCACGAAAAATTTTGTCACGACATAATTCTCCGACCAGCCAGCGTTAGCTGACCTCCCTGGAACATCGATAATTTCAAAGTCCCAGGTGGCGTCACACAGTGACCAGTCAGCTTGGACCAGACTTTCACAAGACTTTGACCTTGAACCCTAACCGTGACCTTGACCTTGACCTTGACCCCGATCTTTACATTGACTTTGACCTTGACCTTGACACCTATTTTTACCTTGACTTCGACCTTGACCCCGATTTTTACCTAGACTTCGACCTTGACCTTGACCCCGAATTTTACCGTGACTTCGACCTTGACCTTGAACTTGACCCCGATTTTTACCTTGACTTCGACCTAGACCTTGACCCCGATTTTTACCTAGACCTAGACCTTGAGCCCGATTTTTACCTAGCATTCGACCTTGACCTTGACCTTGACACCGATTTTTTTACCGTGACTTCGACCTTGACCTTGACCTTGACCCCGATTTTTACCTTGACTTCGACCTTGACCTTTACCTAGACCTTGACCCTCAAAATTAAAATTAAGAATAATCGAAAGGAACTTCGTTCCATCCGGGTGTCCCTTGACACCTCTCATTTTTTTTTTTAAACTTAATTTGATATCTAGCACACAAAGTTAAAGTCGAAATTCCGTTAATAAAACAGATGGTTGTGAAACTTATGACATTTGGAAATGTAGACGCGGTTTGAAATTTGAATTTTTGATTATAGAACACGGCCGTCCGTTATTTTTAAGTTGATAAAAAATGCTATACAATAGCTTTACCGCGGCAGTCTCCGAGTGCCACACGTCTTTTTTTTATTTCTATTTTTCTATTCTATTTCTATGTAATTTTATGTTGTCAAACAAAAATAAAGAGACCTATTTTGTTATTTCAGTTGATAATTCGAATTTTTTGCAATTTGTGTCGATTCTACATTAGCCGAAGGAACTTCGTTCCTACCTGGTGTCCCACGACACACACCAATTTTTATCAACTTATGTAATTATAAATAATAACGAGCTAGCGTAATCTTTTAAAAATCAAAGGAGATATAAAAATAAAAATTGGTGTGTGTCGTGGGACACCAGGTAGGAACGAAGTTCCTTCGGCTAATGTAGAATCGACACAAATTGCAAAAAATTCGAATTATCAACTGAAATAACAAAATAGGTCTCTTTATTTTTGTTTGACAACATAAAATTACATAGAAATAGAATAGAAAAATAGAAATAAAAAAAAGACGTGTGGCACTCGGAGACTGCCGCGGTAAAGCTATTGTATAGCATTTTTTATCAACTTAAAAATAACGGACGGCCGTGTTCTATAATCAAAAATTCAAATTTCAAACCGCGTCTACATTTCCAAATGTCATAAGTTTCACAACCATCTGTTTTATTAACGGAATTTCGACTTTAACTTTGTGTGCTAGATATCAAATTAAGTTTAAAAAAAAAAATGAGAGGTGTCAAGGGACACCCGGATGGAACGAAGTTCCTTTCGATTATTCTTAATTTTAATTTTGAGGGTCAAGGTCTAGGTAAAGGTCAAGGTCGAAGTCAAGGTAAAAATCGGGGTCAAGGTCAAGGTCAAGGTCGAAGTCACGGTAAAAAAATCGGTGTCAAGGTCAAGGTCAAGGTCGAAGTCTAGGTAAAAATCGGGCTCAAGGTCTAGGTCTAGGTAAAAATCGGGGTCAAGGTCTAGGTCGAAGTCAAGGTAAAAATCGGGGTCAAGTTCAAGGTCAAGGTCGAAGTCACGGTAAAATTCGGGGTCAAGGTCAAGGTCGAAGTCTAGGTAAAAATCGGGGTCAAGGTCGAAGTCAAGGTAAAAATAGGTGACAAGGTCAAGGTCAAAGTCAATGTAAAGATCGGGGTCAAGGTCAAGGTCAAGGTCACGGTTAGGGTTCAAGGTCAAAGTCTTGTGAAAGTCTGGTCCAAGCTGACTGGTCACTGTGTGACGCCACCTGGGACTTTGAAATTATCGATGTTCCAGGGAGGTCAGCTAACGCTGGCTGGTCGGAGAATTATGTCGTGACAAAATTTTTCGTGCCAACTTTTCGTACCAATTTTTTCCGTCTAGCCCCCTTTCGCAACGCGCGATAAGGAACTACGTTCCAATACTTCAAGTATAACTGGTTGAATGAATTTCATTTTAAAAAAGGAACTAACGCTGGCTGGTTATGCGGCGCTTTTAACGCTTTTTTCTTACGGTTTTACTATCACATTTTTTCAGTTCGGTCACGCAGCAAAATCCCTATCCCCTCCAAGCCTGCCGTAAGGAACTTCGTTCCAAAAACCTCAAATTTTGGGGAAAAACAACTTTCCATAAAAATAATAATATCAGCCCTATAATATATTCCTGCTACTGCTAGGTACGAGCTTTCTCTACTAATAAGAGAGTTTAGGCCTTAATCCACCATACTGGGCTAATGCAGGTTGGTCGACTTCGCATACTTTCGCAATTTTATTGCAAAATACTTAGATATGCAAGTTTCCTCGCGATAATTAACAATGACTACAAAAATACAGAGTATGTGCCCTGGAGCGGGTGCCGAAACTGCGACTTCCGTCTTGAAATGGTTTTAGTAATGTTTGAAAAATCTTACTATCGGGGTGTGTAATGGTCTGGATAGCGATACATGATGAAAATCCGTCATAATTGGTCTCTTTAGTGAGTCGGTTCCAGGTTTAGCCTTATATCTAATTAGAATGTAGTCTGTGTTGTTTAAATGTAGAATAAATGTCCTATAGAGAGAGGGGGAGGGAGTGACAAAACACAAGAGGTGTTACAGAAATGGGTATCATTCAGGCGTAAATCGAAAAATGTCATGCTCATCATCATCATCATCAGCCACAAGACGTCCACTGCTGAACATAGGCCTCCCCCAAAGATTTCCAGACCGACCTGTTGGAAGCGGCCTGCATCCAGCGACTTCCTGCGATCTTTATCAGATCGTCTGTCCACCTTGTAGGCGGATGTCCAACGCTGCGCTTGCCAGTATGTGGCCTCCATTCCAGAACCTTTCTGTCCCATCGGTTATCGGTTCTGCGAGCTATGTGGCCTGCCCACTGCCACTTGAGCTTGCTAATCCGCACTATATCTTTACAAAGAATAAAATGAAGTTGCTTCCGCTGTCTGTTCGCTTAGATCTTTTAAATTATTCAACGAATTTTAATACAGTTTTCAGCATTAGATAGAGTGATTCATGAGGACGGTTTATATGTATTTTATAATACACACATATTATTGTACAGAAAAGCCGTTTTTTTCTAAACTACACTAAGTGGAGCAGTTACATGCGCGCGGGTGAAACCGCGAGAGACAGCTGGTATCATATACATCAGGGATAGTATATTCAAATAAAAAATAATCACAATGAAAGCTATTCGATAATTCTATAGTCATCCCTAATTAAATTTAGTTCATGGCTAGGTAAATATTATTATTATTTTGTAAGTTATAATAAGAGTTGTTGTGTTATATTTGACGTCAATAATTAATTTCAAGTGGAGTGTTATGCATATTGAATGTTATATTAAGTAGGTCATATTTACATAATTGCATTATTCCTAATAGGCTGCAAATGAACATCAAGAGACGCGAGTCGATCGCCTGATGCATAATGATGATTACTGTTCATGAATATCCACTGTGGCAGAAGAAACGTGGGAACGTTACAGACCTTTAAAATAAAATGGAGGGAAGAAGGGTATCATTTATAGCAGAATGTGGATATAAAGCAAGTGACTCACATAATTGTAAGTAATCACCACAGTACATTAAAGCCCACAATAACAGAAGGATCATAGTAGCCGACTTTAAAGGAAATCATAATTATACCTTACTTGACGGCTGACCCCGGAACAAGACTCGCCTGAATTATGACTATATAATGGTCTCTTTCCAATCGGGTTGATTAGGTACCTTCTCACCATCCAACTCCTTTTTAAGCTTGAATAAAGCTTGAAGCTAGATGAGCGCATTTACCACTTTTTAGTTACCTGTTTGCTCACGGCAACCAGGTAGTAGTGGCCAGAAAAAGGTAGGCTACCTATCTTTTACAGTTAGTACACAGTGTAAAATTTTCATTGAAGGTTCCTTTTTTTTGGTAAGCAAAGTCAGGGAAATTATAAAAAAATATATATATAGTTAGGTGTTAATTTTTATTTTAATTTTTATTAATCTTGCGAACGGTGTTTATAAAATTGTCGTCGGGTAGATACGCCTAAAAATGTATAAAAGAGTGGCGCACGACTCTACAGGGACAGTTCGCATTCAGTCGTCGCGTAGTGAGGACCGTCGTGGTCGTTATTATCGTAGTCAAGCCTTCTGATTGGCTGACCGTTACAGTAGTAGTAATTCTGTCGTAGTTAATCATACTAAGCGTGTATACAAGTGCAGTTAAAGTAAAGCCTACAATTGGTTACTCCTGACACGGGTTTGTTCTCTGTGAATAGAATAAATTGGTTTAAAGTGATGTTGTTAAAGTTGTTAAAGTGATGTTATTTGTGTTCTATTATTTTTATTATTCATCTCACATTAAATTCCTTAATATATTTTAATTTTAATTAATCATATCCTTGACCATATTTTTTTAGGCAACCCTATTGGTATGTGTTCAGCAACACATTTTATACCCTAAAATATATTTTTCATTCGGTAACCAGATGGGTGAAGGTCGATGTTACCCGGGATCCTCTACTATAATAATAAACATCCTAAATATTCGGATCGATAAATATTCGTTTCGAAAAACGATTCATTTTTATTTTCCTACATAAAAACGCCCCAATAAAAAGACACGTCAATCTGCTTAAGTTACCAAACTTATTGTTAAGTATGTTTCAATAAAAAAAAAAATCTAGGGTGCGTCCACATTCCTTGCTTGTCCATGATCTAACAATCATAGATAATTTTTTCGTAACACGCCCCACATACCTTGACACTAATTATTATTTTATCAGTTTGCGATTTCGTAATCATGTACCTATGTTTGGATTAATATTTATATGTTTGTGCGTAGGAAGTTAAGATATTTAAATATTTAGGTTAGATTGTTATCAAATCAAAATTATTCGGTCAATGACAGTATTTAGATTTGTACACCACTAGCTTTTCTCGCGGCTCCGCTCGCGTGAATCGCCTTTTCCGGGATAAACGTCTAACTGTGTACTAAACATTCAATGATCCATCCGTGAATGGGCTTGCTCGACCGTTACCACTGTCTCACAGAAAACCGTCTTAAAATAGTGTCATGCTCCTGCGTTTGTATGGTGGGTGAGATATCCGGAGGCACAAATCCTCTTTAAGTCTGGTACGATCTTCAGTACTAGACTAACTGCCTCAGTCATTCACGACAAGTCTTTTGTATTGTCTTAGTTTAAAATTTGATTATTTCCACATTTAGAGTCAGCTATGCTCCATTACTGAATTTTACAAGGTGGTTGCGAGAGGTGCTCTGGGTTGGTACCACCGCTTTGTCTATTTCTGCCGCCAAGTAACTATAATACTTGGCGATAGAAATAGACAAAGCGGTAGTACCAACCCAGACGGCCTCTCGCAAACGAGGGACTTACCACCTTGTAAATATCATATCAGTATGCGAATAATTTATACCAGGATGGCAGAACCGAAAGGAACTCCCCTTTGTTTGTAAGCAAACAAAATCATTAACGCTCTGGCAGCTAATCTTCGTAATTACAGTACACTATTGTCCCAACGTCCCGCTTGCTATTGTCTATTTCCGTCGAGATCGGGGTTTTGTGACATACAGGTACGAAGGAAAAAGAACTTGTAAGGGTTGTATAGGATATATTTTATACCTCATTTAAAGACGATATTAATAATAGATTCAGGGAAAACGATTTGAAACTCAATGTTAAATTCAATACAAATAAAGTAATAAGTTTCATTCAACTACGTATTTATAAAAAAGTGTGTATATGCAATTCACACACGCCAGAAATGAAACTTCAGAATTATTAAAACAAATTAATTAACCAACTAATTTTAATACGCAAATTATGCAAAAAAATAAAACACGTGAATAATACACCACGTTGTTTCTGACACATTTTCCGAAGGATTCGTTGTACGCGGGCGGAAAAACACGTGAATAATACACCACGTTGTTTCTGACACATTTTCCGAAGGATTCGTTGTACGCGGGCGGAAAAACACGTGACAGCATACTTGTAATCTATCTCATTCTTTCGCAGGCTAAATCCTATTTATGAATATGTTTGTTTTTGTCGTGATGCATTTTCATTTCATGAAGTTTAAAATCACAACAATTTTAAAGAAGCTTCACTTCAAAAAATAAAATTTTAAATGTCAATTCTGCTTACTTACATTAGGCAAGCGTAGTAAACTAACAACTCTCATTACTAGGAGGCCGAGCTCAGCAGTGTGACTAGGGCTGTTTAAAAAATATGGTAGTCGCTATGCAATCCGAGCTATTACAAAATTTAGTAAGACTGTCCATTCTTAGAATCTGTGAATCCCTCCCTTATTTCCTACTTCGTATTCACCGCTCGTGTCCTCTTTAGGAGTTAGCCTCCATTTTAAGAGTTTTTTTATAAGTCACAATATTGTTTCCGATTTCCTGATAACAAACCCGTGTTTCGTATTAACTGTTTTTAACTTTTGGTTGCTTTTGTTTGAGGTTAGTTTTGAGGGTCTGTGAAATGATATTGTCTATGAAAAGTTATTTGGGTTTCCGTATTTTGTGGACATGTTTCAAAAAGTTTCGTATCGGAGCCTTTTCTGGGATTTGATTCATTCTGAAATAGAATTTGTTTAATTTGAATAGTCCAGCTCGGCTACGGTAGTACCGTTGGCATAAGATATGAGCACGAGCTTCACTTGCGCCATAGTTCATTCATAGGTCTATTCATAGATACTCTAGGGTACATTGGGTCTACGTTTTTTAACTTTGTTGCTTCGTATCGTTTTAAAATATTGAAAAAATAACGAAAAAACATTCAGCACTTTTATACACATTAAACGAAATAAATAAGAGGCTTATCAACCGAAAAGTTGTAGTAACAAAAAGAACAATACCAAGAAACGATCACAAGAATACTTCGTTATAGGGTATCAAACCGGCCACGATACGACGGCCTTTCACAGCTGACTGATCACCAGCTAGAAAGACGAATTATAGATACTGATTTATGAAAACATTTTTTGGACGGATTAAGATAATGATGTCTCGAGAAAAGTAGAGAATTGATGCATTTATGGTGCTGCAGGCGTATGTTGCGGATACTCTGAACCGCCAAGCACGCCAGTGCATCAATGCTTGCGTAGCTCAGGATAAAAAAACGCTTATTTATAATTTGTCAGCAACGCATTTTGGTATACTTCAGCCACGTAGTACGGAGAGGAGTTGAAAACCCCGAAAAGCTAAGGAATTGGGAACACAGAGCGCAAGAGAGCTGACGGATGGTCCCCAACCAAATGGACAGATCAAGTAAAGAATTCATCCTCATCTAAGTTAAGCTCGGCGGTCAGAAGCTTCAAGGACAGAAACCGATGAAGGCAGATTTCATCGAAGTGTGGATAATGATTATCATCCAATGATAATTACCGACCGGATCGGACCGACCCTAGAGAGGGACATATATTTTATTTAACTTTAGTACATATATCACACTATATTTTATTTTTAAACGAAGTTATACGTAAATGCAGAATTAAATAACCATTGTTTTAAAATGTTCCGGTCAAACACAACCCTCATTATTATTTGATGACACGCGATGCTATCCGGGTTTTCCGCTGCAAAATTTTCCATATCAGGATCATCCCAAAACTGTCAGCTGGGATAAAAATGTATGTGCAAAAACGTAATCAGGATAGAAATTTTCAAAGGGCATGCGCTTTAACATGTAGGGTTGGCGCTATTTAAAATTGATGATAATATATTTTTAGGGTAAGCTTTTCTGGATGATAATATGTTTAAATTTATCCGCACCTACATATTATTATATTTCTTTCAGTTTATTTTTGCTTTACAATATTATTTTAATTCTATCCTACTTCTTACAAACATTATAAATGTTATAATTCGGATGTTTGTGAGTATGGATAATAGTGATTTATAATTATTATTCTTGAGCGGTAGAGCCACGCTGTGGACAGTTTTGTCTACAGCATGAATGGGCCGGCTCTATTTAGTACACGGGACACTACTGTGGAACATCTACAGATACATAGATTGTTAAATACATTATTTTACTTTGGCACAGTAAGGTAAAAAGAGCATAAATTCCTACCGTGGTGTTAAATTTAAAATTCCGATGCGCACAACCCTACAAAGAGCAGTTTCATTAAAAGTTCGGCGACATTAATAAGTCGACCGCGTCCTATATTTATCTTCTGTTCCGGGATCCATAAAGTTGGTAAATTGATTCGTCCTTTTATTTTTAAACAAGTAGTAGTGAAAGTGTACTTTCATATATTTACCTTTAACAAATAGGTCTCTTTGGGTAATATTTGGGACTGTTGGGGCATATGCTAACTGATGTAGACTACAATGTATTCTAATACATTCTAAATTCAAATAACTGACACACAAAATGTCCCGATTTCGGCCCCCCCGTAGTAAACTTTATCGAATACAAAAAGAATCATCCAAATTTGGCTAATTTGATCCATATTTAGCGGAGTTATGCGTACATACATAAAAATTGGTGTGTGTCGTGGGACACCAGGTAGGAACGAAGTTCCTTCGGCTAATGTACAATCGACACAAATTGCAAAAAATTCAAATTATCAACTAAAATAACAAAATATGTCTCTTTATTTTTGTTTGACAACATAAAATTACATAGAAATAGAATAGAAAATAGAAATAAAAAAAAGACGTGTGGCGCTCGGAGACTGCCGCGGTAAAGCTATTGTATAGCATTTTTTATCAACTTATGTAATTATAAATAATAACGAGCTAGCGTAATCTTTTAAAAATCGAAGGAGTATTTTTATATACTTCAATTATAACTGGCTGAATGAATTTCATTTTAAATATGTCTCTTTATTTTTGTTTGACAACATAAAATTACATAGAAATGACTGACATTAAAATTGACACATTGACTGTCGCGCCTGCGCACGTCTCATTTAATGCTTTTATACCACGCATTTTTTCCACGCATTTTTCTTACGGTTTTACTATCACATTTTTTTCAGTTCGGTCACGCAGCGAAATCCCTATCCCCTCCAAGCCTGCTGTAAGGAACTTCGTTCCAATAAAAAGTATGTACACAAGAATTGAGAACTTTGGAGGCGGTTAACATTTGAAAATGGAACATCGTCATCGTACATCGCAGTCTAGCACTAACAAACAGTATAATCTAGTTTTGTAAAGGCGCGAGACTTAGGCTGGATTGCACCATAATAACAGTTACAGTTAAAGTTTATGTCAAGTTTGTCGATTAAACTAACGCTGACTTTAACATTGACTGCGGAATGTGTTGCACCGTCGTATTCCGATACTACTAGACTCCTCGATCAATTCTAGAAGACATGGTATTATTTTGGAGCACAGACGCTTTAGGAGATATACCGGTTTGGCGGTTGTAATTTATTTATTTATTTATTTATTTATTTCATCAATACATTACATAGTATTGAAAACAGTGTTACATTAATTACGCACTTAAACTAAACAGGTAAAACGATGAATTTACAATATTTTAAAATTAGGTAAAAGTAATTAATAATTAGTAATTAATTGAAGCATCTAACAGCTGTTTAACTTAAACTAGCGCGGCTTTAACTAATGTATATAAGGCGGTTACGGTTAACAGCTAAAGTTATGACGTCATCTAACATTTGTCAAATGGTGCAACTCATGTTTTGCTTAACCGGTACTATAACATGTTTGTCATTGCTAAAGTAAGTTGGTGCAACCCAGCATTAGACTAAATGTAGACGACCGCTAATGTCTGTGACCGAGTGTTATCTGACAACGCCCGACTTTTCACTTCATCCTAATTGAAATCTTTGAACAATGATATCGGTTGCATACAACCTCCATATATTATTAAATATAAATCGTTGGTACATCTGTTTGTTGCTATTTTATAGCATAAGCCGGTAAACGAGCAAGTGAGTCACCTGATAGTAAGTAATCTCCATCGCAAATGTACGCCCAATACGAGAAGAATCATGGACGCGTTGCTGACCTTAAAGGAAAGGCATAGTTAGGGATTGAGAAAGGGAGGGGGATTTGGGGTTCCGGATATCTCACTACCGTACGAAACGCAGCAGCAAGCCGCAGTACGTAGAGTACTACGTCGGTTACCTGTGAGACAGTGGTAACGACCCGGTCGAGCTGGCCCAATCATGCTGTAGACAAAACTATCTACTGCGTGGATCTACCGCTCAAAGCTTTGTAACTATACCAACAACAATCAAATCGAATGAAATTGTAAATATACAAAAATAATGAGACATGCAGTACACAATTATTTCGGAAAAATACTTTCACGCGGGCGGAGCCGCGAGCAAAAACTAGTATTATATATCCGAATACTTCAGTTGGAGCTGTTAACTGGCAATACGTACAGTCGTATGTCAATACATTTGTTTTATTTATGGCTAAGGTAAATATCCGATCTCATCGTCCGATGACTTTTGAATTAGGTCATCGCCTTAATAAGTGGGAAACGGTGTCCGATTTTCACGTAACAAATCTTAAGTGCTTTGTATTCTTAGAAATGAGTGTTTGAAAGCATTATTAGTTTTATTTCATACCAAAATTATAGTATTTAACAAAAATACGGCTTTTTAATTGACTTCAAATAAAGTGGATGTTCTCAATTTGGCAAGTTATCTTTTTGCTTTTTATATGTACATCGATTTATGTTTTCTTACTCATTTTATTGAGTTTAGTTTAGAAAATAAAAATGATTGTAATAAAAAAGCGTGGGGTGATTTTTAAGATAGTATCAAAATGATAATCCTTCTACTCATATCTGTCAATAAAATATTTATAACTGTTGACACCATGCACCCCACGCTTTTTTTACAGTAAAATATTTTTTATCTTCAAATTTATTAACATTTGTTTTCTATTTAATCCGACGTTTTGAAGGAGGTCAAAATCATGTTCAAAGTTTCCGTTACATACTAACACACGTATGAAGCTAATAATAATACTAGCCCTGTATTATATACGTCCCACTGCTGGGCACGGGCCTCCTCTACTGAAAGAGAGGAATTAGGCCTTAGTCTACCACGCGGGCGTAATGCGGGTTGGCAGACTTCACATACCATAATCTTATCGAGTTCTCAGGTATGCAGGTTTCCTCACGATGTTGCCTTAACCGTTAAAGCAAGCGATAATTAACAATTAATAAACACGTAACTTAGAAAAGTCAGTGGTGTATGCTCTGGGCGCTGGTTGCAAACCTGCGACTTTCGTCTCGACAGTAGCTAAAAAAAGCGTGTTAAAAAGTGACCAACTACATTATCAAAATTCCCGCCAATTAAATACAGAATTTCGCGGCGTTAATAAACATTACCAACGAATTGTCGATTCACAGTCGAGGTTCCCTACCAATGAATAATCATCACCAAGTATCAAAATAAAATGTTGCCAACGGTAAACCATTAATTTATCAGTGTCGATCGTGTCGCTGTGAAATTAACCACTTAGGAATGACAGATCGTTTGATCGATTGAATGATATTGAAATGTCGAGATTTTTTTTTAAAACAACATTATCCCGAGAGACGAATATACTCCTGAAACAATCTCGACTGGTGGCAGGTCTCACAAGGTGGTAGGTCCCTCGTATGCGAGAGGCCGCCTGGGTTGGTACCACCGCTTTGTCTATTTCTACCGTCAAGCAACAGTGTGTAAGCACTGTTATGTGTCGATTTGAAGGTCATTGAAACCAGTGAAATTACTGGGCATTATGGGACTTAACTTCTTATGTCTCAGGGAGATGAGCGCAGTTTCGTGCATTGCAGTGCGTTGTTATTCAAAGTTCTATGTGGTCTTGCTTATGGGCAGGCGATTGCCTTGCTCGTCTCGTCATTCAATAAAATAAATTAAAAAAAAAAACTGTGTCAGCAAGGCAGTCTAAAAAAGTTAAAAGAATACAAACACAAATATTAAAGCAAGTTAAGTTGTGGTCGCACTGACAATTTAAAATGGCATTTTAACAGTCACCGGTTTCAGTAAGTTAAACTTAACCTTCAGAGAGCTTTGGGAACAAAAGCGTTTGTTGCGAAGAATTGAATTCCTGTGTACCGTAAATGTAGAAACATGTGGAAAGTTTCTCTTTAGTTTGTCAGGTGGTATAAGAATACTTGAGTCCATTTTAACCAACCATTAGTCGGTCCATTCCGGATTAGTCGGAAACCGACGTAAAGTAGCGGCTTGCTGCTGCGTTTCGTACGGTGAGTGAGATATCCGGAAGCCAAAATCCCCTAATTATCCCAATTCCTAATTATCCCTTTCCTTTAAGGTCGGCAACGCGCCCATGATTTTTCTGGTGGTGGGCGTACATGGGCGGTGGAGATCACTTACCATCAGGTGACCCACTTCCTCGTTTGTCGGCCTATAAAAAAAATGGGTGCGTGTACTTATGTACGCGCGTGAGAAGTTATACTTCTTTGGCATCATTAAAATATAAACTAGAGACATGTTGATAAATATTATAAATATGAAAACAGTGATCAGAGGTGACGAGCGTACCAACATGCGCGACTAATATCGAGGTTCAATTCCTATTTTGTTGGTAGCTTTTTTTTCGAGACTTAATGAGCGGTTAAGCAGACGGCTAGTGATGTTCATGTACAAAAAACATCGATATTTTTTCCGATATAATATATCGTGTACAAAAATATCGATATTTTTTCCGATATAATATATCGAAATATTGTATCGATATATAGCGATATATCGGTCAAAAATATCGATATTTTCGATATATCGAATTGTAGGAAGGAAAAGACTTTCTTAGTAAATGATTAACAAAAATAATATCGAAGAGCTAAAAAAAAAAAAAAATATATCGATATTATATATCGACTTCAATGATGCGATAATATCGCATTGATTCGATATATCGAACAAATGTATCGATATTTTATCACATATCGATATATATCGAGCACCCCTACAGACGGCTTCATACTGTTAATTTTGTGTCACAGGTGCGCGCGCATCTTAAAATTTCACTCTCATCATTTTTTCATAACGCGCCTAAAGAAGTATAACTTCAAAAATGATGAATTGAAAACTTCCTTTTTGAAGCCAGTTCAATATATAAATAATCTTCAAAAACCTCAAGTGTTCTAGTCTAAGCTTGTTTTTATGCAACAATGTATTTATATGCAGAAATATTCACAGTTTAGCATATCTTGCTCGGATGATACCGTTCTGTTTACTAGCGTGACTTTGATTTATGTTTTACTGTTACAGCATCTTTGTACGTAAAACTATACTATAATTGTTTTGTTGCATGACAAAGTCTCTACACTGGACCGACTTACTGGTGGTAGGATATTCATATCCGCCCGGATAGCGACCACCGTACACATGGTGTTAAACCCTGCCATAGTGATACACACACCTTAACTGGATCGCGTTCCAGGATCAGTGTATATCCGATTCTCCCGAAGGCCTTGCGGCATGAATTGACAGTTGATTGGGGCGGATATAGGGGTACATCCCTGTATCCCTGTGCCTGCATCGATGATCCACCTGTCCTGTCCCAGACCCCTCGATTTGCTTCTTCCCTCTTCGAAGAGGGCAGAAGCATTTATACAGGCCGGCATGGTGTTAAGTACAGTGTATTTTATTGGAACGAAGTTCCTTACGGCAGGCTTGGAGGGGATAGGGATTTCGCTGCGTGACCGAACTGAAAAAAATGTGATAGTAAAACCGTAAGAAAAATGCGTGGAATAAAAGCGTTAAATGAGAAGTGCGCAGGCGCGACAGTCGCATAACCAGCCAGCGTTAGTTCCTTTTTTAAAATGAAATTCATTCAGCCAGTTATAGTTGAAGTATATAAAAATACTCCTTCGATTTTTAAAAGATTACGCTAGCTCGTTATTATTTACTAGCTTTTGCTTGCAGCTCCGCCCACGTGATCAAACAAACAAACAAACAATCAAACTCTACAGCTTTATAATATTAGTATAGATTTAGATAGCTTAGCAACGGAAGCCTTCAAATAATATTATTTCGGTAGCTTAGCAACGGAAGCCTTCAAATATGAATAATTTTCCCCGTTTTTGCAACATTTTTCACTGATGCTTCACTTCTAATGGTCGCAGCGTAATGTTATATAGCCTAAAGCCTTCCTCGATAAATGGACTATCCAACACAGAATTTTTCAATTCGAACCAGTAGTTCCTGAGATTAGCGCGTTCAAACAAACAAACAGTTTTTTATTTCTATTTTTCTATTCTATTTCTATGTAATTTTTGATTTTTTCAATGTTTGACAACAAACAAAAATAAAGATACATATTTTGTTATTTTAGTTGATAATTTGAATTTTTTGCTATTTGTGTCGATTCTACATTAGCCGAAGGAACTTCGTTCCTACCTGGTGTCCCACGACACACACCAATTTTTTTTTTATTGTACAGGAATAGTAGCAGCTCTTTACATACTGAACTTACCTAAATTTAGAAAAAAGAATTAGGTAGCCAATAACAACTACCCTCAGATGTAATGGCGACAGTCAAGAGGTAATGTGGGTCTCGACCCTCGGCAGTACCATGCAGTACTTTGTAATTCAAAATTTAGATGTAGAGTAGCACTTAGCATCAGGCAAGCAACCGGCTCGTTGCGTCATATAAGCTAAAAAACAATCTAAATGACTTATTATAAAGTTTATTTTCTTTACTAAAGCCTAGTTAATAAGCACATAGTTTTTAAAAATGAAGATAAAATATAATCCAATTCTTTGCCTATCCTCTTAAGGATATTAAAGATAATGATGCAGCTTTGTTAGGACCTCAGTTGCTTGTTCGTCGTAATTCCACTTAAATAGACTCTCTCCGGAACTTGGCAAACTTGTAACAAGTGGATCGACATTAAGTTTAGGCCATTACTTAGTTTGCATCAGCTATTGACCATATTTTTATTTTATAAGTGTCTATGAATGAACTATCAAAAGGAATATTGCGAGTTCTAACATTCGAAGCTAATGCTGGGTTGCACCAACTTACTTTAGCAATGACAAACAAGTTAAAGTATCGGTTAAGCAAAACATGAGTTGCACCAAATGTTAGATGACGTCACAACATTAGCTGTTAACCGTTACCGCCCAAGATTCGCTAGTTAAAGCTGTTGTTTAACTTGAGTAGCTGTCAAATGGTTTAATTATAACCTCCAAACTGATATCCAAAGCGTCTGTGCTCCAAAATAATAGCATGTCCCTGCTTCTACAACTAATCGAGGAATCTAGTAGTATCGGAATACAATGGTCCCACACATTCCGCAGTCAATTTTATAGTCAGCGTTACTGTTACCGTCTAATTTAAACCTAAACAATTTTAAACCTTAACAACCTTAACAAAAATGTTAGTATTCTCATTGTTAATATTCGCTCGTTTTAACTGTGAAGGAAAACATCGTATGGAAACCTGCTTACCTGAGACAATGTCCTCCATAAACATTTCGAAGGTAAGTACCAATCTGCATAAGATCACTGTAACTATTGTGGACAAAAGATCTAATTTTTAAGTAGCAGGTCCTTTGCTTGCGAGAGACTGTCTGGGAGTATACCACAGCCTTTTCATCGCTTTATAGCAGAAAGCAGCAGTGTGTAAGCACTGTTCTGTTTCTATTTGAAGGACATCGAAACCAGTGAAATTACTAGACATTGTGCAACTTAACATCTAATGTCTCGGGGTGAACAGCCCAATGCAGTATCATGCAGTATTTTCAAGTCAATGTTATGTGTCATTGCTTCTGTTTATTGGCAGACGTTTACTATTGAAAATATTTTAAAATAAGGCCCGTGTTGAGCAATGAGTCTATAATACAGAGCTGAAAACATTTCATTTTTTTTATCCGAACAAAGCAAAGTGACTGCACTACACCTGAGGGTAAGCGTAGTCCAGTTAAAAAAAACCAACGACCACCGGCAAACAATGAGTTTATCGGTGATCACCAGAGGCACGCCGGCCTGTATAAATGCTTCTTCCATCTTCGGAGAGGGAAGCAAATCGAGGGGCCTGCGACAGGATAGGCAGGTGACCGATGCAGGCACTGTAATACAAGGATGTACCCCTATACCCGCCCCAACCAACCAAGTCATGTCGCAAGTCCCTCGGGAGAATCAGATATACACTGACTGATCCTGGAACGCGATACACACAGGGCGAATCACTATGGCAGGTTTTAACACCTCGTGTACGGTGGTCGCTATCCGGGCGGATATGAATACCACCAGCTTAACTTATCAATCCCTGATTATCAACGAAACCTATTTTTTTTATAGCATAGGCTGGCAAACGAGCAAGTGGGTCACCTGATGGTAAGTGATCTCCACCGCCCATGTACGCCCACCACCAGAAGAATAATGGGTGCGTTGCCGACCTTAAAGAAAAGGGATAATTAGGGATTGGGAAGGGAAGGGGATTTGGGTTTCCGGATATCTCACTTACCATACGAAACGCAGTAGCAAGCCGCTATTTTACGTCGTTTTTCTGTGAGACAGTGGTAACGACACGGTCGAGCCATTCATGCTGTAGACAAAACTGTCTACGGCGTGGCTCTACCACTCGTTAATACAAATCCATCAAATGACAATACAATCAAAATCATAAGCACGAATCTGTTTAATATCCCAATCGGAATCTAATTTGGCAAATCAATTCAACAACTGGAATCTATTTGTTAGTCAAGTATCAAACGCACAAAGACATTCGGTAATCTAATGGTAATTTGATATTTGATGGGTAAGCCGATTAGATAATAGATATCTGTTTATCTTACTGATTGAACACAAAATATATACATTTATCAAAATTACAACGTGGTCCCTCGTATGCGAGAGGCCGTCTGGGTTGGTACCACCGCTTTCTCTATTTCTGCCGCCAAGCAACAGTGTGTAAGCACTGTTGTGTTTCGATTTGAAGGACATTGAAACCAGTGAAATTAAGGGGTATATGAGACTTAACATTTTATGTGTCGGGGTGACGAGCGCAGTTCAGTGTCATGCAGTGCTTTGTAATTCAAAGTTCTGTGTGGTGTTGCTTCTGTTTATGGGCAGACGTGGCGCTTACTATCAGGCGAGCCCTTTGCTCGTCTTGACATTCAAAAAAAAAAACTTGAGAGGTGTCAAGGGACACCCGGATGGAACAAAGTTCCTTTCGATTATTTTTAATTTTAATTTTGAGGGTCAAGGTCTGTGTCAAGGTCAAGGTCGCGGTAAAGGTTAAGGTCGGGGTCAAGGTCAAGAATTTTATCAACTTATGTACATAATAATAATTATTAATTTATTTTATTTATGCAGTATTTTTTTCCTTTGTTTTTAATTTTAATTTTGTGGGTCAAGGTCGGGGTCAAAGTCCGGGCAAAGTCTTGTGAAAGTCCGGTCCAAGCTGACTGGTCACTGTGTGACGCTACCTGGGACTTCGAAGTTATCGATGTTCCAGGGAGGTCAGCTAACGCTGGCTGGTCGGAGAATTATGTCGTGACCACTTTTCGTGAGATTTTTTTCCGTCTAGCCCCCTTTCACAAGGCACGATAAGGAACTTCGTTCCAATAATAAAAATAAACCTAAGTTGCCTGATCAAAGAATAGAATAAAACGGCTTGTTGTTTGTAATATTGTTGACCGTCCGCTCATTTACCTATCAATCCAGTCCATGCAAAGGTTGCCTGGAAGAAATTGCCGTTAGCAATAAGGCCGCCAATTGTACTTCTCATTATTATTTTTATATGTCTTTTGTGTATTATCAATACTTTTTGTTGTGATGTACAATAAAGTTATAAATAAAAATTGGTGTGTGTCGTGGGACACCAGGTAGGAACGAAGTTCCTTCGGCTAATGTAGAATCGACACAAATTGTAAAAAATAAAATTATCAACTAAAATAACAAAATAAAAAAAGACGTGTAGCACTCGGAGACTGCCGCGGTAAAGCTATTGTATAGCATTTTGACGTGATAACGTCTTATAATTCGATAGAGCCGGCTGCACGCACGAAAAAACATGACTCATGCGTCGTTACCTCGCTAGATGTCACGTTCCATTTAAGGCTTGAAGTGCAAGCGAGAGCGCGGAACGAGCGACAAAGAAGCACAATCGGCCTTTGCGTTCGGCAGCGTTCGAGATTTAAAAAAATTAAAACATAAATATTAAATCTTCCACATATCACAACAACGTGTCTGAAATGACAGGTTAGACCAGCCATCCGTCAAAGGGAACATTTTCTCCTATATCAAACACATTGAGGCGGGCTTTTTAAAACTAGATTTACGAAAAGGACATTGTTCGTCGTCCATACATAGTTGGCCTAAGAACCAAAAGGTAGGTGAATTTACTTTTTGGGTTTTAGATAATGTATATATTAGATTGAAACTATATTAAAACTACGGACACTTGAGAATTCCGAAAAACAAATAAAATACTTTCGGATTTTGAGGTTATAATTAGGCCAATAAATACCATCAAATATTAAACAAATGAAATAAAAATTTTCTTTTGAAAAATGCTATAACCATTCCATCAGTATTTTCTTAAGACGTTATCACGTTGAACTATCGTCAGTAAACCGACTTTACAGACAACCGATTTTTTTTATCAACTTATGTAATTATAAATAATAACGAGCTAGCGTAATCTTTTAAAAATCGAAGGAGATATAAAAATACTTCAAGTATAACTGGCTGAATGAATTTCATTTTAAAAACTGATTGAGCTGAAATTCGCACACAATTTTGATGCAGGCAAAAAGGAACTAACGCTGGCTGGTTATGCGGCGCTTTTAACGCTTTTTTCTTACGCTGTTTTCTTACGGTTTTACTATCACATTTTTTTCAGTTCGGTCACGCAGCAAAATCCCTATCCCCTCCAAGCCTGCCGTAAGGAACTTCGTTCCAATAATTATTGTTGACATGGTTCGACTTTACTGACAAGTCAATAGTGAAACCTGATTTACATAAAACATTATGGTTTTTATTGATTAAACTAATTGAAAGTCTGTTTAGACGGTTGAAATTGTATGCGATTTAGCAGTTGATCAAATAAAATGGAAGCATGTGAACCATTTATAGTGATTTAAAAAGGTCGTTTACTCAAATACATGCTGACAATACACTAAACAAGATACATCCACCGATTACTAATTCACATAATCGCAAACTATTGAATCCGTGAAATTTCCGTATATTTTCCAAAAACAATCGTCAAAACAAAACGATTATTTGAATAATACGAGTGCCATAAACGTTTCCACATCACAAAACTATCGCTTATGCCACAGGCGTAAAAAGTAGTGTTTCTCCTAAATGTCTAGATCATACAATACAATACAAAACTCTTTATTGAAAACCATTTACAATACAAGTAACTAAAAAGCTGGTGCTAAACCTATGGAAGACAATGAGCGGTCTTATTGCTAGAAGCAATATCTTCCAGACAACCTTAGTACAGAAACAATTAACAAGAAGAGAAGTAGACAACGGTGTACAATAAAATATGGGAAAAAACAACACAAACAAACATACTTATAATTCTAATACTTATATTAAATTATAAACATTAAACTTATACATATTAATACAATGAAACTATTTCATCATTTTAATATTAGTAGTACTTACTAATGTATAGGCAAACAATTTTTTATCAGTCTTGTATAATATCAGCTGGGCAAGGGCTTCCTCTACTAATAACAAGCTCATATGGTTCGAATGCAGTTTCTCAATTCCTAATTATCATGCAATTTGAACCGTCTTTAGAAGGGAAACTTCTTTAGAATAGTTGTTAATTGAAACTATATGAAACGAAAATGCGTCACGACAAAGAAAAACATATTTATAAATAGGATTTAGCCTGCGAGAGAATGAGATAGATTACAAGTATATATCACATGTCTTTACGCCTGCGTACAACGAAGCCTTCGGAAAATTTGTCATAAACAACGTGGTGTTATTATTCACGTGTTTTATCTTTTTGCATTTGCGTATTAAAATTAGTTGGTTAATTAATTTATTTTAATTATTCTGAAGTATCACTTCTGCCGTGTGTGCACACACACTTTTTTATAGCATTTATCTATTTTCTATAGCAAAAAATGGCAGATAAGCAAGTGGATCACTGTTAATGAATGATCTCCACTGCCTATGAACAGCCAAGAATTACGAAGCGAAACCTGATGGTAAGTGATCTCAACCACCCATGTACGCCCATAATACTAGAAGAATCATGGGCGCGATGCCGACCATAAGGAAAAGGGATAATTAAAGGATTGTGAAGGGGAAGGGGATTTAGGCCTCCTGATGTATCAGTTAAATTTTTAATTTATTTCTTTAATTCTTCTAACAGGTCGGTCTGAAAATCTTTGGGGGAGGTCTATGTTCAGTAGTGGACGTCCTATGGCTGATGATGATGATGATGATATCTCAGTTACTGAACAAAACGCAACAGCAAGTTGCTGCTTCATGTGGGCTGTCTGTGAGACAGTGATAACAACCCGGTCGACCCGGCCCATTCATGCTGTAGATAAAACTGTTTACAACGTGGATCTACTACAAAGTCTGAACAGATGTCAATCTAATTGATCAACACACCCTATAAAGGCTTTGCTGTTTCAAGTCAGTTGATCAAACAAAATCGTACCGTTAGAACCCGCTGTAACGAGAGGAGTTATACTTCAGTCCAACATGTTAGCCTAATACGGGTTAGCAGACTTCACATTTTCATAAATGACTAGTCATTTATCTAAAAAACTAGTTTCGCCAAACGGTCGCTACATACGAATACTTTGTATACGCAAAGGTTTAAGAATATTACATTCCTGTTATATTATTTCTGGGTTATGAAAAATAGGTCGAGCGTGATTTGTTACTTTGAAAAGTGGCTTTCTTTTATGGCTTCTGTTAACGGTGGTTTTTTTAGGATTCCATTCCAAAAATGTACTATTAAAGGAGCTAAGCAGTCTGTCTGTTTATGTGCTTGTCCGTCTGTCTTATCTTCAAATTGCTTTATCGCTTGAACCGTAACAGGCTCATAAAATATAGAGTACTAGATTTTGCTTGAGGCCCCGCTCACCATAATGGCCTTTTCCAGGATAAAAAGTAGCCTACCACCTTTTACAAGGTGGTAGGCTACTTTTTATGTGGATGTAAGCACTGTTGTATTTCGGTTTGAAGGACATTGAAGCCAGTGAAATTACTGGGCATTATGAGACTCAACATCTTATGCGTCAGGGTGACCAGCGCAGTTCAGTGCCATGCAGTGATTTGTAATTCAAAGTGTGTGGTGTTGCTTCTGTTTATGGGCATGCGTGCCGTTTACCATAAAGCGGGCGCCTTACTCGTCTCGTTATTCAAAATATATAAAAAAATGTGTGTCGTGGGACACCAGGTAGGAACGAAGTTCCTTCGGCTAATGTAGAATCGACACAAATTGTAAAAAATACAAATTATCAACTAAAATAACAAAATATGTCTCTTTATTTTTGTTTGACAACATAAAATTACATAGAAATAGAATAGAAAAATAGAAATAAAAAAAAGACGTGTAGCACTCGGAGACTGCCGCGGTAAAGCTATTGTATAGCATTTTTTATCAACTTATGTAATCTATATATATAAAAATGAATCGCTGTGCGTGTGTCTCGCAAAAACTCAAGACTGGCTGTACCGATTTGGCAAATTCTGATATTGAAATGTTTGTAGAAGTTCAGGGAAGGTTTACCCGGTGAGAAAAAATGAGTAACATAAATAATAAGTAAAGGAGAACACTAAAAACGACAACTTAATTTTTCAGTACAAACTGTTCCTGGCTATGAAACACTTGAAGTCTTTTTGATGTGAAACATCTATAAGCGCAGGTATAAACCGGATTGTTGACCGTCAACGAACGACAACCGTGGCTACGTTATACAGGGACAGGGACAGGGACAGGGGGAGGACAGGGGGAGAGGACAGGACAGGGACAGAACAGGACAGGGGCAGGACGGGACAGGACAGGGACAGGACAGGACAGGACAGGACAGGGACAGGACAGGACAGGGCAGGACAGGACAGGACAGGGACAGGACAGGACAGGACAGGACAGGACAGGACAGGGCCAGGGCAGGACAGGACAGGGCAGGACAGGGACAGGACAGGATAGGGACAGGACAGGGACAGGACAGGACAGGGGCAGGACAGGACAGGGATAGGACAGGACAGGGACAGGGACAGGGACAGGGACAGGGACAGGGACAGGGACAGGGACAGGGACAGGGACAGGGACAGGGACAGGGACAGGGACAGGGACAGGGACAGGGACAGGGACAGGGACAGGGACAGGGACAGGGACAGGGACAGGACAGGACAGGGACAGTACAGCGCTGGGACATTACAGGGACAGGACAGAACCGGGACAGGACAGCACAGGACAGGACAGGGACAGGGACAGGACTGTCCCACCGGGGGGAGGTGGAAGACGACCTGACTTAGTTCGTCGAAGTCAATTAAATGTGCGACGGGCTACGTCACGTACAATGGTGCAGCACCTCACTTAATTGCATTTAATGTAAATGAAACATTTGTATTAAGTTTTGACCACATTTTACACAAATATAATATGTAGGTGATACGAAGTTCACCGGGTCATCTAGTTATAAATAAAAACTTATTAATTTAGACTTAGACTGGCTACTAAACGGTGGACGGCCGTGTTCTATAATCAAAAATTCAAATTCAAATTTCAAACCGCGTCTACATTTCCAAATGTCATAAGTTATCTATCTGTTTTATTAACGGAATTTCGACTTTAACTTTGTGTGCTAGATATCAAATTAAGTTTAAAAAATGTCTCATTTAACGGTTTTATTCCACGCATTTTTTCCACGCATTTTTTCCACGCATATTTCTTACGGTTTTACTATCACATTTTTTTCAGTTCGGTCACGCAGCGAAATCCCTATCCCCTCCAAGCCTGCCGTAAGGAACTTCGTTCCAAAAAAAAGACGTGTAGCACTCGGAGACTGCCGCGGTAAAGCTATTGTATAGCATTTTTTATCAACTTATGTAATTATAAATAAAAACTTATTAATTTAGACTTAGACTGGCTACTAAACGGTGGACGGCCGTGTTCTATAATCAAAAATTCAAATTTGAAACCGCGTCTACATTTCCAAATGTCATAAGTTTCACACCTATCTGTTTTATTAACGGAATTTCGACTTTAACTTTGTGTGCTAGATATCAAATTAAGTTAAAAAAAGTCTCATTTAACGGTTTTATTCCACGCATTTTTTCCACGCATATTTCTTACGGTTTTACTATCACATTTTTTTCAGTTCGATCACGCAGCGAAATCCCTATCCCCTCCAAGCCTGCCGTAAGGAACTTCGTTCCAAAAAGCCTATGTCCTAATTCAGGTCATGGTTTATCTGTTTTATAAATTTCGGCGAAAACTTTTTAGCTGTTAAGGCGTTGTTGATAACAAACATTCAAATTCACAATCTCATAAAAATCCAAATTTTTACAATTCAAGTACCTATGTGTGTTGCAAAATGCTTTATATTAGCATTTATCTTAACAACTATTAAAAACCGTCACTGACTGAGCAAGCGCGTCGCTTGGGGATTTAGGCCTTCAAACATAACAATCACCGTACTACCCCGATCGAGTTGGCCCGTCCACCTACTAGACAAAAATTTCCTCAGCATGGCTCTATTACCTATAGCAGTGTTTCCCAACGTGGGGCTCACGCCCCACAGGGGGGCAATTTGATAGTTAAAGGTTGCAATTTAAAAATGGACTCGGCACAACTTTAACCCTTTCACTTTGGGTTATTTAAATGCAATGCTAGATATCGGTGACAAATTTAACAAAAACATGTTAAGGAGGGACATGCCCTAAAAAGGTTGGGAAACAATGACCTTTAGAGTTCCTATACTAGTGTTAAATATCTCATAGTCAAGAAGCATGTTTATTCAAAAATACATACAAAATGCACTCGGGCTTAGTTTTTGCTTCGCTTTTTCTATTTGTAGTGTCAATTGCACGGTATATTTGAACGCTGTGGCTCAAAGAGATGAAATCAATGCATTTGATATGAAGTAGGGGTGTCATGGTTTCAGAAAAACGAAGACTTTAGTCATCAAACATTAACATGTATTTGTCAAATTTATCTACCGTTACGAAGTATTAATATGATCATAATAGGTTCATATTTCTATTCCTAAGTTATACAAATATGCGCAAATTTGTCACTCTGTCCGGGATTGGATTTATATTCTATTTATCGCGACTCCGCCTACGTGATTGTCCAAAATAAAAGTGGCCTATATTTTAATTCAGATGGTAGATTACCTGGGTGCCAAATTTCATCCAAATCCGTTCAGCCTTTAAAACACGTTTAAAAAGCAACAGTCGTTACCACTATCTCACAGAAAACCAACGTAAAGTAGCGGCTTGCTGCTGCGTTTCGTACGGTGAGTGAGATATCCGGAACCGCAAATGCCTCTCCCTTTCCCAACCGCTTAATTATCCCTTCCCTTTAAGGTCGGCAACGCGCCTATGATTCTTCTAGTATTGTAGGCGTACATGAGCGGTCGAGATCACTTACCATCAGGTGACCCACTTGCTCGTTTGCCGGCCTCTGCTGTAAAAATCATCAAGATAATGCTACCCACACACCTCATCTCACTACAAAGCCTTGCACCGTAGTAGCTAACAATTACTTATTGACATCTTCAAAGAACGGGTGGAATACGACGGGTCTTGGTCGTTTACTATCAAGCAACAGATTTAATTTGCAATACAATGTGACTGTAAAATAAAATAGGGATCGGCGACGTTCCTGGAACAAAATACGTTCCCAGCCGTCACTTAGTAGCCCACTTGACGGGACAGGGATATAAAGAAACCAGATGTATTTATATTATAAGCAGCGGTAGCTCAGCGGGGAGTGGTATGGACTGTCGAAACGAAAGTCGCTGGTTCGAAACCATCCCCTAGAGCATACACCACTGACTTTTCTAAGTTACGTGTATATTCATTGTTAATTATCGCTTGCTCTAACGGTGAAGGAAACATCGTGAGGAAACCTGCATACCCGAGAACTCGATAAGATTTGTCGAAGGTATGTGAAGTCTGCCAACCCGCATTAGGCCAGCGTGGTGGACTAAGGTCTAATCCCTCTTGTTCAGTAGAGGAGGCCCGTGGCCAGCAGTGGAACGTATATAATACAGGGCTAGTAAATAAGACGTATTTAGAAAATATTTTATAGTATTCGTAAAGTGTACAATTTTTATTTTTAGCTTGTTTATTTTTAAGTCGGTTATTTTTAGCAAAATACAATCAAAATCTCAGCACTCTGTATAGGAATAGTAGCTATATTTAATAACAATGATTATGCCTGCTACACGTAAAATAATTGTAAAGAAAATCTTAAGTAATCTCAAGTAATTGTCAATCTCATTTATTTTTGTCAATCTAGAGACTCCACAAAGAAAAAGATTCGACAAAGGAAGATGTAGGCTCTTCAAATATTCCTTCAAGTCACTTCCAGGATTACGATATCTCTGCACCAGACTTGCAGTAAAGAGCCCCTTGTCTGCCCATTGTTGCAAACGACAAACTGAACTGTTACTTTACAAGCTCACTCCCGGCCACTCCTTTGATACTACATCAGTTATTTACGAACAGTTCCTTAATTGAGTCGAGCCTTTTGCTAAATAAATGCCAAATGTCTCTATATTCTCCTTGTATGATGATGTATTTTTTTTAATAGCAGACGCTGCAAAATGAGCAATTGGGTCCACTGACGTTAAGTGATCTCCATAGCCCATGAATATCCATTACATCAGAATCATGGACGGGTCAAAGGAAAAGGGTAATTATTGTATTGGGAAGGTGAAGGGGGATTGGGTTTCCGGATATGATTATGACCGACATGATGAGAAGCACGGCACCATCACTCTACGGGACGGAAAAACTCAATAAGCTATGGTTGTACTAGTTGCATTTCTACTACCCAGGAGTGCTGGTGGGAGGATACTTGTATCCGACCTGATAGCGACCACCGTACACTGGTGTTAAAAACTGTCATTGTAGCCCACCTTGTGTGGGTCGTGTTCCAGGGTCAGCCAGTGTATATCCGGTTCTCCCCAGGGGGCTTGCCCCCTGATCCTAACCCTTTTCCCATCCCTTTTCCTTCTCCTCCTCCTTGGCCCTTTGGCAGGCCGGCATGATCTTGCCGACCTACGATGGACACATTGTTTATCGTTAGTCGACACTATTCTTGGATTGCGCTACACTTACCATCAGGTGTAGCGTAGTCACTTTGCCGAGCCAGGATAAAAAAAAAGATATAGACTTGAGCTGATGTCATGTCAAATAAGTACTTAAAATTGTCGGTTCTAAGAAATGTCTATACGATAGTGACTTCTAAGAAGATGTAGTCAGGATCCAAGGCTACTGTGATTTTTTTTATGAAACTCACAAAGAACTCAAAATTAGTAAGAAAAGACAATTTACACAAAATTGTTCTTAGGTAAAGAAATAATGGAGTTGGAGTGGAATTTTAAACAAATTCAAAAACTATTTGCAGTATGATAATTAATAAACTTTTATCGCCTTATATTACATTACGAACCTTATATTTAAATTTCTGTTAAGCACGTTGAATTCAGAAATGTATTTGATTTATGTAATTAATCCTATTTTTATGTACTAAAATATTTAAAGATTAATCTTCAGCACAATCAGTGATAATACATTTTAATATAATATATTTACCTTAATCAGCAACAGACAAACCGGTGATGCAAAAGAGAGATACCACCTAATAAACTCTCTTCGGAGAGGGAAGAATCGAGGGGCCTACGACAGAACAGGCGGATGCCCGATGCAGGCACAGGGATAGAAAGATGTAACCTTATACTCGCCCCAACCAACCATCAAGTCATGTCGCAAGCCCCTCGGAAGAACCGGATATACTGACTGATCCTGGAACGCGATCCACACAAGATGTGTGGGTCACTATGGCAGACTTTAACACGGTATACGGTGGTCGCTATCCGGGCGGATATAAATATCCTACCAGCTGCAAAATAGAGCTGTCATCAAGCAGTCGATGAATCAAAAATGTTTTTCTCTCAACATTCGCCTGTAATATACTGATTTCCGCTTATCGTATATCATATAGGGATGGAAGTAGCTTATTGGCAACTGGCAAGGTCTAGTCCACGCATGAAATAACAAGTTACGTAAGTACGTACTTGAACATGATTTGTTTGGTCGACTAGGCTTGTTACAGTGGAATAATTCGACCTTCGACAGAATTCTACTCCTAGTCCTAATATTATTATTGATTAATCTTTATGAAAATTTCGTGTCACGTTGTTTGTTCGCCATGACCTCCTAAACTACTGAACCGATTTTAATCAAATTTTGCAAACTGTGTGCAGCTTGAGAGATAGGATATTTCGTCCTGATCGTAGAACAGTGACGGATGTGACATTTTATAAATTTTACAGGGCAGCCATTTCAAATATTTATTACAGTTTTTTTACCATAACTTTTTTAATACAAAATATAAAATGTTGAAAATTTAAACTTATCTTATTGATGGGGTACTTTTTGAAATGAAATAGAAATAATAAGTAATTATTTAATGGTTTTCTAGAAAAATCACTCGCTCCATTTTACTTCGGAGTCAACGCAGCCACATAATACCATCCAACGTTTTTCTTCGAACAAAAAAATTTGGTGGATTGACGGATGTTACTTTACGATCATTTTCTATCGACAAATGAAAAAAAAAATTACGGTTTTGATATATTATACTTAAGTTTTTCTAAAATTATACTCATATTATAAGGATGTAACCATTTTAATTAATAAGAATAACGTATTAGACACAAAACAAAAATTATGTCGATTTTAGTTATACTATATGCTTTTGTTTACGTTACTTTAGACCTGCTACCTTAGCCCACTGTGCCAGTAATTTCCATTCATCTGGAATGTAAATAATGCAGCCCTTTCTATAACACTATGGACAGAGGCGGCTTTATTTTAGGTGTCTTTTTTCAAGGATTCTATATAGTAATATCAAATCTTTTGGCTGCATGTGCATACATGTAGAAGACTATACGATTTAGATTCTGGCTATCACAATTGTCTGAACAGAAACTAAATTCTTTTACACACTACAATGCAAACTTCTTTATGAAATCATAAACACAAATGCCCACTTCGCTTGCCACACGTTTGGCAACAATTTCGCTTTACATATAACAGTAACCTTGTTTGTCAGCCATGTGATATATGTGAAATTATAACAAGGCATTTTTTCTTATAATACACTCATTGGCCCATAAGGACACGATAAAGCCTTATGGAAATCAAATGTAGTAGAAATAATACGTCCATTGGAAGCAATGGCATCATTTTTATTATTTTTCTTCAAGGTCCTGAATGTATTTGCCATTTTGGAGTTATTAATTACTAAGTACAAAAACAATTAGTTAATTCTATCACTGAGAACGTCGAATGGGTTTTCTTTTTGTTTAAAACTGTGACTTTGATCACAATCATCTTTTTTGGGTATATGAATACTCAAATTAAAGTGAGTATTTACAATGTCTATATACTGTCTAAAACTCAAAGCTTTAATGAGTAATTATTAAGTTCAGGCCATTCTTTATATAAGTTGAACATCCGAGCTATGTTTAAGTTACCATCTAAATACAGTATTTTGGAAACTGCTGTGTTACAATGAGACTCTACCGATATTAATGCATTTACATAGGCACAGACCGATATAACTATTTCTTCGTTAACAACCTTCTTATGACTGTTATGTTTCCCCCTTATGTCTTTTTTACAGAAGTGCTTCCACCGTACTTCTACCAAACCGTTCGTACGTATCTTTCACTAATGATGTATTCAAAAACATAGTTTTGCATACCCGTATGCTTAGTACAAGTTCCTAGTTTTCTAAAACGATGACGGTTCTCGTTTTATCTCCATGCTCTCCATATAGGAACTATGATGAATTACAATGAATGAGATGGATTTTAAGACTATGAACGTATTTGTAAATCGTACTAGACCTACGGTATTATCGACGAGTGTCGGAGTTTCCTGACAAAAAAATATTTGAATGTAATTTGATGATCACGCTTTAATACACTTTGAGGACCCCTTTTATTTTTCTCTTTTGTAGTGTAGTTTACAAAATGAAGCCGTTGTTTCTTACAATCGCTTATTTTTGAAAACTTTTCTCTTTCTTCAAATGACAACAATGTTCCATATTTATTTCTGCATGTGCAAAGTCTACACATAGTTATTGCTGGAACAGTTATACCCTTTTTGGATGAATATTCTTTTTCTTAATTTTTAGGCGCTGTCTCTTCACTTCTTCCCAGTTGCCATAATTGCAGACCCATATTTTACCCCGACATCAAACAGTAGGGGCTGGACACGACTGGCATTAACACCCAGCTCCGTTGGTAGATGAACAGTTGCTATAATCATTCGAATCGTGAACAGGACAAAAAATCTTTACATATCTTACATACTTATCATAGTTTTTGCGGTGATAGCATAGATGTTTCTTTTTCAATGGCTGAGGAAATTGGTTGAGGGAAAGGTGACAAATCTGAGATCAAAGTGGATATGTGAGATCAAAGTGGTATCTAATAGTGTTGGAGCTGAGCTGACATTTAAGCAGGAAGCGACAGTTTACTGATAGTTTAATAGGACTAAATATTAGGATAAATTCTGATCCACGGGCATAAAAGGACCTTTTCTAAGAATGAATGCGGGTGATGGTATATTAGGATTCATATTTTCCTCACATGTTCATTTTACGATCTCACTTAATGTATCGTCGTCCTCTGAAAAACATGCCTACAAATAGCTTCTATTTTTTAAATTATTACGCGTACTCCTGAGGATAATGGTAAATGGCTTTCTAAAAAAAGACTTTGTGAAACACTTTAAATATTATTATTTTTCTATGTTAGTTAAAAAATAAGCATATTATTTTTAGCGGTGGTTCAATAGTATCAATAACGCACACCGTATATATATCAAAACATCATAAAATATTTAAAGTTTATTTATTTCAATTCACTTACACAACTATTACGTTAACTAGTTTAATGTTTTAATTGTAATAAATTGAAATCAATAAAAACAAACTTTTTTTTGAAAAGAATAAAGACTCAAGTGAATTTGAGTTTCGAGAATAAAATCGGATTGGCAAATACGACACTCAGATAGAACAACGTGTACGCAGAATATCGTCGGTACTGATCTTTCGTCAGTATCATGTCCATATAACAATGTAGTATAGTTACGTACAGCTCAAAAATTGTATCCCCGTTAAAGATACTATTTAAACTCAATAATTTAATTTTACAATTGGTTACTTAAAATTTTTGGAAAATAAATAACAAAATGTATCGATAGTATTCCGTAGAAAATTGACGGATAATAAATACCGCCCTTTCAAAGTTTTACCTTTCATAGTTTTGCGTATAAACAGGTTATAAGTGTGAAAAAATGTATAAACCTCATGCACTAACTTATCCGGAGTCTCTGGTATGTAGTCCTCATTACTGTTCTCTTGGTGAAGGAATTTCGTAAATTTTTCATATTTGTTTAATTCCTTCAAAAGTGTCATTAAAAGTTTTAATCTTCCTAATTTTATTGTAGTACATAGTATGTCAAATACTAGCCACGAAAGCAATATTTATAACATGATTTTAATTAGGGTAATTGAGTAATAGCGATTAAAACAAATCAGATGCAACGCGGGAAATTCAACGAACAGTGACGGTTGCGCATATCCGTCGGGGGTGGAAAAGGACGGCGGGGCAATCCCGCGCATCGTAGGCAGACGGAAATATTCAACCGTCATTTTTCTATGAGCGAATATCAAATCCGTCAGTATATTGACTGTGTAATTTAAAATCCTTTAGGAAAAAAATATATTTTTTTATATACCCATAAAGATCTGATGATGTAGTACCCAAATATACTAAAAAGTCATTTTCGTATTTTTTTCACATCCGACACTATTCTAAGATCACGACGATTTATAGTCGCAATATTTTTTTTAAATCCAAATTATTTGTTTCAAAGAGTTATGTATAAGTGAGTTCCATAAAATTCTAACAGATGGCTGTGTAAGGTAATTAATCGGCTGGATTAAGATCGCAATATTTTTTTTGCATATTATTTGTTTATTATATGACAAAGAGTTATAATGCTCTGTGAGTTCCGTATGATTCTAACAGATGGCGGTGTAAGGTAATTTATCGGCTGCATTGAGTAAGTATCCAGTAGATGGCGCATATTGTATTGAATAACTTACTACAATATAATTTAACATAATATACCTTAGCCACAGCAACGAGTGACCAGGTCTGCTAGTAAATAGTGTAAAACAAAGTCGATATCTACGTCTGTTTGTCTATATTTTCCGCGTATTTCTTCTGAACTATGCAACCTATTTAGATGATGATTATACTATCATTCATTTATTCCTATGACCTATGGGAACAAGGCAGTAACATGCCTGCGGTAAAATCGTAAAGCACTGATAGTACAATTATAAAAACTTTGGATTTCTGTGAGTTTGTGAATTAAGTTGCTTGTAATTCAATCACTTCATAACGACTAGTAATTCCTTCAAACTGCTGCTTGGCGGCAGAATCAAACAAACAAAACTGCTACCTAAACCATACTAAACATACATCAATAAATGAAATCATCTGAGAATCGAATGCAGTACTATTTGCATATTGAGCAGTGACTTAGTGTTGTGCTCGATTCCCAGATGAAGCAATCTTTGATGTCACTTTCAGATATAATACAACAATGGGATAATACCGCCGATAACAATATCATTTCTAGAGACGCGTATCCTACTTAAAATATCTAAAGCCTGCTAGTACAAAGCAGTTCCTAAACATAAAATACAAACACAAACAATTCAATTTCGTCCCAATCGATACCCTTGTTAATCCTGAGGGAGACTTTACGACACACACACTAACAAAGTGAACACACAGGATAATTACAATTATTTTCCCTTCCTTTTCGGCTTTTGCTGCTGTCGAAAACTTTATTACAGGAAATTACTTTTAGCTTATGTCAAAGTTAGGTACTCGCTCGTACTTCGTAGGAGGAAAGCAGTTTTTTGCAATGATTTTAAATCCTATTATAATAATGTTAGCGTTCATATTGCTTTGTTAACGCTTACAACCAAAACATCTAACCGTTTGCTAACGCTTCTCTATCGATAAATAATGTTCAAAATAATAGGAACGATAAAGTCTTTAAAACAAGATTGGAAATTAGGTTACATAAAAACCTGAAATAATAATGAATTGGCAAAAAGTAACTTAGAATTTGATATTTTCACTCCTATATTTGCATATTACATTAGAACACTAAAGGATGTCTTCTATTCAAAACCTGATAGCTCAGACCCAACACCAGTACTGAGTCTCGTTGCTTCAAACATAACCTAACACATCTAGCAAATTTGTTTTTTTTTTTTTTTTTTTTTTTTTATCCTGGCTCGGCAAAGTGACTACGCTACACCTGATGGTAAGCGTAGCGCAATCCAGGAATAGTGTCGACCAACGATAAACAATGTGCCCATCGTAGGTCGGCAAGATCATGCCGGCCTGCCCAAGGGCCAAGGGGGAGGGAAAGGAAAAGGGATGGGAAAAGGGTTAGGATCAGAGGGCAAGCCCCCTGGGGAGAACCGGATATACACTGCCTGACCCTGGAACGCGACCCACACAAGGTGGGCCACTATGGCAGGTTTTAGCACCAATGTACGGTGGTCGCTATCCGGTCGGATACAAGTATCCTCCCACCAGCCCTGCCAGCTTTTCTTTTTACACGTAATTTTGATTTGTTTTTATATATATAATTGTAACGTCTAACCCTTATATAACTTTTCTATGTACACACACATTTTTGGACTACAATCTAAGTCAATATTGTATAATTTTTTCTTATATCTTTACAATAATTATAATCTATCTTGTGTACTATAAATAAAATAAAATAAAAAGACGTGTGGCACTCGGAGACTGCCGCGGTAAAGCTATTTTATATTTTTTATCAACTTATGTAATTATAATTATTTATTTATTTTATTTATGCAGTATTTTTTTCGTTTGTTTTTAATTTTAATTTTGTGGGTCAAAGTCGGGCCAAGGTCGGGTCAAGGTCGGGTTCAAGGTCGGGGTCAAGGTCGGGGGCAATGTCAAGGTCAAGGTCGGGGTCAAAGTCCAGCCAAAGTCGCGTCAGAGTCGCGTCAGAGTCGGGTCAAAGTCAGGTCAAGTCCGGTCAAGTCGCGTCAGAGTCGCGTCAGAGTCGCGTCAGAGTCGCGTCAGAGTCGCGTCAGAGTCGCGTCAGAGTCGTGTCAGAGTCGTGTCAAAGTCCTGTCCAAGCTGACTGGTCACTGTGTGACGCCACCTGGGACTTCGAAATTATCGATGTTCCAGGGAGGTCAGCTAACGCTGGCTGGTCGGAGGGAGGTGTTAGGTTTTTTCGTTACGGAATTTCTGGATTCGGTCTCGCCGCTCAAGGCCCGCGATAAAATCTATACAATAGATTAAAAAGAAACTGATCACGAAACGCCTGCACTCCAGCCATTATGATTCTTATATTTATAGCAGCGATAGGTCAGCGGGGAGTAGTATGGACTGTCGAGATAAAAGTCGCAGGTTCGAAACAAGCCCCAAGAGCTTGCACCTCTGACCTTTCTAACTTACGTGTATATTAATTGTTAATTATATCGCTGGCTTTAACGGTGAAGGAAACATTATGAGGAAACCTGCATACCTGAGAGCTCGGTAAGGTTTATCGAAGGTATGTGAAGTCTGCCAACCCGCATTAGGCCAGCGTGGTGGACTATGGCCTAACCCCTCTCATTCAGTAGAGGAGGCCCGTGCCCGGCAGTGGGACATATAATACAGGGCTAGTATTACTCTTATAATTGGTTCGCCGCTTGCAGCAAACATACGAAATGTTTATATTGTTTTGTTTTTGAAAATTTATTTATGTTTTTTGAGGTGGTCTATCAGGTATCATTGCGATGAGAATAGTGGTGAATTTGATATGCCTCTTCTTTGTCTACCCTAGTGAAAATGTCTGTGCACTTCAATGCATGCAGGTTGGCTTTGGGCCTAAGATTCTTGTAACTTACACTCCATTGTGATTCTCACTGGGAGATATTTAAAGAAAATATGGAGAATTTGGAAATTAAAAAAATAAAAATTAAATAAATTGTGGACAGACGACCTGATAAAGGTCGCAGGAAGTCGCTGGTTGCAGGCCGCTTCCAACAGGTCGGACTGGAAATCTTTGGGGGAGGCCTATGTTCAGCAGTAGACGTCCTGTGGCTGATGATGATGATGATGATAATGATGGAGAATTTTAAAGTAGGAATGTTTGTTTGCGACATTTTTCGTCACCATTAAACTACGATAATTAATAATGCACACACGTAACTTTAAAAAGTCAGGCATCGAACCTGCAATCTCGTGTTTCGGTAGTCCATTCCCCTCACTGTAACGATATCGCCGCTTCAGTAACTTAGTCTAACAAAACGTAACTTATCCTAACGAGCTTTTCACAGGCCATTATTTTTCTATCACAAGTAAGAATGTAAGTGTAATGTGTAAGAAAAACCCATATTCAAAGCACGTGTACCACATTTGCTTCGCACTTGCCTAATGTACACTATCCCTAAGGTTTCGTTGGGAATTGGTTTACCTACGAGCGGGTGATGTTAAAATAATGTTTAGTAGTATTTTTTTTGCATTATAATGTAGAAGAATGCTATGTTATGTTTTATGTTTAATTTTAGAAGTTCAGTATTTGAACAAATAGGTTACATAACAGTAAGCACCACTCATAAACACATAATGCCATAATCGTGATTTATGCAATGCTGGCAATGATCATTCGGACCAATAGCTTTTTTCAAGCATTTTTATCCTGGCCGTCAACGTGATAATACTGCACCTATTGTTAACTTAGTATAGTCCAGATTTGACTTTTGCTCTCACCGACATTTATGGACATTTTCTCACCCCGAGGGGAGGAGAGATGGTTACGCTGGACTGACCAGTCTTCCGAATCACTCCAGACCTCATAGCAGGTGGCACTGTTCAGTCGAGGACACGGCATCTCCTTCTTCATTGGCGGCGATTGGTTTCCGATTAACTTCTTTTGCTTTCTACTACATGACCCGATCACAGAAGGAGGCTATTGCCACAACCTCTGTTTATACCTGTGAATCCTGCACAAAGACGTCTAAGGTATGAGAAAGTCTATACAGTAAGCCAGTATGGTAGACTAAGGCCAAAATAAAAAAATACACCCAACAGTCACATGCATAGTCCTGACCCCACAGTAAGATACGAGTCTTGTGTCGTGGGTATTAGGAACTACGAGAGACTTACAGTCTCACAACACCCAGACCCCGAAACAAATATTTGTGGATCAGACAAACGTTTGTTTCGGTGCGGGGATCGAACCCGCGGCCTCTCGCTTCAGAGCCGGCTACTCGCACGCTGCGCCACGGAGGCTGTCGGAGGTCAAAATCCTCTCAGATAGATGCAGCTCATACCTAGCAGTGAGCTAAAATACAATACTAATGTAAATAAAGAAACATGTTCATATATCCGCTGTCACTCTAACCGCAATCTTATCTCTACCGTCCTTCCCTTACATTCACTGAAGCATAGTTTTCCGAGTAAACAGACAGTGGTGGCCATTTTTTCGGCATATTTATCGAGCCTTATTAAGCCTAACCGACCCCCAAACTCGCCGCCGTAATGATAACAAAAGAACGGTCTTGTTACTTGTTCTATTTGGGGTTTCTGAGGGCGTTTGTGTTTTACGTAATAGATTCTTTTCGTATATTGTTTGGGTCGCTGAGTTTGTTCGTAGATATTTGATACATACGTCATTACTACATATAAATAAAAAATTGGTGTGTGTCGTGGGACACCAGGTAGGAACGAAGTTCCTTCGGCTGATGTAGAATCGACACAAATTGTAAAAAATACAAATTATCTACTAAAATAACAAAATAAAAAAAATTGGTGTGTGTCGTGGGACACCAGGTAGGAACGAAGTTCCTTCGGCTGATGTAGAATCGACACAAATTGTAAAAAATACAAATTATCAACTAAAATAACAAAATAAAAAAAATTGGTGTGTGTCGTGCGACACCAGGTAGGAACGAAGTTCCTTCGGCTGATGTAGAATCGACACAAATTGTAAAAAATACAAATTATCAACTAAAATAACAAAATAAAAAAAATTGGTGTGTGTCGTGGGACACCAGGTAGGAACGAAGTTCCTTCGGCTGATGTAGAATCGACACAAATTGTAAAAAATACAAATTATCAACTAAAATAACAAAATAAAAAATTGGTGTGTGTCGTGGGACACCAGGTAGGAACGAAGTTCCTTCGGCTAATGTACAATCTACACAAATTGCAAAAAATTCAAATTATCAACTAAAATAACAAAATATGTCTCTTTATTTTTGTTTGACAACATAAAATTACATAGAAATAGAATAGAAAAATAGAAATAAAAAAAAGACGTGTGGCGCTCGGAGACTGCCGCGGTAAAGCTATTGTATAGCATTTTTTATCAACTTATGTAATTATAAATAATAACGAGCTAGCGTAATCTTTTAAAAATCGAAAGAGTATTTTTATATACTTCAATTATAACTGGCTGAATGAATTTCATTTTAAATATGTCTCTTTATTTTTGTTTGACAACATAAAATTACATAGAAATGACTGACATTAAAATTGACACATTGACTGTCGCGCCTGCGCTCGTCTCATTTAACGCTTTTATTCCACGCATTTTTTCCACGCATTTTTTCCACGCATTTTTCTTACGGTTTTACTATCACATTTTTTTCAGTTCGGTCACGCAGCGAAATCCCTATCCCCTCCAAGCCTGCCGTAAGGAACTTCGTTCCAAAAAATTGGTGTGTGTCGTGGGACACCAGGTAGGAACGAAGTTCCTTCGGCTAATGTAGAATCGACACAAATTGCAAAAAATTCAAATTATCAACTAAAATAACAAAATATGTCTCTTTATTTTTGTTTGACAACATAAAATTACATAGAAATAGAATAGAAAAATAGAAATAAAAAAAAGACGTGTGGCACTCGGAGACTGCCGCGGTAAAGCTATTGTATGGCATTTTTTATCAACTTATGTAATTATAAATAATAACGAGCTATGTAGCGTAATCTTTTAAAAATCGAAGGAGTATTTTTGGAACGAAGTTCCTTACGGCAGGCTTGGAGGGGATAGGGATTTCGCTGCGTGACCGAACTGAAAAAAATGTGATAGTAAAACCGTAAGAAATATGCGTGGAAAAAATGCGTGGAAAAAATGCGTGGAAAAAATGCGTGGAAAAAATGCGTGGAATAAAACCGTTAAATGAGACTTTTTTTAAACTTAATTTGATATCTAGCACACAAAGTTAAAGTCGAAATTCCGTTAATAAAACAGATAGATAACTTATGACATTTGGAAATGTAGACGCGGTTTGAAATTTGAATTTGAATTTTTGATTATAGAACACGGCCGTCCACCGTTTAGTAGCCAGTATAAGTCTAAATTAATAAGTTTTTATTTATAATTACATAAGTTGATAAAAAAATGCTATACAATAGCTTTACCGCGGCAGTCTCCGAGTGCTACACGTCTTTTTTTTATTTCTATTTTTCTATTCTATTTCTATGTAATTTTATGTTGTCAAACAAAAATAAAGAGACATATTTTGTTATTTTAGTTGATAATTTGTATTTTTTACAATTTGTGTCGATTCTACATTAGCCGAAGGAACTTCGTTCCTACCTGGTGTCCCACGACACACACCAATTTTTTCTTACGGTTTTACTATCACATTTTGGAACGAAGTTCCTTACGGCAGGCTTGGAGGGGATAGGGATTTCGCTGCGTGACCGAACTGAAAAAAATGTGATAGTAAAACCGTAAGAAAAATGCGTGGAAAAAAATTGGTGTGTGTCGTGGGACACCAAGTAGGAACGAAGTTCCTTCGGCTAATGTACAATCGACACAAATTGCAAAAAATTCAAATTATCAACTAAAATAACAAAATATGTCTCTTTATCTTTGTTTGACAACATAAAATTACATAGAAATAGAATAGAAAAATAGAAATAAAAAAAGACGTGTGGCGCTCGGAGACTGCCGCGGTAAAGCTATTGTATAGCATTTTTTTATCAACTTATGTAATTATAAATAATAACGAGCTAGCGTAATCTTTTAAAAATCGAAGGAGTATTTTTATATACTTCAATTATAACTGGCTGAATGAATTTCATTTTAAATATGTCTCTTTATTTTTGTTTGACAACATAAAATTACATAGAAATGACTGACATTAAAATTGACACATTGACTGTCGCGCCTGCGCACGTCTCATTTAACGCTTTTATTCCACGCATTTTTCCACGCATTTTTTCCACGCATTTTTTCCACGCATTTTTCTTACGGTTTTACTATCACATTTTTTTCAGTTCGGTCACGCAGCGAAATGCCTATCCCCTCCAAGCCTGCCGTAAGGAACTTCGTTCCAAAATGCGTGGAATAAAACCGTTAAATGAGACTTTTTTTTAACTTAATTTGATATCTAGCACACAAAGTTAAAGTCGAAATTCCGTTAATAAAACAGATAGGCGTGGAACTTATGACATTTGGAAATGTAGACGCGGTTTGAAATTTGAATTTGAATTTTTGATTATAGAACACGGCCGTCCACCGTTTAGTAGCCAGTCTAAGTCTAAATTAATAAGTTTTTATTTATAATTACATAAGTTGATAAAAAATGCTATACAATAGCTTTACCGCGGCAGTCTCCGAGTGCTACATGTCTTTTTTTATTTCTATTTCTATTTTTCTATTCTATTTCTATGTAATTTTATGTTGTCAAACAAAAATAAAGAGACATATTTTGTTATTTTAGTTGATAATTTGTATTTTTTACAATTTGTGTCGATTCTAAATTAGCCGAAGGAACTTCGTTCCTACCTGGTGTCCCACGACACACACCAATTTTTTTTTTCAGTTCGGTCACGCAGCGAAATCCCTATCCCCTCCAAGCCTGCCGTAAGGAACTTCGTTCCAAAAAAGACGTGTAGCACTCGGAGACTGCCGCGGTAAAGCTATTGTATAGCATTTTTTATCAACTTATGTAATTATAAATAATAACGAGCTAGCGTAATCTTTTAAAAATCGAAGGAGATATAAAAATACTTCAAGTATAACTGGCTGAATGAATTTAATTTTAAAAACTGATTGAGCTGAAATTCGCACACAATTTTGGTGCAGGCAAAAAGGAACTAACGCTGGCTGGTTATGCAGCGCTTTTAACGCTTTTTTCTTACGCTGTTTTCTTACGCTTTTACTATCACATTTTTGGAACGAAGTTCCTTACGGCAGGCTTGGAGGGGATAGGGATTTTGCTGCGTGACCGAACTGAAAAAAATGTGATAGTAAAACCGTAAGAAAAATGCGTGGAATAAAAACCGTTAAATGAGACTTTTTTTAACTAAATTTGATATCTAGCACACAAAGTTAAAGTCGAAATTCCGTTAATAAAACAGATGGTTGTGAAACTTATGACATTTGGAAATGTAGACGCGGTTTGAAATTTGAATTTGAATTTTTGATTATAGAACACGGCCGTCCGTTATTTTTAAGTTGATAAAAAATGCTATACAATAGCTTTACCGCGGCAGTCTCCGAGTGCCACACGTCTTTTTTTTATTTCTATTTTTCTATTCTATTTCTATGTAATTTTATGTTGTCAAACAAAAATAAAGAGACCTATTTTGTTATTTCAGTTGATAATTTGAATTTTTTGCAATTTGTGTCGATTCTACATTAGCCGAAGGAACTTCGTTCCTACCTGGTGTCCCACGACACACACCAATTTTTTTTTTTCAGTTCGGTCACGCAGCGAAATCCCTATCCCCTCCAAGCCTGCCGTAAGGAACTTCGTTCCAACAAGATATATTAAAAAAAGGAAAAACGGTAAAAAAAGAAAAACCAGAATAGCCTCGGTGAAATGTGGGTGTATTGTTTATTTTGCCTACGCCTTTTGGAATTACAGGTATGAGTGCTATGTATTTACTATAATTAATGTTAATGTTTTAGAAATCCGATTTTAGACTCGGTAGACTTTCTCTGTAGCGCAGTGGACAAGTGTGTCATATATTTATTTTGGGTCTGGGTGTATTTTGTCCCTAGAAGGGGTTTCTAAGTTTATCTGTATAAGCATTTTTTCTGAGAAAACGCGATTTTCCATTAAAAACAACCCCGTTTCGACCCCCGGGTCGGTTAAGAGTGAAATTGGGGTTTTCTCTCAAGAAATGCTCAATATCAACTCGGAGCCTAGTCTTGTGTCTGGTATGGCGATAGATTCACCCCTTATGTCATGGGACGTAGAACCCCGCTCCTAATGGCCATACGTGTACGGTAATTTTGGTCAGACATGCCGGCGTAATCTTTATTTATAGTTGCATGCACGAATTTGCTGCTATTTGCCGCTTTGTATAGCGATTATTGTAGCCGGGATTTGGGCATGTTGTTATTGTGGCGAAAGGTCTTTGGGTTTCAATGTATCTTCCTGGCGATTGTATTATTGTATTTTTGTATTTTTTATAACATAGGTATTTTTTATGGCATAGATAGGCAACCAAGCAAGTGGTTCACCTGATGGTAAGTGATCTCCACCGCCCATGTACGCCCACCACCAAAATAATCATGAGCGCGTTGCCGACTTTAAAGGAAAGGGATAATAAGGGATTGGGAAGGGGAGAGGATTTGGGCTTCCGGATATCTCACTCACCGTACGAAACGCAGCAGCAAGCCGCTACTTTACGTCGGTTATCTGTGAGACAGAGGTAACGAACCGGTTGAGCTAGCCCATCCATGTTGTAGACAAAACTGTGTACAGCGTGGCTCTACCACTCAAATATTATTTAAACTAATTCGACTTGGTGCCTCGCGTATTTTTGAAGTGGAACTTCTTTAGAATCGTTGTGATTTGAAACTCGATGAAGCGAAAATGCGAAACGACAAAGAAACATATTCATAAATAGGATTTAACCTGCGAGAGAATGAGATAGATTACAAATATGCTATCTCGTGTTTTTGTGCCTGAGTACACCGAAGCCTTCGGAAAATGTGTCAGTGATCAGATCTTAACTAAATTTATATTCGCAGGTAAATTATTATTATTAAATAAAACAAAGTAAAACTCGCCGAATTGAGAACCTACTCCTTTGAAGTTTGATGAAAAATAACCTTATTCAGTAAATATTAGGAATTCACTCGCGTATTATTCCAAACATTTGTTCATGATATATGAAATGAGAAGCCAAAAAATAATAAATTAAATTATCACCACCCATTCAATAATGTACCTTAAATAAACCACGTAAGATAGATATTGCGTTGATAAATTTTTCGAATATTGCCTATTATTGGTCTATTCAGAAATACTTCTGTACGAAGCCAAGCCAAGACTCGCTTTTCCAATTGACCTTTTTCGTTTAATCTGAAGATTAATAGATGTTTAATGATATTGCATTTATGTCAGTACATTTATAAATTGAAAAGCATAGAGGTATTTCTTTTATTCGTCGGAATCATGTGACAAGCAGGTTGCTTGTCTGAATGTAAGCACAAGGGGACAATTCAATGTTGACAAGGTTGTAGGTCCCTCGAGAGGCCGTCTGGGTTGGTACCACCGCTTTGTCTATTTCTACCGCAAAGCAACAGTGTGTAAGCACTGTTGTGTTTCGATTTGAAGGACATTGAAGCTAGTGAGATTACTGGGCATTATGAGACTTGAAATCTTATGTCTCGGAGTGACGAGCGCAGTTCAGTACCATGAAGTGCTTTATAATTCAAAGTTGTGTGTGGGTGTTGCTTCTGTTTTCGGGCAGGCGTGGCGCTTGCCATCGGGCGAGCGCCTTGCCCGTCTCGTGATTCAATGACATAAAAAAAGGTATTAAAGGTAAAAAAGGTATATCTGCATATGATTCGCAGCACTGCATGGCACTGCCTCGGTGGCTATCGTAAGCGGTACGACTGCTGGACTGGTTCGATCCCCGGGTCGGGTCAAATGATATCATCATCATCACCCACAGGACGTCCTGTGCAGTGGAGGCTTGCTCCAAAGATTTCCAGACCGATCTGTTGGAAGCGGCCTGCATCCAGCGACTTCCTGCGACCTTTATCAGGTCATCTGTCCACTTTGTAGGCGGACGTCCAACGCTGCGCTTGCCGATACGTGGCCTCCATTCCAGAACCTTTCTGCCCCATCGGTTATTGGTTTTGCGAGCTATATAGCTCGTAATATTACGGTATTATCCTACTTCCTACTAATATTATAAACGCGAAAGTTTGTAAGTATGGATGGATGGATGTATGTTTGTTACTCTTTCACATAAAAACTACTGAATGGATTTTAATGAATCTTTACAATAATATAGCTTATACATCAGAATAAGACATAGGCTACTTTTTATCCCGGGAAAAGCAGATCACGCGGGCGGAGCCGCGAGCAAAAGCTAGTGTACTCTAATACCGTAATATGAAATTCGCTACTAGTTTTGTCTTTATGTTTTAGATCTATTATTAGCCATCGTAATATTCAGAATATTTTACCAATAAATCTCGTATATTCACAAAATATTCCAGGAAGTAACAGATTAGGGAAAGGTACAAATGAAATATTTTGGTGAACAATATTGTTTTCTACCTTTATGTTTTCTATACAATGTAAACCTTCAAGTCAGTTGAAACTCGAAACCGAAACGTTTGAGGAAAACTAGCTTTGTTTATTGGTTTGACTTCCCTTTGATATTAATCCTTGATAGTTATGTTAGCTATTATATAATCTATATATATTATTTCTCTGTATTGCTGGAAGTAGGATATTTATATCCGGATAGCGGCCATCGTACACACGGTGTTGAAACCTGCCATAGTAACCAACATACCTTGGGTGGATCGCGTTCCAGGATCAGCTAGTGTATATCCGGTTTTCCCGAAGGGCTTGCGACATGACTTGATGGTTGTTTGGGGCGGGTATAGGAGCACATCCTTGTATTACTGTGCCTGCATCGGTCATCCACCTGCCTTGTCGCAGGCCCCTTGATTTGCTCTTCGAAGAGGGAAGAAGCATTAATACAGGTTGGCATGACTCTGGTGACCACCGATAATCTCACTGTTTGTCGGTGGTCGCTGTATTTTTGGACTCTACGCTTACCATCAGGTATAATGCAGTCACTTTGGCGTGCTCGGATAAAAAAAACATGCTCAAAATGGACTCAAGTTTTTTTTTAATTCGCTTGAATGACGAAATGAGCAGCTCGCTTGCCTAATGGTAATGACCACGCCTGACCAGTTTATAAACTGAAACAGTGCCGCAAATAACTTTGAATTGCATAGCGCTGCATAGCACTGGAGTGCATTCATCACCCCGAGACATGAGATGTTAAGTCTCATAATGCCCGTTTATTTCACTCGCTTCAATGTCCTTCGAACTTAAACATAACATTGCTTACACATTGCTGATTAAAGGCAAAAATAGACCAAGCTATGGTACAAACCCAGACATCATATAAGAGATTTGACATATTTTGGAGTCAAGTTCTGTGGTCATTAACTTTGTCATCAGTTACACAATTATTACTACGATAAGAATAATGATGAAATAGTCATCTCATTTATATACTTGTACTTTTAGACCTTTGTTGAAATAATATAGCTTAAAGTAATAAACAAATAAACGCTTCAATAACCATCAAGACTCATCTAAAAATAATATTACTAACAAAAGGCACGGAAACCGAATTCATCGAGCCATTATCGTATTTTAATTGTATTAAATGTTCGTTCATTGTTTCGCCTTTACATTTCTATAGCAATCAGACAATTCAACTTTACGCTCGTAAGAATCATAATGGACGGCTATAAAATAATCGCCTTAACATGGAAACAAGTTTGCCCCCCCCTTAAATGTAAACAATTTGTAAAACAATTTAGGTTTTACCTTGTAGTCACTTCTGTGCAAAATGGCAGAGATTTACAATTTACGTTTGTTACGCGGCCAGGAGAAAGGCGGGCCCGGGGTTGTATGTATTTGTATATCAATTGTCCCTTGAAATTCAATTAATTTCACTTTAATACATACTTACGGACACACGCCTGTAATTCCGAACGGGTAGGCAGAGATGTAACTAGTACACCGTTTTCTCCGAGGATATCATCGTCCCATGATGTGATAGGGGACGAGCCTATCGCCATACCGAACATAATTCCAGACTCCGGGCTGATACTGAGCATTTACATGATAGAAAACCCAATATCCCTTTTACCCGACCTGGGGATTGGGCTAGAGACTTCAATGGGTTGTACCATCGAGGCAGTGACTTTAACTCGCTCTTTTAAAGTAGTAGAGTCATGACATAATCAATTTTGTTTACAGTACCTCCTGTTTTAATCGAAGCAACATCACAGTATAATCACTTAAACAAAACAAAATCACTTGAACATAAAAATACATATTGCTAGTCTGGTAGCCTTTAGAGCAGCCTACGCCACAAGCGTAAGCGATTTCATCAGAGTACACAACAGCAATTTTAATTCCCACACCGCGAGAGTTTTAGCATTCCCTCGCAGCGCTGACAGAAATTGGCCTCTGCAAAATGAGAGTGATAATTCTGTTAGGCCGTGACTTGAATTGTGTCAATTTTAATACCATGCGACGGGGGCCGTTTGCTGAGCGTGTTTTAAACGTTGATCCTGAATTGAGAATCGGTTTGACCGTGATGCGTTACGGTTGTGAAATAAATTATTTTAACCCAGATAAATAAGAGGAGGTACTGCGCCATAAGTTAAAAGAAATTGAACATAAAAACATAACACTCATGGGGAGAGGATGGATCTAAAATGCTGAAAACAGATTTACATAGCGAGTGTGAATGGCACAGTTGGTAGGGGAAAGGTTCGGTGAACCTTCTCAGATGAAGTTGCAGATATTCATAATAAAGGTTAGGTCAGAAGTACCCTAAACCGACGTGCATACATAAAGAATTTAATAAGAGTGAAAGAGGCCAAAGAGTTGTGCAAGGATCGTGGCAAGTGGAAATCCGTTTTATAATCCTTTATGGGGAAAAGGCGTGAGATTATGTATGTATGTAATAATAAAGTCCCCAGACACTTGAGAAACGAAAACAAATTCTAATATCTTAAATTAATGACTTATACCTTATTATATCTTACATTACCTTTCTTATTACCTTATTATATCTTGTATATTTTCATCAAAACTTGCAATAAAATACTTTTAGGCAATTTGTAATTCGTTATCAACCACAGAATCAACTCTTACTTTATCTTTCATGAATCTCTCTCTAAATTAGTTGAGGATATTTGGCAATTTTGCTGGTTTGATTAAATTGACTGTGTCAGACAATCTGTGGATTGCACTAAAACAATTTTGATTAAGCAAGCTAAGCAATTCAACGCTGATTGTAAAACTTCGATTTGGTTGCTGTTTTAATCTTTTGGACTGAATAATGAATTAAAAAATCTTCAGTATTTCATCTTTGTTTCCATTACTTGGTTACTCTTCGTTTAAAGGTCACCCATCAGAAACTTTACGTGTAATATACATCATTTATCATTTAGAGTCTACTGACAAAAAAATATAGAAATTATGAGAGCGCCAACATATAGCAACCCGACATACCATAACGCAAAGTGTTCAGATACTTGTTTTTTTATCGTTTTACATAAATAGATTCAATGTAGATAGATAGATTCAATGTTCTGAATCTTACAAAACAGACTCTTCTTATTTCATTAAAAGAAAACGATGTCAATATCACTTTTTCTTTACAAACTCGATCAGTCAATTTAATTCAGACGAAGAATAGCCCGCTGTTATCTCATACTCTTTCTAAGAAATCAGTGAGCGAAGTCTAACTTAATTTACCTTCTAGAAAATTGGTTAGCTAGAAAAATACTGTTTTAATTACTTTGAAACAACCTGATACCTTAGAAAGCTATAAAGAATACACCTTTGTTAGAAACATTTTATGAATAAAAAAGAAAAGGGAAACCTAATACATTAAAGAAAATGACATAAAAATTACTCCACTAAAGGAATATATATAAATAATCAGGTGCTCGTCTTATATGCCAGAGAGGTGACCACTCAGCATATTCCTATATGCAACGTGAATAATTCTTTGCATTAGTTATGAGATTGCATTATTGTGTTGGCACAAAAAGTTCAGTACCTATATTCCAAATATAGCTTTTTAACTCTAAATAGAAGAGTTTTTTCAATTTGATGTTTTTCGCTTTGTATTATGTATGTAGATTGATTTCTCCGCTAATTATGGGCTGATTTTATAGAAATTTGATTTAATAGAATTTAGCTACCGACTTAAAAAAAATAACACTGTAAAGTCAACAATATTTTTTTTAGATCTTTTTCTGTTTTAACTAGTTATTGCAAATTAGACCTAGTTACGCAAGCTGGAACTAACCCACAGCAAGTTCAAATGGAGATACTGTTTTGTTTTACTAAATCCAATAATTTAAACTAATAATTTTATCTCGTAGTTTTTAGGAAAATCGTTCAAGAAATATATTCCATGTACGATTTTTCCAAAAAATACAGTATTCTAATCAATTTAAATTAAGGAATTTAAACTTGCTATGGGTTGGTTTGTTTGCTTTGGTTTGTTATGCAGGTCGCTTCCAACAGGTCGGTCTGGAAATCTTTGGGGGAGGCCTATGTTCAGCAGTGGACGTCTTGTGGCTGATGATGATGATGATGATGATGGGTTGGTTCCTGTTTGCGTAACTACGTCCAATTGTAAGTCCATCGCATAGAACAGCAAATTAAACTTAGTATAGTAAATTAGTGTGCCTATGTTTTTTGATTAAAATTCTCAAGGATTACAGGCATAGATGCGTACATATTTATGTCAGAACTCATCGGCGGCTCACGGATATTATTTTTACTTCTACAATTTATTCCCCATGATACAAGTTTTTCGATAGCTATATCGGCACATGATGACATACGGCACTGAGACGTGGCCTCTAAATATGGGCCGTATAAGACGGCTCACAGTCACTCAGCGAGCTATGGAGAGAGCTATGCTCGGTGTTTCTCTGCGTGATCAAATCAGAAATGAGGAGATCCGTAGAAGAACGAAAGTCACCGACATAGCTCAGCGGATTAGCAAGCTCAAGTGGCAGTGGGCAGGCCACATAGCTCGCAGAACCGATGGGACAGAAAGGTTCTGGAATGGAGGCCACGTACTGGCAAGCGCAGCGTTGGACGTCCACCTACAAGGTGGACAGACGACCTGATAAAGATAGCAGGAAGTCGCTGGATGGAGGCCGCTTCCAACAGGTCAGTCTGGAAATCTTTGGGAGAGGCCTATGTTCAGCAGTGGACGTCTTGTGGCTGAAGATGATGATGATGATGATATCGGCACCCTTATACCATTAACTTTAAATAAATTTAGTACTTTTCTAGTACAATCGTTGACTGTACGGATCATTATATTTTTGTTAAGCATTAACAAAAAACTTACACTAAGGCCACTGGTGAATTGATAAACAAAAGGTTATCTCCAAAACCGCATATAACAGTACAACACAAAAGTATTTAGTAATATCCCTTAGTACAGCGTGCTGAAATAGATTGGTCCCACCCAACCGCTTTACCCTGTCAATTATCAGGCACTGGCGCGCCCAAATTACGTAACCCTAGCGTTACAAGTTTTTGTAAGCCACCCTTGAGAAAAGTAGTTACAGGGTTTGTCCAAGATAATGCACGACACGATATTATTGAAGAGGACTGGCTTATCTATATTTTTTCTTTTTACAGCATATGCAGGAAAACGAGCATGTGGGTCACCTGATGGTAAGTGATCTCCACCGGTCATATACGCCCATAATATCAGAATAATCATGGGCGCGTTGTCTACCTTAAAGGAAAGAGATAATTAAGGGAGTGGGAAGGAAAGGGGTAATTTGGGCCACCGGTTATCTCACTCACCGTACCAAACGCAGCAGCAAGCCGTTGCTTTTCGTCGATTTTCTGTGACACAGTGGTAACAACCCGGTCGCGCCGGCCCATTCTCGCTGTAGACTAAACTGTCTACAGCATGACTCTACCACTAGAATATACAGTAATTTCAGGCCGGTATTACAGCGGGTGGCCGTCGAGAGATGCAATTTCTCTCAACAGTTGATATTATGTTGACACTTTACCACGCAAGGATCAAAAAACAACGGTTCACCAGATACTCTTGAAGCAGGTTTTGAACCGGCGTCTTTCGTCCCGACGGTCTGTACTACTCCTCGTTGAGCTATCGCTCTTATTATCATGGAATAAATTCAAAATTTCAAATTGACCTGTTCCTGAGAAACACTTCGCATTTGTCTTATTTTATGACGATTGTAGTACATAACCAATCTTATCTATTTAATTGCAATAGTATGGCACTGTAATGACCGTTTCAGACATTCAATTTACAAATAGATTTACTTACTATTGATAGTGTTTTACAGATTTTCCATCCTACTAATATTACCTATAAACGCGAAATTTTGTAAGTTTCCTACTCCTACTAATATTATAAACGCGAAAGTTTGTAAGTTTCCTACTCCTACTAATATTATAAACGCGAAAGCTTGTAAGTATAGATGGATGGATGGATGTTTGTTACTCTTTGACGTAAAAACTACTGAATGGATTTTAATGAAACTTTACAATAATATAGCTTATACATCAGAATAAGACATAAGCTACTATGTTTTTCAAAAATCAACCCCTGCAGGCTTTAAAAACGGGATGAATGTACGAAAAATCTAAACCGCTGAACCGATTTCAATGAATTTTGGCACAAATATAGTTGACTAGCTGTGCCCGCGAACTTCGTTTCGCCATCAAAAAGCTTTCATACAAACTTTCATCCCCTAATTGCGCGCTTTGGGGTTGAAATTTAAAGAAAAAATACTCTATGTTTAACCCTGGGTCATCAATTAAATCTCAACCCCTAAAGGGCCCGAATAGGGGATGAAAGTTTGTATGAAAGCTTTTTGATGGCGAAACGAAGTTCGCGGGCACAGCTAGTACAAAATATGTCAAAAATTTAATGCCAGTAAGCAAACCTACCTGTAAACAGAATATTGGGAGCGGCTTTAAGTCCATACTTTGACGTATCGTGTCAAACAATGTTCACTTCATTTGTTATTCCTGTCGGAGCCCTGGGTTGTTTCTATACGCCTGTGCTAAACAAATGTCTTTTCTTCTGGTATTTAGCTGTAGGAAAAATTGAATAGTAATGTATTACTTGTAACCTTGACTAAAAAGTTAGTTGGTGTATCAACTATTAAAAAGTAATCAACTTTATTGTTAACTTTGTACTTTATGTTAAGGCTTGCTAGGCTACGACATAAAAATACGTAAATGAAAGGTCACAAGGACCCCTCAGTCAGCTTATTTCCTTCCCAGTAATAAGTGGTAATGATAATTTTAGCCCGAGGACCACGATAGCAAAAGCTCAAATTTGCTCTGCGCTGCAAGAATTAATGTCAAATGAGGAAAACAAAAGTGTTTCATATAAATTTTTGTCTTTGTGTTTCACTCTGGTGCTTTGAGTGCAGAGCGAATTTGCTCTTAGCGTTTCTATAGTGGCCTAAGTTTTTATTTGATTGAATGACTAGACGAGCAAGGCACTCGCCTGATGGTAAGCGCTACGCAAATGCTTCTGTTTATGGACATAAACAGAAGCAACACCACACATAACTTTGATTTACAAAGCACTGTATGGAACTGAACTGCGCTCGTCATCCAGAGACAGAAGATGTTAAGTCTCATAATGCCCAGTAATTTCACTGGCTCCAATGTCCTTCAAACCGCAACACAACAGTGCTTCACACTGTTGCTTGGCAGAAATAGACAAAGCCATGATACCAACCCAGACGGCCTCTCGCATTCGAGGGACCCACCACCTTGTAAAGTATTAGGGTTAAGCTGAAGAACGAAGTATTAGTACACGGTGATGATGTTACATTTACTAATTAATATTGTATAGGAGTTAACGTGGATTGTGGTTGTCGCAACCACAATCGTCTGAACAGGAGACCGCCGAATTAGAAAACAGCGCTGTATTGCAAACCGGTAAGCCGTGTTGTAATATGACGTATTATTCAAAATGGCTGCGACAGCTACGCGGAGCCACAGCTTCGTGGTCTCCTCTATCTCGGCTCGAACTAAAAAGTTCGCGAAATCATACTTCTGCCGGACCATTATAGCTGTGGAATAGTCTGCCGGCACACGTGTTCCCTCCTTCATATAATATGGGGTCCTTTAAACGGAGTGTGAAGAAGCAGTTAGGCAGGCCGGCATGATCGTGCCGACCAACGATAGACACACTTTTATCGTTGGTCGACACTATTCCTGGATCGCGCTACACTTACCATCAGGTCGTAGTCATTTTGCCGAGCCAGGATAAAAAATAACGCTGAATTTACAATCAAGTTGAGTTTATGAGTGGTACAGCCACGCTGTAGAGAGTTTTGTCTACAGCATGATTAGGCCGGCTAAACCGGGTCATTACCGCTGTCTCACAGAAAACCGACGTAAAGTAGCGGCTTGCTGCTGCGTTTTGTACGGTGAGTGAGATATCCAGAGGCCCAAATACCCCTCCCCTTCCCAACCCGTAATTATCCCTTTCCTTTAAGATCGGCAACGCGCCCATAATTATTCTGATATTGTGGGCATACATGGGTGGTGGAGATCACTTACCATCAGGTGACCCGTGCTCGTTTGCCGATCTATGCCATAAAAAAAAGAAAAAAAAAGAGTATAGGTAACACAAAGACATATTCAAATAAATATTCCCAACTCGAAAGAGCTGTGCACCCTTTGTAGTATGGCGCATCGCGTACCGTGTTCTAACTATCGATGAAATCATTTGTGTCGAACTTTTAGTGAATACAGCGTACAAACTTTGGTACCGCGAAGAATACACTAAAGTTGGAAATGTGGAATACGAATGTGTGTTTCTGTGGAATGGAATACCTTTCAAATAGCATGAAGAGAGAATTATTTCGTAGTATTGTGTAATACATTTTGCTGGTGGTAGGATATTCATATACGCCCGAATAGCGGCCACCGTACACATGGTGTTACAACATGCCATAGTGACCCACACGCCTTATGTGGATCGTGTTCCAGGATCAGCCAGTGTATCCGGTTCTCCCGAGAGGCTTGCGACATGACTTGATGGTTGATTGGGGCAGGTATAGGGGTATATCCTTATATATCACTGTCCTGCATTGGTCATCCGCCTGTCCTGTCGCAGGTCTCTCGATTTGCTTCTTCCCTCTCCAAAGAGGCATAACTCTGGTGACCACCGATAAGCTCATTGTTTGTCGGTGGTTGTTGGTTTTTTGGAATGCACTACGCTTACCATCAGTTGTAGTGCAGTCACTTTGCCGTGCTCGGATAAAAAAAATGTATATTCAAAATTAATGTCTATTTTTAAAGAGGATAAACGAGAATCGTATCATCTGACATAATCATCGTCGCTTATAAACTCCTAAGGATAGGATAGTACATTGCCTATTGTTGAAAGTATTTTAGCCTCAAACAATCTGCAGAATATTGCATCTGCATTGTATTTTCTGAGTCGTGTTACTACTGTTTGTAAACAACCAATGTGCTTGTGTAATAAAGTACTACACATACTATTCTGTAAATTATAGAAGAGTAAAATTGCAGAGTCTTACTGTTTGCAAGTGGACTAATACGACTTAGGAGTTAGGCAGCTCACTAACTTCCTTTGGGATGTGGGCGTCTATGAAGTGATATTTCTGTATTTTTATGGCTCAATACAATTTCTTCAAACATAGCTAAGAACCATCTCAATTAAACCAGCTTTCAAGTAACAAAAACTCATTCAAATCTATCCATTTCGATTCGATTTTCACTACCATACCAAAACCTACCAGGTCACTCATATGCGAGAGGCCGTCTGGGTTGGCACCACCGCGCCGTCTATTTCTGCCGCCAAGTAACAGTGTGTAAGCACTGTTGTGTTTCGGTTTAACATATTATGTCTCGGGGTGTCGAGCGCAGTTCAGTGCCATGCAGTGCTTTGTAATTCAAAGTTATGTGGGGTGTTGCTTTTATTTATGGGCAGGGCGCTACCAACAGGCGAACGCCTTGCTCGTCTTATCATTCCCACAAATAAAAAGAAAAGAAAAACACACACAAGAACAAACACACACACACACACACACACATACACAGATAAATAATCTTTTTCGGGATTACAAATAAAAAACAATTAAGAGACATTCAGTCCTAGGTCAGAGAGCCTTATAATTAACCACACGAACGGTGAACTGAAAACGAAACTCCCAATCTAAACGCAACCATACATACTCATTATTATGCAGATTAAATTGAAAATCCGACTGTAACTTTCTATTTTATCTCGATTACGCAGTTCCGCGGCCGAAATAATTGTGGAACGTTAAACTGGATAGTTTTGGAAGCCGTTAAAACAAATTTCTAATTCTAAATCCGTCTCTTGATGTTGTAAATCTGGATTTGAATGGGACATCGGATTGTTTGTGGGGTTGGGAAGGTATTTCAGTTTGGATGCTCGTTTCATCTATTAAACCTGAATGCGGACTTCGTTAAGCAGTTGGTGACGTAACACTTTCGTCTGTGGATATTGCGAAGGATTAATTAAATGAGGGATTTAGAACCATTGGTTTATAAAGCCAATATGAAAGTAAATCACCACTGTAATTCACATTTCTGTATTAGTTGTATATAAAAAAAACTTTGATTATTTGTTATTCTTTGACATAATTTTAATTATTCTTTTAAAATAAGTGTTCATAGGTGACTTGCGCGATGATCCTTCTTTTACAAGGTGGTAGGTCCCTCGTATGCGAGAGGCAGTATGGGTTGGTACCATCGCTTTGTCTATTTCTGCCAACAAATAACAGTGCCAAGTAACAGTGTGTAAGCACTGTTGTGTTTCGGTTTGAAGCCAGTGAAAGTACTGGGCATTATGAGACTTAACATCTTATGTCTCGGTGTGACGAGCGCAGTTCAGTGCTATGCAGCGTTTTGTTATTCAAAGTTCTGCGTGGTGTTGCTTCTGTTTATGGGCAGGCGTAGCGCATACCATCAGGCGAGCGCTTGGCTTGTCTCGTCATTCAACCATATAAAAAATCCTTACTTATATTTAACCTCTAAATATGTTTAGCAATGTCAACTTTTCATACGATTTGACGGTTCTTAAACATATTAAGTGGTTGAATGCGAATTGAGGATCGCTGTAAAAGTCGGCCTAAATCTTATTTGGATCCTTAAGGAAAATATTATCAACTAAAAAGGAATCACCATAACTTTTTAATAAACAAACAAAATCAAGCTGATGAAAATACAACTAAAAAATGTTTAAATACGTATGAAATGTATAGAAATTAATATTTGTAGTATTCTAATTGTTAGTGAGTTTCATTAATTGTGAGTCAATTTTATTTTTTGCATAAAGTTATTTTATTATTTTTAATGAAACAATCACCAAAATCAGTGCTTAAATATCAAAGTTATCGATTTTCATTTCATTTCGCCTCCATAAAGGTTGAATTTATATTAATTAGAAGAATATCATCATCATCATCCGCCACAAGACGTCCACTGCTGAACATAGGCTTCCCCCAGATTTCCAGACCGACCTGTTGGAAGCGGCCTGCATCCAGCGACTTCCTGCGACCTTTATCAGGTCTTCTGTCCACCTTGTAGGTGGACGTCCAACGCTATGCTAGAAGAATATGCAGTCTCTAATTAATTCCCTTTAGTGACTAACTCAGAGGCATCGTTGAATGAATGAAGGATACTTGAGCTCGACACTGAACCTTTTTCAAGATAAGGCATGGAAATATGCATGTTATCGCATTAATCTTTGTGAGAAACTCTCTGGAGAATTTACTTGGCTTTACTCATAATAGTGATGTATATGTGTTGCTGTGCTAATTCGAATGGAAATATTTAGTTAATATAACCTAAAAAGTAATTTAAGTTATCACTTAACTGTTTTTAGGGTTCTTTTTCTTTCTGCCTTGCGTTATCCCGGCTTAGTGCCAGAGTCCGCCTTCCTACTTAAACGCTTCCACTTCACCCGATCTTGAGCATCCTCTATAGTGAGATCATAGACCAGGGTTCCGTAACTAAATAAAAAAACGGAATCTTTATAATTCTGTTATGTCAGTCTGTCTGATTGTATGTCACCGCTATTTCACTCGGAGACTTAGTAGTCTTAGACTAGACTTAGTAACCTATAAAAAGCTAGTGCCTTTGCACTATATAGATGACATTTGGATGGCAGGTGCATTCTATGACGGTTCTTTCTTTACAAAAAAGTAGACATATTAAAAAATGAGTTGGTTTTTTATACCTGTCCTGTCTTTCCGCAGCACAAAGTACTTCTATAGAAATTACTCGATTTTAATCCGAATATTCGTTAAGACAGTGCAAGCTACAACACTATTTCTAAGTTGGTTTAAATTAACCTGCTTCCCGTTAAGGGGAGATTTAATGAAACAACACTTAAGTGTATGTAAAGTTTACACTTAGTTTCACCTTTTAGATATTTTCATAACCATTCATTTATAACCCTGTGTGTATGTATATTACCATTTTTTTATTCTTAAGGACTAATATAGTATTTTTTCAAAAAATTCAATTTTGTCACGAATGAATACATAAATCTCAAAGTTTTATTTATTTATTCATTAAAACCTTTCGAAGGAAAAAATAATTATGAAAATTGGATTATTGTTATAGATTCTTTAATCTTAGATTATTCTGGGAAAAGACGTTAGTTGTTATATATGCAAAAAGAAACAAACGGTGCGTACAAACGTCGAATTGAGAACCTCCTCCGTGTTTTAGTCGGTGAATTAAGACTAGTGTTTTTTTATTATTTTCATAACTTTAACAATTATTTTATGATTGCGTTTCCTTTCAAATATCTAATCTCACAACACCATACCTTCATTCAGAACAGCAAACTCACGAAATATCTTAATACCGCAAGACTCGACGATTATCATAAAATTTTACTTTATTCAACCTCCAATCAAGATTTGGGTGCCATCAAAAACCGCAGCCCAGAAGGGTTGATCCCCATTATGGGGGATAAAAGATCCCTCCAGGGGTTGAAGCGTGTTTTTATTTAAATTAAATTACTTCTACAGGAGAATGTTTTCGTGTAAACCTACCTTTCTGACCATAAATAATCAGTTATGGTAATTAGATGAGAGTCAATGTGCCTGTGAGTGAATATTGTGGGCGTAATGGCCTTTTGTGTGAAAAGTGTTAGGTACCTTTTCATATTCTAGATATTTTGCAGGTGGGAGGGTACCATATTTGTACCTCATATTATTTTACCCGACTGTATAAGGACGACCGTACATATTTAAAAAAACCCGTGGTTTCTTATGGTGGTGGGTGGTTATTTTGGTACAGCAAACTCTCTCAAAGGTTTCTCGATAATCGACATCACATACTATCTGGTTACTTACTTGTTTCTGTTTTCTACAAAATAACCTTGATCTAGAAATCAAACCCCATACCTTCTGGATCACCAGCACATTATTATTCTGCCATTAACATTTTACCAGGTAATAAGCTGAAAGAGGGCTCAATGTTTACTAGGTGGCAAGTCCCTGGTATGCATGAGGCCGTCTGGGTATATCCAGCCGCTTAGTCTGTTTCTGACGCCAAACAGCAGTATGGAAGTACTATAATCATCATCATCATCATCATCATCATCAGCCACAAGACGTCCAGTGCTGAACATAGGCCTCCCCCAAAGATTTCCAGACCGACCTGTTGGAAGCGGCCTGCATCCTGCGACATCCTGCGACCTTTGTCAGGTCGTCTGTCCACCTTGTAGGTGGACGTCCAACGCTGCGCTTGCCAGTACGTGGCCTCCATTCCAGAACCTTTCTGCCCCACCGGTTATCGGTTCTGGAAGTACTATACTCAGAACTTATTGTTCTTATTGAGTCAGTGCAATTTTAGTTGACCAGCAGCGACACAGGCACCGAAATCCGGGTATTTGTTAACCGTAAAAAGCCCGCTATAGTCCCTCGTTCAGGCAAGTCGACTTCCAGGGTCACCAAGCTTATATCCAGTAACATCAAGTCGGCATAATTCTGCCGGACGTCGAGGAACATTATGATTTCTTTACGTTTACGCGAATTTTACTCATTGAAATAAAACTAATTTAAACGGATTGGCAGAAGTTACTATTAATTGAAATGAGAGTCTCCGTGGCGAGTAGCCGGCTGCAGTAACACACTTAGTCCTGACCCCACTATATATCAGGAACTACAAGGAACTTGCGGTCCCATAACACCCAGACCCGACACAAATATTTATGGATCACACAAGCAATTGTCTCGGTGCGGGTCGAATAATTAATCGAACTCACGGTCTCACGCTTCGCAGCCGGCTACTCGCCCATTGCGCCACGGAAGCTGTGGTTTATTTAATTATTGTGTTCCAGTTAGTGAAATTACTAGGTATTATAAAACTTAACACCATATGTCTCGGGGAGAAGAGCGTAATGCAATACTTACAACTCCAATGTCTGGGTGGTGTTGTTTCAATTTATTTGATTATTATAGGACGCGTAACCTCAAATCAAATCAAAATCTTTATTAATCATGTAGGCTAAGAAAGCGCTTATAACAGGTTAAGTACAGAACATTTGTCATTAAAAAGACTAACTTAGAATTAAGGGAACTTTGGACTAAAGCTAAAGGCTGGCAGGAAAAGGTACACCAACAAGCATAGGAAAAGGGAGGGCATCCTGTTCAGCTTGTCATTAAAAAATACCTCTTATAACCTTGGCGAGTCCCATTTTTAAGCCCCGGACTCAATGTCATAACCCCTTTATCTTCCAAGCTCAAACATAACAACTGCTAAATATTCATGCATTTATGTTTACTAATTTTGTTTGTAATTTACATTTGTGTTTTGAAATATTGTATAATTCAAAATGTTTAAAATAAACCCAATGAACGTGGTATGTTAATTTGTTTGAGCTCTGAAGTCAAGCTTGTTTCGCCAGACTTTGGAATCAAAAATTATGTCTTATTTATTCATAAGCATCTGCATCCTCCTGTATTGCAATTATTTAAATTTTCGACGATTTTTTCCGTCCCATAATGTGATTGGGGCCTGTCGGTTACGTAATTTTCTAGGATTTTTGAAGGATATTGAAGCCGGTGAAATTATTTGGCATTGAAACTTCCAACAGGTCGGTCTGGAAATCTTTGGACATCCTGTGGCTGATTGATAAGACTTGACATCTAGTGTCTCCGAATGATGATCGCAGTCCAGTGCCATGCAGTACTTTGTAGTACAAAGTTCTAAGTGGTGTTGTTTCTCTTACCATCAGACGAGCAACCTGCCTTTCTCCTGATTAAATTTTATAAAGTAATTAACTAAGTAGGTCTCTCATATGTGGATATCGTCTGTGTACTACCGCTTACTCTTTTACTGCCACTAAGTTACGTATGACTGTTGCTAATAATTATGGGCAGCCTTATCGCTTACGATTATGCAAATGTACTTGTTCATCTTTCAAGCGAATAAAAAAGCGATTTTAGTGAATCCGGGGTACCAAGCCACAAATTCTTCGTGGCTTTTTCATATTATGCGTTTCCAGTTGATCTGACACGAAATCACGCAACACCAGAACAAAAATTATTAAACATTGTGGTTTTAACACCCCAGATATTTTGTCCGATTCAATATAAAATTTAAATTTGCGGCTCTATGGTTTTGCTGCGGTTTGTTTCATTTACAACATGAAATGTTACGGGTTCGGTCTGGTACATTACTCAGTATACCTAGTACGAGTTTTCAATACCTGTTACGTCATTAGTTTACGAGAAATATTTATGAAGTTTCCAATAAGGGTCCTCTATGCAACTTCATAGATATTTTTATGATCACGTATGGCGTAGCAGATATCGAAGAACTCACACTAGGTGCATAATTGGACTATTGTATGCAAATGAGAAATGTATATTTCCAACTCTATCCCTTCTCTGTACTTTCGTTGTCGCAGACAGATTTACTGAGACTCGCCGACCTTTACGGCTCGGTCTTTTTATTTGATTGCATGACGAGACGAGCAAGGCGCTCGCCTGTGGTAAGTGCCACATTTGCCCATAAACAGAAGCAACACCAGACTCTGAAGCATATGTTGTTACCTCTAATGCCTAGTAATTGCACTGGTTTCAAATTACTCCAAACTGAAATGGAAAGCTTACATATTGCTATTATGCCATATGAGGAATATAAAACAAGTGTTTTTTTTAAATAAACTCGACCAAAAAAACATAATTCACCATTAAATTCCAATAGCACCTACTCAAAATAGGTTATTTCTATTTTTAGTTTTATTGGTCGGATTTATTTTTGTTATAAAAAATATCTAAGAGCAACCTACGCAAAAGCTTATTGCCAGAGGCGTAATCCATGTGTATCTGTAATACACAATTCCTCGAATCAAAGTTAAAATCTCCACAATAGACCTGCTCGGAACTCGTCCCAAATCGTTTCCGATACTGATACAAAATATTCATTCGATTACGAAACTATAAGCTGTTTGATGTTGTGGAATAAGGTGTTTTGTGTAGTGGCTAGGTATATTTTGAGGGACGCAAGTATACCGAGTTAGGTGTCCGCATTGTACATTGTATGGCATATGAAAAGCAATTGCGTCGTTTTTTTCTATTGGGACAAAATACATACCAATTTAAAAACTTTTCATTATACTCGTATAGCGACCCCTGGGGGTCTTTGGGAATACCTGGTCTACATATTAAAAAAAATATCAATAGGCATTTACACGTAACTTTTGTTTAACGGTAGCTTTAAAATTAAATTGTTAACTTTTTTGTGATACATATAAAAAGACCCTTAAATTGCAGATGTTGTGCTTACATACCAACTTCTTAAAATGAATATTTAATAAAAGTCTGAATTCAAACATTGCAACTACATACGATAATCGATCGGAGTCCAATCTTGCCGGTTAATGAACAAGCCTGTATTGTCTGTTACGGATAGATCGAAAAGTCCACCACTAGTAATGAAGCGATCTCGTGTCCGTCTCAACCGAAACGAATTAAAAAAACATTCGTTTGGGTTATCGATTTCTGTTTGTTTTAAGCCTTGACTAAAAGTAGTGTGATAAGGTTAACTGTATTATTTATTTTAATTTTATTGAAAGATGAGTAAGGCACTTGCTTGATTGTAAGCGCCACGACTGCCCATAAACAGAAGCAACACCACACAGAACTTAGAATTACAAAGCACTGCATGGCACTAACGCTCGTCACCCCACATAAGACGTTAGGTCTCACAATGCCCAGTAATTTCATTAGCTTCAATGTCCTTCAAACCGAAACACAACAGTGCTTACACACTGTTGCTTGGCGGCAATAATAGACTGCGCGGTGGTACCAACCCAGACAGCCTCTCGCATACGAGGGACCTACCACCTTGTATATTTGTAGTTCCCGTGTACTGACAGTGGTCATACTTAATTAAAGTCGTGTAATCGAAGTCACATTATTTTGAAATAAAAAAGAAAGAAAGAAAAATTTATTATTGGACTATAGAGACTATCCCGCCCACACACCTAAAAGTCTAATTATAAGTCGGTCTAAAGCCATCCCTCTCCTCCCTGATTCCTATTTCCAATATCTTTCCTTAAATGTCAACAGTGACTCTTTTTGTATTGTAGTTATTTATAAGTGGTGGAAGCCAGCGTGGTAAGGCCTAACCCCTCTCATTCAGTAGAGGAGGCCCGTGCCCAGCAGTGGGGCATGTATAATACAGGGCTAGTATTATTATTATAAGTGGTGGAGACCACTCACCATCAGATGACCCACTTGCTCGATCGCAGTTCTCTACATTAAAAACAACTAAAATAACTTGATTGTGCTCCTCGCATTGCCTATAAACGACGACAACAAATTATCAACAGATGGGTCGCTATATCATACTCTTACAAAGGCAATAAAAATGCGGTGAATCCAAAATAGATTAAAAAGATAAATTCAAGGGATTTTAGACAGCCAAATAATGTAATAAGGGGCCATTTTTTAAAGAGCTGGCTTTTCCCTATGGCCTAGAAGAATATGTCAGACAAAAATCACTTAAAAACTCGTAAATGAAGAAGTTTAAGGAACACAACTACTTTCCAAGAAAGTCAATTAAAAGAATCCACTTTATAAGGGCGTAAGTATTTGCAAGTTTCTAGTGAAAAGAGACAAATCCATATATTTTATTGCCAGTATATCACACGCAAGATAGAACTTCACACTATTTTACTGTTGGGAGGGTGTAAATGTGCTTTGCGTTAAAAATTGTTGCAGCTCTACGCTAACCGCACAGGCGGTGGAGAATTTGGAATGATTGTGTTATTCCTACTAATATTATAAACGCGAAAGTTTGTAAGTATGGATGGATGTATGTTTGTTACTCTTTCACGTAAAAACTATTGAATGGATTTTAATGAAACTTTACAATAATATAGCTTATACATCAGAATTGGACATATTATGCTACTTTTTATCCCGGGAAAAGCAGATCACGCGGGCGGAGCCACGAGCAAAAGCTAGTTATAACATAAATTTGTATTTTTTTGAAGTGATAACTTCTTTAGCGGCGTTGAGCACTTTTCTTGGGATAGGAATAAAATGTTAAACTCGCGTCAGGACACGCGACCTTATCGAAAATTCATAAGGCGGTCCCGTTGTTTGTCCCTGTATATGCTTATATATTTGAAACTAGGCAACGGATTTTGATGCGGTTTTTTTATTGATAGAGTGAATCAAGAGGAAGGTTTATACATGCATAATATAGTTGAGAAACACTGATAATTCTAGAGGTTTCTAATGTGATATCGTAATTAAACACATTTTTTGCGCTTACATTACAAACGCTGGCTAAACCGAGATAGATCAAAATAATGTACTACAGTATTGTACACCTTAAAAAAGTCAAAAGGGGCATAGATTTGGCCATAAAACTCAAGTACAATATGAATTCAGCATTTTTTATTTTTAGATATGTACTTACTTATTATTTTAGTTAATAATAAATAATTTTTGTCTTTTTTCAATGCTGTACTGCACTGTAAAATGTTGCCTATATCCAACATCACCTACGTCGTACCCAGTTCCACCAATTCGTTTAGTTAAGTGTAGGAATGTTGTATGTTGACATGTCTCTGAACTAACCGCACCCACTTCGACTCTCATTCGTGTCAGATTTACTCTACGATTTACTTTATTTCAAGCTCTTGTATTGAGTTTTAGTTAGGAAACTGAGAGCTGGAGTGATTTAAACTTTTTTTTTTCATTTGCTTGAATGACGAGACGAGTGAGTCGCTCGCCTGATGAAGCGCCTTGCCTGTCCATAAACAGAAGCATCACCACACAGAACTGTGAATTACAAAAACTGCATGGCACTGAACTGCGCTCTTCACCCCGAGACATAAGATGTCAAGTCTTATAACGCCCAATAGTTTCACTGGTTTCAATGTCCTCCAAACGGAAACACAACAGTGCTTACACGCTGTTGCTTGGCGGCAGAAATAGACAAAGCGGTGGTACCTACCCAGACAGCCTCTCGCATACGAGGGACCTACCTTGTATGTTTAATTATCAACAGTTGACATGAGAATAAAAACCCATGATCATCATCACCCATTATAAGGTGCACGGTCTATAGTATTTAACTTGCCATCACAAATGCAATCAATTTTTTTTTACTAGCCCTGTATTATACTTGTCCCACTGCTGGGCACGGGCCTCCTCTACTGAATGAGAGGGGTTAGGCCTTAGTCCACCACGCTGGCCTAATGCGGGTTGGTAGACTTCACATACCTTCGAAAAATCTTATCGAGTTCTCAGGTATGCAGGTTTCCTCATGATTTTTCCTTCACCAAACAATAATTTTCGTCAATAAAATCAAATAACTTTATCAATTCGCCGACCACGACAAAAAAAATGTATAAAAACTTGCCACATATAACAGTCAAAATACAGTTTCGGTATACCGTCCGTCCTAAATATCCCGAACCTCAACCCTTGACCGAAATATTGTTTTTTTGAGAACAAATAAGAGCAGCGCAAGTGTGAATAAGATAAATTTTGCGAGAGGTTAAACGCTTTCTTGTGTGAATTTAAGTGGACGAGTTTTAGGAGGTTCTTTCAGCTGGTTTTGACATAAAATACTTAATAAAGAGTTATAATATCACCGGTGGAAAAGCAAAAGTTGTAGAGCGTAAAATACGTGAACTTAACGGTACGGGAACATAGCGTTGAATGATGAGACGAGCAAGTCATTCGCCTGATGGTAAGTAATCGCCTACCCTAAACAGAAGCAACACCATACAAAACTTGAATTATAAAGCACTGCATGGCACTGAACTGCGCTCGTCACCCCGAGACATATAATGCTAAGTCTCATAATGCCCAGTAATATTACTGGCTTCAATGTAGTTCAAACCGAAACACAACAGTGCTTACACGGCAGATATAAAGGCGGTGGTAGCAACCCCGACGACCACTCGCATACGAGGGACCTACCACCTTGGGTAAAGGTTAAACAGACAACCCCGTCGATTCCTGTTCATTCCTTTATATTTCCATAAGAAAGTAATGACAAACCATCATCCGGTCCGTCTGATGTTAATTGACCACCACTAACAGAACTGACTACAGCATGACGTAAACTATAAACATTTTACGCCCAAAACACAAGGAAAATGTGATGCAAACACGTTCCAACGAAATTATCTAGGACCACTCATCGAAAGCAAATAGCTCTTTACCCGAATGTTTTCAAGAACCCGGTCCTAATTACTGTTACCGAAGTTAATAAAAGTTTTAAAGATAAGTGAGCACACCAGAAACCTTGATTCTGTATGAAATAAGGAATTCGCGTGGTTTCGTAGCAAGGGATTGGTCTTAATATTATCAACATTCGTACGTATTAATTCAATTACTTCAACGTTTACTTTAAGTTTTATTTAGGCTCATAAATGATAGATCTCTCCTATGCGCGTATATGTCTGAGTAAATAACCCCACTTTGTCACTTTCCACTGCTAAGCAGCAGTGTGTAGCACCACTGTGTTCCGTTTAAAAGGGGCTTGAAGCCAGTGAAATTACTTCACATTATGGGAGTATAAATTATCCTCACACGATACTAGATTTAACTGTACACTGGGTTAACAGAATTTTGATTTTGACAGCGCTGTCAAATCAATTCGGGTTTCTGGAACGTGATTTAGTGAACAATTTATTAATCTCTGATCTAATTTGTGAATAATTGATCTCTTGTTAGTAATTGACATTCTATTTGTCGACTAAATTAACTATGAATCTTCCAAAAACCCAAAATAGCCACGTAAATAACCACTCCTCCAGCAACCCAATTTTGGAATGTCATGAGATTTCACACATGATTAGTTATCGAGACACATGTGGCTTATACGTGGCAAGGCCTTAAAGTGATATCTGATTTGTCATACGGAATTAAGGCCGTTAACTTGTTACGACTTGCTACAGTCCTTAATGGCAGGACGCCAGAACGTGAAGGTTAAATGATCTGAGCCATTCATGGATTCAAGATGAATAAGATGAATGGTTCCGGTTTATCGGGAACTGTATGGTGAATTTTTTTTTTGCCATCTGCCAATTTTGCCATTTTTTGTGTGGTCACTTTGCCGTGCTCGGATAAAAAGAGTGGTCACCTGGTAAGTGATCGAAACGTAGCAGCAACGTGGGGTTTCTGTGAGACAGTGGTTACAGCCCAGTCGAGCAAAGCAGTAGACAAAAATGTCCACAGTGTGGCGCTACCACTTATAATATAATTATAATGTATTTCGGCACTTTTCATAAATCAAAACCCTTAAGGAGGGAAACGGGGTGGGGAAAGAATATATGGAAAAATGTTCCAAGAAAAAGTTTTAGGGCAAAACCAAGACAAATTCCAAATATTATATCATATGTTATATACAACCTCAATCAAGAACATTCCGGATTCCATCAAAAGCGTCTTTGAACATTAATATGATATTCGACTAAGTAACTGATACTGACTACTCCAGATTTCACGGAACTTTCAAAGATTAATATTCAATTTCCGAATTTGCCGAAATGTTTTTGTCAATCATAATATCCAGATGCCATTAACTTTGAGGCCGATCTCATCAGGATATTCGGCTGCTCTTAATTTCTTAATGAACAATAATTGATGAGCTAATATTAAATAGAAGAAAATGTTAAATTTTCAAGGTTTTTTTTAGTTTTTTATCCTGGCTCGGCAAAATTACTACGCCACACCTGATGGTAAGTGTAGCGCAATCCAGGAATAGTGTCGACCAAAGACAAACAGTGTATCTATCGTTGGTCGGCACGATCATGCCGGCCTGCCTAACTGCTTCTTCACACTCCGTTTAAAGGAACCCATATTATAGGAAGGAGGGAACACGTGTGCTGGCAAACTATTCCACAGCTTAATGGTCCGGCAGAAGTAAGAGTTCGCGAACTTTTTAGTTGGAGCCGAGATGGAAGAGACCACGAAGCTGTGGTAACGCAAGCCAGCATGCGTGGTTCTGTTAAGGAAAGGATGGGATGAGGTCAAACAATTCTTCGGAGCATTCACCGTAATAGAGATGGTACAAGACGCTCGGTTTAATATTAAATTCTTATATTTAGATCTTACTAGCTTTTGTCTACGGCTCCATTTGCATGGGAATTGTGTTTTTGTTCAAGTATCATACATATATTTGAAATAAAAGCCTATGTCTATGCCACTCTCTGGCTGATAAAGTCTTCTTCCACTTGCCCTTTTTCCTCGCCTGATGGTAAACGCCACGACTGCCCATAAGCAATAGCAACACCACTCATAACTTTGAATTACAAAGCACTGCAAAACACTGAACTACCCTCATCATTCCAAGAAGTGTTAACTTTCGTAATGCCCGGTATTTGCACTGACTTCAATATCCAAACCAAAACACAACAGTGCTTACATACTGCTCCTTGATAGCAGAAATAGACAAAGCGGTGGTCCTACATAGACGGCCTTTCGTACACAAGAAACCTACCACCTTGTAAACATAATAACTGTGATGCTGCTTGTAACGGACTCCAGGGCCGCCAAGTTATTTTCATCAACATCATCATCAGCCACAGGATGTCCACTGCTGAACATAGGCCTCCCCCAAAGATTTCCAGACCGTCCTGTTGGAAGCAGCCTGCTTCCAGCGACTTCCTGCGACCTTTATCAGGTCGTCTGTCCACCTTGTAAGAAGACGTCCAATGCTGCGCTTGCCAGTACGTGGCCTCCATTCCAGAACCTTTCTGCCCCATCGGTTATAATTATCGGTTCGGTTTAGGTTATATGCGCGTACCATACTATGTTGAGTAGCTAAACTGATGGAAAATAACATTATCCCTGTCGACCCCCAAGGACGGCATGACGTCACAACAACGATCAATCTTAAACAAGGATATTCCGGTCCATTAAAGAGATTTTTCTTTAAAAGGCAGCCTTGTAGAATCTATAGTTCCATCTAAGGATCGTTTGGAATGTGACAAGTTAATATGTTACTTGCCTTTCCAGTGTTATTTTACTAGCATTGTTTATAGAAGCATCGTCTATGGTCGTTCGAGACTATTCTTGCATTGTACTCGTCATTAAATATAATGTAGTCACCTTTCCCATTCCAGGTAAAATGACTTACTACAAGGTGGTAGGGGCCTCGTGTGCGAGAGGCCGTCTGGGTTGGTACCACCGCTTTTTTGTCGCCAAGCAACAGTGTGTAAGCACTGTTGTGTTTCGCATTGAAGGGCATTGAAGCCAGTAAAATTATTGGGCATTATACGACTTAACATCTTATGTCTCGGGTTGACAAGCGCAGTTCAGTGCCATGCAGTGTTTTGTAATTCAAAATTCTGTGTGGTGTTGCTTCTGTTTATGGGCAGGCGTGGCGCTTACCATCAGGCGATGTGTATACTAAACGAAAAGCAGCGATAGCTCAGCGGGGAGTGGTATGGACTGTCGAGACGAAAGTCGGAGGTTCGAAACCAGCCCCAAGAGCATACACCACTGACTTTTCTGAGTTACGTGTATATTAATTGTTAATTATCGCTTGCTTTAACGGTGAAGGAAACATTGTGAGGAAACCTGCATACCTGAGAAATCGATAGATTTTTCGAAGGTATGTGAAGTCGTAGTAGTCGTCGTAGTAGTCGTCGTAGTGGACTAAGGCCTGATCCCTCTCATTCAGTAGAGGAGGCCCGTGCCCAGCAGTAGGACGAATCTATACTAATATTATAAAGCTGTAGAGTTTGATTGTTTGTTTGTTTGTTTGAACGCGCTAATCTCAAGAATTACTGGTTCGAATTGAAAAAATCATTTTGTGTTGGATAGTCCATTTATCGAGGAAGGCTTTAGGCTATATAACATTACGCTGCGACCATTAGAAGCGAAGCATCAGTGAAAAATATTGCAAAAACGGGGAAAATTATTCATATTTGAAGGCTTCCGTTGCTAAGCTACCCAAATAATATTATTTGAAGGCTTCCGTTGCTAAGCTACCCAAATAATATTATTTGAAGGCTTCCGTTGCTAAGCTACCCAAATCCATACTAATATTATAACGCTGTAGAGTTTGATTGTTTGTTTGTTTGTTTGATCACGCGGGCGGAGCCGCGAGCAAAAGCTAGTATAATATATAGGGCTAATAAAAAATAAAAAAAAGTAACGTTTTATGCTAGTACTAATGTGTGTACTAAACGAAACCAAACGCAGCACAAGCCCGCGTGTCGCGCGACTATGATCGATTGCAACGCATTATGTTTATAATCGATTGTCTCGCTTTGTTCTTATAATCGATAAACTTGTAAATATGTGATTAATGTTCTAGTGTAATGAAAGAATGGCTGACAGTTTGAAGAATGGCGTTAGTAATTTCTGAGAAAGAACATACTTAGCAATCGCTTTATAAGCAACTTAGATTGATTGTAAATTACGTAGGTACGTTTTTTTTATCCTGGCTCGGCAAAATGACTACGCCACACCTGATGGTAAGTGTAGCGCAATCAAGGAATAGTGTCGACCAAGATAAACAGTGTGTGAATCGTTGGTTGGCACGATAATGCCGGCCTGCGTAACTGCTTCTTCACACTCCGTTTAAAGGACCCTATATTATAGGAAGGAGGGAACACGTGTGCCGGCAAACTATTCCACCACAGCTGTACGTACGTAATTACGTATTACTGGTACTAAAAACATTACTGAGGCTTGCAATTTATTAGGCTTTGTGTAGATCAGAACTGTGTATGTATTATGTAATTATTATTAAATTCCCTGGGTATAAATTGGGAAATATTGGGAATAAAATCACTCTAGCATACTTCTGATTTTAACATACTCTTTCTATTCCTATATTTTCTATAGTGTAAAGTTCAAAGATCGCGCCTTTACCTGAAATGTGCAATTAATATAAATACACCCAACTGTCTCACACACAGTACTGATCCACCCACACTAGCTTAACCTTTATCGCGGTATCATGAACTACGAAGGATTTAAGAGCCAGAATCTTTTATTTTGGTGCGGGGTTCGAATCCGCAGTCTCTCGTTTCACAGCTGGCTACTCGCTAAAGAAATAGATTTATATACATTTTCAGATTTGACAACTAAAAACTTTTTGTATTTTAGTACTCAAGGTGGTAGGTCCCTCGTATGCGAGAGGCCGTCCGGGTTAGTAGCACGCTTTGTCTATTTCTGCCGCCAAACAACAATGTGTAAGCACTGTTGTGTTTCGGTTTGAAGGACATAGAAGCCAGTGAAATTACTGGGCATTATCAGACTTAACATGTTATGTCTCGGGGTGACGAGCGCAGTTTAGTGCCACGCAGGCGAGCGCCTTGCTAGTCTCGTGATTCAATTAAATAAAAAATAATAAAAAAGTACCATTCTCCTTTCCGCTACAATATCTGTCTTATCATTAAACATGGGTTGTAGCATCGCACCATAATTCTTATTACGCCTTTGTTTGCCCTCTCGACTCGTTGTTTATTCTGTCAAATTAAAAGTAGCAAAACACGGCCACCCACAAGGTGGATTTGCATATAAACGAGACGGTTTCGTAGTGTTTCGAATCCAAACATACCATTCGAAAAATGATACTCGAACTGTAGGTTTATTTACTACATCTCAATTTACTCCTTCAGAGATGCAAGCCTGGGATTTGGTTATGTTAAAATTGGTGAAAAAAAATACATATATACATTTTTTTATTGAATGACGAGACGAGCAAGGCTCTCACCTGTCAGCGCCACGCCCATATACAGAAAGAACACCACACAGAACTTTGAATTACAAAGCATTGCAACCACTAAACTGCGCTCGTCACCCCAAGACATAATATGTTAAGTCTCATAATGCCCAGTAATTTCACTGGCTTCAAAATCCTTCAAAGGAAACACAACAGTGCTTACACACTGTTGTTTGGTGGCAGAAATATGGCGGGCTATATGGCTATTTGGTGATCTTTCTGTTTAACTTTACTTTAAACACTTTTACTCTTCCTACTGAAATAATAAATTGGCTTCTTCTCTGTAGTGTGAAAAAGCATTTATACTGTCCGGCATATTTGTGGTAACCACCGATAAACTGGTCAAATTGTAAGACAGACTGCACTACGCTTACCATCAGGTGTAGTGCAATCACTTTGCCGTGCTCGGATAAAAAAGTATTTCTTTATTTCTCTTATAATAATTCCTACAGAGTGTGAATCCGCCTCACAAAGGCCTGTTACAAACATCAGAGCATCTTAAAATTTCCTCCCACAAGACAACGTAAACGAGCTGTTTCTTTGTGTATGTAAATTAATTCGGAATAAGGCGTGTCGCAGACTGTTGATGAACGAGTAATTATTTCACTTCATTCGCTCACCGATATCGGCTTACGTTATTAATTTGTTTATCAATGACTTATTATTGGAATAGAATTTACTAAAACAATTAAGGCTGGAATATGCATATTACTTATTATATCTCGTGTCATTGGTCGATGAAACTGTTTAGACACTAAAGTCGAGTAATCTAAAGGGGAACGCCCATAAAATGCCTGGAAATGGACAGAAACTTCAAATAGTCATATAATCTATTTAGATTAAAATAAGAATAGTTGTATTATTCTCAAGTTTTACGCACTAGGGGGAAAGTATTATAATTATTATTATAGTATTTAATTTGATTGTCGTAAATGTACATGAATTTCGAATTTGACATTAGTAAATACAAATCGTATTTGACAGATAGTTTTTCTGTTTAAGTTATTCGTAAGTACCAAACTTTTTGCTTCCGATTCGACGCCCGCTCCAATATAATACCTCATTGTTTTATCTATGAATGATGATGTATCCTTAACTTATTTAAATGACCGATATTTGCACTTGTCAGATCCCAATTTCAATACGTAAAATATATTTTAGGCAAAATGTTTTTAACCAGCCTCCTCCAAGTTTTTGGATAGAAATTTTAATTGTAATAGATTTACTTTAATTTTAACTACAAATTGGTGTATAATTCATTTTTGTTCATCTTAGGCATTTTTTTGTATGGGAGATGGGCATTCCCCTTTGTGTTCATTTTTTATGTAACAAACAAAAAAACTCGAGCGTTACCCGGATCTATGCCCGTGATAGTGATAGGCTGGCCTCTTACTAAGTCATAGGACAGAAATAACCGTGGTGGAAAAAAAAAATTACAATCCCAAGCTGCATTAAAAACACAAAAGCAAGAAAAAATTCAATGAAACCATTTATAATATCCACTTTCTAACAGCAACCTCAAATCTCGAATGACGTAGCACAACTGACAGCTGTCAGTTCAAAAATCCATATTTGAATTTCGAATATAAATATCGAACTGATCGATCAAGTGCGAAGACGGCTTTACTTAAATTGCTGTCGAATGGTAAACTACAAGATCGATGGGGACGCCCTTAAATTGGGGTTTGATCGTGTACTGATATTTCTGGAATTTGGAAATGGGGGATAAGAGAGAGATGGATAGAAGTTTAATGCATGAGGGGGAAAGAGACGGATGGTCGTGTAAATTACGGGATGGTCAATTGCCGTGATGTATAGCTATGATAGGCTTTACGATTCCGATATCCGATGTATAAATCTATTCCGGAAATTTATACAAATATCTACCCATATCTATACTAATATTATAAAGCTGAAGAGTTTGATTGTTTGTTTGTTTGTATGAACGCGCTAATCTCAGGAACTACTGGTTCGAATTGAAAAATTCTATTTGTGTTGGATAGTCCATTTATCGAGGAAGGCTTTAGGATATATAACATTACGTTGCGACCATTAGAAGCGAAGCATCAGTGAAAAATGTTGCAAAAACGGGGAAAATTATTCATATTAGAAGGCTTCCGTTGCTAAGCTACCGAAATAATATTATTTGAAGGCTTCCGTTGCTAAGCTACCCAAATCTATACTAATATTAGAAAGCTGTAGAGTTTGATTGTTTGATCACGTGGGCGGAGCCGCGAGCAAAAGCTAGTATTCAATATAATTCCTTTGTTTGGGCCTGTCCTTACATTAATACAATGGAGATAACTGAAAATATATTATTCTATAGTCCGTTTTTATTGTCAAGGCGATTTAGTATATTTCGCGCGTGAGAGAATCAACTGTCGACGACATATATCTCGGGCAAAAATGTCATTAAAAAAGGGTTCGTAGACAAAATACCACAGGGAAAAGGCACTATTTTCTATTCTTTATCTCATTTATTACATTATATTTGAAATAACAAGTCGAGTATTCTATGCAACCATGTTACATTAAATTAAATAATTAAATAAACACACCCAACAGTCACATACATAGTCCTGACCGCACAGTAAGATACGAGTCTTGTGTCATGGGTATCAGGAACTACAAGAGACTTTCGGTCTCAAAACACCCAGACCCCGAAACAAATATTTGTGGATCACACATTTGTCATGGTGCGGGGATCGAACCTGCGGCCTCTCGCTTCACAGCCAACTATTCTCCCGCTGAACCACGGAGGCTGTCGAGTAGAAAAATTATTGGTAAACTATTATTTATTTTTCATTTTATGACAAAGATGTACCTATCAACTGTTTTTGGTTAAATCATCATTGCCTTAATGGGAATCAAATTATTTAAAAAAAAGATATTAATATTATTATTATTATTACTTGACGTTTCAGTCTTCATTTCGATTTTTTTAAATCTTAAACTTATTTTATTTTGCAGTTTTTAACAGTATGAGTCCATATTGCATGTTAAGCCCAATTCTTGCGTTGATAAGTCAGTCAGTAAGTCAAGAAAAGTAATTAGTATAGTCATAAAATATTTAGTATTTATTTTTATTGGGTTGAATGACGACACGAGCAAGGCGGTCGCATGCTGGTAAGCGTCACACCTACCCATAAACAGAAGCAACACCACACAGAACTTTGAATTACAAAGCACTGCATGGCACTGAACTGCGCTCGTCATTCCAAGACATAAGATGTTAAGTCTCATAATGTCCAGTAATTTCACTGGCTTCAATGTCCTTCCAACCGAAACACGACAGTGCTTACACACTGTTGCTTGGCAGAAACATACAACAATATACGAGGGACCTACCACCTTGTAACAACGAATACAATAATAATAACAAAGAATATAATTGATCATCTGTGGCCCGCCTAAGACTGTACTAAAGTTTCATATCTGCAATTACTTTATAGCCAATCCTAGGCACTGATGTATTAAAGTCGTGCAGTTTCTATTCAGCCAGTGTATCGAGGTCGCTACAGTCGCCCGTGGTACGATTGTCCGCGCTCCGGCTGCCTTCCCATTGTTTTTCCTTCCATTTCACGTCACTGGCTATGCAACACTGAGTCAGGAAATGTTTTATGGTTTTTTAGATACGTAATACATCTTTAGGGGAAATCTTTACGTTATGACAATTTGATTATTTCCTTTTTTTTATATTTACTAGCAAACCTGGTCACGCGATGCTGTGGCTAAGGTATATTATGTTAAATAAATACCTTATTGATACTAGGGAAGTTCTTTACTTAACATCAGGTGACCACGTGTGCTGACCTCGAACATGAATTACAAATAAATAAACACACCCAAAAGACACACACATAGTCCTAACCCTATAGTAAGAAACGAGTCTTGTGTCGTGGGTATCAGGAACTACGAGCGACTTTCGGTCTCACAACACCCAGACCCGAAACAAATATTTGTGGATCACACAAACATTTGTCGCAGTATGAGAATCGAACCTGCGGCCTCTCGTTTCACAGCCGGCTACTCGTCCGCTACGCAACGGAGATTTTCAAGCAATATATATAAAGACATTTTATGATAACTCATGATAATGATACACAGTTTTCCATTTCGGACTCGCTTCTATAAATGGGATATCCCGCTGTGCGCAATCTAACTACATTATATTGAATCAAAGAGCCAAATAAATGGTAAAATAACAAGGTCTTTACGTTTCGGCCTTATACCGGTCCCTCACACGAATATAAACCTATAAGGAAATTCGTAAATGAATAAACATGCAAAGTTTTTACTGTATTCGCTACATTGCGGGCTGTGTCGGTTTTTTGAGGATTTTTTCCATGAAAGAAAGAAAAATTTATTATTGGACTAGACACAAAATAGTTTTCTTTTACATACATCATACCAGTATTATGTTAGACCAATAACAGGAATTATATTCAGCTTTATGCTGAAATACAGCCTTAGCTATACTACAGCACTCCATCGATTCTTTCTAGATTATTCGCTGACAACTCTTCTCATACCTAAAAAACATAAGATCACACAAGCATATGTCGCGATGTGGGAATCAAAACAGTGGTCTCGCGATATTCTATTATGGTTACCACATACACCTGCTATATAAACTTTTTGGAACGTAGTTCCTTATCGCGCGTTGCGAAAGGGGGCTAGACGGAAAAAATTGGTACGAAAAGTTGGCACGACATAATTCTCCGGCCAAGAATAAATATAATATTAATTTGATATCTAGCACACAAAGTTAAAGTCGAAATTCCGTTAATAAAAGTAAAACTTATGACATATGGAAATGTAGACGTGGTTTGAAATTTGAATTTTTGATTATCGAACACGGCGCGGCGGTCCACCGTTTAGGCTGCGTTTAGACGACGCGAAAAATTTCGTGCGGCCGTTTACACGATCGCGCAGTCGCCGCGTGGTTGGAGCGTTGCGAAGTATTAAACATTATGGCTTAGTCAATAGAGTTTACATTAGTTTTTCGAGTGATTCGAGCGCGGCGGCCGCGAGGCCGCCGCGCGGCCACAACGCGGTGGGATTCCTTGTCATATAAATGCGCCCTTAGTAGCCAGTCACCAAATTACCTATCATAAAATATTTGAATGTTGGCTGCTTCCAGATTATACAGTGTCTAATATATAGTCTACGGGATGACTGTTTAATATTACGACTCACATCGAATGTTCTGGAACTCTCTAGAACGTTCGGTGTGACGTCACGTAGACTGTAAGACCGGCCGGTGCTCGCCGATTTACGGGCTGGGCGACGTAGCAGCCGGTGTGCTCCCTTCGGACCCTCCGTCCCCCCCGAGATCGAGATCATTTTAGTCAAGCCCGAGAGGTGGTCAAGCGCGAGCAGTCCATCGATCAACGGAAGGTTCGAGAGAAATCGAGAACCTTCCGGGTGACGTCACGCGCGCCGATTGACCAGCCAACGCTAGCCGACCTCCCTGGAGCTTCGAGAATTATGGAAGTACCAGGTGTTCAAACCCGTTCCCCCTACCCCCACCCAATTTGTCCTCACCCCCCCTCGGCCTAAATCGGTAATTTTTGAGGCTAGAGGGTCGTGCGACGGCTTGTCGCAATCGGCTTATTGAGCCCGACACTTTGGCCCCAATAAAAATAAATTTCGACCCCCCAGTAAGAAAGATCTGTAAAAATATCTCTAAAAATTCAAATATCTCAGAAACTACAATAGATAGACAAATAAAATTTTATTAAAATTCCTTCACTAATTAATCGAAAGGAACTTCGTTCCATCCGGGTGTCCCTTGACACCTCTCAAGTTTTTTTTTTATCCTGGCTCGGCAAAGTGACTACGCTATACCTGATGGTAAGTGTAGCGCAATCCAGGAATAGTGTCGACCAACGATAAACAATTTGTCCATCGTAGGTCGGCAAGATTATGCCGGCCTGCCAAAGGGTCAAGGGGGAGGGGAAGAAAAAGGGATGGGAAAAGGGTTAGGATCAGGGGGCAAGCCCCCTGGGGAGAACCGGATATACATTGGCTGACCCTGGAACACGACCCACACAAGGTGGGCCACTATGGCAGGTTTTAGCACCAGTTTACGGTGGTCACTATCCGGTCGGATACAAGTATCCTCCCACCAGCAGATCACTGTGTGGGCTTAGAACTGTAATGCCACACCTGTCAATAAACAGAAGCAGCACCACACAGAACTTTGTATTACAAAGCACAGCATAACACTGAACTGCGCTCGTTACTCTGAGACATAATATGTTAAGTCTTATAATGCCCAGTAATTTCACTGGCTTCAATATCCTTCAAACGAAAACACAATAGTGCTTACACACTCTTGATTGGTGGCAGAAATAGACAAAGCGGTGGTACCAACACAGACGGCCTCGCATACGAGGGACCTACCACCTTATAAACCTTGTAAGTGTATTTACTATACTTGTCTCGGGTAAAGTTGTCTTTATCCCGCAACGAAATTAATATAAATATAAGAGCGAATTGAAACATTAATTTTGCAAATCCCTCCATAGCGAAACGCGAGCGAAAATAATGAATACAAAGAGGTATTAACCTCAATCAAAAACGGACCAAAATATAAACTGCACATAAAAAGGTTAACAAACTCTAATATAACCTTTTTATGGTAAGTAAATAGAAAGTAGCACAAACCATATCCAGGTACGAAACCCTTAGAATATTTCTGGTATGTCAGTAAATTTAAACCTCTTAATAACGGTCCCTTATTTAAATAAGTAAGTAGACCCACCGAGGGTTCAATAACAAACCTAATCAAGCGTGTATCATAGATTCGCGATACGGTGTTTTTTTTGTAGTATAGGCCGACAAACGAGCAAGTGAGTCACCTGATGGTAAGTGATCTCCACCCCACGCCCACAATACCAAAAGAATCATGGCTTGCCGACCTTAAAGGAAAGGGATAATTAGGGATTGGGAAGGGGAGGGGGATTTGGGCCTCCGGATATCTCACTCACCGTACGAAACGCAGCAGCAGCTACTTTACGTCGGTTTTCCGTGAGACAGTGGTAACGACCCGTCGAGCCGGCCTATTCATGCTGTAGACAAAACTATCTACAGCGTGGCTATTACTCGACTGTTATGCTTGAAATTCAAAGTTGGCAGATTATTGTATATTTCAAGGATATCGTTAGTATAACTAGAATATTAATCTGGTCGATAAATTACTTTCTATTTTGACAATTCATATTATTCTAAGTTCGCAGGGTTGCTGATGCATCAGGCGCGACCGTCATTAACGCTGTCATCCGTCAGTCCGTGCTAGAGAAACCAGGGCACTAATTTGTCCAAATATATCATCATCATCATCATCAGCCACAAGACGTCCATTGCTGAACATAGGCCTCCCCCAAAGATTTCCAGACCGACCTGTTGGAAGCGGCCTGCATCCAGCGACATCCTGCGACCTTTATCAGGTCGTCTGTCCACCTTGTAGGTGGACGTCCAACGCTGCGCTTGCCAGTACGTGGCCTCCATTCCAGAACCTTTCTGCCCCATCGGTTATCGGTTCTGCGAGCTATGTGGCCTGCCCACTGCCACTTCAGCTTGCTAATCCGCTGGGCTACGTCAGTGACTTTCGTTCATAAATATATAGAAAAGATCAATTATGTTGATTCAATTCGTCTACTGCATAAAGACAATCCTTTCTCTCAGGTGACAAGTCTGTAAAATATTTTTAAATATTAATTTTCAACCCACTGTAATTACGTTTTAATTGCAAAAGTATGTCAAACGTTAGTACGTTAAATGGCTGTTTCCATTACCGTCGACTCGGACCGATGATTCCGAAAAACCAGCTTTGGAAGTTTAAAATGTATTTATTTCTACGTCAGTTTAGATGCAGCGATGACCCACTAACTTACTTTCTTTTCATTTTATTAAAAAAAATAAAGGAGGTTTTTAATTCGACACGTATATTTTTTTATGTTAGACCACGCATAACTTTTTACAGAGTTGACCAATTTTGATAATTCTTTAAATTTTCTTTTAATGGGTAGGGTCTACTCCGAAGTTGGTATATAGGGGATGATTGCGTATTCACTCACTGATTACACTGAGAGATCTGAAATTACGGTTTTTTATTGTTTGCTTTTCAGTCTTTTCGTCAGTTGTTTTTTTTGTTAAAAGTTATTATATGGCCCAGGTATCGAGCATACGGCCTGTCTGATGGTAAGCGGTAACCACCGCCCATGGTTGGCCCATGGTCATTTAGGCAGTTCCAGCACACAGTCAAGCCGATGCTATCGTCATTCTTATTCGACTTTCTTATTATTCTTCTGGAGCCTGTATTCACTCAATGCTGAGTGTGTGCAGTGCAATAGTGCTTTACAGGAAATTACGCTTTAACCTTTAAAAATGTTGTGATCGCCTTGATATTAATAAATAAGGTTATTTACGGTGGTAGGTTCTCGTATGCAAGAGTCCATCTGGGTTGGTACCACCACTTTGTATATTTCTGTTGGCAAACAGCGTTAAAGCAGTGTAGTGTCTCGGTTTGAGGGACATTGAACCCAGTGACATTACTGGGCATTTTGAGACTTAACAACTTGTTTCTCGGACATGCGCAGTCCAGTCATGCAATGCCTTGTGTTAAAGAGTTCTGTGTAGTGCTGCTTCGGTTTATGGGCAAGCGTGACGCTTGCCATCAGGCGAGCGACCTGCAAGAAAAAAAACTACCAAACGTCTAAATAACCGGCCCGGGGTAGACTATTCCACCCACACACCCGGCACTGTAACTCCTGTGCACCAGGATCAACAGTGGCACGCAATTTTGTTGACACCGAGCAGTGAAGCTCGGCGAGTCTCTGGGAATGCCTAAATGTCTTTATCCCGCGACGAAATTAACCAGATAGAAGGTTAGGGAGGAGTTGGAAATATTAACCGGCCCGGGGTAACGGAAACAAGCACTGACCACACCCGGATGGCAATATCTGCTATATTAAATTAATGTTTACACTAACTCGGTTCTTATTGGTTCTGCAAAATATATCGTACTCGTAGGCTTTAAGCATAGCCCTTTATTTTCAAATACGAGATTGCCTTTACGTTATCTTTTGATGTAGATTTGGATTTTGATGAGAATATTTTGTTAAAACATATTAATAAATAAATACACCCAACAGTCACAAACATAGTCCTGACCCCCACAGTAAGATACGGGTCTTGTGTCGTAGGTATTAGGGACTAGGAGAGACTTTCGGTCTCACAGACCCTGACACAAATATTTGTGGATCACACAAACATTTGTGTCGGTGCGGGGATCGAACCCGCGGCCTCTCGCTTCACAGCCGGCTACTCTCCCGCTGCGCCACGGAGGCTGTAAATTTTTACGTTCAGTTTTACGATAGCTATTTCGAAATTAGTTTTTTATCTCAACCAAGCATTGTTATTCTTGGTCACGCACTTCACTTAATTTATAGTGATTTCTCTTATCGATCGTATTAAACGAGTGATTAAAATTATAACTAGTGAGTAAAACTTTAGAATGTCTAGATTTCGATAAAGTCCAGTACATAAATACTTATGCTGGGTTGCACCAACTTACTTTAGCAATGACAAATATGTTAAGGTACCGGTTAAGCAAAACATGAGTTGAACCTTTTGAAAAATGTTAGATGTCGTCATAACTTTACCTGTTAACCGTAACTGCTCTACATTCGCTAGTTAAAGCTATTGTTTAAGTTAGATAGCTGTCAGATAGTTCAATTATAACCTCCACATATATCTCCTAAAGCCTCTGTGCTCCAAAACAATATCATGTCTCTGCTTCTAGAATTAATCAAGGAGTCTAGTAGTCGGAATACGATGGTGCAACACATTCCGCAGTCAATGTTAAAGTCAGCGTTACTGTTATCGTCAAATTTGACATGAACCTTAACTATAACTGCTATTAAGGTGCAATCCAGCCTTAGACTATCCCGGCAACACAGCCGCCACTGTAACTCCTGTGCACCAGGATCAACAGTGGCACGCATTTTTGTTGACACCGAGCAGTGAAGCTCAGCGAGTCTCTGGGAATGCCTAAATGTCTTTGTCCCGCAACGAAATTAATCAGATAGAAGGTTAGGGAGGAGTTGGGAATATTAATTGTCCACTTCCCTCCATAGCAAAGCGGGAGACAAAATAATGAATTGAGGAATGATTCCAATCCAGCCTTAGTGTCAAGTATATGTAACGATCTTTAAATATGACCACACTTTTGTGTAGCATGTGGTCTACATATACACGTTGTAAAGTATGCGACCGAGATCAGAGAGTGCGACGCGCGACCGTCTCCATACAATTTCATGCAAAGCAAACGTGTCGCTATCACTTAACTGATGTCACGTTTTGAGGTCACCTTGACCCGATCGCGTACCTCTAAACGTGCCTTAACACTCAACGTGACTATCGGAAGTCTGCCTTTATAACTATCCATAAAATAACAATAGACACTGAAACAATTCAAATTAATCAACGTAATAAATTCAAATCAAGTCGAATTACTCGGTATTAATTGATCTAAACAAGAGGATTCAATCGGCTTCAATCAGTTCTGGCACAATCGGGGTTTCTAATTAACATCTATTCCGAAACCGAGGTGTCGTTCCTAATTGATTGGAATATTTAAATTAAACTAATTTAAACGGATTTTGTCGTTTAGTTTATTTTAATAATTGTAAACTAAAGGCAATGTAACATTAAATTTTCTGGACAACCTTCACCTCAGTCCATCTCGTGAGCACGAAGGCTGAATGGGCTTCGAAGCGTCGGGACCAAAATTAAAATAAAATCCCTTTTAATCTATACTTATAAAATAACATGTCCTGACTGACTGACTGATTCATCATCGCCGAGCGCAAACTATCAAGGCTACAAGCATGGAATTCGGACTGTATATTAATTTTGTTCTGTAGGCACCCACTAAGAAAGGATTTTAGAAAATTCCACCCCAAAGGGGTCAAAATAGAGGATGATAATATGTATGAAAGTCCGTCATTTTGAGAGTTACATAAACAAAATTTTGTATTTCGGTTATTGTCGTAAAACAAATAAATACTAAAAATTGGTGTGTATCGTGGGACACCGGAACGAAGTTCCTTCGGCTAATGTAGAATCGACACAAATTGCAAAAAAAGTCGTGCTCAATTTTATGTAGGTTTTCTTGATTTTTCTCTTAAATTTTGCTGATTAGCTTTTATTTAAGTACAAGAAAGTATTTAGGAAATTCAGTATTTTAGGAAATAATAAATTACTTAAAATAAAAAAACATCGTAATTCAAATTATCAACTAAAAAAATAGAAATAAAAAAAGACGTGTGGCACTCGGAGACTGCCGCGGTAAAGCTATTGTATAGCATTTTTTATCAACTTATGTAATCTATATATATAAAAATGAATCGCTGTGCGTGTGTCTCGCAAAAACTCGAGACTGGCTGTACCGATTTGGCTAATTCTGATCTTGAAATATTTGTGGAAGTTCAGGGAAGGTTTACCCGGTGAGAAAAAATGAGTAACATAAATAATAAGTAAAGGAAAACACTAAAAACGACAACTTAATTTTCCAGTACAAACTGTTCCTGGGTATGATAATAAGTAAACAAAACACAAAAAACGACAACTTAATTTTCCAGTACAAACTGTTCCTGGGTATGAAACACTTGATGTTTTTTTGAGGACAGGACGGGACGGGACGGGACGGGAAGGGACGGGACGGGACGGGACGGGACGGGAGGGGATGGGACGGGACGGGACGGGACGGGACGGGACGGGACGGGAAGGGAAGGGACGGGAAGGGAAGGGACGGGACGGGACGGGACGGGACGGGACGGGACGGGACGGGACGGGAAGGGAAGGGACGGGACGGGACGGGACGGGACGGGACGGGACGGGACGGGACGGGACGGGAAAGGACACGGACAGGACACGGACAGGACACGGACAGGACACGGACAGGACACGGACAGGACACGGACAGGACACGGACAGGACACGGACAGGACACGGACAGGACACGGACAGGACACGGACAGGACACGGACAGGACACGGACAGGACACGGACAGGACACGGACAGGACACGGACGGGACACGGACGGGACACGGACGGGACACGGACGGGACACGGACGGGACACGGACGGGACACGGACGGGACACGGACGGGACACGGACGGGACACGGACGGGACACGGACGGGACACGGACGGGACACGGACGGGACACGGACGGGACACGGACGGGACACGGACGGGACACGGACGGGACACGGACGGGACACGGACGGGACACGGACGGGACACGGACGGGACACGGACGGGACACGGACGGGACACGGACGGGACACGGATGATGCAGTACGTCACTTAATTGAATTTAATGTAAATGAAACATTTGTATTAGTTTTTACCACATTTTACACAAATATATGTAGGTGATACGAAGTTCACCGGGTCATCTAGTCTATATATATAAAAATGAATCGCTGTGCGTGTGTCTCGCAAAAACTCGAGACTGGCTGTACCGATTTGGCTAATTCTGATCTTGAAATATCTGTGGAAGTTCAGGGAAGGTTTACCCGGTGAGAAAAAATGAGTAACATAAATAATAAGTAACGGAAAACACTAAAAACGACAACTTAATTTTCCCATACAAACTGTTCCTGGGTATGAAACATTTGACATCATTTTGATGTGAAACATCTATAAGCGCAGGTATAAACCGGATTGTTGGCGTTGCGAAGCTTGCAGTGGTGACGGGTCGCCACGCTATACTAGACAGGACAGGGACAGGACAGGACAGGGACAGGGACAGGACAGGACAGGGACAGGACAGGACAGGACAGGGACAGGACAGGACAGGACAGGACAGGGACAGCACAGGGACAGGAACAGGAACAGGACAGGACAGGACTGGACAGGGACAGGGACAGGGACAGGGACAGGGACAGGGACAGGGACAGGGACAGGGACAGGGACAGGGACAGGGACAGGGACAGGGACAGGGACAGGGACAGGGACAGGGACAGGGACAGGGACAGGGACAGGGACAGGGACAGGGACAGGGACAGGGACAGGGACAGGGACAGGGACAGGGACAGGGACAGGGACAGGGACAGGGACAGGGACAGGGACAGGGACAGGGACAGGGACAGGGACAGGGACAGGGACAGGGACAGGGACAGGGACAGGGACAGGGACAGGGACAGGGACAGGGACAGGGACAGGGACAGGGACAGGGACAGGGACAGGGACAGGGACAGGGACAGGGACAGGGACAGGGACAGGGACAGGGACAGGGACAGGGACAGGGACAGGGACAGGGACAGGGACAGGGACAGGGACAGGGACAGGGACAGGGACAGGGACAGGGACAGGGACAGGGACAGGGACAGGGACAGGGACAGGGACAGGGACAGGGACAGGGACAGGGACAGGGACAGGGACAGGGACAGGGACAGGGACAGGGACAGGGACAGGGACAGGGACAGGGACAGGGACAGGGACAGGGACAGGGACAGGGACAGGGACAGGGACAGGGACAGGGACAGGGACAGGGACAGGGACAGGGACAGGGACAGGGACAGGGACAGGGACAGGGACAGGGACAGGGACAGGGACAGGGACAGGGACAGGGACAGGGACAGGGACAGGGACAGGGACAGGGACAGGGACAGGGACAGGGACAGGGACAGGGACAGGGACAGGGACAGGGACAGGGACAGGGACAGGGACAGGGACAGGGACAGGGACAGGGACAGGGACAGGGACAGGGACAGGGACAGGGACAGGGACAGGGACAGGGACAGGGACAGGGACAGGGACAGGGACAGGGACAGGGACAGGGACAGGGACAGGGACAGGGACAGGGACAGGGACAGGGACAGGGACAGGGACAGGGACAGGGACAGGGACAGGGACAGGGACAGGGACAGGGACAGGGACAGGGACAGGGACAGGGACAGGGACAGGGACAGGGACAGGGACAGGGACAGGGACAGGGACAGGGACAGGGACAGGGACAGGGACAGGGACAGGGACAGGGACAGGGACAGGGACAGGGACAGGGACAGGGACAGGGACAGGGACAGGGACAGGGACAGGGACAGGGACAGGGACAGGGACAGGGACAGGGACAGGGACAGGGACAGGGACAGGGACAGGGACAGGGACAGGGACAGGGACAGGGACAGGGACAGGGACAGGGACAGGGACAGGGACAGGGACAGGGACAGGGACAGGGACAGGGACAGGGACAGGGACAGGGACAGGGACAGGGACAGGGACAGGGACAGGGACAGGGACAGGGACAGGGACAGGGACAGGGACAGGGACAGGGACAGGGACAGGGACAGGGACAGGGACAGGGACAGGGACAGGGACAGGGACAGGGACAGGGACAGGGACAGGGACAGGGACAGGGACAGGGACAGGGACAGGGACAGGGACAGGGACAGGGACAGGGACAGGGACAGGGACAGGGACAGGGACAGGGACAGGGACAGGGACAGGGACAGGGACAGGGACAGGGACAGGGACAGGGACAGGGACAGGGACAGGGACAGGGACAGGGACAGGGACAGGGACAGGGACAGGGACAGGGACAGGGACAGGGACAGGGACAGGGACAGGGACAGGGACAGGGACAGGGACAGGGACAGGGACAGGGACAGGGACAGGGACAGGGACAGGGACAGGGACAGGGACAGGGACAGGGACAGGGACAGGGACAGGGACAGGGACAGGGACAGGGACAGGGACAGGGACAGGGACAGGGACAGGGACAGGGACAGGGACAGGGACAGGGACAGGGACAGGGACAGGGACAGGGACAGGGACAGGGACAGGGACAGGGACAGGGACAGGGACAGGGACAGGGACAGGGACAGGGACAGGGACAGGGACAGGGACAGGGACAGGGACAGGGACAGGGACAGGGACAGGGACAGGGACAGGGACAGGGACAGGGACAGGGACAGGGACAGGGACAGGGACAGGGACAGGGACAGGGAGGTGGAAGACAACCTGACTTAGGTCGTCGAAGTCAATTAAATGTGCGACGGGCTACCTCACGTGCAATGGTGCAGTACCTCACTTAATTGCATTTAATGTAAATGAAACATTTGTATTAAGTTTTGACCACATTTTACACAAATATATGTAGGTGATACGAAGTTCACCGGGTCATCTAGTTATAAATAATAACGAGCTAGCGTAATCTTTTAAAAATCGAAGGAGATATAAAAATACTTCAATAACTGGCTGAATGAATTTCATTTTAAAAAAGGAACTAACGCTGGCTGGTTATGCGACTGTCGCGCATGCGCACGTCTCATTTAACGCTTTTTTTCTTACGGTTTTACTATCACATTTTTTTCAGTTCGGTCACGCAGCGAAATCCCTATCCCCTCCAAGCCTGCCGTAAGGAACTTCGTTCCAATAAGTGTTACAGGAATTTTGGAAATTTTATTTAATAAGGGATGAAAAAGGGGGTGAAAGTTTGTATTATTTTTAATCTGAGGAACACTAAACTTTGTATTTAGGCTAATGATTACAATTAGAATATGTTCTATGCTAATCTCAGAAAGACATTTACGCGAGCGGAGCTGCGGGCAAACGCTAGTTAGTTATATTTTAATATGTAATATTCGCGTAAACATATGCCATTTTAAAAGTTCATAGTAGGTTCTAACCTGTTTGATTGATAAGTAGCGTAGGTGGGCTATGAACAATGTAAGTTTCTATGTCGATTTAACAATAAAAAAATCGCGTAACATATTATTAAGACATACAGACAAATTAAAACCTCATTTTATGGATTAACTATAAACTTATTCAAATTGAAGAATTCCTTTTTTAAAATTAACTCAGGACAAGATACAGTTGGTATTGGCTGTAAAAACCAACACCTCTGCCATAAAAAAGTCTTGGTTCCCTTCCGCATGAACATCCAATAGGCTTGAATAAACACAAGATGGCAGTGTTGTGAGATCTTTCTGGCTCGGCGCCAAATGCGTGCGATGTGCACACGGCTTTTAAATATACGTTACGGTGCGCTCCACCGGTGGGGGCCGATGTACTTTCAACGACTTTTTACTTTTACCACGTGTTAACAACTACAATATCATAATATTATTACGCTTAGGTACCTATTTATGCATCCTGCACCAATTCATAACATGATATCAATTTGCTTGATATTCAAATGACCTTATTTACTAAAGTAAGGACTCTATGTAACTCTATCCATTGAAAACATGATAATTTTTCGCTGACCAATGAATTTTGCAGATGTTCTAATTTGGATTAAAGTTCTTGGAAGTAAATATGTTGACAATAAAAGTGCTGACCACTGTCTGGCGGGTGGCCTTGTTATGATCGAAATTCCTGGAACTGAATACGCATTGTAAATAAGTTAAGAGTATAAAAAAGGATAATGGTTAATTTTAATTCAGTTCGAAATAAAGCTTCATTGTGAAGACTTGTCTTTTTTAAAAACCTCCGGGCGCTCCCGCGTAACTTATCTACCTACTATTTCAAAGGGTTTATAATTTGATACTTTATTAATTTACTGTAAAATTGTATTAAATAAGTAACTCAAAGAACTTAATGTTTATATGATTGATATAATAAGTTGCTCAAAAGATTTCTGTTATTTTTTATTATTATTTTCAGCATATAGGAATTGTTAAAGAATATGATATATTGATTAAAAGAATTCGAAGCTTAATTTGTACAAATTGGAAAAACGGCCATATTGTATTGTCCTATATTGCGGCTAGAACAGAGCACTAGTTTTTGTTTGATTTTGCTAACAAGAATAAAGTTTCTAGCGCCTTACTCGTTTCGTCATTCAAAAAGCTATGCGCTGGTATAGAATATGAATAGGTTTACATAGAATAGAAGGTAGTTTACAAAAATCCTTCCATAATGTTCATTGGCCTAATCGAGAAATGATGATATTATAATACCTACAGTCATGAGGCCTTGCGTGTAACGTGCATTATTTATTCATTTTGATTCCCAACAAATGTTATGTACCTTTTTGGAGATTGAATTGTTTTCCGCCTCGATAGATGAGTAGACGTATCTGGCGGGTTCATTTCAATACACTCTCTTGATAAAAACATTTTTGCTTTCGCGAAATGATTCTTGTGGATTTTTAAGGCAGATTGGTGCTGGAAACAGAAGCCTAAAGTGACATGATTAACCGTCTTAAAAATGTGGTTTTGTATTCGAACTGTATGAATGTAAAGTTCGTGATTTTTTTCAAAAACTAACAAATGATAGGTATTTTACAAGGTGGCAGGTCCTTCGTTTGCAAGAGGCCGTCTGAGTTGGTACTACCGCTTTGGCTGTTTCTGCCGTGTGTAAGCGCTGTTTTATTTCTGATTGAAGGACATTGAAGCCAGTGAAAATACTGGGCATTATGAGACTTGCCATCTTGTGTATCGGGGTTACGAGCGCAGTTCAACGGCATGCAGTGCTTTGTAATTCAAAGTTCTGTGTGGTGTTGCTTCTGTTTATGGGCAGGCGTGGCGCTTACTATCAGGCGAGCGCCTTGCTCGTCTCGTCATTCAATCAAATACCAAATTGAGTTTTGATGATTGTTTCATTAACATAATTAACATACTTTCAAGAATGTAGCAAGTAACTGTTGTAGGCAGAATTTTATAATAATAAGAGTATTTTATCACTAACAGCATATTCAGGTAGGTATTATACATCCTTTAATTTAATATGACAATCTACACTAATATTTTAAAGAGGAAAAGTTTATTGTATGTAACGAATTAACTTAAAAACTACTGGACCGATTTCAAAAAATATTTTTTCCGTTAGAAAGCTACAATATCTCTGAGTAACATAGGCTAACTTTTATCCCGGAAAATGCTGATCACGCGGGCGGAGCCGCGAAGAAAAGCTAGTAGATAGTTTTGTCTACAGCATGAATGGGCTGGCTCGACCGGGTCGTTACCACTGTCTCACAGAAAACCGACGTAAAGTAGCGGCTAGCTGCTGCGTTTCGTACGGTGAGTGAGATATCCGGAAGCCCAAATCCTCTCCCCTTCCCAATCCCTAATTGTCCCTTTCCTTTAAGGTCGGCAACGCACCCATGATTCTTCTGGTGGTGGGCGTACATGGGCAGTGGAGATCACTTACCATCAGGTGACCCACTTGCTCTTTTACCGGCCTATGCTATAAAAAAACAGTCACTTAATAAATTCAAACAACAAAAGAATCATCCAATTTATTTAAGAATCGATTATTAAGTCAACTCACTAGAGTCACCTTATTAATTCTAAGAGGCTTTAACAGCCTCAGTCCTGTTATTCACATCAAAAGAAGTCCCGTTTGATCTTATGGAGCAGTAATTAGACGTATTACGGACACTTCACGGGACAACAGTTCAGATCATCCTGCTAATGAGCGTAATCTTTGGTTAACTGTCTGGAATTCTGGTCTGAAATTACGTATTAACATCTGAGTCCATGTAAAGACCAATACAAAGCGACCAAGTTGTAAAGAAGTTTTGTATAGAAGCAGTTAGGCAGGCCGGCATGATCGTGCCGACCAACGATAGACACACTGTTTATCGTTGGTCGACACTAATCTTGGATTGCGCTACACTTACCATCAGCGGGCTAATTCTCGTATTTAACATTAACTGAGACTGAACTTTAACCAAACTGAGATTAGACTACGAATTGAATAAAATGTGGCATTCTGCTCCGCTTAAAGTTCCAATATCATTCCGGTAGCATTAAGGTACAAGTTGGAAGCGGACGACATGACGCAGCAGCAGACGACGTGTCGCAGCGACACTACTGGTTTCTATGTATTTCTATGAAATTACATCCGTAGTCAGCGACACGAAGCTAGCGACGCGTCGTCGAGCGGCAGACGCCAGTGTCGTCCGACCGCGGATCAGTAGTGCCGCTGACGACACGTCCAGCGAGTTTATTTTCAAAATGAATTTCAAGATTCAAACGACAATACTGTCTGAATTCTTTAATATCGCTTTCTAAATGGTTTTTAATCAATATTGAATAGGTTCCCTCTCACTTGTTCTGCATTTAAGCATAGGCCGTATGGCTTCTCGTCTTTTTCTGTACAAGTACAACAAAAACAAGTCATCATAGTCTTCTTCCTCTTCTAATCTATACTAATATAATAAAGCTGTAGAGTTTGATTGTTTGATTGTTTGTTTGTTTGTTTGTTTGAACGCGCTAATCTCAGGAACCACTGGTTCGAATTGAAAAATTCTTTTTGTGTTGGATAGTCCATTTATCGAGGAAGGCTTTAGGCTATATAACATTACGCTGCGACCATTAGAAGCGAAGCATCAGTGAAAAATGTTGCAAAAACGGGGAAAATTATTCATATTTGAAGGCTTCCGTTGCTAAGCTTCCAAAATAATATTATTTGAAGGCTTCCGTTGCTAAGCTACCCAAATCTATACTAATATTTTAAAGCTGTAGAGTTTGATTGTTTGTTTGTTTGTTTGATCACGCAGGCGGAGCCGCGAGCAAAAGCTAGTAAAAGATATAAAAAAATGCATCTTGTTTCACGGAACACTCGGTACCAACTGGATTCCATCTGCTGTTGCCGTCTGCAGTCGGGTTCGAAATCATGACTGCAGCGACACGTCGTAACGACGTGTCGTGACGACATGAAGCGACTACACGTCGTCTGCTGCTGCGACATGTCGTCCGCTTCCAACTTGTACCTTTATGATGTCAATTTGATATCATTTCAATTCCAAACTAATGTCAGCCACCACAGACTAAATTATAAAAAATGTAAAGCAAATGTTATAATAAAGTTGCCAGCGGACAAAATATATTGGCATTGTGAGTAATTTTGGCGATTTGAATTGGATGGAAAAGTTATTACTCTAGCACGAAGTTATTAATTTAAAATTTGATTAATAGATTTTATAATTTATTAATTGATTAGGTAATTTCTCATGTTTCCCCTAAATTGAAAACCCGTTTTTTCGGATTTCTGTGAATTGTGAGTGAAAACATATGCGTTAATTTATTGTCGTGGTGGGTCACCCAGTGATTACACCTTTGTTATTGCAGGCTCAAAGTACTAAGATCGAGAGCCGTAAAATGTTTATTAAAAAAGAATGTCTATTGTTATTGTTCCGTGATTTAATTTTGTTGTGTATGTTATTTAAGTACGTAAATATCTTTCAATTTCTATAATAAGTTAATTATGATTATCCATTGCGCGCGATAAATACTAATTGAAAGTTGAAACAATATCGTGAGTTAATTATTAGTGGACTGTTAGTAAAGTGTTAGTGAATCAATGACTAAACAATTAGAACTGTTTGTGGATTTCACTGAAGCAATTCGGATCACCTATTCTAGGCCTTGAGCCGACTGAAGGAGGAAGGACAGTGTATTATCCAAAAGGTTATGTTCACACAGTGCAAAAAACATGGATTCAGCTGCAATGTGTAATATGTGTGTGTATGTAATAGTGCATTGTATTTTTATTGTTAACTAGCTTTTGCTCGCGGCTCCGCCCACGTGATCAAACAAACAAACAAACAATCAAACTCTACAGCTTTATAATATTAGTATAGATTTGGGTAGCTTAGCAACGGAAGCCTTCAAATAATATTATTTCGGTAGCTTAGCAACGGAAGCCTTCAAATATGAATAATTTTCCCCGTTTTTGCAACATTTTTCACTGATGCTTCGCTTCTAATGGTCGCAGCGTAATGTTATATATCCTAAAGCCGTCCTCGATAAATGGACTATCCAACACAAAAATAATTTTTCAATTCGAACCAGTAGTTCCTGAGATTAGCGCGTTCAAACAAACAAACAAACAAACAAACAAACAAACAATCAAACAATCAAACTCTACAGCTTTATTATTAGTATAGATAGATATATAATGTTTCCTTACGACTTTGTGATTTGATTATTACATATTTACATAGAATATTACCCATGCATATAAACAAATATCGATATGATTGACTATATTTCAGTTAATCCACAATATCATTTCAGTTACATTGCGATGTCAATTCAGTCAACTTGCAATATACTTTTGATTGCATTACAGTTTTAATGGTTTACGGAATGCCATTTGCAACTTTCTTGGCACTGAGACTAGATCGGAATGATATTTTGAACATTTTTAATTACCAGAATTGGCCCGCAGGTGTGGCGTAGTCATTTTGTCGAGCCAGGATTAAAAAAAAAGCTGAAATGTAAGCACATACCTCATAACATACAGAACCTTCTTTTTAAGTCGCATAAAAATTGGTTAGACTTTTTATTTTTTTACTTTTCAGTGGTTGAATTTATCGGAATGAAATATTATCGGATGTTTTTTGGAATATATCTTTCGACTAGCTTTTGCTCGCGGCTCCGCCCACGTGATCAAACAAACAAACAAACAATCAAACTCTACAGCTTTATAATATTAGTATAGATTTGGGTAGGTGGTGACAGTGTTAACAACTTCAACGGAAGCCTTCAAATAATATTATTTCGGTAGCTTAGCAACGGAAGCCTTCAAATATGAATAATTTTCCCGTTTTTGCAACATTTTTCACTGATGCTTCGCTTCTAATGGTCGCAGCGTAATGTTATATATCCTAAAGCCTTCCTCGATAAATGGACTATCCAACACAAAAAGAATTTTTCAATTCGAACCAGTAGTTCCTGAGATTAGCGCGTTCAAACAAACAAACAAACAAACAAACAATCAAACAATCAAACTCTACAGCTTTATTATTAGTATAGATTACAGTATACTACACTCCATTCTACTCTAATATTATAATAAGAAACATCGTTCCAAAAAGGAAAGATATGTATTTTTAACTCGCTTTTATTAGCTTCATACGTATGTTTGTATGTAACGGAATCATTGAACATGATTTTCACCTCCAAAACGTTGGATTAAATCGAACTTTGCGTACTTATCAAGGACCGATGACAATGCAATTTAAAATTCTTTTAATCTAAAATTCTTTTGCCGTTAGAAAGCTACATTATCACTGAGTAACATAGGCTACTTTTATCCCGGAAAAGTGCTAATTAAACTGCCCGAAATAAACTCAGAAAATGAAACCCAAAACACGTTTTTGTCGCCAAACCGACTAATAAATTCGAGTAAACGAATGGCCGCGGCCACGTAACAAGCTGAATATTGGAGCAACCTGGCAAATGATGTGGCTTGCTTGTCAAATGTTGGGGCAGCCCTGAATGATGTAAAATAAATCGATACTATTATCTAAACGTGTATTGAAACCATACCGCCACCATCGAATATCATCATAATATGATAAGTTACACGTTTAAGTTGGAGACTGAAGCGTGTAGCCTTTAATTTATTATTTACTAGATTTGCTCATAGCTCCGCCCACATGAATGCCTTTAAATCAGGTTACAACCTGTCCGGTTTTTGACTACTAGTTGTACTATATCTATAATCTAAGTTATGCTCTACCTATGTTCCAAATTTTATCCAAATTCGTTCAGCCGTTAAGACGTGAGTGACTTACAAACACCTAAATTCACAAACTCATAAACATTCAAACTTTCACATTATTTTATTTGATTGAATGACGAGACGAGCAAGGAGCTCGCCTTTTGGTAATCGCCACGCCTGCCCATAGACAGACGCAACACCACACAGAACTTTGAATTACAAAGCACTGCATGGCACTGAACTGCGCTCGTCACCCCGAGACATAAGACGTTAAGTCTCATAATGGCCAGTAATTTCCCTGGCTTCAATGTCCTTCAAACCGAAACACAACAGTGCTTACACACTGTTATTTGGTGGCACAAGTAGTAGAGAGATCAGTCATTCAATCGGATAAAGAAAATGGAAATCGATATAAAACCAATGCTAATCTCTCATGATACAGACCACACCGCATCCCATATCCGCCTAAGCATCGGCCAGAAAATGGCCTTCCACATAATGTCCGGGGCAGGAATGACAGAGTGTTGTGCCCTTCCAGAATTATAACACGACTTTTTGACGGTGAACAATACGCCCCTTCATTCTGCGGGTTTTTTTTTGCGTATTTGGCTACGGAATTATTACTGATATAAGTTTGCGTTAGTCCGAAATCACAATTTCGGCTTACAATGAAATCAAGGATTATCCTACTTTTATAAAGATAAAAGTTTGGATATTTGTTAGTCAAACACGCCTAATATCTAAACATAGGCTATCCCGGAAAACGTTCACACAGGTGGAGTAGTGAGAAAAAGGTAGTGTCAAAATGAAAAAAATTAATTATTAAAATCTATTTTTTTCTTTAAAGTTGGTAACGCATCCATGGTTCTTCAAGTATTGTGGATCTTACCATCAGGTAAGGACGGCCACACCTGGCCTTAAACAGAAGCAACACCACACAAAACTTTGAATCACAAAGCACTGTATGGCACTGAACTGCGCTCGTCACCCTGAGATATAAGATGTTAAGTCTCACAATGGCCAGTAATTTCACTGTCTTCAATGTCCTTCAAACCGAAACACCACAATACTTACACACTGTTACTTGACGGCAGAAATAGAAAAAACGGTGGTACCCACCCAGTCGGCCTCTCGCATACGAGGGACCTACCACCTTATAATGGTTGTAGTACACTACACTTATGTACACCTGCTCATTTGGCATCCTCTGCTATAAAAAACTCACAGATTATTTCTAGTCACTTGACGACAAAAACTTTCACACATACAGAGAAAGATGTCAACCCAAATATCCTATTACATAAAAGGTGATATTATGACAAAGTCTCCGATTAAAGTACTCCGTTGTTTAAGTTTGAAATTGTTCTGGTTTATTGTAGTACTTATCTCTTGAAGGCCCTTCATTTTATATGGAATCGTGTAGATATGTTTGTTTTTATTTGATTAAATGAGGAGACGAGCAAGGCGCTCGCCATATAGGCGCCACTATAGGTTATATATATCTGTTTATAGGCGCCACGCCTGCCTATAAACAGAAGCAACACCACACAGAACTTTGAGTTACAAAGCACTGAACTGCGCTCGTTACCCTGAGACATAAGATGTTTCCCAATTCAAGTAATTTCAATGGCTTTAACGTCTTTCAAACTTGAACACCATAATGCTTACGCACTACTACCTAGTGGTAGCAATACACAATGATGTGGTACCTACCTAGAACAACTGTCGCATAGGAGATACCTTCGCTGGTGGTAAGATATTCATATGCGCCCGGATAGCGACCACCGTACACATGGTATTAAAACCTGCCATAGTGATCCACATGCCTTGTGTGGATCGCGTTCCAGGATCAGGTAGTGTATTTCCGGTTCTCCCGAGAGGCTTGCGACATGACTTGGTGGTTGATTGGGGCGGGTATAGGGATGCAACCTTGTATTACTGTGCCTGCATCGTTCATCCGCCTGTCCTGTCGCAGGCCCCTGGATTTGCTTCTTTCCTCCAAAGAGGGAAGAAGCATTTTGGCCGGCATGACTCTGGTGACCACCGCTAAACTCATTGTTTGTTGGTGGTCGCTGGTTTTTTGGATTGCACTACGCTTACCATCAGGTGTAGTGCAGTCACTTTGCCGTGCTCGAATAAAAAAAAATCATCTAGATTATCATCAAGTGACCCAGTTGCTTGTTGCAATTCTGCTATAAAATCTCCATATCGATATATCTATCGGGTATATAGCCATCGATCCTCAAGTCCAACCTTACCAGGTAAATATAGCACAACCGAATAAGTTCTCAAGATATCTCGTAGATCCAATAAATTGGATTACAAAAGTGGATAAAATTTAATCCCGGAGAATATTTCTAAAGTACGGTCTGACAGGAAAATTGACTGTTTGTTTCGATTAATTTTTTTGGAGTGATATTAGATGTAATAAAAATTGATATTAAGTTACCCAGCAATGGCTTTCTTTGCGGTACTGATTGAAGTTATTATATTCTATTTAGAAAGAAGAGCATTACTCGTATTTCAATCTTATCTTAGTTAGTGGTAGAAATCTGTAGCCATTTTTGTCTACATTATTAATGAAAGTGGTCAACTGGGATAGTACCACTGCTTTACAAAATTAACTTTGCTATTACGTCTTATGGCCTTCACTCATAGCGATCGATCCGTCCCACCAACAGTCCTAGAACGCGTCTTCAGAATAGATCGTTGACTTGAACCACAAGCTATTACCATTGTCTGCGATTAAACCATTCATTCTACTTCAAGATTGCCGTTTTAGACGCGCTCGTATGCAACGCCAATAACGTGACCACTTTCATCGGAGACAGACAGCGCATGATCGCCGTGCGATCACTTGAACGCGTTGCAATTTACGGCATGCAATGGGGAGGCATTCACAGGCGAACATCGGTTATAAAGAACCCATGCGTTCAGATCACATCATCAAATCGCATCAGCGGGACGGATCGGACACTGAGAAAGGCATTCAGATTGCTAAGATAGATCCCATTATTTTATTATTTTACAAAGTGGTAGGTCATTCTTATGCGAGGGGCCGTCTGGGTTGGTACCACCGCTTTGTCTATTGCTCTGTTGTGTTTCGGTTTGAAGGCCATTGAAGCCGGTGAAATTACTGGACATTATCAGACTTAACATTTTATGTCTCGGGTGACGAGCGCTCTTCAAAGCCATGCAGTGCTTCGTAATTCAAAGTTCTCTGTTGTGTTGCTTCTGTTTATGAGCAGGCGTGGCGCTTAGCATCAGGCGAGCGCTTTGCTCGTCTCATTATTCAATCAAATATTTAAAGATCCTATTAATATACATAGCGTTAGGCCGATAAACAAGAAAGTGAGTCATTTGATGGTAAATGATCTCAACACCAAAGAATTGAGCGTTCCCGTCTATTCAGAAAGGTAAGGAGATTTTTTGGCTACAGGGGTTACAAATAAATACATCAATTACTGCTTTTGCTGACTCTATGAAAAAAACTGTCCCGCGAACTGCCGAGTCAGAGCGCAGCTCTTTTCACGGGAAAATGCTAAGATATTATCGTTAGATTGACGACGTTCGATAGTACCGTATTAGGCGAGGCAGTTACCTTGCCAATTCAATACGCACCGCTATAGAAATATAATCTGTATATAGAAACAAATTCAAAGGTTCTGGAATGGAGGCCACGTACTGGCAACCGCAGCGTTGGACGTCCACCTACAAGGAGACAGACGACCTGATAAAAGTCGCAGGAAGTCGCTAGCAGGTCGCTTCCAACGGGTCGGTCTGGAAATCTTTGGGGGAGGCCTATATTCAGCAGTGGACGTCTTGTGGCCGATGATGATAGAAACAAATTTCCTAATTGGATGCTCTGAAGATATCTTGTAGCTTCTAGTTAGGAATATTGCATCATCTTATTTTCAGGCGTCATAGAAAGAGATTGAGGGTACTATACTACGAATATTAATTTCAAAGCATCTAGGATCATCGACTATCTATCTATCAGTCTCTTGTGCATACAGATGAATGAATATTAAATCAGTGGTATAGTAATTTTATTGTAAATAAATTCTTGATAATCGAATAAAATTTGCTTAGACTTTTTAGTTATCTCATTATTAAAAAGATTAAATTTTTTCGGCTTTTCGTGGAAAATCATCTACCCATTTCATCCCGTTAGGAAAAGGAAGGGTGTTTAATAAAAAACAACAAAACAAAAAATTATTCAAGAGATATATTTCTTAAAATATAATTCAAAATTATCGTGATTTCATGAAATACGTTTGGTAGAATGAGTGCCAACTCACTGGCTTTATTTAGTAAATATTTGTCACAAAATCCATTTAAAAGCTTTATATAAGCAAGGATTATTTTGTTTTGAACGTCCCAGCTAGACACACAGCAAACAGCGTGATTTATCACCCAAGTTTTTTATAGCCCATTAGGGAAGTTCGGGTAAAAAATTTGGGAGAAAAATAAGCGCCTTATCTCCATATGGTGGGATCACAACTTATGATATAATAGCAGTATTATGTGAGGAATTATAATTTGTTTTCCTTATTTCTATGAAAAAGTCAGTAATAACTGGGCAATGCGCCCATAATCCCAATATGACAATAGCAGTGTAGTCCAATATAATTCTTTTGATACTCAATATTCTGGGCAGGACTATAAAAGTAGGATGGTAGATTAGATTTTTTTTAAATATTTAAATCAATAAATTACGCAAAACAAACAAGAATTTTAGTGACTAGCTTTTGCTCGCGGCTCCGCCCACGTGATCAAACAAACAAACAAACAATCAAACTCTACAGCTTTATAATATTAGTATAGATTTGGGTAGCTTAGCAACGGAAGCCTTCAAATATGAATAATTTTCCCCGTTTTTGCAACATTTTTCACTGATGCTTCGCTTCTAATGGTCGCAGCGTAATGTTATATATCCTAAAGCCTTCCTCGATAAATGGACTATCCAACACAAAAAGAATTTTACAATTCGAACCAGTAGTTCCTGAGATTAGCGCGTTCAAACAAACAAACAAACAAACAATCAAACAATCAAACTCTACAGCTTTATTATTAGTATAGATTTGTTCATAAATAAATAAGTTCGAAGCCATTCAAATCTGATGGGAGGGGCACGTCTCAAATGACAAACGACACTAACTTGCAAAAAAGGAAAGGGATAATATTAAGCAGGAGAGGAGGATTTGGGCCTCCAGATATCTCATTCATCGTACGAAATTCAGCAGCAAGCTACTACTTTACATCGGTTTTCTTTGAGACGTTGGTAACGACCCGGTCGAGCCCGCCCATTCGTGCTGTATGCAAGTGTGTACAGCTTAGCTCTACCACTCAAAGATTGTTTTTGCTAACTAAAAATCTCACAAAAAATCTTATTTGGTAATCAAATCTAGAACCATATTACAACTGTAATAGATTACGGATATTTTACGGTTTCTTAGTCCCAAGTACATGTAACGTAATCTGGATAATAATTTAATATTAAACAAGGGCTGATGAAATTTGACCAGTTCGCGCTGACCTCCTTTGGCCATAACGTTTTCCAATATTTATACTTTATAAATTATTTGTTGAGGGTCTTTTTACTGTGGGCGGAGAGTGCGATTCTTTCCTTAATGCTTGCGATGCTATTTAGATATCTTGAATTAGTTTTATCTGTAACATGGAAGAGCTGGCTCGCCCAAAGTAGGACAAGCGTAATATAATTAAAAATTAGGGTTGCATATCTGAATATGCAAAAAATATGCAAAAAAAACAAGTACCCGGTTGCGTTGCCACCTACCGGGTTACCCATTCAAAGACACAAAAAAATATATATCTATACTAATATTATAAAGCTGTAGAGTTTGATTGTTTGTTTGTTTGTTTGAACGCGCTAATCTCAGGAACTACTGGTTCGAATTGAAAAATTATTTTTGTGTTGGATAGTTCATTTATCGAGGAAGGCTTTGGGCTATATAAAATTACGCTGTGACTATTAGGAGCGAAACATCAGTGAAAAATGTTGCAAAAACGAGGAAATAACGAATAAACTTAAAAACTACTGAACCTATTATTTGCAAAATTCTTTCATCATTAGAATCCTACATTATCCCTGATGAATATAGGCTACTTTTTAGCCCGGAAAAAGCAGATCACGCGGGCGGGGCCGCGAGGAAAAGCTAGTATTTATATATAATTCAGCACATCAATACAAGAAATTTTAAAATCTAAAGATACCCTAAAATTTATAAAGCACTTAAAAATCTATTTCTATCTATTTATATCTATCTTATCTATTTCTTTTATAACTTTTATACACCCACATTGTCTCGTCTCTGCATCACCCGTAGGTTGACTGTTAGAGAATGCCTCTGGCATTAAGTTCACCTTTATACATGTTTTGTATATAAAATTATAATAAATAGAAATCCTAAAAAATCCTACCCATTATATTTAGGGGGAAATCCCCCAAATTAAGACCCTTGGTCGGGAGATTTTATGGTTAGGTTATTTGAGATCTAGATTTTATGATTTCAATAAATATTATCAAGAAATTATATCTTAGTACCATCTATTTCACTATCACATTAATCTAACGTCTAAAATATCACATTTCCTACTGAATTTCGGTAGGTACACTCGTATGGTTTATTCCCGAGTCGCTTTCGGACGTCAAACAACCTCAGCCGGGCTATCGCTTGTTCAATAAACCAAATATTGGCACAGTATAGATTTCATTTTGTTGCCCTGAGTACACTAGCGTACTGAGTTTACTGACTGGAAACGTTTAGCTCATATGACGTGGAATAATAGTAGCTTTTAATCTATACTTATAAAATAACATGTCCTGAGTGACTGACTGATTCATCATCGCCGAGAGCAAACTATCAAGGCTACAAGCATGAAATTCGGAATGTATATTCATTTTGTTACCTATACTTATAAAATAACATGTCCTGACTGACTGACTGATTCATCATCGCCGAGCGCAAACTATCAAGGCTACAAGCATGAAATTCGGAATGTATATTCATTTTGTTATGTAAGCACCCACTAAGAAAGGATTTTAGAAAATTCTACCCCAAAGGGGTTAAAATAGGGGATGATAATATGTATGAAAGTCCGTAATTTTGAAAGTTATATTAACAACATTTTGTATTTCGGTTATTGGCGTAAACCAAATAAATACGTGTTTCAGGAATTTTGGAAATTTTATTTAATAGGGGATGAAAAAGGGGGTGAAAGTAAATGCGAAAGTGAGTTTATTTGTTACGCTTTCACGCCTAAATCACTGAACCGATTTTGATGAATTTATCTACAGAGACAGATGGGACCCTGGCGACGATTACAGGCTAATTTTATCCCGGAAAATGCTGTTCACGCGGGTGGAGCCGCGAGTAAACGCTAGTTATATATATATATATATACTGCTGGGTAAAGGTCTCCTTATTATCCGAGCATGGCAAAGTACAAGGTAGGTCCCTCGTATGCGAGAGGCCGTCTAGGTTGGTACCACCGCTTTGTCTATTACTGCCGCCAAGCAACAATGTGTAAGCACTGTTGTGTTTTGGTTTGATGATTGATATTTTTGTAGGCAACCCTATTGTGTTCAGCAACACATTTTATACCATAAAATTTAGTTTTCATTCGGTAAACAGATGCGTGAAGGTCGATGTTACCCGGGATCCTCTACTATTAGTACAGTTAGATGCGCTTACATCTGTTCTTATACTTGATGGTTCTTCTTGAAGTCTTTCGTAATAAAACCTACAAGAAATATCTTTAATACGAATATTTGCAAACCCCTTTTAATTTTTGCTGCCAGAGGTTATAAACGATTCAAAAATCACACGGATTTGTAACCTTCATTTATTAAGCCGAACCGACTCTTTTCCGCAAACGGGGCTGAATTATGAAGCCGTCCTGCAGCCAGTGACTCCCGTTCTGTCGGCATTAATGGATTGTTTACGTCCGAACAGTGAAATACTACTTAAGATAGCTTAATTTATTTTAATATAATTACCATTATTTATTTGTTATTTATGTAATTCTGTAACTTAACATAAGTTCACGCATTTATCTCCGACCGATTATCATCTGCTTATCTTTGTAAGCAGATGTTAACACATTTGAGACGATTTTTATGCTAGAATTGCATTCAGTATTTGAACGTTAAATATGTATGTATAAGCCTACGTCAATCTCCCAGAAGGGGTAGGTAGACGTGCAACTAGTGCACTAACGTTTTGCTGATGATGTGATAGAGGCCGGGCCTATTGCCATACTATACACAAAATCCACTTACAAGTAAGTCATTTAAACATTTTGGGATCAAAAGCTTTAATAGTAATTAGGACTCACTAACTTCTCAGCCTCAATACACTGCCACTAAACCAATAAGCCGACTTTATTCAGCGTCTATCTGACTAGTATCCATGTTGTTTTTATTGAGACAAAGATATATTACTCACCCAGCCTTAAACTACGTAACGTGAACTAAAGGAATAAAATATTAATTAAAGAATCAATTCGGAAACAAATATCCCCCATGTAAAATTCCTAAGTCCGTACCCCAACACTTTTATATTGAGCTGAGACTTGCAAGTATTGAGTGAGACGCCTCAACAATAGAATCCTCCCATCCAATCGAACGCGACTTACGTTTAGAACAAAATGGTTTCCGAGTACAACTGTCGGATTTCTCCACACGATGAACTTCTTTTAAATGTATATCCTAAAATTAGGTTTAGGTTTTGTTTTATTGTAGTAGCGGATAACCGAGCAAGTAAGTCACTTGATAGTGTTTTTATGTAATTGAATGACGAGACGAGCAAGTCGCTCGCCTGATGGTAAACGCCACGCCTGCCTATAAACGGAAGAAACACCACACAGAACTTTGAGGTATAAAGCACTGCATGGCACTGAACTGCCCTCGTCACCCCGAGACCTAATTTGTTATGTCTCATAATTCCCAGTAATTTCACTGACTTCAATATCTTTCAAACCGAAACACAACGATGCTTGTCGATAGAAATAGACAAAGCGGTGGCCCAGACGGCCACTCGCATACGAGGGACCTACAACCTTGTAAAATAAGAATCATACAGTAATTTTTCATACAGACAACCTTAGCTGATATCTATCTATCAACCCCTTTGGAGGAACAAGGGTCACAGACTGTTATAAAATTGGAGTTAGAATATATTTTAAAACCAACTATTCACTCACCGTCGTAAATTTTAAAGTGACTTTAATTAGTAATTAAAAAATTGTTTTTTTTAAAGTGACTACGCTACACCTGATGCTAAGTGTAGCGCAATCCAAGAATAGTGTCGACCAACGACTAACAATGTATCCATCGTAGGTCGGCAAGATCATGCCTGCCTGCCAAAGGGCCAAGGGGGAGGGGAAGGAAAAAGGGATGAGAAAAGGGTTAGGATAAGGGGGCAAGCCCCTTGGGGAGAACCGGATATACACTGGCTGACCCTGAAACGCGACCCACATAAGGTGGGCCACTATGGCAGGTTTTAGCACCAGTGTACGGTGGTCGCTATCCGGTCGGATACAAGTATCCCCCCACCAGCAAATTAGTGTGAAATAAAGAATATTCAATCTATCTATCTATGTTTCCACGTAATGCCAAGCTAGGATAAAACACAGCTCTTGCCTATCTTAAAAATCTTCATAAATATTACAAAGTGGATTTTGCTAACACAAGAAACTCTCTAACTTTATTTCACTACGCAGTTTAGAAAATGGGTCGCCTTAGATGATTCGGATTAAGGCAAAAGCTTTTTCTGCATTAGCATCATTCGCTTTTCAGGTGAAGCTGGTATCTAGTTTCTTTATTACCTTTTTTTTCATTTCTTGACTCTGGACTTGGGCTTAAGAATAGAATAACTTCATAATATTATTGGGCTAGAATTGAACTTAATCGGTAGAGTTACAGCTCGGCTCTACCCAGCTCACCCGAGCCGCACCAATGTCTTATAGAAAATTGGCATAAAGCGCCAGTCTACTATTACTTTTTTTTACTTGATTGAATAACGAGCCGAGAAACGCGCTCGCCTGATGGTAAGCGCCACGCCTGCCCATAAAAAGAAGCAACACCACACAGAACTCTGAATAAAGCACTGCATGGCACTGAACTATGCCCGTCACCCCGAGACATAAGATGTTAAGACACATAATGGCCAGTAATTAAAATCGACAGCCTCCGTGGCGCAGCGGGTGAGTAGCCGGCTGTGAAGGGAGAGGCCGCGGGTTCGATCCCCGCACCGAGACAAATGTTTGTGTGATCCATAAATATTTGTTCTGGGGTCTGGGTGTTGTGAGACCAAAGATACCCACCATATCACCATAGTTCGTGATACCCACGACACAAGACTCGTATCTTACTGTGGGGTCAGGACTATGTATGTGACTGTTGGGTGTATTTATATATTTATTATCATTCTTCTGGCATGGCGATATTTCATGAGCATTAGAAATCATTTAACATCAGGTGACCCACTTGCTCATTTGCCAGCCCCTGCTATAAAAAAAGAAAGACGTGAACATAAAAAAACGTATTTTCATACGGGTCATATATTATTCATTATCGCTATGCTTTTTATTTAATACAGTAATAATGTTTTTTGGAACAAGGCTTTTCCAGGTTTACGGTGTAATAAAAAATTATATTAAAACGTCAAATAAGTACCTTTACTGAAAATGTATGCGATTTTGGATACTATAAATATTTTATGTATGCAAATATACCATTAGGTGTATTTAAAATCCATTCAGTTATGCTAAGTGTATGTTCACACATTCCGGTAAGCGGCGCCGGACACCTGATTTAGGAATTAGGTACCTGATTTTTACGAGTGGTAGAGCCACGCTGTAGACAGTTTTGTCTACAGCATGAATGGGCTGGCTCGACCGGGTCGTTACCACTGTCTCACCGAAAACCGACGTAAAGTAGCGGCTTGCTGCTGCGTTTCGTACGGTGAGTGAGATATCCTGAGGCCCAAATCCCCCTACCCTTCCCAATCCCTAATTATCCCTTTCCTTTAAGGTCGGCAACGCGCCCATGATTCTTCTGGTATTGTGGGAACATATGGGCGGTGGAGATCACTTACCATCAGGTGACCCACTTGCTCGTTTGCCGGCCTATGCCATAAAAAAAAATGTTGTGCTAAGTGTCTGTTCACACGTTCCGGTAAGTGGCGCCGGACACCTGATTCAGGACTTTAGACTCTGCCGGGGCCTAAATCCTTTCCAGTTCAAGAACTTGAAGGTATCTTCCAGCGCGGCAGTGAACAGTTTCGGAGAAATAACATCTCCCTGTCTCACGCCTCTCTGTAATGGAATAGCTTCGTACTCTGTTCTTGTACTCGGACCGACAAGATGGACAGAAGACCTGATAAAGGTAGCAGGAAGTCGCTAGCAGGTCTTCCAACAGGTCGGTCTGGAAATCTTTGGGGGAGGCCTATGTTCAGCAGTGGACGTCTGGTGGCTGATGATGATGATGATGAGCGGAGGATGACACCATATAGTAACATTTATGAATACAAGATTTAACCACCGTTACGGAGTTATTTTCCGGGAACCGGCACGTGTAAATAAAGTCTAAAAGTGCGTTGACACTTCCGTGAAATGTCGCCGCAGCGACAGACGTGGTTGTCACATGTACCAATTACATTAATACAGTAATGTCGTAACATGAATTATTAAAACAAAAATAACATTACTTTAAATGTCCCAGCGAAATACAAGCTCTCAGAGTGGATAATTCCGTGACATTAGGTCTTTTTTTATTATCAAATTTAATTGAATGACGAGACGAGCACTTCGCTCGCCTTATGCAACACCACACAGAACTTCAAATTATAAAGCACTGCATGGCACTAAACTGCATTCGTCACCCGGGACGTAAGATGTTAAGTATCATAATGCTCAGTAATTTCACTGAGTTCAATGTCCTTCGAACTGTAACACAACAGTATTTACACACTGTTGCTTGGCGGTAGGAATAGACCAAGCGGTGGTACCAACCCAGACGGCCTCTCACATACAAGGGACCACCTTGTAAAACTCGTATTATGACAACCAACCGCATTTAAGAGTTTGTCACGCATTATTATTCTGACAGCCTCCGTGGCGCAGCGGGCGAGCAGCCCGCTGTGAAGCGAGAGGCCGCGGGTTCGATCCCCGCACCGAGACAAATGTTTGTGTGATTCACAGATATTTGTTTCGGGGTCTGAGTGTTGTGAGACCAAGTCTCTCGTAGTTCCACATGACACAAGACTCGTATCTTACTGTGGGGTCAGGACTATGTGTGTGACTGTTGGGTGTATTTATTATTGGAACGTAGTTCCTTATCGCGCGTTGCGAAAGGGGGCTAGACGGAAAAAATTGGTACGAAAAGTTGGCACGAAAAATTTGTCACGACATAATTTTTTTTAACTTAATTTGATATCTAGCACACAAAGTTAAAGTCGAAATTCCGTTAATAAAACAGATGGTTGTGAAACTTATGACATTTGGAAATGTAGACGCGGTTTGAAATTTGAATTTTTGATTATAGAACACGGCCGTCCGTTATTTTTAAGTTGATAAAAAATGCTATACAATAGCTTTACCGCGGCAGTCTCCGAGTGCTACACGTCTTTTTTTATTTCTATTTTTCTATTCTATTTCTATGTAATTTTATGTTTTCAAACAAAAATAAAGAGACCTATTTTGTTATTTCAGTTGATAATTTGAATTTTTTGCAATTTGTGTCGATTCTACATTAGCCGAAGGAACTTCGTTCCTACCTGGTGTCCCACGACACACACCAATTTTTTTATTATTTACTAGCTTTTGCTCGCGGCTCCGCCCACGTGATCAAACAAACAATCAAACAATCAAACTCTACAGCTTTATAATATTAGTATAGATTTGGGTAGCTTAGCAACGGAAGCCTTCAAATAATATTATTTCGGTAGCTTAGCAACGGAAGCCTTCAAATATGAATAATTTTCCCAGTTTTTGCAACATTTTTCACTGATGCTTCGCTTCTAACGGTCGCAGCGTAATGTTATATATCCTAAAGCCTTCCTCGATAAATGGACTATCCAACACATAAATAAATTTTCAATTCGAACCAGTAGTTCCTGAGATTAGCGCGTTCAAACAAACAAACAAACAAACAATCAAACTCTACAGCTTTATTATTAGTATAGATTATCACAAACTTCACTGAGAAATGTTACAACTGGAGAGAAATGTTACTCAGATAATGGTAGAGCCACGCTGTAGACAGTTTTGTCTACAGCATGAATGGGCTCGAATTGTTACCACTGTCTCAGAAAACCGACGTTAAGTAACGGCTTACTGCTGCGTTTCGTACGGTGACTGAGATATCCGGAGGCCCTAATCTCCTTCCCCTTCCCAATCCCTTAATTATCCTTTCCCATTAAGGTCGGTAACGCGCCTATGATTCTTCTAGTATTATGGGCGCACATGGGCGGTGGAGATCACACCATCAGGTGACCACATTTGCTCGTTTGCTACAAAAAAAGTTGAGACACATTTTAACACGGCACGTTGAAATCACGTAACGCGAAAATCATTACACTTAATAAGTCCATTGTGTTGAAATTACACGTTCTTTTGAAAGGGAGTAATATTATATTACAGAGAGAACAATGGTGATTACCAGGAAATACATTCGCTTATTATAATAGGAAATGTGATATAATATACATACTCTTGGTTCCTGGTAACCACGACCCGTGTCTATACCGAAGTTTTGACATATGACATGATATGATCTTGAAGTCTGTGTAGTTACTAGGCATTTCGAGACTTAATATCTTGTGTCTTGGGGTCATGAGCGCAGTTCAGTCCCTTGCAGTATCTAGTTTCTTTATTATCTATTTTTCTATTTTTTATTTAATTGAATGACGAGCAATTGTTGGTAAGCGCCACGCCTGCCCATAAACATATGCAACACCACACAGAACTTTGATTTATAAAGCACTGCATAGCGCTGAACTGCACTCGTCACCCCGAGACATAGGATGTGAAGTCTCATAACGCCCAGTAATTTTACTGGCTTCAATATCCTTCACACCGAAACACAACAGTGCTTACAAACTGTTGCTTGGCGGTAGAAATAGACAAAGCGGTGGTACCAACCCAGACGGCCTCTCGCATACTCCCTCGTATCCTCGTAACCTACCACTTTGTAAAACATATGACATGATACATGACATTGAAGGCTGTGAAATTACTAGGCATTTCGAGACTTAACATCTTGTGTCTCGGGTTACGAGCGCAGTCCAGTGCCCTGCAGTAGTACATAGTTCGAACTTCTGATTGGTGTTTATTCTGTTTATATGTAGGTGCGAGGCTTAGGATTAAGTAAGCAACCTGCTCATCAAATAGCCGCAATTTATTTTTTTAATTTTTTTCCTTTTTTCCTTTTCAGTTTTTTCGTCGGTTAAATTTTTTTGGTAAAAAGTTACTTTTTTTATCCTGGCTCGGCAAAGTGACTACGCTACACCTGATGGTAAGTGTAGCGCAATCCAAGAATAGTGTCGACCAACGATAAACAATGTATCTATCGTAGGTCGGCAAGATCATGCCGGCCTGCCAAAGGGCCAAAAGGGAAGGGGAAGGAAAAAGGGATAGGGAAAAGGGTTAGGATCAGGGGGCAAGCCCCCTGGGGAGAACCGGATATACACTGGCTGACCCTGGAACGCGACCCACACAAGGTGCGCCACTATGGCAGGTTTTAGCACCAGTGTACGGTGTGCAAATCTGCTGTGTAGTCTAAAAGAACTAAGCGGACAAGCAGAAAGACGCGAACAATGACTTTGTTTAGAGAGATATAACAAAATATGACGTAAATGACGTATAAAGCGCCATACATTGTGCACACGACACGCGTCGCATGTTAATATCGAGATGAACCTCTTGCGCCGAGACCTAAACAACAAGAATGGGTACAACACGAGTGCTTTTTGCTGTAACATCTCGTATTTATACACGAGACACGGTTTAAAAATTAGTTACACTCGTGGCCGAAAGGTTGTGTACGCGTTTATGGATATCTAAAATTGTTTTTACTATAAAATGCTCGACTAAAAGTAATTACAGCACTTATTGCAACTCTACCTATCCCGGGGCTACAGTTTCTTTTTTAAAGCATAGGCCGGCAAACGAGCAAGTGGGTCACCTGATGGTAAGTGTTCTCCACCGCCCATGTACGCCTACTACCAGAAGACTCATGGGCGCGTTGCCGACCTTAAAGGAAAGGGATAATTAGGAATCAGGAATTGGTATTTGGGCCTCCGGATATCTCACTCACCGTACGAAACGCAGCAGCAAGCCGCTACTTTACGTCGGTTTTCTGTGAGACAGTGGTAATGACCCGGTTGAGCCGGTCCAATCATGCTGTAGACAGAACTGTCTACAGCGTGGCTCTACCACTCATAAATTCATCTAAAAAATGTTTTACTACGAAATGCTCGACAACACGTAATTACAGCACTTATTGCAACTCTACCTTCTCCGGGGATTCAGATCTGAAATTGAGTATGTTTTACTACAAAATAAAAAAACGTTCGCCATAAATTCATCTAATAAAAACTATTGAAAACTGGTTAGTAGAAATGGTTCTTAAATATGACTGAAGAGAATTTATTAAGTCCTTGAAAAGTTACAGATGTTTTATTAATTCACGTCGGGGCTTTTTAATTAATAGACTTTATATTTAAAAAATCATAACTTTGGCTGGCTTTGCCGTACTTAAATTAAATTTTAATAAGAAATACGTTCTACTTATTATGGCCAGGAATATAAAACCGGTCGAGTAAATTGGAGCGCGAATAAGCAACATTAGCTAAATTATATCCCAGAGTATGTTATGAGTACTTGTTAGTATTATAGTTATTAAAGCAGTTATCCCAGGATAATGCTCCCGTAAAACACTATTTTGGCTGGTGGGAGGATACTTGTATCCGACCGGATAGCAACCACCGTACACTGGTGCTAAAACCTGCCATACCCACCCACCTTGTGTGGGTCGCGTTCCAGGGTCAGCCAGTGTATATCCGGTTCTCCCCAGGGGGCTTGCCCCCTGATCCTAACCCTTTTCCCATCCCTTTTTCTTCCCCTCCCCCTTGGCCCTTTGGCAGGCCGGCATGATCTTGCCGACCTACGATGGACACATTGTTTGTCGTTGGTCGACACGTTTCTTGGATTGCGCTACCCTTAGCATCAGGTGTACGCTACACCACTTTGCCGAGCCAGGATAAAAAAAAGTGATTATTTTATATGTAAATGTTAGTTTGTAAGTTATTTATGAGAGTGGTAGAGCCACGCTGAAGACACTTTGCCGACTCAGGATAAAAAAAACTATTTATATCGAAAAGGAGGGATTTAAATTTAACCCGTTTAGCTGTCTCTGTTTATTGTTATTGTAACGTGGCTCCTAAATAAATAGACCAATTTGGATGCGGTTTTTGTTTGAGAGCGGGTTTAATAAGGATGATTCTTAGCATGTTTGAAGCATTCAGAAATACACAAAAAATACAACATTTTCGTCGGGGAATATAATTAAGCTATGTTGAGTTTATCCATAATTGGCATATGTATTGGAATTTGACTTTCACAGTGGTAACGTATGAATGTATATAATAATATGGCCTATTATATACCTTAAATAAATTAATAAAAATCAGACCAGTTACAGGTTTGCGTTTTGAGGCTTGGATTCGAATCTGTGACCTGTTTTAATCCATTATACACAATGCAAGACTATCGCCGCTTACCCATGTATATATATACATTCTACGTACATACTTCTAATAATTAAATCCTTTAAGGCCGTACTATATACACTTTTCAGTTATTCCAACTAAAACGTACCGTATCCAGCGTACCGACGACATAATTAAGCTAAGAAGCACAAAAAACCAGCTAAAAGCCGTGCCGTGCTTAAATATGCTAACGCTACACCGGCCAGCACTAAATTAATGGCTTATGAATACTAAACAAGTATATTAACTGTATGTAGTGCAAATGTTTAGATTATCCGCTAATCTGTAGGTGGAAATTATTTGGTAACAGTACATACGTTTTTTTCTTTTCCTTTTTAATTAACTGAACGACGAGACGAGCAAGGCGCTCGCCATAAACAGAAGCAATACCACACAGATCTTTGAATTACAAAGGACTGCATGGCCCTGAGCTGTGCTCGTCACCCCGAGACAAAAGATGTTAAGTCGCATAATGCCCAGTAATTTCACTGGCTTCGTTGTCCTTTCAAACCGAATCACAACAGTGCCTAAACACTGTTGCTCGGCAGCAGAAATAGACAAAACGGTGGTAACCCAGACGGCCTCCCGCATCCGAGGGACCTATCACCTTGTAAAGTTCCGTATCCGTTAGATCAATAGTTTCTCAAACTTGTTTCCTTTAATGCCCACTTTGAGAATCACTTATTTCATAGCGCCCCCTGTAATAACTTTATTTTAAATATACCTAGTTATATCATCGCTTCCCCCCTTCCAAATCACTTAATCGCCCCTCAATTTCCTCTAGACCCTTTACCGCCCCCAGAAAGTCTCTAGAGCAGTGTTTCCCAACCTTTTTAGGCCATGCCCTACCTTAACATTTTTTTGTTAAATTTGTCACAGATATCTAGCATTGCATTTAAATAACCCAAAGCAAAAGTGTCGAGGCCATTTTTTAATTGCCCCCCTTAACTATCAAATTGCCCCCCTGTGGGGTGTGGGCCGCACGTTGGAAAACACTGCTCTAGACCCTTTTTCGCCCCCTGAAAGCCTCTAGGGCCTGAAAGGATCACCAAATTTGAGAAAAAAAGCGTTAGTTATTTTTCCATAGAGTAGTATTTCATTATTAGAGTGATACAGAATATAACATAAGCATTACTGGCTACTGTCATAAAATCGACCTCTATGTTTTACCTCGCCTAAAAATGATTAAAGCGCCCTAAATTAAATTGAATAATTAAATTATCATTAACCCACGTTCACTAATAAAATGAAAGTATCGCTCGATACCAAACTCATACATATTAATAAGGTATTCGAATGATAAGCAGTTTTAAGAGCCGTAGTATAATGGATGTAGAGAAGTATTAAATTTATCAACGACAATAACATAAATATACTAGCTGACCAGACAAACGTTGTTTTGCCATATAAATATTGTCTAGTGAATATTTTTAGATGCCTGGTGGGAATAACTGTTTAATGTTTTTTTTATAATATACTTACACTCTTAAACTCATTTACCACCCAATGGTTGCCAATAAATGCCATCTTGGCCTACCTGCCTGCCTTAATCTGTTCTGTCTTGCAAATGAGAATTTTATAAGTTTTGAATTTCATTCTCGCTTCTGTCGAGCCAGAAAATCTCGTGTAAATCAAACGTACAACAATAGTAGCGCCTCAGGCAAGCATGACCTTTTATGCCATAACCACAATTGTGTGGCTTTACCATTAAAAGAAACCTTGATACCGTATTTTTTCTGAAACATTTCCTGAAACATTATGTACTGATACAAAAGGCGCAAAACGCTAATGTAACCGAGATTGGATATACAGACAGACACAAAGCCTTTGTGAGTTGGCCATATATTCGGTTATTTTAGGACGAGTATTCTTTGTAATATTCTTAATGTTATTATCTATTATTTATTAGACTATAAGGCTAATTAAACTTTTTTATAGCATAGACCGGCAACGAGCAAGTGGGTCCACCGATGGTAAGTGATCTTCACCGCCTATGTACGCCCATAATACCAGAAGAATCATAGGCGCGTTGCTGACCTTAAAGGGCAGGGATAATTAGGGATTGGGAAAGGAAGAGGGATTTGAGCCTCCAGATGTCTCACTCACCGTACAAAATGCAGCAGCAAGCCGCTACTTTAAGTAGGTTTACTGTAAGAGAGTGGTAACGGCTAGGTCGAGCCGGCCCATTCGTGCTATAGACAAAACCATCTGCAGCGTGGTTTTACCACTTTTGCAGTAACTCCTTTACGAAAATAACTTACGTACGCAAGCTACAAATTAAATTTAGGTCAGACTTAATGTGCATCGGAGAACACTAATAAAATTATTGGAGTACGCTTCTGAGTTTTACATGGCAAAAATAATTTTATATTCAGTGCTTTTATCAAAAACCCATTTTCATAAAAACAACAATATAATTTATACACCCTACACTCAACGCGTATATGTTACAGGTATATATTAAAATCGGGTATTTCACAAAATGTCTGTAACATTTTTGTTATTAATTAGTTCTTGCTATGCTTGCAAACTCTTTGCGTTTCATGACATGTAACCTGCGAAACCTTAGGTTTGATTCTCGGGTTAAGGCAATACGATATATGATACGAAAGAATCCTCGATGCGTTGCTGATTTTTAAAAAAAAAGAATAGAGATTTGAAAGTGGATTGGGGATTTGAGCCTCAGGAAATCTTTACGATACGTAACAGCAAGCTGCCGCTTCACGTCGTTGTTCTTTCAGACAATGTCCGATCGAGCCGAACCATTCATGCTATAGACAAAAATGTTTACAACGTCAAACGTGACCCTTTCACATAACAAAATATCCGAGATACGAAAGTAAATATGAACTAGAATAAGATGTAGTTTTTTTCCTATCAAATGGGTTCCAATGAACTAAAATGCGGAGTTTAATTAATTTTAGCTTGTCTAACATACACTGCAAATAGATACACATAGTGTACCGTACATTGACTTTGAACTAAACTGTACTACTTGAGGTTGTCTTACTCACGATTGTCTGGTAGAGATCGCCTCGAGCGACAAGACAGGCCTTTTGTAACATCATTTAGTTGTAAAGGTTCATCTACACTAATATTATAAAGAGGAAAGATTTATGTTTTTGTATGTAATGAATAAACTTAAAACTACTAGACCGATTTGAAAAATTCTTTCACTATTGGTATTCTACATTATCCCTGATGAACATAGGCTACTTTATATCCCGGAAAAGCAGATCACGTGGGCGAGAAAAAGCTAATAATGTATAATTTTATTTATTGGTGTACAATAAAGAGTGATCTAAACTAAAACTTAAATTAGTTTTAGTTCAGTTGGGTTGCAAGAGACGCTTGTTTCACTCATTTTTGGAGTTCTAGACTTTGTACAAAATACCTGATTTTAAGTCAAATGTATACAACATAGGAATACAGTTTCTTTCATATAAAATTACTTAATGTTTGTATGGGCAGATCGCATGTTTTCGATAACACCTACATAATTTTATTGATTGGTACTGTAGGGAAGAAAATTGGGTTTCGAAATAATGTTCTCGTTCAATATGTTTTCCTATTTTAGAGGCTTTGCATTATGATTTACATTTTTATAAGCATAAATGATACAATTTCGTAGCTCGCCTGATGGTAACCCATAAACAGAAGTAACACCATACTGAACCTTCAATTAGAAAGCACTGTATAGCTCTGGACTGCGTTTGAAACAACCCGATTGAGCCGGCCCATTCATGCTGTAGACCTAAGCGTCAACAGGGCGGTTCAACCATTTTCATTGCGCAAGCCTGGCCCACTCTGAATGGTTTTTTAAGGCTACTGGCAGATTACAAGGCTTTTTACAAGGTGGTAGGTCCCTCGTATGCGAGAGACCGTCTGGGTTGCTACCACCGCTTTGTATATTTTTGCCGCCAAACAACAGTGTGTAAGCACTGTTGTGTTGGGATTATGAGACTTAACGTCTTATGTCTCGGGGTGACGAGCGCAGTTCAGTGCCACGCAGTGCTTTGTAATTCAAAGTTCTGTGGGGTGTTGCTTTTGTTTATGGGCAGACAATGAAATAATGAATCAATGAAATAAAAAAAAAGATTAAGATGAATAAGATAAGGACGATGTTTTACTTCCTGATAATAATAATATTTATATGCATACGTAAACACGCCTGTTATCCCCACAGGGGTAGACAGAGGCAGGTATACCGGGCATAACTGTAGACTCCGAACCGATACTATGAATGCGCTCAAATGCAATCTTTTTTTTTATTCGAGAACGGCAAAGTGATTGCACTACACCTGATGGTAAGCGTAGTGCAGGCCCCTCGATTTGCTTCTTCCATCTCCGAAGGAGAAGAACCATTTTTACAGGCTGGCATGACTCTAGTGACCACCGATAAACTCATTGTTTGTCGGTGTTCGCTGGTTTTTTGGACTGCACTACGCTTACCATCAGGTGTAGTGCAGTCACTTTCCCGTGCTCGAATAAAAAAAATCTGGTCACCTGTCTTGCGTTAGACCATTTTTATAAGAAAAAAAATGGCTAATAGGCAAATTAAATTATGCCTACTATTTTGAACCAAACTACGAACAAGTTCAAAGTTAAATTCGAATATTCTTTGTGGGTTCTCTTCGCAATTTTTTTTATTTTAATCGAAAAAGTTTTGCACCCAAACGTCACGGTTTCTTGGCAATTCTATCTGTCCTCAATTTGATGGAAGACCTAGTGATGTACGCGTGTAAGGACATTCCCTGCGGAAATTAGCTCGTTTCAAATACTGCAGGAAGCCAAATACGTATTTTCGCTGTAAGATTCGGAGATTGCTGTTTATCTAAATGTTTTTCTTTTATCCTGACACAGTAAAGTGACTACACTGGACCTAATGTATATATACAATACAACCCAAATATGATGTCCATCGTTAAGAGACATGCGTTTCTTTTTTTATCCAAGCACGGCAAAGTGACTGCACTATACCTGATGGTAAACGTAGTGCAATCTAAAAAACCAGCGACCACCGACAAACAATGAGTTTACCGGTAGTCATCAGAGTTATACCGGCTTGTATAAATACTTCTTCCCTCGTCGGAGAGACAAGAAGCAAATCGAGGGGCCTGCGACAGGACAGGCGAATAACCGATGCAGGCATAGTGATACAACCAGTGATGCAACTCAAACGGGTCATTACCACTGTCTCACAGATAACCGACGTAAAGTAGCGGCTTGGTACATTTCGTATGGTGAGATATCCGGGAGCCCAAATCCCCTGCCTTTCCCAATCCCTTTCGTTTAAAGTCAGCAACGTGCCCATGATGGTATTGGGGGTGAGGGTACAACGACGGTGGAGATCACTTACCATCAGGTGACCTACTTGCTATTTTGTCGGCCTATACTATAAAAGTATATCATTGGGGATTTTGCCATTACTCGCCACGCTTGGCAGGTGGGTTGGCGAGCGCAGAGGCGTAGCTTCTTGCGCTGATGATGCTGCTGCCCATTATCAGCCTGTTGCATTTAGCTACGCCATCACTACAGTGGTTATACCGCCATCGGCCGGTCGCCAGAGCCTCGTCCGTTAACCAGCAGGGCGCACCGCGTGCTGTTGAGGTTGGCTTGAACTCCGAAAGACGGTGATTGTACCCCCTTACACCCCGTTGGACGTCCGCCTACAAGGTGGACAGACGACCTGATAAAGGTCGCAGGAAGTCGCTGGATGCTAGCTGCTTGCAACAGGTCGGTCTGGAAATGTTTGGGGGAGGCCTATGTTCAGCAGTGGACGCCCTGTGGCTGATGATGATGATGATACTATAAAATCGCTTCCATGTTTTAGTTACTTAAACATCGGCACGCAGATACCCAGTGTTCTGTGTTCATATATACCCAATTTAAATTCAAATGAATAGTTTTTTAATCATCTAGGCAATTAATATAGCGCTTATGATAACGGTAGTACAAAAATAAAAGAAACATAAGTATAGAAATCTGAATCAACTAAAGTATACATACCATCATCAAGATACACTAGGCAATTACACAAAGTCTATTTATGTATCTAATATAATTATGACTCAGAGACGTCGATTAACTTTAATTGATATTTCTGGGTTATTTACATACTTAGAGCCATTTGATGCTTTATGATTCCTTAATGAATCCAGAATTAAAAGAATCATTATAATATATTCCAGGGTCAAGGCAGATGGCCTAACGGACTAATAGGGAAATATATGCTGCTTATATATGAATAGTTAATTAAATTATGAAAAAATGCAGGCCAATTAACAATATTAATATGAGGAGGTACACATGAGATCGGACTAATGAATTCCAGTAGATCACGCCCGTGAGTACTACATATCGGTGGATCGTAAAAACGTTACATAAAACTATGGAACTCGGAGCATTTCTTCTTCTTCGTCGTTTCGCTCTTGACAGACTAACGACACAGTATTTTCTTGCAAAATCGTACATGGAATATATTTTATGCCCGATTTTCCAAAAAAATACGAGATAAAATTAGTTTAAATCATTGAATTTAGTAAAACAATATCAGCATCTCCATTTGAAATTGATGTGGGTTGGTTCCTGTTTGCGTAAGTAGGTCCAAATGGTATATTAATTTTCAGAAGAAAAATAAAAACCACACATACTCATGCACGAGATTTAACAAAGGTAAATAGCTGGGAAAGAAATTTCTCACAGCTCGCCTCGTCGTAACTCCGCATGGACTGTTGCAAACGTTGCTTATTTAACTATGCACCTCCGAGCCTTTCCGGTGGTAGAATGACCATGATTTTACATTACCGAGAATTTTTTTAGCAACCCGATCGCATGATAGTTTTTTTATGGTAGAGACTAAAATGAAATGAAATTAATAGTTTATTAATCATGTAATTGAAATAGCGCTTATGATAAGTCAGTACAAAAGTAAAAGAAACATGTATAGAAATCAGTATCAACTAATGTATACATAGCATCATCAAAACACTACACTCGGCAATTACACTAAATCTATTTATTTGTCTATTATTATTATTTTTCCATATTTTTACTATGGAATAGTCCAGAATCATTATATATTTTGGGGGGGTCATCGATACAAACATGTCGATACATGATGTCAAAGGAGGAAGTGGGTAAACTGGTGACAATGATCTCCACAGTCCATGAACAGCCACAATACAAGAGGAATCGACCTAATAGGACTGAGGTAATTAATAGATTGGGAGAGGGAGGGAATTTGTGCCTCCGGATATCTCACTCACCGTACAAAATGCAAGCTGCCACTTTACGTCGACTTTTTACGAGATAATGTTAACAATACGATCGAGCTGGCCCACTCATGCTGTAGACAAAACTGTCTACAGTATACCTCTACCATTTAGATTTATATGACTTCCTATATCATTTCTATCCTGCCAGGATAAAGCGACTACTAGACCTGATGGTACCTGATGGTATAATCCAGTTTAAAAATAATGGCAACCACCGAAAGATATCTCCTTCATTTCTAGGTTCATCCATAAGTTACTAAGCCTAGGTTATGACTCACTTTAATGACGAAGAAAAATATCTTCGTAAATAATTTCCAGTTCGTCACCCAACCAATTTGAATAAAACCTAACCCCTCATATGAGGAGGTCAATGCCGAGCTATTTAATTCTGTTGTCTATATTACACTCATACATATCCATCATGTCAACAATAGAACAAACAAAGAAGCAAGAACAAGTCAAATATAACATTAAAGAAATAAACCGAAAAAGTATATTTATGTGTTTAGAATAAATTAAATATAAAACCATTAATTTCTCTGGGCTCATTCCTCTTGCACACCATTCAAACTTACCTTTCTATAATCCAACCCTATGTTTCATCAGTTACACAAGTCACAATTATGTTTCACATGTATACATATTTAAGGTAGAAAATAGCGTAACAACCGTCTACTTTGGATATTATACTCCAAATACATAAATCGTATAAAATATCCCAGAAACCAACAAAGTGCGGTAACCCTACACGAAAGCTGTTACACAAAGCAATCTAAACCTTATCACAACAGTAGTAAAGTTTAATTTAGAATAACAATCATTATTTCCAAACAACTAACACATATGCGTCGTAAGTATACCATACAAGATGACAGAAAAGTGTTGAAAAGTCTTGGAGAAAATCGAATTTAGCTTGACGCTATTCAGTGGCAAAAATTGGATTTAAGAAGGCCAGTAGGGGCTATATTATTTTATCGTATTCTATTATATACTACGGCTTCGAAATGGATTCAAATTTTGCAAACATAATATAATTATGTCCGATATAGCGATAGTTTCACATCACATCCTGGGACAGGTATAATGTAGATAATGATTTTAGTTCATTTAGATTTTATCCGTTTAACTTGTTAATTTCAGGCCGGCATAATTCTACCGACCGTCGAGGGACCCAAAGTCTCTTGACGTCGACGTTGACGTTGGAAAAAATTGGGTCCCTCGACGGTCGACATTATATTTGCACTGCACTGTACTTGACATCAGGTCGAGTATTGTACTGTGCTGCGCCAAGTTAAAAAAAACTGTATATTTATCCTAAAAAAAACTCACAACCTAAATATAAACTAATATTACAAAGAGAAAATATTTGTTTGTTTGCATTGAATAGGCTCTGAAACCACTAGACCGATTTGAAAAATACTTTCACCATTAAAACCCTACATTATTACTGATGAATATAGGTTATATCGATAATATAACCGTGTAGAATTTCACGCAGACGGAGCCGCGAGCGAATGCTAGTCTTCTCAATAAAACTCTTCTGACAATCACAAACAACACGAAGTATAAACCGGCGGGTTTAGTAACAAGTAATTTCGCACAAAACGTAAGTGAGCACTAAGAAAAGATTTTAGAAATCCATCCATTATTAGAGTAAATAAAGGACGACAGTTAGCATTATCATTTTTGAAGAATGAAACGTGGGCGTCGATATTAAAGCTGAAAAATTGTGGGGTAAAAAATAAGTAGTTATCAATAAAGCACTGCATGGCATTGAACTGCGCTCGTCACCCCGAGACATAATATGTTAAGTCTCATAATGTTATCTGTAGGTTGTGTTAAAACATTGAAGCTTATTTTATAATGGGAGGCCTGTCATACCCTAAAGCAAAATTTCAAAATTGTCTAAAATCCAAATGTTGTAGCAATATTGTTTTACTGAGGCAAATCAGCCTGCGGGCATCGCAGGCTACAAACATTTATAATACAGTAAAAAAATTATTCAATCAATTTAATAAAAACAAATTTTGCATAAAAACAGGTTATAAAAAGTTGTCTGTGTTTCTCTTAATTTGTATAACATTATTCTCAGAAATCAAAAAACCTCAATTACAGTGAAATTATTTAATCGAAATGAGTTACCAACCACGCGTACTACAGTGAGTCGAACGATTACGCATGTATAAAACGCGGCAAGTCTTTACTTTTAAGCTATTGTATAGATTTTATCGCGGGCCTTGAGCGGCGAGACCGAATACAGAAATTCCGTAACGAAAAAACCTAACACCCCCCACTCCGACCACCCAGCGTTAGCTGACCTCCCTGGAACATCGATAATTTCGAAGTCCCAGGTAGCGTCACACAGTGACCAGTCAGCTTAGACCGGACTTTCACAAGACTTTGACCGGACTTTGACCCCGACCTTCCATATCGATGTTCCAGGGAGGTCAGCTTACGCTGGCTGGTCGGAGGGGGGGGTGTTAGGTTTTTTCGTTACGAAATTTCTGGATTCGGTCTCGGCGCAAGGCCCGCGATAAAATCTATACAATAGTTTAAAACAAAGGAAAAAATACTGCATAAATAAAATAAATAAATAATTATAATTACATAATTTGATAAAAAATGCTATGCAATAGCTTTACCGCAGCAGTCTCCGAGTGCCACGCGTCTTTTTTTATTAACTTGTATGACGATAGTAGCAGGTCGCTCGCCTGATGTATGCACTGCCTGCCCATAAACAGACGCAACGCCACACATAACTTTGTATTACAACGCTCTGCATGGTAATGGACTGCGATCATCACCTCGTGACGTAGGTTATGAAGTCTTATAATCAGTAGTATTAGTAGCTCAGTAATTTCACTGGATTCATTATAATAATAATAATGATAATTAATATATGATAATTATCATTCGAACAGAAATACAATATTGCTTACACACAGGTGTTTGGCAGCAAAAAATATACAGCGCGGTAGGCGCGGCAGGCTCAGGGAAACAAGGATATACCCTTATACCCACCCTAATCAACCATCCAGTTATGTCGCGAGCACCTCGGGAGAAGCGAATTTACCTACACTGGCTGATCCTGGAACGCGTCCCACATGGTGTTAAAACTTGTGTTGATTGGGGCGGGTATAGGGGTACGTCTTTGTATTACTGTGCCTACACCGGTCATCCGCTTGTCCTGTCGCAGGCCCCACGATTTGCTTCTTCCCTCTTTGAAGAGGGGAAAAGCATTTATACAGGCCAGCATGACTCTGGTGACCACCGATAAACTCATTGTTTTGTAGTGGTCGCTGGTTTTTTTGACTGCACTACGCTTCCCATCAGGTGTAGTGCAGTGACTTCGCCGTGCTCGGATAAAAAATACATAAAGTGTGTAGGTCACTATTGCAGGTTTTAACACCATGTGGTCGCTATCCTTAACAAAAACTGACTAATCATTACCAATAAGAAATCTTAGCATGAATATTGCCATAACGTACAACTTTTGTCGTAGTACATTATGTTTAAGTCCTTAGTTCCCAAAGTTGTCCAGGTAGACCTGAAGGGTCCATGGGAGACTCGACGGGACGTAGACCACGTTGGCGTTACCAAAAAAATTGGGGTTCACAATTCGTAAGCGTGGTTTTGGGAATGTGGTAGAAATCTAGCCGGAACTAGCTAAATTTTAAAAGTGGTCTATGAGAAATATGTCTGGGTACCTCTGGTTTAAATAATAAAGATTTTCGATGTGACACAGGAGATAAAACGCAGGATCACTAATTAGACAGATAATCTGATAAAGTTCGCAGAAGCCGTTACAAGCAAGCGGTGCCTGTAATTTATGGACTATTTTCAGTGGCATTCGTACCCGTAATAACACTTCTCTGGTACAGTCGTAAAAGTTTCTATGAGACAATGTAACAAGACAGAAAATTCTTCATAATATGTTAAACTAATATGAGTGGTAGAGCCACGCTGTAGACAGTTTGTCTACAGCGTGATTGGGCCGGCTCAACCGGGTCATTACCACTGTCTCACAGAAAACCGACGTAAAGTAGCGGCTTGCTGCTGCGTTTCGTACGATCAGTATCCGGAGGCCTAAATACCCCTCCCCTTCCCAATCTATGCTATAAAAAAAAAACTTCAGCTAATTTCCTACCATGCTACTCTAATAGATAGATAGATAGGAATTCTTTATTGTAAATACAAATAAAAAAAAGAAAACAATAATAGACAAAAAACAGAAAATAAATAAATGTGCCACAAGTGGCGGCCTTATCACTAAAATCTCTTCCAGGCAACCATTTAACCGATTTAAAAGAAATGAAGTTCTCAATTTTCGTTGGTGTTTTTTTATAGTATAGGCCGGCGAATGAGCAATTGGTTTCATAATTAACAATGAATAATGTCAATAAAATTATCATTAACTAGCTTTTGCTCGCGGCTCCGCCCGCGTGATCTGCTTTTTCCAGGATAAAAAGTAGCACCATCACCCAAGTCCGCTCAAACCCTGTCTGTATACCAAATTTCATCAAAATCTGTTCAGTAGTTTCAGCGTGATTGACGGAGAAACATCCAAACAAACAAACTTTCACATTTATAATATTAGTAGGACAATAATTAAACAATGAATAAATACACAATGGTTTCTTATGTTTACGCGAATATTACACATTGAAATAAAATGAATTTAAACGGATTTTATCCTGGTCACTGTGACCATCCCACCACGAAGGTTGAAAAGCTTTCGAAACGTCGGGACCAAAATTAAATAAAAAATTGGTGTGTGTCGTGGGACACCAGGTAGGAACGAAGTTCCTTCGGCTAATGTAGAATCGACACAAATTGTAAAAAATACAAATTATCAACTAAAATAACAAAATATGTCTCTTTATTTTTGTTTGACAACATAAAATTACATAGAAATAGAATAGAAAAATAGAAATAAAAAAAGACGTGTAGCACTCGGAAACTGCCGCGGTAAAGCTATTGTATAGCATTTTTTATCAACTTATGTAATTATAAATAAAAACTTATTAATTTAGACTTAGACTGGCTACTAAACGGTGGACGGCCGTGTTCTATAATCAAAAATTCAAATTAAAATTTCAAACCGCGTCTACATTTCCAAATGTCATAAGTTTCACACCTATCTGTTTTATTAACGGAATTTCGACTTTAACTTTGTGTGCTAGATATCAAATTAAGTTTAAAAAAAGTCTCATTTAACGGTTTTATTCCACGCATTTTTTCCACGCATTTTTTTCCACGCATTTTTCTTACGGTTTTACTATCACATTTTTTTCAGTTCGGTCACGCAGCGAAATCCCTATCCCCTCCAAGCCTGCCGTAAGGAACTTCGTTCCAAAAATAGCGTTAAAATCGTTTAAATTAGTTTTATTTCAAAATGAATAAATACGTTAAATAAAAGTAAGACGAGCATGCCTATAAGGTTGGTATGGAATCCGCGACTTTTGTCACGGCATCCACCACTCCCCGCCCAGCTATCGCAGTTTTTCCCGCAGCTCATTTTAAGTTTAAGGTGTTATATATACCATTTGGGATCCTTGGATACGTTAACAACTGTAAAAGTTAAAGTTAGCCATAAACATTGACGACATTCATTATACGAGTATAAAACTCGAGACGCTTTCCCTCCGACCATGTTTACGGAGCGAATTTATTGGCTAAGGAAAATATGGCGATAAAGCGTTTTCAGTTATCTTTGCGTGAAAATTGTAGAATTAAAGGGCATTCACAGCATTTTCTTGTTAATATAAAAAAAAATTGGTGTGTGTCGTGGGACACCAGGTAGGAACGAAGTTCCTTCGGCTAATGTAGAATCGACACAAATTGCAAAAAATTCAAATTATCAACTGAAATAACAAAATAGGTCTCTTTATTTTTGTTTGACAACATAAAATTACATAGAAATAGAATAGAAAAATAGAAATAAAAAAAAAGACGTGTGGCACTCGGAGACTGCCGCGGTAAAGCTATTGTATAGCATTTTTTATCAACTTAAAAATAACGGACGGCTGTGTTCTATAATCAAAAATTCAAATTTCAAGCCGCGTCTACATTTCCAAATGTCATAAGTTTCACAACCATCTGTTTTATTAACGGAATTTCGACTTTAACTTTGTGTGCTAGATATCAAATTAAGTTAAAAAAAATTATGTCGTGACAAATTTTTCGTGCCAACTTTTCGTACCAATTTTTTCCGTCTAGCCCCCTTTCGCAACGCGCGATAAGGAACTACGTTCCAATAATCATACCAGAAAGCGAGATTTTGTTTTTGTTTTTACTTGATTGAATGTCAAGACGAGCAAGGCACTCGCCTAATTTTGAATTACAAAGCACTGCATGGCACTGAACTGCGCTCGTCACCCCGAGACATAAGTTGTTAGGTCTCATAATGTCCAGTATAAAAATATTTTAAGCGGATATCTAATAAAAAAAAATTGAACCGTGAGAAGTCGCTGTGAGACAACGATACCAATATAAAATAGAAGTTACATACAAGCAATATTACCGTAGTGCGCTTTAGAAATGGCGCCAGTTGGCCGAGATGTAATATATATCGCGAAGTATGTAATATAAACAGACAATAAAGATTTTATGCTGGGTTGCACCAACTTACTTTAACAAAGACAAACATGTTAAAGTACCGGTAAAGCAAAACATGAATTGCACCATTTGACAAATTTTAGATGACGTCGTAACTTTAGCTGTTAACCGTAACCGCCCAATATTCGCTAGTTAAAGCCCACGCTAGTTTAAGTTAAATAGCTGTCATTATGTTTCAATAATTATAACCTCCAAACCGATATATCTCGTCTGTGCTCCAAAATAATATCATTTTCCTCTCTAGTCTAGTAGTCGGAATACGATAATGCAACACATTCCGCAGTCAATGTTAAAGTCAGCGTTACTGTTATCGTCAAATTTGTCATAAACCTTAATCATAACTGCTATTATGGTGCCATCCAGCCTTAGTGATCGTGTTTTAACTGTGAATCGTCAAATACATATTTATTTTAACTCAAAATAATTCGATTCGTGATTTAGTTTCACAAACGATATTAATTTGTTTTTAACACGTTCCGCGTCGACATTAAAGTGATGCATGGAAATATCACGGGATAAATGTATCGAAAATAACTTAACTAATATTATCAAGAGGAAAGATTTGATTGTTTGCATTGAATAGGCTCTGAAACTAGTGGACCGATTTGAAAAATTCTTTCACCATTAGAATCCTACATTATCTCTGATGAACATAGGCTTTTTATCATGGAAACAGCAGATAACACGGGCGAAGCCGCAAGGAAAACCTAGTATAATATTTATATGTGTGTATCGGGCCATATACATTCAGGTTCTCACAACACCCAGACCTTAACCAGAAAGAATTATTTGTCTATCACACAAACATTTATATCAGTGCGGAAACCGAACCCACAGCCTCTTACTTCGCAGCCGGCTAAGTGCCCACTGCCATGGCTACTGTCATGAATTTATAAAGCTATTTATATCAAATCCCAAAAATTAAGCTACCTTTATCACGAAACCTACAGCTTAGTTAATAAATTAACGTTTACCCTCATCGGAACGAGGATTAAATCATTTTTCAACAGATAACAAACGCTTCTGTGAAATTTCAGAGGCTTTATCTCAGTGCCGGATATCATGATTTTTTTACCTCAAAGCACAATGAAACGGGATTATGTTTTATAAAAAGTAAAATCAAAAAATAAAAAACATAAAACAAAATAATATTTTTTTTATTAACTTAAATAATAATTTAACTTTTTAAACTGATCTAATGTAGGTACCTAAATAATTGTAATTAATTTATAGGACCAACTTCGGACAACCCTATCCATTAAAAAAAGAATTATCAAAATTGGTCTAAGTCTGTAAAACGTTATGCGTGGTCTAACATAAAAAAAATATATTGACAGCCTCCGTGGTGCAGCGGGCGAGAAGCCGGCTGTGAAGCGAGGCCGCGGGTTCAATCACCGCATCGAGACAAATGTTTGTGTGATCCACAAATATTTGTTTTGGGGTCCGGGTGTTGAGACCGAAAGTCTCTTATAGTTCTTGATACCCACGACACAAGACTCTTATCTCACTGTGGGGTCAGGTCTGTGTATTTGACTGTCGGGTGTATTTATTTATAAAAAAAATGTGTCGATTTTTTTTTCGTCGGTTAAACACCGTATATTGTAACAATTAAGGTGCAACACGTGATTAAATATTCAATCAAGCTATTGGCAGCGCGAGGCTTCCATACGATGCGTAGCATAGCACAAGTAGTAGCTGGTGCGAGAGTACCTGATAATTTCGTACCCAATTGGATTGTGGCCACGGTAGAAATGGTGAAAACCTCGCCATAATAGCTCATGTGAGTCGCGATTCGGGTTCAGCCAGTGTATATCCAGTAATTTCAGCCCAATGTTTGAGATATTGACACAGTTAAACCCCTCGAGAAAATGTTAGTTTTTTGTCGTGAAATAACCAGTTATAACTAGTTTACTTTATATGTCTATCGAAGCTAACACGGTTGCATTGAATTAACCATAGTTGATATAAGATTTTTTATCGTAAAAAAACGATTTTAAAACACTCTTTTGTAAAGTTCACGTATTGGCGCTTTAATTACCTTTCCAGTAACGATATGTTAAGCCCCATTGTTGCATTTATGACTCTCCGTCAAAAGAAGAGATAAAAGTAGAGAGAAATATTTTTTCTTCTCTAAGATTTTTGAAGTTATACTTCTTTAGGCGCGTTATGAAAAAATGATGAGAGTGAAATTTTAAGATGCGCGCGCACCTGTGACACAAAATTAACAGTATGAAGCCGTCTGCTTAACCACTCATTAAGTCTCGAAAAAAAAGCTACCAACAAAATAGGAATTGAACCTCGATATTAGTCGCGCATGTTGGTACGCTCGTCACCTCTGATCACTGTTTTCATATTTATAATATTTATCAACATGTCTCTAGTTTATACATTCACAACACGTGTTTGAGTTTCATACAAGTGCGAATTATATATGTGCTAATAAATTATATTCAGTAGTGATTTAAATTGAATATTTTGATTGATATTACTTACTATTTGTGAATATTAGTGAAAAAAATTGTGCTTATATACTTTTTCAAGTGCTCCAATATAATTGAGGTTAACTATCCGTATGTATTATTTATTGATATAAATTAAAATACTTTTATTTAATATAATTAACACTAAATATTATTAAATTATTAATGTTAAATACTTATTATTGGTTATTTAATGATGCCAAATAAGTATAACTTCTCACTCGCGTACATAAGTACACGCACCCATTTTTTTTCTAATGGTGCTGCCACACCGATGTTATAAAATGTTAACAAACATTTTCTAACATTAAAATTGTTACATTTTGTTAAGAATTGTTAGATGTTTTAAGTGCTCCCACACCGACGGAAAATGTTTGCAAACATTTTCTAACATTTTTTAACATTTTATAACATTTGAAAACATGACATCGGCCCTTCTTCTTTGACGGCGCCGCTCTCAAAAGTACCGCCGCCCGCGGTTAAAGAATGTTCAAAAATGTTACAAATTGTTAAGAAATGTTAACTAAATGGTGCTGCCACACCGATGTTATAAAATGTTATACAACATTTGTTAACAAACATTTTCTAACATTTTATCACAATGTTAGATAATGTTAATAAATGTTTAATGTTATAAAATGTTATATAACATTTTATAACACCGGTGTGGCAACACCGTAAGAACTTCATTATGATGACATAATTTTATTTTTATCTAGTCTTGGCACTTTAATGTAAGATATTTCTCGTCACTAAGTTCTCCCACTCGCGTCCGAACTATTTTGTCCTGTTAACCCCTCATATGTAGTCGAGTAAAAACCTGTCCGTCTTCATACGGTATGTCACTTCATTCAATCTAAATTATGGATGTAATAAAATGATTTAGTATGTTTCATACGTGAAGATGAACACGTATAACTTTGATAAAGGAAATATGCCCTTTTCTACACGTGACAAATGTTCTGTATAGAACGTGGGAACGACCCTACTCTGTCTTGATCTTTTTAGTGTGAAAACGTGTTACTGCTTGTTACAAAGGTATTCGGTTGAACTTTCTTGACGCTAAATATTTTTAACAAAAATAAAACCTGCAAGGAGGTTGGTCCATCGTGGGCGAGGCCGTCTGGGTTAGTACCACCGCTTTATCTATTATGTGTGTGTAAGCAATGTTGTGTTTCGGTTTGAGGGACATTGAAGCCAGTGAAATTACTGGGCATTATGAGACTTAACATTTTTTGTCTCAGGGTGACGAGGGCAGTTCAGTACCATGCAGTGCTTTGTAATTCTAAGTTCTGTGTGGTGTCGCTTCTGTTTATGGGCAGGCTTACCATCAGGCGAGCGCCTTGCTCGTCTCGTTATTAAATTAAATACAAAAAAACCCTAACCGAATAAAAAACAAACCAAAAAATATGTCAATTTGAATCGGTGCTATTTAAAAAGTCAATTAAAAGTTTCTTTTATTTCTTGGTTCTTTCAATATTAGTTATTTTTTAATGTTAGCTTTGTAGATTTATGTTTGTTAAAATTTAATTTTACTATTCTAAGTATAAAAATCGGCGCATAAATAAGATGAAGCCTTTCATCCCAGATTTCATTCCTTTAGGTCTGGAATTTCCTCTTGAATTATAAATGAGAGCCATATTGAAATATATTCTTTCAAATGAAAAAAGAACCATCAAGTTGGAAAATTCTGAAAAAAACTTATGCATATTTATACTCGCACCTTGTGAGAAGCTCCATTCTTTTTATATATAACTAGCTTTTCCTCGCGGCTCCGCCCGCGTGGTCTGCTTTTTCCGGGATAAAAAGTAGCCTATGTCTTATTCTGATGTATAAGCTATATTATTGTAAAGTTTCATTAAAATCCATTCAGTAGTTTTTACGTGAAAGAGTAACAAACATACATCCATACTTACAAACTTTTGCGTTTATAATATTATGTAGGATAGTAGGAATTAAAAAACGACTCCGGAAAGACCTCTATATTCTTCTTTCATGTAATAAATTTTTATTACTTATGACTTTTTATTGTTAATTTTTAAGTATTATAGTTTTAGAACGTTTCTCGACGGTTGATATTAAATTTGGACGGTACTTGCAGTATAATCACTTTACCATGTTCGCATAAAAAGGTATATAGTCAAAGTATAGTGAAGGAATTCAAATGCACTATTAAATAAATCACGAAAGTCGCTGGATGCAGGCCGCGTCCAACAGGTCGGTCTGAAATCTTTGGAGGACGCCTATGTTCAGCAGTGGACGTCCTGTGGCTGATGTTGATGATGATGATGAAATAAAACATCATATTTAATTCGTAACGTATATTCCCTTGTTTTTACAAACATCGTCGTAGTATTCCTTATATTAATTACATAGTTGAATTAACACGAAGATAAGTTAGGAATGAAGTAAGGTGATTTATAAAATGTAATATGTGGAAAAAATAATTATAACTGTAATATGTTTTATTAAAATAATTGTAATTTTGTAATAAATGATATTTAATTTTATTACTTTAAATTCAAAATTTTCACAATTAATACTTATTAAATTCAAAAACAACATATTCACTAAAACAATCATTGTTATCTAGTTTTAATAAAATCAAAAACATTTATAGTGGATAAACAATTATTAGTTACCATTTAAATGATTTTGTGGGGCTTACAAATAAAAAATAAATATTATTTTGTAAATTACCTAGTGCGGTGTATTATTTACATGATTATAAAATTCATGAATGATATTTTCATTTCTTTATTTATGTACCACAATAATTAGGTAAAAACCTTTGATAATTGAAAATAAAAATAACTATGTCAAACTTTACGACCATTGTTTATTCATTTTTAAATAAATAAACTCATTCCATTTTAAATATAGAATTACAAATAAATTTGAAATACATATTGCGGTGTATAAGACATTGATCACATAATTTAATTATTTGAATGATTATCCACTTGGCATCGAACAGTTTGACGTCAACGTGGAGAAATTGTCGAGCATTAATATCAAATGAAGTTTGTTCGAGCAAATTATCTTTTGCTTGATATTTTCAACCCTTTATCAGTAGCATGCTTGAGCATTTTCCGCTTGATCTGCGCATGAGATTATACGCAGTACCCACTTGGATATCGCAGACTACGACCACAAAGTATGGAATTCACTGAAATATAGCGTAGATGGCATCCGAATGTATGGCTGTGCTCGGTATTAATTTTGTGTATAATCACACAGATCAGAAGAGCTAATTAAAGTCCACAGCCAAGTAGGAGCCAAATAACTCAATAATTATACCCCATTTAAAGAATAAAGTCGCATCTACAAAACATCATTCTATTAAAATAAAATATACTAGTTGATGTCATTAATTCGGTAGCATTAAAATCTTGTTTTAGATTTATGTGATTACAAAACCCTATTTTACCTTACGGGACGTTAGTTCTTTATTTGGTAGAATAATTTTAGGACATGCTACGATTTTCATCACTATTACAAATCTCCGAATTTATAATTATACAGCTATTTTTATTCTCCCAAATAAATAACGCATTATTGTGTGATTCTGATATTTTATGATAATAAGGCTTAAAATAATCCGTTAATGTATGTGTGGGTTAATTTTAATTATCTATCTAATATATTATTATTTAAATACAATATACATTATATTTACATTGGGTTGTTCTAACACCAAGTACGTAAACAATACTCATAATTTCATTGGCACAAATGTTTGTATGATCAGCAAATGTTTGTTCCATATCTGTTGATGCGGGATCGAAAAGAACCCGTCAAGAAAGGATTATGTTTTACCCGACAGCACGAAAAAAGGAGAGTTATGTTTTCGGGTATATATAGGTGGCTTATTGTAGGGGACTGATACATTTTTATAACCTGGTAGGTCAAGGTGGTAGGTCCCTCGTATGCGCGAGGACGTCCAGGTTGGTACCACCGCTTTGTCTATTTCCGCCGCCAAGCAACAGTGTGTTTTCGGTTTGAAGGACATTGAAGCCAGTGAAATGACTGGGCATTATGAGACTTAACACGTTATGTCTCGGGGTGATGAGCGTAGTTCAGTGCCATGCAGTGCTTTGTAATTCAAAGTTCTGTGTGGTGTTGATTCTGTTTATGGGCAGGCGTGGTGCTTACCACCAGGCGAGCGCCTTGCTCGTCTCGTCATTTAAACAAATAATATTAAAAAAATAAAATAACCTGCTAGATAACCACAAGATAAGACATAAGAAACCCTAAACAAGAATTAGGAGCATTGTATTTATTTTGTTGTCAATGACAGATGGCATTGTTCCAAAAGCAAACAATTTGTTGATAAATGTAATCATGTCAGAGGTAAATGAACTTTTTTGGACTAAAGCCAAGATCTTAACTATTTAGCGTGACAAAGCTTACTGAAGATTCAGCTATGAATGAATTACCAATCGCAAGATCAAATCTTAAGTGTGAAAATTTAATATCATTTTTTTTATTAGGCTGATTGACGAGACGAGCAAGTCGCTCGCCTGATGGTAAGCGCCACGTCTGCCCATAAACAGAAGCAACACCACACAGAACCTTGATTTACAAACCACTGCATGGCACTGAAATGCTCTTGTCACGCCAAGATAAAGGATGTGAAGTTTCTTAATGCCTTTTAATATACTTCAAACCGACACATGACAGAGCTTACACACTGTTGCTTGGCGGCAGGAATAGACAAAGCGGTGGTACAAACTCAGACGGCCTCTCGCATACGAGGGACCTACCACCTTGTAAAATATAAAATCCCTATCCCCTCCAAGCCTGCCGTAAGGAACTTCGTTCCAATAACTTGTAGCTTATGGAATAACTTGTAGCTTATGGAATATACAATGATGCACAAAATAATCTCATGGACAAGTCAATTTTGTGTGAATGAATTGGTGTGTTTTGAATCTTATTCAAAACTAGCTTTTTCTCGCGGCTCCGCACGCGTGATCTGCTTTTTCCTCCATAAAAAGTAGCCTATGTTTATCAGGGATAATGTAGGATTCTAATGGTGGAAGAATTTTTCAAATCGGTCCAGTAGTTTTTTTGGATAAAGTATTTGTTATGTTATCTAACGCTTTGGAATCAAACAATTTGATTACCATAGCAACAATTTGATTACCATAGCAACGGAAGCCTTAAAATATAAAAAACTTGAGAGGTGTCAAGGGACACCCGGATGGAACGAAGTTCCTTTCGATTAATTAGTGAAGGAATTTTAATAAAATTTTATTTGTCTATCTATTGTAGTTTCTGAGATATTTGAATTTTTAGAGATATTTTTACAGATCTTTCTTACTGGGGGGTCGAAATTTATTTTTATTGGGGCCAAAGTGTCGGGCTCAATAAGCCGATTGCGACAAGCCGTCGCACGACCCTCTAGCCTCAAAAATTACCGATTTAGGCCGAGGGGGGGGTGAGGACAAATTGGGTGGGGGTAGGGGGAACGGGTTTGAACACCTGGTACTTCCATAATTCTCGAAGCTCCAGGGAGGTCGGCTAGCGTTGGCTGGTCAATCGGCGCGCGTGACGTCACCCGGAAGGTTCTCGATTTCTCTCGAACCTTCCGTTGATCGATGGACTGCTCGCGCTTGACCACCTCTCGGGCTTGACTAAAATGATCTCGATCTCGGGGGGGACGGAGGGTCCGAAGGGAGCACACCGGCTGCTACGTCGCCCAGCCCGTAAATCGGCGAGCACCGGCCGGTCTTACAGTCTACGTGACGTCACACCGAACGTTCTAGAGAGTTCCAGAACATTCGATGTGAGTCGTAATATTAAACAGTCATCCCGTAGACTATATATTAGACACTGTATAATCTGGAAGCAGCCAACATTCAAATATTTTATGATAGGTAATTTGGTGACTGGCTACTAAGGGCGCATTTATATGACAAGGAATCCCACCGCGTTGTGGCCGCGCGGCGGCCGCGCGGCCGCCGCGCTCGAATCACTCGAAAAACTAATGTAAACTCTATTGACTAAGCCATAATGTTTAATACTTCGCAACGCTCCAACCACGCGGCGACTGCGCGATCGTGTAAACGGCCGCACGAAATTTTTCGCGTCGTCTAAACGCAGCCTAAACGGTGGACCGCCGCGCCGTGTTCGATAATCAAAAATTCAAATTTCAAACCACGTCTACATTTCCATATGTCATAAGTTTTACTTTTATTAACGGAATTTCGACTTTAACTTTGTGTGCTAGATATCAAATTAATATTATATTTATTCTTGGCCGGAGAATTATGTCGTGCCAACTTTTCGTACCAATTTTTTCCGTCTAGCCCCCTTTCGCAACGCGCGATAAGGAACTACGTTCCAATAATTTTCCCCGATTTTGCAACATTTTTCACTGATGCTTCGCTCCCAATGGTCGCAGCGTAATGTTATATAGCCTAAAGCCTTTCCTGCGATAAATGGACTATCCAACACAAAAAGAATTTCTCAATTCGAACCAGTAGTTCCTGAGATTAGCGCGTTCAAACAAACAAACAAACAAACAATCAAACTCTACAGCTTTATTATATTAGTATAGATTTATTGGCTGCGACGTAATACATTAGAAAATAATATTATTATTGACAGCCTCCGTGGCGCAGCGAGCGAGTAGCCAGCTGTGAAGCGAGAGGCCACGGGTTCGATCCCCGCACCGAGACAAATGTTTGTGTGATCAACAAATATTTGTTTCGGGATCTGGGTGTTTGTTAGTCTCGTAGTTCCTGATGCCCACGACACAAGACTCGTATCTTACTGTGGGGTCAGGACTATGTGTGATTGTTGGGTGTAAATATTTAAAAAAATATGAAGTGAAGGAACAAACATATCTTGTTAAAATCATAACCCATTTAAACATTATTCGGATAAATTAACCTACGCGGCGTTAGAACTCCCATTACATTAGCACAGATAAAAGTAAAGTCGAACAGGGCCCGTAATTTAAAACTTTCAAATTTATTCTCGAACAACAAAATAGAAAATTCCGGTCACGCAATATCCTATCGTGAATGCGATCTTCAATAAATTTCACCTTAAACGCATTGTGTCATATTTTTGTTAGAAACTCGATTTACAACCAACCAACAGTCGTAAACAGATTTTATGCTTTCGCCGACTTTAAATTTTTAAACAACAATTATTTAACGTCGTATTAAAGTGATTTGTGGTTGGTACAGAACATAAAGTTTTTGTATTTTTATACAACATTAATTGCAAAAATAGGTAATTTGAAAATAATTTTAATGTGTTTATAAAAGATTGTGCTTAATTTACATACTCGTACATTTAATTAATTGCTCAGAAATTTATACCTTTTAAAAATTCCTTGTGAAATTAGTTGTAATTTAAACGGTTCTGAAAATATAAAGTTGCGTTTCACAAACGAAACAATGGCCATGGAAATACCAACTATTTCACTAAAAATATGTAAATTAACGGTTGAAAATTTATGAAATCTTTACAATTGAATTTATCAATTTAATTTATTATCCGTTCCAATGTACATTTTCAGTTAAATAATTGGGAACGTGATAAGTAAAATAAATTGCTGTTTCAAATAACTAGTACATTATCCGAAATACTCCGTTAAGGGTCATAGCTCATTAGAGCCACCCGGCACTCGACCAACGCCGCCTCGCTTCTAGCGGTTAGTATTCTTTATATGGATTTCTATGGATACGCGCTCATTACATCAACGCCGTATCGTCACCGGATTGCCTCGCTCGCAAGCTGGCCACGCGTGGACGGCGCGTGGACCACTCGGTAACAACTCGCTGCTTGCACGCTTGCCTTGCGTGGACCGCGGGTGACTCTAATGAGCTATGACCCTAAAGCCGAAGCTGCACAAGACAAACAGTTCGCTAACTGCCGGTATGTATGATTTCTGAAAAAACAACTGTAGGTACCGAATGCAGTCGTCAACCGCAGAAACTAGCTTTTACTTAAGTTACTGGTGGTAGGATATTCATATTTACGCGGATAGCGACTATCGTACACATGGTGTTAAAACCTGCTATAGTGATCCACACACCTTATGTGAATCACATTTCAGGATCAAGCACCGCACATTCGGTTCGCCCGAAGGGTTTGTATCCCTATGCCTGCATCGGTCATCCGCCAGTCCTATCGCAAGCCTCTCGATTTGCTTCTTCTCTCTTCGGAGTGTGAAAAAGTATTTATACAAGCCGGCATGATTCTGATGACCACTGATAACTGCGCTTACCATCCGGTAATACAGTTATTTTACCGTGCTCGGATTAAAAGAAATCTTCTCTTCTTCTTTCTAGTCTTTAAATTATTCAAGCCCCGCGAAGGACTCTTTTATGTAATTAAAACATGAATTAAGCAAGTTATCGCAATTCGCAAACTCTTTACTTGTGCGACACGTCTTAAAAATAATGTTGGCAAATACATCCATATTAAAATTCAAAGGACATGTTTATGAAATATTAAATATTTTTTCATACTGTGTTAAACCTAACTTTTTGAATATTACGGTCCCTGTTTGAAGGACTGCCATCAAAAAACCTATGAATACTTAAAATAATGAAAAAAGTTTACAACTTTATTAGATAAGTTTGTGAACCAACAGCGGTTAAATCCTTTTAGTTTTATCATTTTTTGGACTGCGTAAAACGGAACCTATTTTTTATCTTATATGTTACTATAATAAAGAATATTGCGTGTTTTTGTGTGACCTTTTTGTTTTATTATTAATTCTTAAAACACGTACTGTCCACGAATCAACTATCAACCATGTATACATATTATTGTCTAGAGAGAACATATTTAACATTTTGTTCATAGACAGTGAGACTTTGGCCCGTATTCACAAACAGTGATGCGGAGACTCGTACGTAAACACGTAAAAAGGTACGGTTTCAGATATAACTGAGACAGAAGCGATCGTTTCCATAAAACTTCATACAAAGCGAACATATCGCTATCTCCTAATTATCATGCCTTACGTTTCCCTATCTTGATTGCATATCTTAAAACAGATTTTTAGACGTCGCCGTCTCATTTTGACGCATTCTCCACTATGAAGTTATTTTCGACGTCTCGGAATCATATGACGCGGCGTGTCACCTAAATTACCGTTTTTAAATCTCTTCATATAGTACCAGATTCCGGGGAATATTGACCTTCACCCATCTGTTTACCGGATGAAAATAATATTTTAGGGTATAAAATGTGTTGCTGAACACATACCAATAGGGTTGCCTAAAAAAATATTGTCAAGGTTATGATTAATTAACATTAAAAAAAAATACTTTTTATAATTTCCCTGACCAAGCAATTACCAAAAAAAACATCGGTTGTCTGTAAAGTCGGTTTACTGACGATAGTTGAACGTGATAACGTCTTAAGAAAATACTGATGGAATGGTAGCATTTTTCAAAAGAAAATTTTAATTTCATTTGTTTAATATTTGATAGTATTTATTGGCCTAATTATAACCTCAAAATCCGAAAGTATTTTATTCATTTTTCGGAATTCTCAAGTGTCCGTAGTTTTAATATAGTTTCAATCAAATATATACATTATCTAAAACCCAAAAAGTAAATTCACCTACCTTTTGGTTCTTAGGCCAACTATGTATGGACGACGAACAATGTCCTTTTCGTAAATCTAGTTTTAAAAAGCCCGCCTCAATGTGTTTGATATAGGAGAAAATGTTCCCTTTGACGGATGACTGGTCTAACCTGTCATTTCAGACACGTTGTTGTGATGTGTGGAAGATTTAACATTTATGTTTTAATTTTTTTAAATCTCGAACGCTGCCGAACGCAAAGGCCGATTGTGCTTCTTTGTCGCTCGTTCCGCGCTCTCGCTTGCACTTCAAGCCTTAAATGGAACGTGACATCTAGCGAGGTAGCGACGCATGAGTCATGTTTTTTCGTGCGTGCAGCCGGCTCTATCGAATTATAAGACGTTATCACGTCAAAAAATGAACCTTCAATGAAATGTGTACAATGTTACCTGCAAAACATAGGTTGCCTACATTTTTCTGGCCACTACTACTTGGTTGCCGTGTGCAAACAGGTAACTAAAAAGCGGTCATTGCGCTCATCTAGCTCGTAGCTTTTGCAGTAGTAGTATTGTAGGGTTTCATTGAAGGTTTATTTATTTGGTGAGCAAGTCAGTGAAATAATAACTTTTTTTTTAATTCGTAAAACATATCCTTGACCATATTTTTTTAGGCAACCCTATTGGTATGTGTTCAGCAACACATTTTATACCCTAAAACATTATTTTCATCCGGTAAACAGATGGGTGAAGGTCAATGTTCCCCGGGATCTTAGACCAATATAAATGGTGTGCGGCGTCGTGTATACATGAGATGCGCTCTGTCAGTGGCTGGGTTCGCGCTAGCCCGCATTGTTTAAATGCAGCATTCTAAGTTTCATTAAAAAAAATGTGCTGGAATACTGAAAAACATGTAGAACATAGTCGCATCTCACACTCGCAGTCCAGCGCAAGCCTTACAACACTGACTACATAACAGAACAATTTTACGAGAAATTATACAAAAAACATTCTTAAAGCATTAACAGATCCACAAAAGGAAGTAACCGCCGCTGTTCAGAAACTAAAAAGTACGTCGTATTTCACAACTTAAAATACAAACTTTTCCGTAACTCGGTAGAGGAAATAGCATAACAATTTACTTTATACAAGAGTAGTATTTTTTTAAAGTTTAAATACGAGAACGGAATTATTCGCTAGTTACCCGCCTTTTATACTTCAACATTTTTTGTGTAACAACATTTGTTGTTGTAAATGTTTTTTTGGGTTCCGTACCTAAAGGATACCAATGGAACTTTATTGTTAAAGTGATATACAGCATGTTTCAGAAAGATGTGGTCAAATTTAAGCAATATATAGTGTACAAGTATTTCACCCCCCGTAGTACCAAATCCGATTGCATTGCTAGGATATAAATAAAGATTTTTCTTTTTTGTCGAATGAGTATAGCAGTATAGTAGCAATAGCTCAGCGGGGAGCGGTACGGACTGGCGAGACGAAAGTCGCAGATTCGAAACCAGCCCCAAGAGCATACAGCTCTGGCTCTGACTTTTCTAAGTTACGTGGATATTAATCGTTAATTATCGCTTGCTTTAACGGTGAAGGACACATCGTGAGGAAACCTGCATACCTGAGAACTCGATAAGATTTTTCGAAGGTATGTGAAGTCTGTCAACCCGCATTAAGCCAGCGTGGTGGAATAAGGCCTAACCCCTTTCATTCAGTAGAGGAGGCCCGTGCCCAGCAGTGGGACGTATATAATACAGGGCTAGTAAAAAAAATGATTTATAACCTAATTATAATAGCCCACCATCTATCAGCTTCACCTCATTTTCACCTTATTGAGGCGTCAGGGCTTTTAGAAAGAGGTCTCTAAAGAGCGAGGCAATTAGGATTGTCTTGCAGGTTTACTAAGCGAATTCAAATCGTTTACTTTGTAAATCAGATCATTAAGGGCCTATTTAAAATTTCCAAGTAAACTTTGACATTGATAGAGCCACGCTGTAGACAATTTTGTTTAAAGCAGCGATTTCTAAAATGAGTTCCGTGGAAGTCATTAAGTTTCTGCGGGTTATTACATCTGTCATTGAATTGCGGCCAATATCTGATCGTATTCAAAAAATATACGACCACATTGTAGATTAACCTTTTTTTTATCCGAGCACGGCGAAGTGACTGCACTACACCTGATGTTAAGCGTAGTGCAGTCTAAAATACTAGCAACTACCGATACACAATGAGTTTATCAGAGGTCACCAGAATCATGCCGGCCTGTTTAAATGCTTCTTCCCTCTTCGGAGAGGGACAGGATAGGCGGAGCAAGGCGCCCGCCTGATGCTAAGCGCCACACCTACCCATAAACAGAAGCAACACCACACCGAGCTTTGAATTACAAAGACTGCATGGCACTGAACTGCGCTCGTCACTCCGAGAGATAAGATGTGATGATGATAAGATGTCAAGTATCATAATGCACAGTGTTCCACTGGCTTCAATGTCCTTCAAACCGAAACTCAACGGTGCTCACACACTGTTGCTTGGTAGAAACAGATAAACCGGTAGTACCAACCCAGACGGCCTCTCGCATACAAGGGACCTAGCTTGTACTACACTCGTTTGCCGTCCTCTGCTATAAAATAAGATATTTGGCGTCTTATAGGTATTTGTTTGTGACGTATCCACCACACCAATGAGACGAAAAACCATTATCAATGTATAAACACGATACGGCAACATAAAAAACAAACTCCGAAGCGTGCGTTTACGGCCATTTTACGGTCGTAAAAGTAACCACTTGTTAAGGGTTGGTCGTAAAGTGGGAAATCCTGAACGCAGTAACTGGCATCTTTACTATTGTTAAACGGTTGGGTTTGTTAATGGCACATTTGTATTTTGACACCTTCATTGTTTCTCAACCTTTTGGGAGTGAATATGATTTATTTAAGACATGGTGTATAATAATGCACGATTAATTTATATACATAAGCACATACGCCTGTAATCCTTGTAGAGAGAGATGTAACCAATACACCAACATTTTGCCGATCTTTTTTGCATTCAATGATGTGATAGGGGTTGAGCCTATCGCCATACCACACAGATTTCAATTCCAGGCATTAGAATTAGAATAAAATAAAATTCAAAGGAGAAATCATGAATGAAAACGGTCGAACTCCGAAAAAAGGAATTAAATGGGCGTCTTTAATTTGGATCTAATTTAATTTAATCTACTAATAGAGGTATGTTCAAAAAACTAAATGTCAATTCAAGTGTGATTTTATGAATCAAAAACTTAAACAAAAATTGTGATTGCATGACCTTGGAATTAAGTCTCAGTACACTACTAACTAAACTAAGGAGACGACAATCACTTTGCCCAAAGTACCAAATAAGTGGGACCAATTTGCAAGGTGGTAGGTCCCTCGTATGCGAGAGACCGTCTGGGCTGGTATTACCGCTCTATCTATTTCTACCGCCAAGCAACAGTGTGTAAGCACTATTATGTTTCAGTTTGAAGGACATTGAAGCCAGTGAAATTACTAGACATTATGAGACTTAACATCTTATGTCTCGGGGTGACGAGCGCTGTTCGGTGCCAGGCAGTGCTTTGTAATTCAAAGTTCTGTCTGGTGTTGCTTCTGTTTATGGGCAGGCGTGGCGCTTACTACCATCATTTCAGCGCCTTGCTCGTCTCGTCATTCAATCCAATAAAAGATAAGAGAAGTACCCAATTGACATTCGCTATTTCTTGTGAATTGACAGCGTAAATATTTTGTAATATGCTGACATTTATTCTATTCTTTAAAGAATAGTTAGTATCCAATATAGTGTCAAAGTTTTCAAGCTATCGAAGGCTTCTGACTTTGCTTAATGACTGTAAGTTGATAACAGCCGGGGCTGACTTTTTACGTACACTCCTAAGCGTGGAGATGCTCATTTGAAATACCACTAAGCGGTCACCTATCCATAGACTGGCTCCGCCAAGGGTTAATTGTTAACCGAGTCGTAAGCGTTCTTTACATGAAGTTGTATTGTAAACCAGCATAATAATTACAACCAGTAAGACTGAATTGCGCCATAATAGCAGTTATAGTTAAGGTTTATGTGAAATTTGACGATAACCGCAACGCTGACTTTAACAATGACTGCGGAATGTGTTGCACCATCGTATTCCGATACTACTAGATTCCTCGATTCATTCTAGAAGCAGGGACATGATATCATTTTGGAGCACAGACGCTTTAGGAGATATTTTGGTTTGGAGGTTATAATTGAACCATCTGACAGCTATTGAACTTAAACAATATCTTTAACAAGTGAATCGTGGGCGGTTACGGTTAACAGCTAAAGTTATGACGACATCTAAAATTTGTTAAACGGTGCAACTCATGTTTTGATTAACCGGCACTTTAACAGTATGTCATTATAAGTTGAGTTATAAGTTCAGTCATAAGTTGGTGCAATCCAGCATAAGAGCTTTAAATCAATCTCATTGTTTAATACATTTTATAAAGACCTTTATTTTCCCGTATTTTGTGTTTCATTAATAGCGACTTCAAAAAAATTCATAAATAAAAAGACATAAAGCAAAGGTCACTAGTTCATAATTCCGATCACGTCACAATATCTATCGATTACAATGTCTACCAAGTTTTGAGGCGCGACACCGCGCCGAGCATCTGTCAGCTGACAACAGCCAACGACGCTGTCAGCAACTGATGCGAGAATGTAGAGGCCGTGCCACGCTGCATCGCGAGGGGATTCTCGCCTGTGAACAACACGAAACACATTATAATATGATATATCGACGACAAGTATATAAGGATTCTGGACTATTCCATAGTAAAAATATGGAAAAATAATAATAATAGATAAATAAATAGATTTAGTATAATTGTCGAGTGTATTTTGATGATGCTAAGTATACATTAGTTGATACTGATTTCTATATATAAGTTTCTTTTACTTTTGTACTGACTTGTCATAAGCGCTATTTCAATTGCCTACATGATTAATAAACTATTTCATTTCATATACATTCAGTGACATTACACCAGTAGCGTAGCTAGAGGTCCGCCCTGGGTGTTACCGGTTTTAGACACCTCACCTAAAATAACCCGAAATAAATACTCAAAAATTGGGAACCTCCTCCTTTTTTTAAATCGATTAATATACATTAAACTAGATTAAATTAAACTAGTTTAAACGGATTTTATCGCCGTTTTTAAGCTATTGTATAGATTTTATCGCGGGCCTTGCGGGGAGACCAAATCCAGAAATTTCGTAACGAAAAAACCTAACAGCCAGCGTTAGCTGACCTCCCTGTTTTAACTTAATTTGATATCTAGCACACAAAGTTAATGTCGAAATTCCGTTAATAAAACAGATGGTTGTGAAACTTATGACATTTGGAAATGTAGACGCGGTTTGAAATTTGAATTTGAATTTTTGATTATTGAACACGGCCGTCCGTTATTTTTAAGTTGATAAAAAATGCTATACAATAGCTTTACCGCGGCAGTCTCCGAGTGCCACACGTCTTTTTATTAATGTTGATCTCGTCCATCCCGTGATCACGAAGCCTGAAAAGCTTTCGAAACGTCTGGATCAAAATTAATAAAAAACCGTGATAAAATCCGTTTAAATTAGTTTTATTTCAATGTGTAATATTCGCGTAAACATAAGAAAGTATTACATAAAAATATAATTTTCAAGTTTAAAAAAAAATTAAGTCGTGTTTTAGGATATCGTAGCCAAATAAAAAACCCCGCACTCTTTTGATTCCGGTTCTCCCCAGAGGGCTTGCCCCCTGATCCTAACCCTTTTCCCATCCCTTTTCCTTCCCCTCCCCCTTGGCTCTTTGGCAGGCCGGCATGATCTTGCCGACCTACGATGGACACATTGTTTATCGTTGGTCGACCCTATTCTTGGATTGCGCTACACTTACAATCAGGTGTAGCGAAGTCACTTAGCCGAGCCAGGATAAAAAACAATAAAATTAAAAATTGGTGTGTGTCGTGGGACACCAGGTAGGAACGAAGTTCCTTCGGCTAATGTAGAATCGACACAAATTGTAAAAAATACAAATTATCAACTAAAATAACAAAATATGTCTCTTTATTTTTGTTTGACAACATAAATTTACATAGAAATAGAATAGAAAAATAGAAATAAAAAAAAGACGTGTAGCACTCGGAGACTGCCGCGGTAAAGCTATTGTATAGCATTTTTTATCAACTTATGTAATTATAAATAAAAACTTATTAATTTAGACTTAGACTGGCTACTAAACGGTGGACGGCCGTGTTCTATAATCAAAAATTCAAATTCAAATTTCAAACCGCGTCTACATTTCCAAATGTCATAAGTTATCTATCTGTTTTATTAACGGAATTTCGACTTTAACTTTGTGTGCTAGATATCAAATTAAGTTTAAAAAAAGTCTCATTTAACGGTTTTATTCCACGCATTTTTTCCACGCATTTTTTCCACGCATTTTTTCCACGCATATTTCTTACGGTTTTACTATCACATTTTTTCAGTTCGGTCACGCAGCGAAATCCCTATCCCCTCCAAGCCTGCCGTAAGGAACTTCGTTCCAAAAAATTGGTGTGTGTCGTGGGACACCAGGTAGGAACGAAGTTGCCGGGAGGAGACTGCCGCGGTAAAGCTATTGTATAGCATTTATTTAGCATCGGACGGCCGTGTTCTATAATCAAGAATTCAAATTCAAATTTCAAACCGCGTCTACATTTCCAAATGTCATTCACAACCATCTGTTTTATTAACGGAATTTCGACTTTAACTTTGTGTGCTAGATATCAAATTAAGTTAAAAAAATTGGTGTGTGTCGTGGGACACCAGGTAGGAACGAAGTTCCTTCGGCTAATGTACAATCGACACAAATTGCAAAAAATTCAAATTATCAACTAAAATAACAAAATATGTCTCTTTATTTTTGTTTGACAACATAAAATTACATAGAAATAGAATAGAAAAATAGAAATAAAAAAAAGACGTGTGGCGCTCGGAGACTGCCGCGGTAAAGCTATTGTATAGCATTTTTTATCAACTTATGTAATTATAAATAATAATAACGAGCTAGCGTAATCTTTTAAAAATCGAAGGAGTATTTTTATATACTTCAATTATAACTGGCTGAATGAATTTCATTTTAAATATGTCTCTTTATTTTTGTTTGACAACATAAAATTACATACAAATGACTGACATTAAAATTGACACATTGACTGTCGCGCCTGCGCACGTCTCATTTAACGCTTTTCTTCCACGCATTTTTTCCACGCATTTTTCTTACGGTTTTACTATCACATTTTTTTCAGTTCGGTCACGCAGCGAAATCCCTATCCCCTCCAAGCCTGCCGTAAGGAACTTCGTTCCAAAAAAGTCTCATTTAACGGTTTTTATTCCACGCATTTTTCTTACGGTTTTACTATCACATTTTTTTCAGTTCGGTCACGCAGCAAAATCCCTATCCCCTCCAAGCCTGCCGTAAGGAACTTCGTTCCAAAAATTGTCCTGTTCCTCTATCCGTCTGTTCGACCATATGTCACAGCTATTATTCAACTCGGAGACGATTAGCTCTATATGGATGAAATTCGGATATGTATTACGAACAGCTTTGTCTATCTCAACGGGTCTTTATTATGGAAATATTCCTTGTACCTTGATGTTTCAATGAATAGGAATGAGCCAGATCCTTATAATATGATTTGAATATCGGGAATTCTTATCAGCATTCACATTAAGTAAGATCCAATGTTATTCACAATGGAAATTGTGATGCAGACGGGATTAAAATTAGTAATACAATTCAATATTTTTATAATATTTATATAATAATAAAAAGGCTAGAGTAATAGCAGATTAATATCTGTCTAGATATAGATGTGAATCCATATGGAAAGATATAATATAAAATAACAACTCTCACAAATTTAGAGCAAATTAAACATGATCTATAATAAATAATTACAAATCCCCAGAGTCTTTGAAAATATGCGTAAAATGTAATAGTCAAAAAGTGAAAAATCATGGTCTTTCTTTTATTATCCAAACAAATTAATGCTTATTCATGGTTAGATTATTGTAAATAACATTGAATAATTAACACTAGTTTCCTTCAATGGGATCACGCGCGCGCGAAGTGTAAACAATGTTATTTTAGGATAACCAAACCATTACGAACCCATGCAGTATATTGGGCTATCTAATAAGAAAGAACAAGGCGTTTTTCGGAATCCGTAAGAACAAAGAAAAGAAATAAAAGAAAAACAGTTTTATATAATGGTTTAATTTGAAATCTATTGTAAGAATTCGAAGAACAAACCACTTATTAAGATCTTGTTAGTAACAACAATGAACACTTAACATAATGTTTCTGCATAAACAGATTTCTTAGGAATTCGAAATTCAAATTGGCAACTTCGATCATCAAACGCGAACCCAAATATGAAAGGAAATAGAGTGGACTGTTATCTTTTACATTAAAAGTCAAATTAACATTGTTTTAATATAAAGAATATCGATGTATGCAAATAATCGATACTGATTTTTATTATTATTATTATGAATATAATCTAAATTTTAATAGATAATTAGACTTTATTTGCATCGAAAATATATTTTTTATAAATATAATATTGTATAGCCGTAATTGTTTTTTGGAAAAAAGAATAAAGGATTTATTACGAATCCAGTAAAAATGATGATAATAAATTAATTTACATATATATATTGTAATCCACCAAATCATGATGGGTAGGCGGTCCCTGGCATTAAGCCGGGATAACGCCAGAAAGGAAGAAGGAAATAGGATTGTAGGAAGTAGGATGGTGTTGTTATTGACAAACCCTCACCTCTTAGCACATGCACGGACACTGCAGACGTGGCGACATCGGCGAGTGAACACGTGTAGTTTCCGGAGTCGTTCCTGTTAGCATTCGCTATATACAACCGGGATAGAGCGCCATTCGCAGTCGCCTCCGTCTTCACGCTGTTGACAAAACATAATGCATAAAGGAGGTACAAAACTACGAGAAATGAGGACAAGCAAGACAGCCTCTGTGGCAAATAAATGAGAAGGATGCTGTGAAACGAGGGTCCTTCATTTTGATTCTCCACAAAGATATAATATATTTGCGTGATTCGCACATGATTTTTTTAATTTTATTGATTGACGAGTTGACTAAGGCGCTCGCCTGATGGTAAGCGCCACGCTAGCCCATAAACTGAGGCATCACCACACAGAATTTTGAATTACAAAGCACTGCATGGCACTGAACTGCGCTCCTTTCGTCTGTCGTGGTTTTGAGGACCCTGGACTGATTAAAACTAGCTTCGAAATCAAAATCTTTATTTATCACGTAGGCTCAGATATCGCTTATGACAGGTCAAGTATAGAACATTTGTCATTAATAAGCCTAACTTAATATTATGGGAACTTTGACACGAAAAGGCAAACCAACAAGCATGGTAAGAGGGAAGGGATCCTTAAATGTAGGAATTCACAGACCAGTGTGAAGGATATGGCAATCGGGACAGCGGCAGGAGGGAGTAGGGCAAATTAACAAAAAGCTTACTACTGTTTATATCCCTTCGCTTCGCTCTTTTGTCTTTTAAGGGACTTAGAACCTCGCAATAAGAACCACAACTACGGACAATAGCAACTTCAATAAAATTAATCACACATGTAAAACTCGGGTCCGAGAAAAAAGCAACGTAGTGAAGATATAAACAATGTTTATCCCAGGATGTTTTTACGACCTACGACATGCGTACGTAACTTTTGTTTACTTCCTGCTTTTTGCGTTTACCCAGTGTCTAGTTTATTAGCTATAAATCCTGCCTTGGTCATATTTTTATTCTACAGGAATAAAATGTAGGAATCCCATTTACATTTGTGTGTATATGCTTATTAGTTTTATGAAGAATATGAACAGGCATGTATCTATATAGTACGCAGTGCAACAAATACATTCACAGTTCTTCAACGGTATTTTTCTCCTGTATAATATTATATATCGGCCTTCGTTGTGCAATGGGCGTCTATAAAGCGTGAAGGCCTGCGACAGCACAGATGGATGACCGATGTAGGCACAGGGATACAAGGATGTACCCCTATACCCGCCCCAACCAACCATCAAGTCCTGTCCTAAGCTCCTCGGGAGAACCAGATATACACTGGCTGATCTTGGAACGCGGTCCAAATAACGTGTGTGGGGCACTATAGCAGGTTTTAACACCATGTGTGAAACAGTTGTACATGTCACATTATCCTATCTCGCTTTTGTATCGCAAAATATAACCACTTTATGCAGTGATTCCTGTTTAATGGACTACAGAAGGATGAGGTTTTTAGACCAAAAAACTGGCAATCGAACTAATAAGTCAACAGACTGTAAATGATCTCCACTACCCATAAACGCCTACAAAGGCAGAAAAATCATGGGTGCGTTCAAATGGAATAAGAAAAGGACGAGTTTTTGGGCTTTCTCACTAAACTTAAATTAATCGTAACAGAGAATTGGCACTTCGGTTTTCTGTAAGACATGGTGAATTCCAATTGAACTGTACACCTGCTGTGAAATTGACAGCGGTATGGCTTTACCCATCTACGTCATATCTCAGTTCCGATAGCCCAAGCCCCCTACCCCCCTTTTACACCGATCTTTTAAGGTGGCATGGCATGGCATAGTATGGGTATTCATAATGATTGGCAAGCAAGTGACGAGCAAGTGGGTCACATGGTAAGTGATCTCCACTGCTCATGTACGCCTACAATACCAGAAGAACCAAGGGCGGTTGCTGACCTTAAAGGAAAGTGATAATTAAGGGATTGGAAAGGGCATCGGGCCTCCGGATATCTTAACGCAACGTGCAATTGCAGCAGCAAGCCATTACTTTACGTCAATTATTTGTAAGACAGTGGTAGCGACTCGATCTGGCCCGTTCATGGTGTAGACAAAACTGTCAACAGGGTGGCTCTAGTACTCTGAACCAACCTTGCTCGTTTACCGGCCACTGTTGTAAATAAAAGATCTTTAGATATGTGGCTCTACCAGATCAGAGATCAGAGTGGTAGAACCATGCTGAATACAGTTTGGTCTACAGCATAAATGGGCCGGATCGACCGGGTTATCACTGATTTACAAAAAACCGACGTGAAGTAGAGGCTTGCTGGGCTTCGTACGATGAGTGAGATATCCGGAAGCCAAAATCCTCCTCCCCTTCCCAATCCCTTAATTATACCTTCCCTTTAAGGTCGACAACACGCCTATAATTCTTCTAGTATTGTGGGCATACATGGCCGGCAGAGATCACTTACCACCGTGACCCATTTGCTTTTTTGCCGGTCTAAGCTATTAAAAAAACCATTTACAAATAACGACGGTTGTATTGGCCTTCCTAAATGTATATACTCCTAGCAAACTTCTATAGAAATAAAACAACACACACAGAAACTCCGAACTAATCTATTACGTCCGAATACCGACACTTGATAGAGGCATAGTTCCTTAAGTTGGCCGGATTTCGACCCTCCCCGGTCAAGATTTATAGAGCGATAGAATGAGGTGCGTTTTGTACTTCGGGTTCCTGTAATGCATGTTTGGGTTTATTAATTGAAACTAGTTTTGAATTTTGTTGGAATATGCTAAAGGTTTTGTTTTATACTCTTTATATTTCTATAAAAGATAGACAGCGGTAGTAAAGTTTTTTTATTCAAATCTATATATATAAAAATGAATCGCTGTGCGTGTGTCTCGCCAAAACTCGAGACTGGCTGTATCGATTTGGCTAATTCTGATCTTGAAATATTTGTGGAAGTTCAGGGAAGGTTTACCCGGTGAGAAAAAATGAGTAACATAAATAATAAGTAAAGGAAAACACTGAAAACGACAACTTAATTTTCCAGTACAAACTGTTCCTGGGTATGAAACACTTGATGTCTTTTAGATGTGAAACATCTATAAGCGCAGGTATAAACCGGATGGTTGTCGTTGCGAAGCTTGCCGTGATGACGGGTCGTATAGCGTCTAGACTGGACAGGGACAGGACAGGGACAGGACAGTGAGACAGGACAGTGAGACAGGACAGTGAGACAGGACAGTGAGACAGGACAGTGAGACAGGACAGTGAGACAGGCAGTGAGACAGGACAGTGAGACAGGACAGTGAGACAGGACAGTGAGACAGGACAGTGAGACAGGACAGTGAGACAGGACAGTGAGACAGGACAGTGCGACAGGACAGTGAGACAGGATAGTGCGACAGGACAGTGCGACAGGACAGTGAGACAGGACAGTGAGACAGGACAGTGAGACAGGACAGTGAGACAGGACAGTGAGACAGGACAGTGAGACAGGACAGTAAGACAGGACATAGAGACAGAACAGTCAGACAGGACAGTGAGACAGGACAATGAGACAGGACAGTGAGACAGGACAGTGAGACAGGACAGTGAAACAGGACAGTGAGACAGGACAGTGAGACAGGACAGTAAGACAGGACATAGAGACAGGACAGTCAGACAGTACAGTGAGACAGGACAATGAGACAGGACAGTGAGACAGGACAGTGAGACAGGACAGTGAGACAGGACAGTGAGACAGGACAGTGAGACAGGACAGTGAGACAGGACATTGAGACAGGACAGTGCGACAGGACAGTGAGACAGGATAGTGCGACAGGACAGTGTGACAGGACAGTGAGACAGGACAGTGAAACAGGACAGTAAGACAGGACAGAGAGACAGGACAGTGAGACAGGACAGTGAGACAGGACAGGACAGGACAGGGACATGACGGGGATGGGACGGGGACGGGACGGGGACGGGACGGGGACGGGACGGGGACGGGACGGGGACGGGACGGGACGGGACGGGACGGGGACAGGACGGGGACGGGACGCGGACAGGACGGGGACAGAACGGGGACGGGACGGGGACAGGACTGTCCAACCGGAGGGAGGTGGGAGACGACCTGACTTAGGTCGTCGAAGTCAATTAAATGTGCGACGGGCTACCTCAAGTGCAATGGCGCAGTACCTCACTTAATTGCATTTAATGTAAATAAAACATTTGTATTAAGTTTTGACCACATTTTACACAAATATATTATGTAGGTGATACGAAGTTCACCGGGTCATCTAGTAATATATAAATAAATACATGTAGTATAATTGCCGAGTGTATTTTGATGATGCTTTGTATGCCATGTATACATTAGTTGATACTGATTTCTATACTTATATAAGTTTCTTTTACTTTTGTACTGACTTGTCATAAGCGCTATTTAAATTCCCTACATGATTAATAAACTATTTCGTTTCGTTTCATTTCATTTCAATAACTCCACCAAATATGCACGGACTTAAATTTATTTTTCGTGGTGTTTCGATATCAATTTACTTAAGTCTTAGTCTTACATAAGACTAAATTGTCTATTTTTGCAGCCAAGCAACAGTGTCATCACAAGCATCAACATCAAGCGAGCGACTCACTCGTTTCATCATTCTAGCTAATGTGTTGTTGGATTGTGTCAGAAACAAAGCTGAGCGAGAATCACTCGTGAAAGAATTTCATTTGAAATTTTTGAAGTGAAACTTCTTTAGAATCGTTATGATTTGAAAATTTTATGAAATGAAAAAGGCGTCACTAAAAATGTTGAAAAGAAACAAGATCTTATGAATAAATATATGAAATGTAATATTTCGACTTAAAATTTAATAATTGTCACTAAATAGGTTGGAAAGAAACAAGATCTTAAGTATGTCAATATATGAAATGTAATAATTGTAATTAAAATTTTTAATAATTTTTAATATGGTAAAAGTATTATAAAAATAATAAACTTTTTAATTATCCTAATACCACTGATACTCTATTTTTATCTCATTCTCTTGTAGGCTACTTTTCTGAAGTTTCACTTCTGCCGTGTGTGAATTGTACACACACACTTCTTTTTTTGTCATTGGACTAATACAGATAATTTTGTCACAACCAAAAGCAGAAATAGCAATTAAATTGTGTTCGCTTGCCACAAGTATCCCCCAGTGATTTTTGTTATAATAACAACTACGTATTTAAATTAGTTAATAAGGTGCAATGGACTTGACATTGTTAAATCCCCCTAAATAAATTGAGAATAAAAAAAACATTCAAGCTAATGAAAACACACACAAATTCCTTAATAACAAACCGATTATTTTGATAAATGAAGGACTCCTTCAATAAACTATTTCCGTGAATATCCAAAGTCAATCTCGGTGGAAATCGTATTCATGAAGTTACAGCCAAAATAAACATCACACAAATTATTATATATGTAGAAGACATCAAAGGCATGTTATCTACAAAGTTTCCGATGTTCCGATTTCCGATGTTCCTCGCTATTGGAGAAAACTAAATTGATGATAGCTAAAAATATTAATGAAAAAACTATATACCTAAAAAAGTATTGATCATACTACTAATCCTACTTTAATATTATAAACGCGAAAGTTTGTAAGTATGGATGGATGGATGTATGTTTGTTACTCTTTCACATAAAACTACTGAATGGATTTTGATGAAACTTTACAATAATATAGCTTATACATCAGAATAAGACGTAGGCTACTTTTTATCCCGGAAAAAGCAGATCACGCGGGCGGAGCCGCGAGCGAAAGCTAGTGGTTAATATAATCATGGTAATGATTTTCAAGTCGGTTATGTTTTTGTTAAAAACATTTAAACGAAAAGATCATCAAAATTGGTGCATAAACGCCGTAGTTTTCGTTTTTAATCCCCGAATTCACTCCCTTAGGGGGTGGCATCACGACTTTAAATTTTAACACTTCTAACACCTTGGGGTGGAATGCGACATAAAATTTTAATAGGACTAACATTGAGGTATACTCTATCGAAAAAAAAAATATATATGTTTATTATATATGCGGGAAAAATGGAGTAAAATATACACAATGTGGATACATAGGTGTACACTTATGCATATAACTCAATACATAAGAAAAGCTTTATTAGAGTATGTACATTTCGTCAAAAACAGAATCATTCAAATAGATTTAGTAATTTTGGAGAAAATCGCGAACATATTTACGTACATACGGGTCGGATACAGAACCTTCATTTTGAAGGTGGTGAAAATTAATTTAACCTCTCCGAACTTTGTATTTAATTAACTCTGATAATAATAACTCTAAGACAAATAGCGAGGCCAATTTTCAGATAGCAGGGTGAATTATTGACTTAATTTAAGGATTAATTAGATAGAACAGTGATTTAAATAAATTAATTAAGAAAACTTAAAACATTCGGTTTCTCCAGTAATTGGTAGAGGTTTAATAAATCTTCAGTTGTATGCTGCATATTTAAGTTGTATCATTTTTAAAGTGGTAGAACCACGGTTCTCGTAAACATTATAGGTGTAGACAGTTTTGCCTATAGCATTAGTAGTGCGGTTTGCAGAAAACCTAAAAATTCGTGAGAAATCCTACACCATACACATTGGAGAGCCAAGCTGTAGACAGTTTAGTCTACAGCATATATGAGCCGGCTCGACCGAATCGTTATCACTGTTTTACAGTAACCGACGTAAAGTAGCGGCTTGCTACTGCGTTTATGGTGAATGAGATATCGTATGAAGCTAATAAAAGCGTGTTAAAAAGCAAAGTACGTTTCGAAAACTATTCTCGTATTCGAGTAAACTTAATATATAAAATATTCGTGTCACGTTGTTTGTCCGCGATGAAATCCTAACCTACTGAACCGATTTTAATCAAATTTTGCAAACTGTGTACAAAGTTTGATCCAACTTGATTAATAGGATAGTTTATATCTCAATTTATAGTCGCAATATTTTTTATTGCAAATTATAATGACAAAGAGTTATAATTATCTGTGAGTTCCATAAGATTGTAATAGATGGCGGTGTAAGATAATTTATCGGCTGGATTGAATGAGTGTCTTATAGATGGCACATACTGTATTGAATAGTTTATTGCAATATAATTTAACACATGCATTAGCCATAGCAACGCGTGGCCGGGTCTGCTGGTATAATAGAATGTTTGTGTGATTTGAATGATATTATTTGGGTCTGGGTGTCATTTCTCCTCATAGTGGTTGACGTCAGGCAGAGGGCCGGTCGTAAAAATGACAGCCCGAATCTTTCTGTAACATGTGTAAAAAAAACATGTAGCGCCAACCAAGTGGGATAAGGGCAGGTGGAAGGAACACAACACATTTAAATCACTAATCACCTAAATCTTATAATACCATACCTCACACCACCTCTCTTGGTGTCATAGTTGAGCATCCTTGTCCCATGCTTCCAGTTGACCTGGTTGGCTGGCTGGGGCACCTCGCTGACCACACACCGCAGCTCGATGATGGAGCCTTCCTTATAGAACTTGTCCTGCAGGGGCCTGCCGCGCTCATCAACGATCTCCACTTTTGGCACTGCAGAAGAACATTTAAATCTTGATCCTGGGTTCGATTTCCATATTGGATAATTTAATGAGATTTACTGTAGTGCAGTAATAGAGACAGAGTAATAGAGAAGAGATGCTACTGATGCATTCAAAAAAGGAGGAGGTTCTTAATTCTGCGTTTCTTTTTGCGTTTTATACATCGATTTTTCGGCCAATTGTGGAACGATTTTGATGACATCAATTTGATAAGATTTAGCTGCGCTATGTTATAAATTTGAATTTATATCGGAATAAATTTATTTCTGCCGCCAAGCAACAGTTTGTAAGTACTGTAGTGTTTCGGTTTCAAGGGCATAGAAGCCAGTGAAATTACTGGGCATTATGAGACTTAACATCTTATGTCTCGGGGTGACGACCGCAGTTCAGTGCCATGTAGTGCTTTATAATTCAAAGTTCTGTGTGGTGTTGCTTCTGTTTATGGGCAGGCGTGGCGCTTACCATCAGGCGAGTGCCTCGCTCGTCTCGTCATTCAATCAAATAATAAAAAAGGTGGTACAGGCCCTTAACAATCAGTAAGTGTATTAGTCTTCAGACTGAAGTATTCATACTACTTCAAGATTCGTTTAATGAACGTAATTTCGAATTCGATTAGAATTTTGAATTCTCTCATTTTCGAGGAGTTTAAGATACCTTATAACATTTGTGAGAAATGCCTCCATTCAAAATAAGCGGATTTGTATACAAACAAAGCAACCTTTGATAAATTCTAATGTAATTAATTGGAAACGCCAAGAGCTATTAATATTATTTAAAACATTTTTCGAGAGGCAATTCTCAAGCAGCGATAGCTCAGCGAGGAGTTGTACGGACTGTCGATACGAAAGTCGCAGGTTCGAAACCTACCCCAAGAGCATACATCTCTGACTGTAGGCTGTGTGTATTAATTGTTAATTATCGTTTACTTTAACGGTGAAGGAAACATCGTGAGGAAACCTGCATACCTGAGAACTCGATAAGATTTTTCCAAGGTATGTGAAGTCTACCAACCCGCATTAGGCCAACGTGGTGGACTAAGGCCTAAACCCCCCCCCCTCTCATTCAGTGGAGGAAACCCGTGCCCAGCAGTGGGACATGTATAATTACAGGGCTAGTAAAAAAAAAATCTCCTAGATTATTAACTGCCTAATAAAACTTCTTATTTCGTCGACGAATATTTTTAGTTACTTGAATCAGTTTAATTTTTTGTAAAAAAGTTTTTTTTGAACATAAATGTTCATAAATGTCTAACCTGAAATTGACGGCACATATGACAGCATATCCAATCAAAGTATCCAATGTGGGATTTTCCATTACACATAACATTATGACATATTGTTAATGCTTGCCTTTGATATAATGATTGACATAAAACGTGATTTCGATATCATTTTCGTAGCGTTTATAAAGCCAATTGATATAAAAATATATTTTTGTCATTTTTTATTTTTTTATTTATTTATTTAGCAAACCAACAGCTGTTATACAATAATATAAATAACAATTCATTTTATACTTATACAAGCCAATTATAGGTTTACCTAATTAAAAACTACACATAGTATAAGCAATAATCTGCATGGTACATTACTTTGACAGAAGTTTTAAGGTAAAAAAACAATACAGATACAGAAAAGGTAAGTTCATAGTTTGGAACATCCGTCTGTGTGTGTGTGTGTGTGTGTGTGCGTGTGCGTGTGCGTGGGTGTGTGTGTGTGTGTGTGTGTGTGTGTGTGTGTGTGTGTGTGTGTGTTTGCGTGTTCGTGTTCGTGTGCTTGTGCGTGTGCGTGTGTGCGTGCGTGCGTGTGCGTGTGGGGGGGGTTGCGTGCAACCGTGCGTGCGTGCGTGTGTGTGTGTTTTGTCCGTGATAGTGTATGTGTATGTAGGAAACGCCAAATTTACTTGTGGTGGCTTTTCTTCAGTTTATCATATATTATTGCGATTAACCGTTTTTTATAAGTGGATTTGCTATTGTTAAAGAGGTCTGCGTCCGACTCTAAATCTAAGTCTGAGAAAAGATGATTATATGCGGAGCATGTACGGTTTATAGGTGAGTTGTGTGCATATTTTGTCCGAGTGAAAGTCGTAGCAAATAATTTTGTTTGTCTAGTGCGGTAAGCGGGGGTAGAAAAATTTATTTGTGCAAGTAAAGCAGGGTTATCGATGTGTCCGTGAAGGAGGTCATAAAGTATCATTTGATCCAACATTGTCCTGCGATCTTTCAACGTCAAAAAATTATAGTGTATACATCGGTCTATATATGTTTCATGGTATATTTTACTTTTAAGGTCTAAGAATTTTAGGTGTTTCTTTTGGAGTCTTTCAATCTTGTCTATATATATTTGATGTTGTGGAGACCAAACAATACTAACATATTCTAAAATGCTGCGGACATACGAGTAGTACAAAAGATTTATGCATTCTATATTAGTGAAGGGTTGGCATGTCCGCATAACAAAACCTAAGTTCTTATATGCTTTATTTACAATGTGGTCAATATGATTATTGAAAATAAGTTTTTGGTCAAGTAAAATACCCAGGTCCCTTATTACATTCACTCTTTCAATAATAATACAATTCATTTGATAGGAAAAGACCAAAGGTTTAGATTTACGTGTAAAGGTTATAGTTTTACATTTGTTTACGCTTACCGTTATACGATTTAATTCATAATACTTCGCTAGTCTATTCAAGTCGCTTTGCAGTTTGTGACAGTCATGTATAGTGTTAATTTTAAGAAAGATTTTTTTATCATCTGCATATAACACGTGCGACGCATATTTAAAACATGTGTTAATATCGTACAAGTAGGCATTATAGAAAAGAGGCCCCAAATGGGATCCCTGGGGCACTCCCGACGTGATATGAATGAAATCAGATCGATGACCACCCAAAACAACAGCTTGACATCGATTTCTCAGATAGGACTCGATCCACCTTAAAAGATCTCCGTGGATCCCGAGCATTTTTAGTTTTCTAAGTAGTATGACGTGGTCCACACGATCAAAGGCTTTTTCAAAGTCTGTGTATACCACGTCCACCTGTCCGCCACCGTCCATACTGTAAAAGGTTTCTGTGATAAATTGTGTCAGGTTACTAACAGTTGACCTTTTTTTGAAAAAACCATGTTGCGTATCAGGAATACCACTATGCAAAGTTGGGTAAATATAATTAAATACAAACTTTTCAAAAACCTTAGGGAATACGTTCAGTATAGAGATTGGTCTATAATTTTCTACTCTGACTCGTGAGCCTTTCTTATGGATAGGAACTATATAAGCTTCTTTCCATATGGTTGGGAAATAACCTTCACAAATTGAGCGATTAAATATAACAAACAAAGGGGCAGCCAAAGAATCAGCGCATTTGGTAATAAAAATAGGGGGTATTTTATCACTACCTGGTCCCTTCCTGATGTCTAGTTGTTTAAGGGCTTTAATAATTTCGTTCTTAGATATATGGAAGCTATGAATGTGGACTTCATTACTTCCTGATGATGGTGCTGGCAAGTCGACATCGAAATATGAAGGGGCAGGTGTGGAGAAAACACTTTTGAAAAAGGAATTAAAGGCCTCCGCTATATCAGGACCAGTGTGATAGGTGTTGTTTCCGTGTGATATTTTAGTAGGGAATGTAGATTTCTTATTACGCTTTGATTTAATATACGTCCAGAAGTGTTTCGGGTTTTTTAAAATAGTACGTTGAGTTGAGTCAATATATTTGTTATAACACGTATCGTGATAAGTGGATGCCCGTGCTTGCAATAAGGAGAATGTGTTGTAGTCTGCTCGGTTACCAAATTTTTTCCAAACTTTGTGTGCTTTGTTTTTCTCGTTTAATATTTTAATAAGTGTTCTGTTATACCAGGGGGGTCTGTTTTTTATAGAAATTGACATCAACGGTGTATTCTCGGATATAATGAAGTTTAGTTGTTTATAGAAAAAGTCCAACGCTTCGTCGATACTTCCAGAATGTAAATGAGATTCCCAGTCAATGTTGTAGATATCGTGGTTTATTCTGTCGAAATCGGCACGTTTAAAGTTATATATTTTTAAAGGTGAATCCTTAAGTAGAGGAATGTTCACATTGATATCAAATGTGAAGGGGGGATGGAAAGTATCAACAGCTGATAAAGGATTATCACATTGAATCACTTCTATATCGATACTAGAAAACACCAGGTCTAATGTCTTATTATGACTATTTTTGAGGTAACAAAATTGGCGTAATCCATTAAAGGTTAACTCATTTATTAAGTTGTTACTAGCTTTCTGAAGTGCTACAGAACCTAACTTAAGGTATGTGGGTCCAACTGAACTCCAACCGATATTAAATAAGTTAAAATCACCAGCGATCACATAATTATCGTTTGGAGAAATTATATTACACAGTGAGTTTAAAAAGCAATTTACATCACGAGCGTGCGTATCGTCAGTGCGATTATATTTTGCAGATTTACCTGGTATATAGGCCGCCAGTATATGTAGGTGAGGGCTGGCTCGGTGCGTACGCACACCATGACGTGACGGAGATGGTGTATGTGTGGTGGGAGCTACTTTCTTGACTTGATATTGTTACGCATAGGGTCTCGATCTGAGCAGTCGGCATAAGCCATGACTCATTTATTGATGCGCATAATGTGCGACGAACAATAATAGCCACGCCTCCACCCAAACGTTTGCCTGTCTCGTGAAGTACACGGTCCCGGCGGTACACCACATATCGGTTGTCGCATATTTCAGCATCAAGAATACTGTCATGAAACCAAGTTTCCGTGATGATAATGACATCATAATTGTTGTTGAGTATTTCTGAGTAAAAGTTACCTAGTTTAGTACGTAATCTCCGTGCGTTTTGGTAGTACACCGATAATGTTGTCATGTCGAATTATGCGAGCTAAAACCCAACCGCAATAATAAAATGTAGATCAAGTGTAGGTATGGTATGTATACTTTATATAGCATAAGTGTACGAAATCTTGTACAAAGATTACAAATAACTTTCTGAACACAGTTTTTAGTTTTAAGGTACAACTTGTTAATAGAAACAGTTAAACGCGTTATATTTATTTTCCAATATCCGTTCGTTTTTGGGAGGTAGGCAAGCGGAGAATATAGTGTTACCGAGCTACGTGTAGTTGCTAGGCAGTAAGAAGGCGTGAAAGGATAATTGTATGTTATGTACGTGAGTAAGAATGTATTGTAAAGTGTGTGGTCTGGGGTATGTGAGGAGCAGTATATAATGTTAAAAAGAACTTTACCTTGGACATTTTCACGTAATATGGCAAATAATTTACACATGCTTATCCCTTTAGCAGCGCAGTATACAAAATAAAGTAGACATCGCAATATAATTAGTCTATTATAATTCACTATAGTTTTTTTAATTTCTCTTCTGAATCGACTAGTATATGAGGTGATGCATCGTTTCGACGTACATAGATCTTGCAGTTTTTTAGCCAGACATAGGTACTTATAGCCAAGGTCAGAAGCCCGCATACGACACAACTTATATAACTTTTTGTTATCAGGCGTGAGGTGTTCATTTACGAATATCTTCTTAGGGTCGCCTCCGTATCCAATATCTTTCGTGGTGATGCCTCGATATTTCTTGACGCCGCCGACAAGGTTATTCTTGGAGATACGGGACTTCATTTTAACTATAATATTACGGGGTCGTTCTTTATCTGGTTTCATGGCTTGCACTCGCGTGCAACTCACAATATCATCGGTATCCAATGTAACACCCACTAATTCTGCGATGTGTAAGACAATGTTGGTGAGATTTTCGTTTTTATTTTCGGGTATGCCAACTATTTCAACGTTTAGCTGGCGCATCCATTGTTGATGTTTATTGTTTTCAAGAGATAGTTTATCCATCATCGTATGCAACACTGCTATTTGTGTAATTTGATGCTTGAGAGTATTCCCGGTGCTAGTAACCTGGTTTTGAAGAGTTTCAATGGTATTCGATGAGAACTCGATTGAGTCCTGCATAGCCTCAATTGTATCCGTGGTATTTTTATGTGAAGTATACATCTCCGTTAAGGATTGCTGTAAGGTTATTTGGGTCCCAGAGAGGCTATCGCACATTGACTTCAAGTTATGCATTTGCTCCTTTATAGATGAAACTTCATCGTAAATCTTCTTGACATTTTGTTCTTGTGACGTCTTAAATTCGGTGAGAAATGACATAATTTCTGTTCTGAAGTGCGATATTTCGGCCTTTATTGAGTCATCAGGTTGTTTTCGATTCGAACCTCGGAGGGTAATTTCATGTTGTTGCGGCGTGTCGCACTCCGATTGCGTTAAATCAGGTTGGGAGCCTCCGTAACCTGCCATCATGATGGGTGGAGATCTTCGAACACTCATATCTAAATATTTTTAAAGAGAAAACACTTGCACTGGAAAAATCACGAAATGAAATTAAATGTGTCACTCGCTTACTAGCGAGTTTGTAACTTAAAACTCAGTACGTAAGGTTTGTTTTAGTTTGCGGGATTATGCTTTAATTATTAGAACAGGTAACGCGTCCGCTCAGAGCGAAGCAGCAACGTTATATTAATGGACATATTTTTTTTATTACGCAGGCGCAAAGACACGTGGTAGCATGCTTGTAATCTATTTCATTCTCCCGCAGGCTAAATCCTATTGATCAATATGTTTGTCTTTGTCGTGACGCATTTTCGTTTCATCGAGTTTCAAATCACGACGATTCTAAAGATTCACTTCAAAAACTTACATAGCGTTCTCCATTCAAAAATTGTATGTAAAATCCCTTAAAGCGTATACGTCACTACTCGTATAATGGATTTAAATACCGCGGAAAATCCTCTGACGGATATACCCGTATTTATTCACGTTTTTAAAAAGAATATCCAGTGACAGCGGCGCGTTCATCCGCTAAACGCGTTTACACCGCCACAATAATAGTTTCTTTAGAAAAATATTAAAGTTCACTTCATGAAAATGCTGTGGAATCGTGCCAAGTATTGGAAGACAAATATTTTCAACGGATATGAAATTGTGGGTTATTTTTCGTCATTTACGTTCTGAATATGAATGATATGTTTCGAAGTAAACATGATCGCGTTAAAGCCGTATGATATCACAAAAAACAAGGTGGTAGGTCCCTCGTATGCGAGAGGCCGTCTGGGTTGGTACCACCACTTTGTCTATTTCTGCCGCTAAGCAATAGTGTGTAAGAACTGTTGTGTTTCGGTTTGAAGGACATTGAAGCCAGTGAAATTATTGTGTATTATGAGACTTAACATCTTATGTCTCGATTGACGAGCGCAGTTCAGTGCCATGCAGTGCTTTGTAACTCAGAGTTCTGTGTGGTATTGCTTCTGTTTATGGGTGTGGCGCTTATCATCAGGCGAGCGCCTTGCTTGTCTCGTCATTCGATCAAATAAAAAAATGAAGTAGCGGCTATTGACTATTGTCTTTCGAACTTATCACCAGATGCTTTGTAATTACAAATTTGACTGCTGTTACAGAATAAAATAAAACATTAAAGACGATTACAATTAATGATATTGTTTGATTCTCCATTGGTATAAATAAATTATTCAATCGGAATACAGATTGAAGGCCACGTGTACAAATTACTTAGGATAATTGGTTGATTTCCTGGTTCTCTCTGGAAAATCGGATACTACTCATATGATGATCCTTTACCACAAGAAAACCTACTTGCAGTAGCTACTTATAAGAATATAATCTAGTATAAAAAATATTGACATGTAAAAGTGATATTTATGATCCAATTTACATTAAAATAAATGATTTGATTTGGTTTCATTACTGATTTGGTTTGATAGCCTCCTTGGCGCGGCGGGCGAGTAGCCGGCTGTGAAGCGAGAGGCCGCGGGCTCGATCCCCGCTCAGAGACAAATGTTTGTGTGATCTACAAATATTTGTTCCGGTGTCTGGGTGTTGTGAGACCGAAAGTCTCTCGTAGTTCCTGATACCTACGACACAAGACTCGTATCTTATTGTGGGGTGAGGACTATGTATGTGACTGTTGGGTGTATTTATTTATTACTACAGTTACCTGACCACAATAAAAATAAATAAAAGTTACACGTATTACGCCATAAAGTACCTTTCAGCCATGTGGTGATAACCATAGAATGCCAATCACCTGTAGTTATCCCTGAGGAGTCGTAAAAGGTAACCGAGGTGTCCCGAGCGATCATTGACGTAACACTAAGCGAACGTGACGCACAAAAACGAGTCAAAATCGCAGGGTTTTTACCATTTATTTTACACTTTATATACAAAATGTATAGAGGCGGACTTAATGCCAAAGGTATTCTCTCCCAGTCAACCTTACGGTAATGCAGAGATGAACAAAGTAGTTGCAACAAAAAGAAGAGAAGATACATAATATAGAAATATTAAACATTAAAGTACCGAACTAAATATAATAAAATATACCTAAATACAAAATAATACTAATGTGATTCTGCCACTCCGTCCAACAATAGTTGACAAACTCGTGTTTTGAAAGCTACTCGTGCAGTGCACAACCTGATTTCGAGTGGGAGTGCGTTCCAGAGAAGTATGGATTGTATAGCGAAAGAAGAGTGGGTAAATTATTTAAATGCTATAGACTTACTATACGTGTTAAGGAAAGGTGTGGTCGTGTTTAAGGGTCGTTACGTATACCCCACTGTGAGTGTTTATGTACCAGTTACAAAAATATAGAAACTAAAATTACATGCTAATTTAATTCATTCGTTTATTTCGATCGATAAGATTGATCACATGACAAATTGCGTGAGCGCGAAAAACAGTGCTGGATTTTTTTAAAATCCTGTCTCGGCAAAATGACTACGCCACACCTGATGGTAGTGTAGCGCAATCCAGGAATAGTGTCGACCAACGATAAACAGTGTGTCTATCGTTGGTCGGCACGATCATGCCGGCCTGCCTAACTGCTTCTTCACACTCCGTTAAAAGGACCCTATATTAAAGGAAGGAAGGAACACGTATGCCGGCAAACTATTCCACAGCTTAATGGTCCGGCAGAAGTAAGATTGTGTGAACATTTTAGTTCGAGCCGAGATGGAGGAGACCACGAAGCTGTGGCTCCGCAAGCCAGCACGCGTGGTTCTGTTAAGGAAAGGTGAGGTTGGGATAAGGTCAAACCATTCTTCAGAGCACTCACCGTGATACAGACGATAAAAGACGCTTAGCGAGGCAATGTCCCTACGGTTCTTAGCCCCTTGTAACGGAGTGAGACAAGAGCTCAGCTGTTGTTCAGCGGCAATTGAATCCTAAATTCCATAACACAACTATGGAAAACATTAAACATAACAAAAATTCTGAATACAATTTCGTACAAGATTACATTACTGTAATCTCCAACGACACACGGTATGATAAATTGGCTACGTATCCGTAGAAACATGTAGCGGAATGATAATTACGTAGAAACAACACGCTACGGCGTAGTCTGTGAATACGTAGCATATAATACCGTAGCGTCGTACGAGCGTAGCGCGTAGTGAGCGCTACAATATATTGTGGGTTATTTTTCTCGTAAAATAAATATTAAAGCTAAATCCTTAGAGCTTTTTCATATACGTATGTAGGGTAAGGCTGTACTGACGCGTCTGTGAGGCGCCCAAATCTAATGAACCAGAGTTATGAGATTGTAAATGGATCGTGTCTGTTTTAGTTTATTTTAAGGTAGATTAATGTACTTTAGATGTAAGTCAAAGTGATTACACAGCACCTAATAAAAGTGTAAGTAACTGTCCAACGGTTTATGTTAGTTGTTGTAAGAAGCAAATAATGTTTTACGCCATTTATAGGTTTTATAATTTGATTAAGTAAGTACTATCAGCAGCGATAGCTCAGCGGGGAGTGGTATGGACTGTCGAGACGAAAGTCGCAGGTTCGAAACCAGCCCCAAGAGCATACACCACTGACTTTTCTAAGTTACGTGTATATTCATTGTTAATTATCGCTTGCTTTAACGGTGAAGGAAACATTGTGAGGAAACCTGCATACCTGAGAACTCGATAAGATTTTTCGAAGGTATGTGAAGTCTGCCAACCCGTATTAGGCCAGCGTGGTGGACTAAGGCCTAACCCCTCTCATTCAGTAGAGAAGACCCGCGCCCAGCAGTGGGACATGCAATACAGGGCTAATAAAAAAAAATAAAAAATGTACTATCACAATGTCAAATCTGTTAGTCGCATTCCACAATCAGCCCGTGTATATCCAGTAACTTCAAGCCGGCGTAATCCAGTAAATTTTGCCAAACCCGGATAAAATTAAGCTTTTGTTCCCGGTTTTACACACGTGAATGTGAATGGGAGCAGGACTATGTGTGTGACTGATGGGTATATTTTTTTATTTATTTATTTAGATCTACTTTAAACTTACGCCAATACAACGTAAGCAACATAGTGCTTCTGTATGCTTTTTGCAATTTTTTTAATACCTGTACATCACGAAAAATGTATACGAAATTAATACGTTTCCAATACAATCCGTTTGTATAGAGATTTTTGTGAATTAAGCTTACTTGACAGGTATCGAAAAACAGTGTCTCTAGTGCAAATCTTTGCGAGTTTTACAATAACTGCTGTAGCATCAGCATTTATGAAAACATCTATCCTTGTGGCGAATTGTATCGGATGTATTATCTTCAAACATATTTTTCATACACTGTTAACGTGATAACTATTAAAAAACTTGCACTACGGACACAACACAAATATGTTAAATATCATTTTGTATATTTCACACGCATCCGCTGCCATATACTCGGCTGTCTCCATTGGGATACAATTTACAGCATTTTTTTTTTATATCATAGGCCGGCAAACGAGCAAGTAGATCACCTGATGGTAAGTGATCTCACCGCCCATGTACGCCCACCACCAGTAGAATCATGGGCGCGTTGTCGACCTTAAAAGAAAGGGATAATTAGGGATTGGGAAGGGGAGGGGATGTGGGCTTCCGGATATCTCACTCACCGTACGAAACGCAGCAGCATGCCGCTACTTTACGTCGGTTTTCTGTGAGACAGTGGTAATGACCCGGTCGAGCCAGCCCATTCATGCCGTAGACAAAACTGTTTACAGAGTGTCTCTACCCCTCAAAAAACATAGCATAGATCGGTAAGTATAGATCGGTAAACGAGCAAGTAGGTCACCTGATGGTAAGTGATCTCCATGTACGCTCACAGTACCAGAAGAATCATGAGCGTGGTGCCGACCTTAAAGAAAAGGGAAAGTTAAGGGATTTTTGTGCCTCTATCTCTCACTCATCGTACGAAACGCAACAGCAAGTCGCTACTTCGGTTTTCTGTGAGGCAGTGGTAGAGACACACAACAAGTCGCGTTGCACACACCAAGTTTCGAGTGTCGATGACCGCTTAAGCAGGGTTCAGGGCCCAACCGGGGATAAACAAACAACAACTGTTGATTGTTAAACATGTCTCGCGTCTGACATCCTTTAGCACTCAGCTTTAATTTAATTGGTAAAGTTTATTTAGTTTCAAATGCGCCCTCCGTCAAGCCTTGTGCAACTTGTTTCTTAACCTCCGACAAAAAAGAGGGATGCCATAAGTTACACTCCTTTGTCTCTCTTTGCTTAATTTAAAATTTGTGAATAATGCATAGTTTCATAAGAATGTCTTTTTAACTTTTCATGTCTCAAGTTAGTGTTTAAATAAATCATTTCTTTCTTTCTTTCTTTCTCTATGGAATCTAATAAAATCCCTTACTTATAAAAAAAGAAATAAATCACGTATTGGCGCCATTTCTATTTTGAAGGACATTTTTATAACTAGTAGGTGCGTATATTATTGCAGTCACATTGCAAGGAAAGACGGTGGAAACCCCAAGAAGCTCATCGTGATCGGCAAAGTAGATGGCAAAAGGCCTCGTGGACGCAACCCAATGCTTTGATCTGACCAGATCCACACCGCTCTTCACTCTACAGTTCACAACGCCCTCCACACCGCCAGAGACAGAAACAGATGGAAAAAGTTCTTACGAGAGAAAGTGATGCAGAATGGAGGTCACGACCCTCAATACTGAGGAATACGACGCAAGGAGGAGGTGGGTACCTATATACCCAATCACTGAAGGCGGTATATATACCAAAATTACTGTGCCAAAAGGATCCAAATCAGTTTTTTTTTTTTTTCAAGAGGACAGCCTCCGTAGCGTAGCGGGCGAGTAGCCGGCTGTGAAGCGAGAGGGCGCAGGTTCGATTCCCGCACCGAGATAAATGTTTGTGTGATCCGTAAATGTTTCTTTCGGGGTCTGGGTGTTGTGAGACCGAAAGTCTCTCGTAGTTCCTGATACCCACGACACAAGACTTGTTATTGTATCTTACTGTAGGGTCAGGACTATGTATGTGACTGTTGGGTGTTTATTTATTTTATTTTTGAGAACCACTGGTCAGGAATATGCGTTGTTAGAACCTAACTGGCTCTATATAGTGCTTGTGCAATTTACGACATCTGGCACTGTCGCTAAATCATGTCCCACTGTCGCGAGGTACGGACAGTTAACTACAGGCTACAGGGTACTGTAGCTCGTAAAGTTAACGATGGAATTTTGTGCTGAGAGTTCCGTAATCTCAATGTATTAGGTTACACAGAGAACATACAATATTATAATGATTTCTTACGTTTACGCGAATGTTACATGAAATGAAACGAATTGAAACGGATTTTATCGCGGTTTTTTTATTTTATTTTGGTCCCGACGTTTCGAAGGCTTTTCAGCCTTTGTGGTCACGGGTCTACCAATATACAATATTGTTAATGTTCACACCTGAAATACAAAGGTATAGGTTATAAATAGTACAGTCGTGGTTCGCCGAGTGAATCTGTTTTTATGCCAATTAGTTTATGACTCGAATTTTTGTTCATCTGATTTAAAAAAACCTCAAAAAGTGAAAAAAATATTATCGAAATCGGTTTAACCTGAAATAAGTTATGGCTTTGACAAATATTTGTGTGACTTAGTTTCTGATACCCACGATACAAGTTTGACCTAGTTTAAGGCCAGGACCATGTGTGTGACTGATAAGTGTATTAATTATAAAAACCCAATAAATTTTTTACCCGACCCGGCTATCGAACCTGAGACATCAGCACAGCAGTCGTACCGCATACGCAATACAATTGCCCCACCGAGGCAGTCAAAAGGCACTTATTTTGTAAAATATAAACACAGAATATATCCCAACATTTGGTACATCCAAAACTAATTATTAGCAGTGCTCAGAATATCAAAGTTTCCAACATTTAATTATAGCTGCATTTTGGTTCTAATTTTATACCTTTGAATACGCTAACAAGAAACCTTAAAATTATAAGCCACTTTGCAATATAATATATTAATTGTATGTGCAGTTTCCAAATTAGTTATTGGGATACATATTAACCAACGACCAAAATGAGGAATGGACCAAAATAGTCAATGCCGTAGAATTTTAGTTCAAAAAAATTTATGGCACCAACTTCGGAGTATATCCCATCCATTAAAAAAAATATCAAAATTGGTATACTCTGTAAAAAGTTATGCGTGGTCTAACATAAAAAAATATACCGTGTCGATTTAAGAACCTCCTCCGTTTTTTTTTCGTCGGTTAAAAATACAAAATGTTCTTTAAAAATTTACGAGTTTTAACCACTATGCGACCACTTGTTATAACTAATTAGTATTAACCGTTTCATTCATTCTTAATTATTCTTTAGAAGATATTTCTCTAAAACATATTTTATACTACATAGCTTTTGCTCGCGGCTCCGCCCGCGTTTTCTGCTTTTTCCGGGATAAAAAGTAGCCTATGTCCTATTCTGATGTATAAGTGGTAGAGCCACGCTGTAGACAGTTTTGTCTACAGCATGAATGGGCTGGCTCGTCCGGATCGTTACCACTGTCTCACAGAAAACCGACGTAAAGTAGCGGCTTGCTGCTGCGTTTCGTACGGTGAGTGAGATAACCGGAAGCCCAAATCCCCTCCCCTTCCCAATCCCTAATTATCCCTTTCCTTTAAGGTCGGCAACGCGCCCATGACTCTTCTGGTGGTGGGCGTACATGGGCGGTGGAGATCACTTACCATCAGGTGACCCACTTGCTCGTTTGCCGGCCTATGCTATAAAAAAAAAAAAAAAAAAAAAAATAAGCTATATTATTGTAAAGTTTCATTAAAATCCATCTAGTAGTTTTTACGTGAAAGAGTAACAAACATACATCCATACTTACAAAATTTCGCGTTTATAATATTAGTAGGATAATATTGCTTAAGTTCCAATACTCGTATACATCTACAAAACGAATAAATAATAACTGATGCATCACGTTTCACGATTAATTTTATTTACAAATACGTGAGCGCATTTCATGAGAGAATATGAATAAAACTGTAAATGCATGAGACTCGTCATTTTACCTCACGTGCAGACGCTATCAGATATTTTCTCCATAAAACGAACGATAAATTTCACGAGACTGACAATTTTAATAAAGATTAAATTCTTAAACATGACTCAGAGGAAAAATGTATGAAAATTGTATACGAGGGTATTTTGAAGTCTTGTAGCTCAGTAACAGGGTATAGTGGATTTCACAAGCATGACGAAAGAGTAAAGTTTAAAAATGGCAATTATATAAGACTTATACATATATTATATTTTTTTAAATAATTAGTTGAATGTATGTTTAATGCTTTAAATCATTAAAATAATTAGGCAGATTTATTTTATTTCTTATTAAAGTTCAAACACAGGGGACAGCTAAAAGTAAGGGGTACACTTTATTTTAAAAACGCCCGTTTATATATGTACCACAGGAATCGTGAGTGTCTTGCTGACAGCAAAGGAAAGATACAAGAATATGTTGGCAGGGATTTGTGGGCATTTAATTAAGCTACCACGGCATATCAATTTTCTGAAAGACATAATGCTAGCAACTTCATAAACTCAAATAACCAATTATGTATACCATTTGATAATTATCCATTTGAATCAATCTAAACTGCACCTGTTGGTAAGTACCATGCAGTCTAAATATAATAGCCACCCTCGAGAGACGTTGCTGGATTTTCACCAGAATAACGGCCTGTTTGTTTTTTTAAGACACAAACAATCTTACATAAATATTCTTAGAAATATGATATTTTAGAAGACCTATACGTCAATCTATACTAATATTATAAAGCTGTAGAGTTTGATTGTTTGTTTGTTTGTTTGAACGCGCTAATCTCAGGAACTGCTGGTTCGAATTGAAAAAATCTTTATTGAATTAAGTCTTCGGGGGAAATTGGCACAGGACATGTGTCCCAAAGGATTAAGTCAAGAAGAGAAATTCAATAGCAGCAAAATTGTATCTTAAAGATATACAAAATAAAATCAAAGTGTTGATGTAGTACACTTCTTAACAGTAGTAAATCCTAGTGAAAGTTTGAATGTTTTATAAATGTATATTTATAATCTTTTTTTTTATAGCATAGGCCGGAAAACGAGCAAGTGGGTCACCTGATGGTAAGTGATCTCCACCGCCCATGTACGTCCACCACCAGAAGAGTCATGGGCGCGTTGCCGATGTTAAAGGAAAGGGATAATTAGGATTTGGGAAGGGGAGGGCATTTGGGCTTCCGGATATCTCACTCACCATACGAAACGCAGCAGCAAGCCGCTACTTAACAGTTTTCTGTGAGACAGTGGTAACGACCCGGTCGAGCCTCTCCATTCATGCTGCAGACAAAATTGTCTACAGCGTGGCTCTACCACTCAAAAATCTATCAGCTTTAACAGCTAAATGGATTTGGATATACGGAATACAGATAGACTTGAGCCTGGAATAGAATATAGGCTAAGTATTAACCCGGAAAATATATAATCAACCCGTGGCCTCTCGTTTCATACTCATCCACTACGCCAAAGACACTATAAACAGCAGCACTAATGTAGTAATATATAGTTCTACGCATTTGTATGTAAAAAGAGTGTATGTACTCGCACACGGCAGAAGTGACACTAAATATTAAAATAAATTGATTAACCAACGTATTTTAACACGCAAATGCAAAAAATAAAACACGTGAATACAGCACGTTGTTTATGACTCATTTTCCGAAGGCTTCGTTGTACACAGGCGTAAAGACACGTGATAACATACTTGTAATTTATCTTATTCTCTCGCAGGCTAAATCTTATTTATGAATATGTTTGTCTTTGTCGTGACGCATTTCCGTCTCATCGAGTTTCATATTACAGCGATTCTAAAGAAGTTTCACTTCATAAAATCTAGGTGGCGCTGTACCTCGTCACATACGTGCCTAGAGTGACATATTCTACAAATGTTACACATACTCGTAAATATCTAAGCCAACATATCGTGAGACCGGCCGGCTTGCGTTGGAGCCAAATGATACCCTATTAACCATCTATTATTTTCTCATTAACAATGTGACTCTCAGTTATAATCTACTAGCTGTTGCTCGCGGCTCCGCCCGCGTGATCTGCTTTTTCCGGGATAAAAAGTAGCCTATGTCCAATTCTGATGTATAAGCTATATTATTGTAAAGTTTCATTAAAATCCATTCAGTAGTTTTTACGTGAAAGAGTAACAAACATACATCCATCCATCCATACTTACAAACTTTCGCGTTTATAATATTAGTAGGAAGGATTCTTTTTTCCGTTTTTGTAATGTACGTCTGTAGTACGTCTACTGAGACGTAAGGCGTTTAGTATTCTGGCACCTCCCCAAGGCATTGACTAGCTATAAAAGTAGCTAACTATTCTTCGCAAAAAACAAATCGATAAGGCAAAAAGGGAAACTTAAATTAGTTTCCATCGAAACCGCCCTTTGGTAAAGTTTACGTGTTTCCTGGAGCGTCCACTCAACTAATATATATACTTCGGGAAACTTAAATACTGAAAAAGGTTCGGTTTGACTCATCGGCACTTGAGGATTTATATATGACATAAAAGCTGGAAAAAACTTTTTTTTTATCCTGGCTCGGCAAAGTGACTACGCTACACCTGATGGTAAGTGTAGCGCAATCCAAGAATAATGTCGACCAACGATAAACAATGTGTCCATCGTAGGTCGGCAAGATCATGCCGGCCTACCAAAGGGCCAAGTGGCAGGGGAAGGAAAAAGCAATGGGAAAAGGGTTAGAATCAGGGCACAAGCCCCCTGGGGAGAACCGGATATACACTGGCTGACCCTGGAACAAGACCCACACAAGGTGGTAGGATATTCATATCCGCCCGGATAGCGACAACCGTACACATGGTGTTAAAACCTGTCATAGTGACCCACACGCCTTGTGTGAATCGCGTTCCAGGATCAGCTAGTGTATATCCGTTTCTTCCGGAGGGCTTGCGACATAACCTGATGGTTGGTTGGGGCGGGTATAGGGGTACATCCTTGTATCCCTGTGCTTGCATACAATCCGTTTAAATTAGTTTCATTTCAATGTGTAATATTGGCGTAAACATAAGAAATCATTATATTTATAAGGTGCCAAAAAAGGTCATCCACATATGTCAAAATCGATATTGATACTTTTTAAACTATCGATATAAATCACTCATTTTTTACACTTTCAATATGCCTAACCACTACTCATGTGCTCGAGACAGTATTAATTCGAGTTTTGGCAACACTCATGCAATCCTACTTTCTACTTCCTACTATCCTACTAATATTACAAACGCGAAAGCTTGTAAGTATGGATGGATGGATGTATGTTTGTTACTCTTTCACGTAAAAACTACTGGATGGATTTTAATGAAACTTTACAATAATATAGCTTATACATCAGAATAGGACATAGGCTACTTTTTATCCCGGAAAAAGCAGATCACGCGGGCGGAGCCGCGAGCAAAAGCTAGTGTATCATAATGTGATTTACCTGACAGCTTAGATACAAATACTACCAAACTGACCAAATAGATACCTAGCGTCTTTAACTTCTGTCCTTCATTTGTACCACGCTCGACCCGAGATATATGGTAAAGTCTCATAGTACCCAGTAATTGATTGGTGTACTTACCAACAACAGTAAGATGTACTCGTCTCACAAGCGGCGGGTGCGCGGATATCTGGCACTCGTAGTACCCTTCATCACGCTCGCTCACGTACTGGATCAGCAGGCGCCAGTCGTTCGGGTGCTCGAATGCGAGAGAGTATCTTGAATCGGCGGAGTATGTGTGCCGTCCGAAAGAAAGCAGGTGTAATTCTTCACCGCGACGCCGGACCCAGGATATCTTTGAAAAAAAATATCTTGTTTTACATATGTGGTGGTGGAAATGTGGCCCTTTTTTAGAGTGGTAGAGCGACGGTGTAAACAGTTTTGTCTACAGCATGAATGTGCCGGCTCGACCGGGTCGTTACCATTGTCTCACAGAAAACCGACATAAAGTAGCGGTTTGCGGCTGCGTTTCGTACGGTAAGTGAGATATCCGGATATCCCCTTCCTAATCCATAATTATCCCTTTCTTTTAAGGTCGGCAACGCGCCCATGATTCTTCTGGTATTGTGGGCGTACATGGGCGGTGGAGATCACTTACCATCAGGTGACCCACTTGCTCGTTTGCCAGCCTATGCTAATAAAAAAATAGTTAGTCATTATATTATCACTGCTTTAACTTTAAAATAAAATGTTGTGAGCAGACCTGCCTAGCTGAGAGTTCTCCATTACATATTCGAAGGTACGTAAGTCTACCAGCAAGCATAAGGCCAGCGTGGTGTACGAAAGGCAGGTCACAAACACGGATTGTTAAATGACGTCATTTGCTTACCGTCTTCTCTCCCAAGTCATGCACGCGGCAGTGCAGGTGCACTCGACTGCCGAGTTGTGCGGTGACGTTGTTGGCAGATGCGTCGTCTTCGAAGAACGGCAGCGGCTCGGCCGTGGTGGTGGACACATCCTCCTCCGTCTCGTCGTATGTCTCCGTGAACACCTCGTGCCAGAACGGGCCGGTGATCACCTTCTTGTCACCGGTTTTGAAATCTGATTTGGAATATAATAAAATTAGTGACGATTAAAATAAGACAGCCTCTATGGCGCAGCGGGGGAGTAGCCGGCTGTAAAATGAGGGGCCGTGGCTTCGATCTCCGCACCGAGACAAATGTTTATGTCATCCTCAAATGTTTTCGTGTCTGGTGATTTGAGACTTCAAGTCTCGTAGTTGCTGATACCCACGACACAAGACTCGTATCTTACTGTGGGGTTAGGGCTATGTGTGTGATTGTTCGGTGTATTTATTTAAATTAATATTTTATTCGCCTCAGTGTCTATATAATAAATCCCCGACATCGATTAGGAAAGATAATTAACGGCTGTTTAAAAACAATTTAGTAAAATGAGTATTTATTTAGAATAAAAATTAAATATGTAAATTCTCTATAACATTAGTCTCAGTTTAATGAGCACAGTCCAGGGATGTAACGCAGTACTTCAAAGATCTGATTGGTGCTTCGTCTGTGTATGAGTATGACTACCATCTCGCGAGAAACCTACTTAGTGGAGTGCCTGGAGCATTCAAAACCGTAAAACCTCGGATTAGAGTTACAGTGAATGAATTAATATGATCGATGTGGGATATTGTTATTTAAACTATAAATTGCAATGTTTACCCAAAAAAAAAATGTGCAAACCATTGTTTCATTGTTTAAAAAAATTATTATGAAAAATTCATGTTTGACCATATATTTTCACTTTAAACAGTTTTTTTTTATTTATATGTTAAATCTTACCTGAGTATTCTTATCTTATCTTATCTTGTCTTTTTACGGATTGATTTACACGACTCAGTAAAAGTATTTAAAAATATCAATGAAGACCCCAATAATATATTGCAAGCAGGTGTAGCATGTATTTTGAGTTTATATGGAGCTCCGTCTAAAACTTATGATTTAAATACATTGAGATTCAATTCTTTCATAAAAGCAACAGCCAAAAATACGAGTGTTCTTTTGTCATCACTGCCTCCAACAACTGATGCAGCGTTTGAGCACCTTAAAAGAGTGTACCTACAAATTCAGATATGGCTAGGAAATGACGTAGTTATTGAAAATTGGGGATGGAAGTATTCCAATAATATGTACATCCCAATAACAATGAATCAATTACCTGCTCCGGATAATTTATTGCAAATGTTATTTAGTAATTGCAAAAAGGGATGTGGAGCTGCGTGTGGATGCCGAAAAAGTGGTTTATACTGCAGTGTAGCATGTTTACAGTGCAGCGGAAATAGTTGTTCCAATACTTCACCTATTATACAGATAGATGAAGTAGAAGAAAATATTTGATGTAGACAACAATCTATAATTATAAAATAACATGTCCTGACTGACTGACTGATTCATCATCGCCGAGCGCAAACTATCAAGGCTACAAGCATGAAATTCGGACTGTATATTCATTTTGTTATGTAGGCATCCACTAAGAAAGGATTTTAGAAAATTCCACCCCTAAGGGGTCAAAATAGGGGATGATAATATGTATGAAAGTCCATCATTTTGAAAGTGACATAAACAAAATATTGTATTTCGATTATTGACGTAAAAAAAATAAATAGGTGTTTCACGAATTTTGGAAATTTTATTTATTAAGGGATGAAAAAGGGGTTGAAAGTAAATGCGAAAGTGAGTTTGTTTGTTACGCTTTCACGCCTAAATCACTGAACCGATTTTGATGAATTTATCTACATAGACCGATGGGATCCTGGAGACGGTTACAGGCTACTTTTATGCCGGAAAATGCTGTTCACGCGGGCGGAGCCGCGAGCAAAAGCTATTGTAATATATTTAAATAAACTGATTTTGTACTATTTTTTTTTCTTTTCATTAGTCGTAATTAATTACCTTATTTTTTAAATGTACACAATAGAGTACGTTTCATTTATAATTAAACTGGCCGAGAAATTCCATTGTACATAGCAGCTGTCGCTCCGCTCTCCCCTCCACGTTTTTCTACCTGTTCGAGATCCCTACTGCTATTTTTATACACAGGTATCTTTGAAAAATGTTCCTATATGTCTACTCAGGTAAGATTTAACATATAAATAAAAAAAATACAGTTTAAAGTGAAAATATATGGTCAAACATTAATTTTTAATAATATTTTTTTTTAAACAATGAAACAATGGTTCGCTAAAAAATTTTGGGTAAACATTGCAATTTATAGTTTAAAAAACAATATCCCACATCGATCATATTAATTCATTCACTGTAACTCTAATCCGAGGTGAAAACCCCCGGGCGCTCCACTAACTCGTCTCGTCAAAAATGCTAAAAAAATCCACAGGCAGACAAAGTGGTAAAATACTAAATATTTTTTTTGATCCTGTCAGTTTGCCGTGACTGTACTGGACCTGATGTGATTACAGTGCAGTCCAAACATGTCGACTGTCAAGAGACATTGAGTCCTTCGACGATTGGTAAAATTATGCCGGCCTGAAGTTACTGGATATACACTGGCTGATCTCGGAACGCGACTCGCTTTAACGAGCCATTATGGTGAGTTTTTCACTATGTGTACGATGGTCGCTACGCAGTCGAGTAATAAAATATCAGCTACCAGCAGCAAATTTTGTCGCGGGCTAAATAAAGGCTGGGTTTTACATCCTAATATTTTCACAAAATAAGATGTTAAGTCTCACAATGCCCAGTAATTTCACTGGCTTCAATGTCCTTCGAACCGAAATACACCAGTGCTTACACACTGTTGCTTGGCGGCAAACAGACGGCGCGGCGGTACCAACCCAGACGGCCTCTCGCATACGAGGGACCTGTACCTCTTTTCGTAGATTAAATTAAATTAGATCCAAATTAAAGAGACTAATTTCTTTCCTTTTTTCGAAGATCTAATGTTTTCATTTATGATTTCTCCTTTGAATTATATTTTACTAGCTTCCGCCCGCGGCTTTGCCCGCTTGGAATTAGCACATTTACAAATGATTTAGTGACTGTCTATTTCGCATATAAGTCAGGTCTCCAATTTTCAACAAAATATACGAGGGACCTACCACCTTGTGTTTGATACTGACCTGGTATTTGAGGTGCTATTACACATAGTGTTCTGGTGAGTAGAGAGCAGAAGACCAACAGTCCCGCCGGAGTCATGTTGTCAGCCCCGGGACGCGGGAGCCATAGATTTCATCTGGCTAGGTCGCGCTGCACCTGGGGATAAGTATACGGATATTATACTTAATATATTATACTAGTAGTATATAACAGCAGCGATAACTCAGCGGGGAGTGGTATGAACTGTCAAGACGAAACTCGCAGGATCGAAACCAGCCCCAGGAGCATACACCACTGACTTTTCTAAGTTACGTGTATATTAATTGTTAATTATCGCTTGCTTTAACGGTGAAGGAATCATCGTGAGGAAACCTGCATACCTGAGAACTCAATAAGATTTTTCGAAGGTATGTGTAGTCTGCCAACCCGCTTGGTCAGCGTGGTGGGCTAAGGCCTAACCCCTCTCATTCAGTAGAGAAGGCCCGTGCCCAGCTGTGGGACATGTATAATAATGGGCTGGTAAAAATAAAAGTAGGATATTCATATTCGCCCGGATAGCGACCACCGTATACATGGTGTTAAAACCTGCCAGGGTGACCCACACACCTTGTGTGGATTGCAATCCAGGATCAGCCAGTATATTTCTGGTTCTCCTGAGGGGCTTGCGACATAACTTGTTGATTGGTTGGGCGGGTACAGGGGACATCCTTGTATCCCATAGGCCTGCAACGGTCCACCTGTCCTGCCGTAGGCTCCTCGATTGTCTTCTTCTCTCCCCGGAGTGTGAACAAGCACTTATACAGGCCGGCATGATTCTGGTATCCATTTAAACTCATTGTTTATCGGTGGTGCGAGTTCTATTGGACTGCACTATACTTACCATCAGACCAAATATAGTCACTTTGCTTTGCACTACACCTGATGGTAAGCGTAGTGCAATCCAAAAACACCAGCGACCACCAACAAATAATCGGTTTATCGGTGGTCACCAGTGTCATGCCGGCCTGTATAAATACTTCTTCCCTCTTCGGAGAGGAAAGAAACAAATCGAGGGGCCTGTGACAGGACAGGCGGATGACCGACGCAGGCACAGTAATACAAGGATGTACCCCTATACCCGCCCCAATTACCCATTAAGTCATGTCGCAAGCCCCTCGGGAGAACCGGATATACACAAGCTGATCCTGGAACGCGATCCACACAAGGTGTGTGGATCACTATGGCAGGTTTTAACACCATGTGTACGGTGGTCGCTATCCGGGCGGATATGAATATCCTACCATCAGCTAACGCAAAACGCTAACGTATGAAATGAAATGAATTAATAGTTTATTAATCATGTAGCCAATGAAATAGCGCTTATGACAAGTCAGTACAAAAGTAAAAGAAACTTATATATAGAAATCAGTATCAACTAATGTATACATACACACATAGCATCATCAAAATACATTCGACCATGGCAACGCAACTCACGTCCGTTTCCATACAATTTCATACAAAGCGGAATTTGGATTGTGAATTTGTGAATTCAGTTGTCTGTTAATCAATCAGGACATAACGGTTGGACAGAGATACATAGGTAGGTCATGACCTGGAATAGTGTATAGGATACTTATTTATAAATCGCGGTTATGATTTTTTTTTAGTTTGAATGATGAGACGAGTAGAAAGAAAGAAAACATTTTTTTTAAGCTATTGTATAGATTTTATCGCGGGCCCTGAGCGGCGAGACCGAATACAGAAATTCCGTAACGAAAAAACCTAACACCCCCTACTCCGACCAGCCAGCGTTAGCTGAACTCCCTGGAACATCGATAATTTCGAAGTCCCAGGTGGCGTCACACAATGGCCAGTCAGCTTGGACCGGACTTTCACAAGACTTTGACCGGACTTTGACCCCGACCTTGACCCGACCTTGACCTTGACTATGTATTTGACCTTGACCCCGGCCTTATAAACGATACGATATCCTTCAAACCGAAACACAGCAGTGCTTACACACTGTTGCTTGGCGACAGAAATAGACAAAACGGTGGTAAAATATAATTTTGTCGAATATTTTATTCAACAAAAGAGAGAGTAGGTTTAAAATCAAATAATAAGCGCCACGTCCCATAAAAAAAAGTAACACCAATCAGAAAGTGGAAACTTTCAATTACAAAGGACTGCACTGCGCTCGTCGCACTGAGATATAAATTCTAAGTCTCAAGTATCCAGTAATTTCACTAGCTGCAATATCCTTTAAACTGTAACACAACAGTGGTTACACATTGCTGCTTGGTTACATACTGCGGGTAGAGAAATTTCAATGTAATTTATCAAATAATGGCGTGTATAAGAAGAGCCTTTTGTGGCCTGCAAAATAAACGATTTCATTTGATTCAGTAATTTCACTTGGTTTAATTTAATTCAAATTGGAACATACTGCTGCTTGATGACTTCTTTTAGACTCCCGATAAAAAGAGGGGTGTTATAGTTCAACCAATAGTAGTATAAGTTAAACACATTTTTTTATAAGCCAGAATGACGAAAGGAGCAGGCCCAAATCCCCCTTCTCCTTCTTCCCAATCCCTTAATTATCCCTTCCGTTTAAGGTTGGCAACGTGCCTATGATGCTTTTACTATTGGCGTACATGGGCGGTGCAGATCATTTACCATCGGGTGACCCATTTGGTTGATAGCCGGTCAATGCTACAAAAAAAATGCAACTTCGAAAATTCGTGAAATAAAGAAAATTATGAAAAGAGTAGAAAGAAAGAGGGAAAACATTTAGTCAAGAAAAGAGAAAGTAGGTTTGTATATATTTGGTACACCATTAAAAAAATAAACTATTTTATATATTACACCAGGTCAGTAAGCAACCAAACACTGGAATCAAATTAAACACAACGGCAACTTCCAAACATTCTGAAGTTCCATGGTCAGCCACAGTACGATACGTTTCTTGAATACTACTTGTAATTGCTTTTGGCTTAGTTTTGATTGGGTATAGTTTTCGTATTCGATTGTTTCGGCTTTATAACATATTCTATATTAGGTTGAATGATAAAACAAGTAGGTCGGTTGCCTGACGGTAAGGTCGCCTTCTCAAAAACAGAAGCTACACCACATACAACCTCGTCTCGGTAATGCCTATGGTCCATAGCAAACCCCAGAATAAATAATGTTGTGCTAGCTTCCAACCATCTTCTCTATTGAAGTTTTGATGTTTTTAATTTCAATAGCCTCGCGAATCATACTAGGTAGGAATCAGTGTTCTTTGGCAAGGATTTGAGGTTTGTCAAATCGAATAATCTAGAATTAATCTATACTAATATAATAAAGCTGTAGAGTTTGATTGTTTGTTTGTTTGTTTGAACGCGCTAATCTCAGGAACTACTGGTTCGAATTGAAAAAATCTTTTTTTGTTGGATAGTCCATTTATCGAGGAAGGTTTTAAGCTATATAACATTACGCTGCGACCATTAGGAGCGAAGCATGAGTGAAAAATGTTGCAAAAACGGGGAAAATTATTTATATTTGAAGGCTTCCGTTGCTATGGTAATCAAATTTGGTCGGAATTAATGCATTATTGTCAATTTATAAAGAAGAAATATTTGTATTTGTGTATGTAACGAATTAACTTAAAAACTACTGGACCGATTTGAAAAATTCTTCCACCATTAGAATCCTACATTATCCCTGATCAACATAGGCTACTTTTTATGCCGGAAAAAGCAGATCACGCGTGCGGAGCCGCGAGGAAAAGCTATAAGTAATATTCGCGTAAACATAAGAAATCCTTTCGCATCAATATTTTTGAAAAGCATCAATATTGATTTTGATTTTGTCCAATTTCTCCACTTCACATATTAAATTGAGTAGGTATATTCGTAAATAAAGACTATTAAGTCCACACAATTTTAATCGTGTCTTAGTCGCGCGGCACCGACCGTCGTCGCGTGGGCAATGAGGCTCGCCTTATTTTGCCCTTCCCGTCTCGCCCCGCGCTCACGCCATAGTCAAAGCACCATGTGTCCGAACAAGACGGGTAGATGTATTGTGTTTTTTGTGTTTGGGTATTGCGTAGTAACATTTCCGATGATTGTTGTCTATTATTTATTTTAGTCCTTGTGTTTATTAACCATTGTTTATATTATTTAATTTTTTGTATTTCTGCTGTTCGTTCGACATGGCGTTCGCACGTCACACAGACTCCCCATTGAAAGCGCTGTAGTACAGCTAAGGCTGTATTTCAGCATAAAGCTGAATGGGGAGTCCTGTTATTGGTCTAGCATGGAACTGGTATAATGTATTTAAGGGAAACTATGTATTTTGTGTCTATGTATTTGTCTAGTCCAATAATAAATGTTTCTTTCTTTCTTTCTTCTTTCTTTCTATATAATAGAAAAAAGCAACGATATATATATATCGGCTTGGAAGTTTGATGATCTTTTTTTTTAGCATATGAATATTTTTTAGTCCGTATTTCATGGCAGTCTGTTTTAAAATATTATATGATTTTGATACTAAATAAAAATATCGATTCAAATTCAAATTCAAATTCAAATCATTTATTCTGTAAATTGGATCATAAATATCACTTTTACATGTCAATAATGTCAATAACGATATATCTATACTAATAATAAAGCTGTAGAGTTTGATTGTTTGATTGTTTGTTTGTTTGTTTGTTTGTTTGTTTGTTTGTTTGAACGCGCTAATCTCAGGAACTACTGGTTCGAATTGAGAAATTCTTTTTGTGTTGGATAGTCCATTTATCGAGGAAGGCTTTAGGATATATAACATTACGCTGCGACCATAAGAAGCGAAGCATCAGTGAAAAATGTTGCAAAAACGGGGAAAATTATTCATATTTGAAGGTTTCCATTGCTAAGCTACCGAAATAATATTATTTGAAGGCTTCCGTTGCTAAGCTACCCAAATCTATACTAATATTATAAAGCTGTAGAGTTTGATTGTTTGTTTGTTTGTTTGATCACGTGGGCGGAGCCGCGAGCAAAAGCTAGTCGAATCATATTTATGTCGGAGTGATTAAAATAACACAATAATTTGACAACCGACGCTTAATAAATATTTTAATGAAATAGCGTTATTCTGCGTCAATTGTCGGTACCGCCAATAATATTGATAATTTGAGGGTGGTTTGTGTTGTTCACCAAGTAATTCCACTTCAATTCAATGTATCACAGAAAAAAACGATATTTTTCGACATCCCTACAGTGTTGTTTGCAGCATGAATAGTCCTGCTCGACCGAAATACTCCTGTGTCATAAAAAACTGACATAAAGTTACCACATTACTATTATATTTTTTCGGTCAGTGAGATATCGTGAGGAACATATCCACCCATCCCCCCTTTCTAATCCCGTAATTATCCCTTTCCTTTAATGATAGCAACATGGTCATGATTCGTTTGGTATGAATGTTCATGGGATGTTAAAATCACCTTTTATCTCGTAATCCTCTTGCTGTTCTCTGCTATAAAAACCGTCCTACGAAATGTTACGAACCCATCGTCAAATCAGGTTCAAATTAAAATCTTTGGCAACTGATTTGTGATCTTTGGAATTGAAAGACTCAAATACAAATTGTGTCATTCCTTATTCATTAGTTACGAAACAAATTAATAAACAACAATAACATCTTTTAACCATAAACACAACGCTTGCAAACCGACAAATTTTATTTCAAACCAGAAAAAATGCTTAACATTTCGCCAACAAAAGGCAACAGTATTCGAAATTACTCCAGATATGAATTTCCAGCCGCAGTCGGCATTCGTTAAGCATAAAAATACAAAGCATTAAACTACGTCATTACATACTAAAATAGGGCGTTCAGTTTGTTTGTATAAACAATGATAGAATGTAGGTGTGAATAGGCTTTCGTCCTTTTGAATATGGCCTGACCATCGTGGTGAAATCATATAATCAATAAACACCTTTTTATAGCATAGGCTGGCAAACGAGCAAGTGAGTCACTTGATGGTAATTGATCACCACTCACGTATGCCCCATACCAGAAGAATCATGGGCGCGTTGCCGGCCTTGAGGGAAAGGGATACTTAATAAATCGGGATGGGGAGGAGAATATGGGCCTCGGGATATCTCACTCACCGTATAAAACGCAGTAGCTAATTTACGACAGTTTTCTGTGATACATTGGCAACGACCCGGTCGAGCTGGCCCATTACTGCTGGTTTGTCTACAGCATAGCTCTACCACTCAATAACACCTAAGCTAGTTATCATCATGAAAACCTAAATAAACCATTAAAACCCATGACATTAATTCGTTTTCATCTTATTGAATGGTTAGTAGCCAAGCTAATATCAAAGATATCAAGTCACCAGATGGCGTCCCACTTGGCTTTACGACTTTACAACTGTCAGTCGATAACAGCCGGAACCGAGTTTTAAGTCCCCAAGCACGGAGATGAGTTGAAATAGATTTTTTTATCACTAAAATATTAGCCATCCAGAGGCTGTCCATTGGCTTCTTTCCTTATTTACCGTCAAACCGTGATCACCATATAAAAGCCTATCATAGAAAACTATTTACAATCTCATATACCAAATAACTTTTCACAGTAATTTTGAATTTTCTGCGCACGAAATTGGATGGTGTGAGGATTGATAGAGCATGTAATTTTAATATTCTTAGCTTGAACTTGGCTTGATGCGTTAGGGCATGTCTAGACGGTTTTAAATTGATTAAATAAAAAAAATTGTAAGTGTTTACAGACATTTTTTGTCTAGGACGCTCTGAGGTTTACTGGTTCTCGATTTTTTCCTTTTAAAGCGTAGGAAAATAACAATAAACACACGTTACTTCAATAATTAAAGGATTGTGCCCTGGGAGTTGGAATCGATATGCAACCTTTGTCTCGGTAACTCGTTTTATTCCGATACAACAAAAAAATTTAACGCCTTCCCACTTATCCGATCAGTATTTTTACCCTGAAACCGGACGCCGGACGTGGGTGTTCACATTATATCCGATCAGTCTGTTTTGCCAGAAGGTCGGTGGTTCGACTCGCCGCCAGTTTACGTTTGTTTGTATTAATTTATTTGTTTTGACTGATCGTCGCAGTGGCAAAACGTCCGTCAAATAACTCGGATTAGTCTTTTTTCCCTGATCAGTCATAATGTGAACAGCTCCATACAAATTGTACTGCCACTGGCACATCCGTCTATTTAGACTGACCGAGAAAAAAGACTGATCGGATAAGTGGGAACGGGCTCTAATTGAGAACTTGTTTTTATTTCGTTGGCTAATAACCTTTACGATACATATCTGGTTAAAAAACACTTCATGCACACAATCTGCTGCAATTTCAGTAACCTTTTTCCTACCAGCTATGTACCAGGTTTTTGTACGTTGTGAAAGTAATCGAGTGGAATGGATACTGTAACAGGGTCTTCGGAATTTCAGGATGGTTTATATTTTGTAGATTAAATAAACATAAGGATAAATAAAAACTTACTTGAGAAACGAGAAGTTCCTATTCTTTCGCATACTTCTTCACATTATTCTTATGAGTGGTAGAGCCACGCTGTAGACAGATTTGTCTACAGCATGATTGGGCCGGCTCAACCGGGTCATTACCACTGTCTCACAGAAAACCGACGTAAATTAGCGGCTTGCTGCTGCGTTTCGTACGGTGAGTGAGATATCCGGAGGCCTAAATACCCCCTCCCCTTCCCAATCCGTAATTATCCCTTTCCTTTAAAGTCGGCAATGCGCCCATAATTCTTCTGATATTGTGGGCATACATGGGCGATGGAGATCACTCACCATCAGGTGACCCACTTGCTCGTTTGCCGATCTATGCTATAAAAAAAATACTCCATCAAATCTTAACCAAATTTAGGGCTATCCTAGAAGTAAACCGTATTTGTGTGTATATACCACCAGCAGGTGGTAGGATTATTTATAAGTATTATTTGTTTTCAATATAACATGAAAAAACCTGTAGATGTGTTTAACCATTGTTTATTTAACTAAAAGACGGTGCATCCAATCTTACTTCAATTGTAATACTAGTATAGACACTGCAACACGCGACAAATGACCTTATTCCTTTAACTGTTAAGTATATTCAATTTTGTTGTGTAAATTGAGTCACATTCGGGATTACATTCGAGCGTCGTACGTTTCGAATAGAATTGTGTTAGCAACAGGAGTCGAACTCCTGAATACAATAACATATAAGTGGGTTTCGCTCGCGACAATCCAGAGGAATAACGCATTCAATGGGTTTTTAAGCGTAACCATTATATAGTACTCTTTATTTTAAAAGGTTTTTTAAACATTTTAAAATATTAGTTACAAAATAAAACAAATCATAAAAAAATTGCCTCCAATGGCTAGACCTAGGACCCAAGCTACCGGCGGTTAGGACCCAAGAGAGAGAAACCTCCTCAGAATGCGTGCCGTGTCCAATAACACCGCTTTCTGTATCTGGCTCTTAACCCAACGACCAGTTGAGTCTACATCCCACATGTCAGTAACCTCGTGTGCCAGATATAATTAATATTTGGTCATTTTATCCTTTTTGGCTTTTACGAGGTGCTCGTCATGGGGAATGGTGTTACCATCACTATTAAAAGATACTATACTATCACCTATCGTCATACCGGGTACAATTCCAGACTCATAATACTGGGTATTTTGTGATAGAAAAACCCAGTATCCGACCCGACCCTGGGATCGAACCCGAAACTTCAGCACAGTCGTACCGCATACGCAATAACTGCGCTACCGAGGCAGTTTCAAAATTAACATATAAAACTACTTCCAAATAACATAACAGATCATAAGAACGACCTAAATATAGAAGTATACAGACAAAACACTAGACATTTCGCGACCCAAAAAAAACCGTAAGCAGATACTAATGGTAAATATTTCACGAACATTTTGTTGGTCTTAATTCCAGAGTTACGGACACACTTCTGGACACGTTCCAAATATCTTGACATCGCTTAGGTCTAACGAGTTCTGACTAATTTTCTGTTCTGACCATTATGTGTTTACTTTAACTATATAATTACTATATGTTTTAACCAGGGACCGAATCCGGTATGCCAAATACCAGTATTTCTCGGTTACAACTTATAATCATTTAATTATGGGCAGGCGTCGCGCTTACAATCCGGCGACAAAGAAACAAAAATAACATTAAACAAACAAAAAAAAAAAAAAAAAAATCTACAATATAAATGAACTAATACTCCTTTGAGCGTGGTTGGTTACGAAATAAGTTTTGGTGAAATCACAAATTATTTATTCGATCATTTTTCCCATTTTTGGAACGTAGTTCCTTATCGCGCGTTGCGAAAGGGGGCTAGACGGAAAAAATTGGTACGAAAAGTTGGCACGAAATTTTTGTCACGACATAATTCTCCGACCAAGAATAAATATAATATTAATTTGATATCTAGCACACAAAGTTAAAGTCGAAATTCCGTTAATAAAAGTAAAACTTATGACATATGGAAATGTAGACGTGGTTTGAAATTTGAATTTTTGATTATCGAACACGGCGCGGCGGTCCACCGTTTAGGCTGCGTTTAGACGACGCGAAAAATTTCGTGCGGCCGTTTACACGATCGCGCAGTCGCCGCGTGGTTGGAGCGTTGCGAAGTATTAAACATTATGGCTTAGTCAATAGAGTTTACATTAGTTTTTCGAGTGATTCGAGCGCGGCGGCCGCGCGGCCGCCGCGCGGCCACAACGCGGTGGGATTCCTTGTCATATAAATGCGCCCTTAGTAGCCAGTCACCAAATTACCTATCATAAAATATTTGAATGTTGGCTGCTTCCAGATTATACAGTGTCTAATATATAGTCTACGGGATGACTGTTTAATATTACGACTCACATCGAATGTTCTGGAACTCTCTAGAACGTTCGGTGTGACGTCACGTAGACTGTAAGACCGGCCGGTGCTCGCCGATTTACGGGCTGGGCGACGTAGCAGCCGGTGTGCTCCCTTCGGACCCTCCGTCCCCCCCGAGATCGAGATCATTTTAGTCAAGCCCGAGAGGTGGTCAAGCGCGAGTAGTCCATCGATCAACGGAAGGTTCGAGAGAAATCGAGAACCTTCCGGGTGACGTCACGCGCGCCGATTGACCAGCCAACGCTAGCCGACCTCCCTGGAGCTTCGAGAATTATGGAAGTACCAGGTGTTCAAACCCGTTCCCCCTACCCCCACCCAATTTGTCCTCACCCCCCCTCGGCCTAAATCGGTAATTTTTGAGGCTAGAGGGTCGTGCGACGGCTTGTCGCAATCGGCTTATTGAGCCCGACACTTTGGCCCCAATAAAAATAAATTTCGACCCCCCAGTAAGAAAGATCTGTAAAAATATCTCTAAAAATTCAAATATCTCAGAAACTACAATAGATAGACAAATAAAATTTTATTAAAATTCCTTCACTAATTAATCGAAAGGAACTTCGTTCCATCCGGGTGTCCCTTGACACCTCTCAAGTTTTTTGTTTATTTCATTGAATGAATAAACGAGCAAGTCGCTCGCCTGATGCGCCACGCCTGCCCATAGACAGAAGCAACACCACGCAGAACTTTAAATTACAAAGCACTGAATTGCGCTCGTCAGCCCGAGACATAAGGTGTTAAGTCTCATAATGCCCAGTAATTTCACTGTCTTCAATGTCCTTCGAACCGAAACACAACAGTACTTACACCGTTGCTTGGCGGTAGAAATAAACAAAGCGGTGATACCAACCCAGACGGCCTCTCGCATACGAGGAACCTACCACCTTGTGATTGAATTGAATTATGGAGTGAATGACACGCCGAAGTCAAAGAAGGCAAAAGTTCACCCACGTAGTTGACTCTATATGTAGAGTTCATACACTATCAATGAGATGATGGATGGGCGTTGTATAAACTGTCTACATAGGGTTCCACTTACCATGGTTATCGACGGTGATTTCAATCTGGAACAGAAAAAATATTACTATTAGTTATTAGTTCAATAAAATTTTTCAAATATCGGGGCACAGTTTTATTTTTTATTTGATTGAATGACGAGACGAGCACAGCGCTTGCCTGATGGTAAACTCCACGCCGGTCCATAAACAGAAACAATGCCATACAGAACTTTGAATTACAAAACACTGCATGGCACTGAACTGCGCTCGTCACACCGAGACATAGGACATTAAGTCTCATAATGCTCAGTAAGTGAGTGGTAGAGCCACGCTGTAGACAGTTTTGTCTACAGCATGAATGGGCTGGCTCGACCGAGTCGTTACCACTGTCTCACAGAAAACCGACGTAAAGTAGTGGCTTGCTACTGCGTTTCGTACGGTGAGTGAGATATCCGGAAGCCCAAATCCCCTCCCCTTCCCAATCCTTAATTATCCCTTTCCTTTAAGGTCGGCAACGCGCCCATGATTCTTATGGTGGTGGGCGTACATGGGCGGTGGAGATCACTTACCATCAGGTGACCCATTTGCTCGTTTGCCGGGCTGTGCTATAACAAAAAAATAATAATAATAATTTCACTGGTTTCAATGTCATGTTATGTCCTACAGAAATTTTCACTTCAAACATTAGTTTCGAGAATATGTGTCCGAAAAATAGATATTCATAGTACTAGAAATAAAAATAATCTGGCTAATTATAAAATCATGCTTCACAAAATAAGTAATTCTTGTAAAGGTCTTTGTATACGCTTTTATAATAAACTTCCCAGTCAAATTAAAGAATTAAGTGTTAACAACGTTATAGCTACTATTAAGTGAAAGTTATATCAAGGCCTATTAATAAATTTCGGAATATTTAGACGATAAAAAGGCTTTGTAATAAGCTATTCTTATACATATATCATAGCTAATATTAATTTTGATTACGAATTTTATAATGTATTAATAAATCATTTTGTTGTATGGATATTATGTTTTGATCTTTAAGGCTGTCCTTGGAAATTAGTGACTGTACCCCTCTCTCTCTCCCCCTCTCCCTCTCTCTCTCTTGTCTGGGTATGTCATGCTTGCTCTTATGTCTGTGCTTGCGGGCGTCGTGTGCCGGGTCGGTCACTTCCCTGTAACATGGTTGAGGAGGCCGATGGCTGGCACATGTGTCATACTCGTGAACAGGTGCTGCTTGTGTGGACAATCTATTGTTTTTGTTTGTGTAAACTATTTTAATCTCTGTGAAAAAATCACGTCAACTTTGGTGAGTGAATCGCGCCGGAGGTAGGATTTATATCCAGGTGGATAGCGACCATCGTACACATGGTGTTAAAACCTGCCATAGGGACCCACACACCTTGTGGGGATTGCGACATAACTTGATGGTTGGTTGGAGCGGGTATAGGGGTACATCCTTATATCGCCTGTCCTGTCGCAGGTCCCGCGATTTGCTTGCTCTCTCTCCGAAGAGGGAAGAAGCATTTATACAAACCGGCATGATTCTGGTAACCACCGATGAACTCATTATTTCTCGCTGGTCGCTAGTTTTTTGAACTGCACAGCGCTTACCATCAGGTGTAGTGCAGTCACTTTTCCGTGCTCGGACAAAAAACTCGTTATATTGGTACTGAGTGAAATCAAAACAAAAATCAATAGACACCCTTTCTCATTTATAATTTTATAATTTTCATATTTACAGACAATCCCACTCACACACCCACCACTGTAACTCCTGTAAGCGAAGATCGATAATGGCATGCATATTACACTCTCCGAGCTTTATTGCTCGGTTCATTGAAGCTCGCCGAGTGTCTGGGAATGCAAATCTGTCTTTATACCGCAACCAAATTAATTGAAAAGAAAGATATAGAAGAGTTGGTTATATACATTTTCCACGTCCATCTATATATATAAAAATGAATGTTTCTCTGTATGTCCTTTATAGAATAGTAAACTATGCATTTGATCATGTAATGATCTTTAGCAAAGTTGTTGTGCATGAGCCCACGAAGGTTCCTGAGTTGGTACGACCAATTTTCGACAAATAGCGCCACTTTCATTCCAATGAATTTCATATATTTGTGTAATGTCTCTCCTTTAATAACAAAATGAATATACAGTCCGAATTTCATGCTTGTAGCCTTGATAGTTTGCGCTCGCCGATGATGAATCAGTCAGTCAGTCAGGACATGTTATTTTATAAGTATAGATAAATGTGTGAAAATAAGCACGTAACACTGGAATTCATATAAATAAGTTTTTGATTTATTCCAACACCGTTTTTACGATTTCTACACACGGTGCCAATATTGTAGCATATAATACCGATAAACTTACCACTTGGAGCCAATTCCTATAAATAAAGAGTTACGCTGCTGGAATAACCGCGGCACAAAAGATTTCCACCGCAGATATTTGCCAAGTAATGTTTTTGCCGAATATTTTGTAGAATGACCTTGGTTGATATCTCCCACCAAATTTGTATAAGTAATGACGAGTTTTTTTTTAAATAAGTAAAAAATAAAAGTATGAGAGGTTTTTCATACCTTTGTATGTGAGAGAGGTGAGCAACCAAGCAAATAGAGAAAGTCGGAATATTCATGGGTTTGTTGCTCGAAAAAATATACGTAATAAAGTAACTTTTTTTATCTGGGCACGGCAAAGTGACTACACCTGATGGTGAGGGCAGTTCAGTCCAAAAAAACAGTGACCACCAGCAAACAATGAGTTTATCGGTGGTCACCAGAACCATGCCGGCCCACATCCACACAAGGTGGGACGCGATCCACACAAGGTGTGTGGATCACTATGGCAGGTTTTAACATCATGTGTACGGTACTCGCTATCCGGGCGGATATAAATATCCTACCACCCGCAAACTAACCAACTAACACAGAAAAAACGGAGGAGTTCTTAGTTCGATGCGTATATTTATTCTTTTTTTGTTTGCATAACCATGTATATATTTACATAAAGATCCGATTTTCGACCGATCCGACCCCAAAGAGGGTGAAATTGAATGAAAATTTATAGATTTAGTGGCTCACTTAATGGTAAGTGATCGCTACCGCCCATGTACGTCCACAATACAAGAAGAATCATAGGCGCGTTGCCGACCTTAAAGGGATGAGATAATTGGGATTTGGGCCTCTGGATATCTCACTCACCAAACGAAACGCAGCAGCAAGCCGCTACTTTACGTCAGTTTTCTGTGAGACAGTGGTAACTACCCGGTCGAGCCGACCCATTCATATTATAGACAAAACTGTCTACAGCGTGGCTCTACCACTCGATGTGGCCGTCAGGATATCAGATATCCTCTTCATTCATACATCTTCTCATACATTTATCACCGTTGTAACGTACTCATGACTTGCTATTTTCTGAGAAGTTCATTTATTTGACTGACATACGTTCTCCTCAAGCGATTTCTACTAACCCATTCACATTCATATTATAAATACCTTTCACAAGTCGTCTTTCATTCATCCTCTCCATATGTCCAAACCAATTCAACAATTTCTAGCTTAGTCATTGCACCATTCTTCAACTTATAGCGATCTCTAATCTAATACTATCCCTCAACCGGTCAGTAAGGGTGACTCACACATACTCCGTATGGAGCGCATTTCCACTACATTTAATCGACATTCGTGCCTATTCTAACGAACTCATAATTTCTTCTCTGGTATAAAAATAAACAGAACACTTGTTAGTGATCTCGACCGCTCATGTACGCCTGTAATACTAGAGTCTAGAAGAATCACAGGCGAGTTGCCAACCTAAAAGGGTAGGGATAATTAAAGGATTGGAAAAGGGAGAGGGATTTAGGCCTCCGGATATCTCAGTCACCGTACGAAACGCAGCAGCAAGCCGCTACTTTGCTTCGATTTTTTGTTAGACATTGGTAACGACCCGGTCGAGCCGGCCCATTTACGCTGTAGACAAAACTTTCTACAGCTTGGCTCTACCACTCTTAAAAACATAGCTCAGCTATTCGTCGGGCTATAAAAAACCATTTTATTTATAATATTTTATAATCCCACGCATTTATCCCTTAAGGGATAGGCAGAGATGTAACCAGTACAGTACCCACATTTTTCCGAGTCTACTGCCGTCCCATGGTGTGATAGGGCCGAGCCTATCGCCATACCAGGCCAACTTCCAATCCAGGACAATTCATGTGTGATTTTTCGAATCAAAATCAAACACAAAATGTGATTGCGTAACCTGGAAATTGAACCCAATAAATCAAGTTCTCAGCTTTTGTACGCTGCCAAGACTAATGAGGTGATCCACCATCTGCACCATTGTAATCGATTAATAAATAAATACAACCAACAGTCACACACATAGTCCTGACTCCACAGTAAGATGCGAGTCTTGTGTTATGGGTATCAGGAACTACGAGAAACTTTCATCTCACAACACCCAGACCCCGAAACAAATATTTGTGGACCACACAAATATTTGTCTCGGTGCGGGGATCGAACCCGCGGGCTCTCGCTTCACAGCCGGCTCGCCCGCTGCGCCACGGAGGCTGTCGATTAGTCAATTGACATGCGCGGAAGTTAAATTCAGAGGGTGCAAAATAATTTCAAATTGAAAAACAACGCTACCTGCATAATGCCGCAATGCGTAGTAGCTACAGAGTTGCCAGGTTAAATATATCAAACTGCCGAAACTTCTTGACTAAGAGTAATAATTATAAATTATTATTTTGATGAGGTTTTCTCTTATAATTAATAATTTCCGGAAATTGAATATATTACACTATAACCCATGGGAGCTGAAGAGTTACATGCGCTGGTAAAACTGAGAGGGTCTGTCAGTCTTTATTTAACATGGTTTGGACATAGCAATAATTACTGCGTGATATAAAATTTCAGCAAGTACAAAAATTCGCCAACTATTTCCCTAGTATTTACTGAAACCATTCATAATACTAACTTAGTACGGCGTACACTCGACATAACTACGGACCGCTCAATTACCCCGGTATTACAATAAACTGAGTAAATTATTGTGAGTTGGCATCCCTGCGTCCTCGCAAAGCGGTAAAATATATTTAGCTGTATTTGTCCCCGGAGCTTCGTGCTGTTGACTTTGAAAAATAAAAACTTTTAACAAAATATAACCGACTTAAATGATACTAAAAAGCAAATAATAAAATTTGCGGTCTTTTATTTTGGACCGAAAATGAAAAAAAAAGGTCCGCGATAAAATACGTTTAAATTCGTTTTATTTCAATGTGTAACATTCGCTTAAACGTAAGAAATCCTTATCTATCTATCTAAATATATAAAACTCAAAGGTGACATAGTGATCTATCATCGCACAGCCCAAACCACTGGAGGAATCGGGCTGAAATTTGGCATGCAGGTAGATGTTATGACGTAGGCATGCGCTAAGAAAGGATTTTGATAAATTCTACCCCCAAGGGGATAAAATAGGGGATGAAAGTTTGTATGAAACTTTGACAACTTTAAACGTTCTCGCGGGTGGAGCCGCGAGCAAGAGCTAGTGATACATAAAAGCTACATGTGTGTGTATTTGTATGTGTGTTTATAGATATTATTTATGGATGAACCTCAACAATAACATAAAATGCAGTAATAAATTCCTAGAATTAAGATCATCCACATGAACAAGTCTAGACCATTTTGGAATTAGCTTAAATCCAGTATCTACTAGAGGTTTATGATTCACAGATAATTTGATTAAACTCAGCTTAATCTTCATAAAACGGTCCCTTAATGTACCTTTTAGATCAAAATTATTTCTTAAGTGCTCGTATTTTGCCAAACTGTGTAATGAGATTAAACTAGGTATAAGGCGTAACCTTATGCTTATATTTGTGATGCCAACTGGTAGGTAGAGAAGCATTCAAATACACTTGGAAGTCGTTAACGGTTGTGATATAATTGAGGCGCGTCTTTCCCCAATACTAATATTGGATATCTGCCTCATGAGAGCCTCCGTGGCGCAGCGGGCTCTGGGTGTTGTGAGACCGAAAGTCTCTCGTATTTCCTGATACCCACGACACCAGACTCGTATCTTACTGTGGGATCAGGACTATGTGTGTGACTGTTGGGTGTATTTATTAAAAAAAACCTCAAAAAAACTTTTTTAGATAAAATGAATGAACCCACTTGAATGTATTTGAAAGCTAATTTAGTCGAGGGTGTTCTTGAGTACGTGTCATTGGTCTGCTTCCAACTTTTATATCTATACTTATAAAATAACATGTCCTGACTGACTGACTGATTCATCATCGCCGAGCGCAAACTATCAAGGCTACAAGTATGAAATTCGGACTGTATATTCATTTTGTTATATAGGCACCCACTAAGAAAGGATTTTAGAAAAAAAACACCTCAAAGGGGTCAAAATAGGGGACGATAATATGTATGAAAGTCCGTCATTTTGAAAGTTACATAAACAAAATTTTGTATTTCGGTTATTGAAGTAAAACAAATAAATTCGTGTTGCAGGAATTTTGGAAATTTTAGTTAATAAGAGATGAAAAGGGGGGTGAAAGTTAATGCGAAAGTGAGTTTGTTTGTTACGCTTTCACGCCTAAACCACTGATCCTATTTTGATGAATTTATCTACAGGGATAGATGGGACCCTGGAGACGGTTACAGGCTACTTTTATCCCGGAAAATGCTGTTCACGCGGGCGGAGCCGCGAGCAAAAGCTAGTTATTAATAAAAATCGGATTGTTCTACGAAGTTATGCTTGGTTCTACATATACAACAAATATATGCGTCGAACTAAGAAACTCTTCTGTTTATTTTTCGTTCGTCTAAAATATAATATGTGTCTTGTATTATATACGTCCCATTGTAGTCCACGGGCTTTCTGTACCAATAAGAGGGATTAAGGCTTTATCCGCCACACACGCGAATTGGTAAACTTCTCATACATTCGACATTCTTATGAAATTCTCAGTGAACCTTTTGTTCGCAATCGATTTCGAGGAAAATGACTGCAATTTGTATCAAAATAAATACAGCGACATCGAGCGTCAATATATATAGAATGTAAATCTCGCATTAGGTACACTGGTATACAGATTTCTCATGATGTTTATCTTCATCGTTAAAGCGAGCGATAATTAACAATGTACATACACGTAATTAAAAATTATCGGATGCGTGTGTCCCGTGGCTGGTTTCAAATGCACGACTCTCATCTCGATATACAATATGCTGACAGAGCCTACTACGGTACTGCGAAAATTTCGTCATGCGTACGCGAATTCAACAAAACTAAACGCGCAACTAACCTACAAGGTGGACAGGCGACCTGATAAAGGTCGCAGGATGTCGCTGGATGCAGGCCGCTTCCAACAGGTCGGTCTGGAAATCTTTGGGGGAGGCCTATGTTCAGCAGTGGACGTCTTGTGGCTGATGATGATGAAACGCGCAGTGTGTACAAGTGTAATGCAATTCTTGCACAACGTAACATAATAGGTTCTCTATTCGCCCTGTATATGTGTCATTTTTGAAGTGATAACTTCTTTAGCGGCGTTGAGCACTTTTCTTGGGATAGGTATAAAAAGTTAAACTCGCGTCAGGACACGTGACCTTATCGAAAATTCGTAAGACGGAGGGAGAGTAGACAAAATATACATATGTACCTAATTTAATGTGTTAAATTCTTTATGTAATATCAATTGTCATTTTTGTGTACGATAGTGCAATAAATGAATATTGTATGTAACCACATAAATGACAGTACTTTTATACTGATAAATAAAGCAATTCACGCGAAATTATTCCCTAACCATTCCAAAATATTCTAAAATGCACAACGTTAGTGTACAAGCCTTTTTTACAATTTTCTCACAAACTAACGAATCAAGGTTTTAGTATATAATAAATACCACTCTATAGTGTTTGAACAGGTGCCTATTTGACCACCGATCTGGATTTGTCATCCTCATTAATTCACCCTGGCATCTATTATCCAAGGCCTAAAATAATTACAATACAATACAATACAAAACTCTTTATTGAAAACCATTTACAAGCAAGTAATTAAAACTAAAAAGCTGGTGATAAACTTATGGAAGACAATGGGCGGTCTTATTGCTAGAAGCAATCTCTTCCAGACAACCGTAATATGAAAACAATTAACAAGAAGAGAAAGAAGTAGATAATTAATCTTATTTCTTGTGATTTCTTAGATTAGTCATGTGTACACCAATAACAAATAAATGTACAAACAACATTTCTCAGATCTATTATTTCAGTATTTAATTTTCTAATTGTCTTAATTCGTAAAACCATACGTGATATTAATATGATTGGATTTTTTGTCTATACAACAAATGGCTTACGTAGAATCCAGTCTTATAATAGGTAAAAATAATTAAAAATACTAAATTGAAAAAAATATGTGTGTAATTCAAATACGGTAGAAGGGAAACTTCAGAATGATTAAAATAAATTAATTAACCAACGAGTTTTGATACGCAAATGCAAAAAAAAACACTTAAATAATACACCACGTTGTTTATGAAACATTTTCCGAAAGCTTCGCTGTACTCAGGCGCAAAGACACGTGATAGCATACTTGTAATCTATCTCATTCTCTCACACGCTAGATCCTATTTATTATGTTTGTCTTTATCGTGGCGTATTTTCGTTTCAAATCACAATGATTGTAAAGTTTCACTTCAATAAAAACCGATAAATAAAACACAAAACAAAACGTAATACGAAAGTTCTAGAAGTCTCATAACACGTACAAATTAACAACGCACTGAAATGTACAAGTTGTACGAGTACTTTATTTAACAACATTTGAGAGGTAAGTTTTAATGGATACAAAAAGCCTTCAACGGGTAACAATCGCTGGGTTTTTTACGTATTTACTGGTTTCTACAATATAATTTAGCTTGAAAAATGTGATATATCAGAAACCATTTTTGGTAGACTGGTGTCCGAATACTGAAACGCTACTTAGCTGTCTGACGGCTAACGGCTACTTATTTTCATACAATTTTGACAGCTAAGAGGGACTCAACTTGTTTAAAACGATCTTAAATACTTAAGTAGCGTTTCAGTATACGGGCGTGGAACGCACAAATTAGTAAAGTAGATAATTAAATAGTATAATATTTTTTTTATAACTAAACGTCGGTTTACTGTAAGACATTTATTTTAACCCCAAATCCCTAAAACTAGCATTTGAAGTTGCACAAACCAAGATAATTAAGTTTAAAAATAGCGTTCTATTTTGACCACTCTCATGTCTTTTTCTGGATTTTTAACCCAAAAAAAGACAACAGTTGTATAAGTTTTAACAGAGGTCCTGGTCTACTTGTGTACTAAATTTCATTCAAATCCATTCAACTATTGATTAACAAACATCTGAATCCACAAACTTACAAGGCTTACTTTTTACTTTTACTTACTTACTTATTTTTTACAAGGTGGTAGATCCCTCGTATGCGAGAGGCCGTCTGGGTTGGTACCAACAGCAACTAGCAACAGTTTGTAAACACTGTTGTGTTTCGGTTTGAAGGACATTGAAGCCAGTGAAATTATTGGGCATTATGAGACTTAATATCTTATGTCTCGGGGTGACGAGCGCAGTTCAGTGCCATGCAGTGCTTTGTAATTCAAAGTTCTGCGTGGTGCATAGCGCTTACCATCAGGCGAGCGCCTTGCTCGTCTCATCACTCAGTCAAATAAAAAAACAAAACCTGTGTAGTAAATTTCATCCAAATCCAATCAACTATTGATTAACAAACATCACACAAATTTACTGAACATTAAAAATGACACATTTATATTAGTAGGTTAGTAGAAAAGAGAATCAAAGATCAGCGTAAAGAAACACCAATAACAAAAGATGCAAAAAGTAAGTCGGTTTTTCTTGACAGTAGTAATCAAAGATCAAAGCGACTTTCTTAAAGACTATTTTTCCTTGAAGATGACTTTCAGTTGAATGCTTATTTTCAAAATTAAAGTCTTCTACTAACTGTTTTTCAAAGATAGCCTTTTAAATGGAAAGTCACTAGTTTGTAACGCCATTTAAAAGGTGTTTTTGTAGTCATTCAATCAAATAAAAAAAAGAGTCTAACTATGCTGTAGACAATATTGATTAAAGATGCTTTAACTTACAAAAATACAATACCTTCTAATCTACTTGCCACAAATACAAAGTCAATTCACAAGTCGATTTACCTTTAAACTAAAACTCTTTGATCAAGATCTGTCTAATCTTTAAATTCACATCAAACAAAAGGCAGACGACGGTCTATAGAAGACAGTAGTTAATCAAACAGTAGGGGTGGCGAGTTAATTGCGCCGAAATTTACGACACCGCTAGGGTTGCCCACTCAAATGATCATAGAGTTAATTGGCCGTGCCGTGCCCCGTCGATTTAAAAAAAGAATTCCTTTGGCATTTACAATTGGTCGGTATTTGGTTAAATTGGATAGATGAAGTGTGATTTTTAAAAATGGCTAATCCTTTTTCCATGGTTCCATGCTTGACAAAGTTGACTTAAGGTATGATTCCAAACACGGCGACAAACCGACAGTGTCGCACAAGACCACAATGACACTATTGGTATTTTATAAATATAAGGATGTACTCTTATACCCGTCCAACCAACAAGTCCTGTAGCAAGCCCCTCGGGTGAACCGGGAAAAATACTGGCTGATCCTGGAACGCGATACACATAAGGTCCCACACACCTTATGTACACACACTATAGCAGATTTTAACACCACTTTAACCTGGTTGGCAATGGTAGGCAATAAAACTTATAAATTCCTTCAGTTAGCTGACATAACATTGACAGCCTCCGTGGCGCAGCGGGCGAGTAGCCGGCTGTGAAGCGAGAGGCCGCGGGTTCGATCCCCGCACCAAGACAAACATTTGTGTGATCCACAAATATTTGTCTCGGGGTCTGGGTGTTGTGAGACCAAGTCTCTCGTAGTTCCTGATACCCACAACACAAGACTCGTATCTCACTGTGGGGTCAGGACTATGTGTGTGACTGTTGGGTGTATTTATTTATGTATTTATAAGTACATTCTACGTAACTATGGCAACACCAGTAAATACTTAGCGACTCAGCTCACTATATCATTTAATGACGTGTTAATCTTCTTAAAGCGTACTTTATTGTAAATAGTTACATCCTTGGTCATACAAGATAATAAAACAATAAATTCCGCTCAAATAAAGGCGCCCGTCTGCCCTAGGCAACATTACTTTGTATATTTAGGACAAAACGGTGCGATCTTATGACAAATGTTTATAATTACGTAAGGGACGGTCCACTGTCTCTCTCTATATCAACAACAATATTAAAATAAATATCAAGAAGCAGCTTCCCGCTCGCGTTATGGTGCTGCCACACCGATGTTATAAAATGTTAACAAACATTTTCTAACATTAAAATTGTTACATTTTGTTAAGAATTGTTAGATGTTTTAAGTGCTCCCACAACGACGGAAAATGTTTGCAAACATTTTCTAACATTTTATAACATTTTTTAACATTTTCTAACATTTTATAACATTTGAAAACATGACATCGGCCCTTCTTCTTTGACGGCGTCTTTGACGGCGCCGCTCTCAAAAGTACCGCCGCCCGCGGTTAAAGAATGTTACAAAATGTTACAAATTGTTAAGAAATGTTTACTAAATGGTGCTGCCACACCGCTGTTATAAAATGTTATACAACATTTGTTAACAAACATTTTCTAACATTTTATCACAATGTTACATAATGTTAATAAATGTTTAATGTTATAAAATGTTACATAACATTTTATAACACCGGTGTGGCAGCACCATTACAGACAAACTTCTCTGCCCCGTTACGGTCCTTAGGGATAGAATTTTGAAACTGGGCCAGCCTAGACGGTGTAGTTGTAATGCGTATGCGGTAGGATTGTTTGCGGTTTCGGTTGCGATCCCCAGGTGGCGTGAATTGATATTACGTTTTCTATCACAAAATACTCAGTATTGGCCTGCATTGTGTCCGACATAGCGATAGGCTAACTGGTGCTGAAACCTGTCATAGTGGCCCTTGTGTGGGTCGCGTTCCAGGGTCAGCCAGTGTATATCCGGTTCTCCCCAGGGGGCTTGCCCCCTGATCCTAACCCTTTTCTCATCTCTTTTTCCGTCCCTTCCCCCTTGGCCCTTTGGCAGGCCGGCATGATCTTGCCGACCTACGATGGACACATTGTTTATCGTTAGTCTACACTATTCTTGGATTGCGCTACACTTACCATCAGGTGTAGCGTAGTCACTTTGCCGAGCCAGGATAATTTATTTATTTTTTTATTTGATGAATGACGAAACGAGCAAGGCGCTCGCCTGATGGTAAGCGCCACGCTTGCCCATAAAGAGAAACAACACCACAGAGAACTATGAATTACAGAGCATTGCGTGGTACTGAACTGTGCTCGTCACCCCGGGACATGAGATGTTAAGTCTCATAATGCCCAGTGGTTTCACTGGCTTCAATGTCCTTCAAACCGAAACACAACAGTGCTTACACTGATGCTTAGCGACAAAAAATAGACAAAGCGGTGGTACCAATCCAGACGGCCTCTCGCATACGAGGGACCTACCACCTTGTGAATCTACTAATCTCTATCACATCATAGGACGGAAACAAGCTAGGCGAAATGTGGGTGTATCTAAATATATAAAACTCAAAAGTGACTGACTGACTGACTGACATAGTGATCTATCAACGCACAGCCCAAACCACTGGAGAGATCAGGCTGAAATTTGGCATGCAGGTAGATGTTATAACGTAGGCATTCGCTAAGATAAGGTTGTGATAAATTCTACCCCAAAGGGGTCAAAATAGGGGATGATAATATTTAAATGCTGTTCACGCGGGCGGAGCCGCTAGCAAAAGCTAGTTATTTATAAGCTGGCATGGGCTGGCTGGCATATCGCTTACCATCAAATAGGCGAACAAAAAATCCTCGATATTCAACGAAACAATATTACCCCGGTCAAGCCTATTCATGCTGTAGACAAAACGATCTACAGCGGCCTTATCGCTTTGAAAACCTAACTTAACAATGGCCGTAACAGATAAGGTGAATTAATCATCTTATCTCAAAGACAATGGTATGTTTTACCAAACAAGGCTACAGTCCAATTATCTTAGAATTGTCTCAGATCTGAAACAGAAATGTTTTATATTTTCTACTAGCTGTCGGCCACGGCTCCGCCCGCGTGAATGTATTTTTATGGGTCTAAAATTGGCCTATACATATTTTATTTTTATTTATTTATTTATATTTTTATTTGATAGAATGACGAGACGAGTAAGGCGCTCGCCTGATGGTAAGCGCCACGCCTACTCATAAACAGAAGCAACACCACACAGAACAAAGCACAGCATGGCACTGAACTGCGCTCGTCACCCCGAGACATAAGGTGTTACGTCTCATAATGCCCAGTAATTTCACTGGCTTCAATGTCCTTCAGACCGAAACACAACAATACCTACATAGTTGCTTGGCGGCAGAAATAGACAAAGCAGTGGTACTAACTCAGAAGGCCTCTCGCATACGAGCGACCTACCACCTTGTAGTACATAATTATACGTTTTTGTTTAGTATTTTTTATCTCTTTTTACTTTATGGCTTTGTAATTATTGTTCCAATAATAAATTTCCTTCTTTCTTTCTTTTCTAAATCCACCGTCAAAAAAATCTAAAAAAAAACCCTGGCGTCAAGCCGGGATAATGGCAGACATAAACACACAGGTCTTTGCCTCCTCTACCATAAAAGTAATTCGACATATGTATTCATTACATCAACGAATCAATTCATAGACTATATTCAATAATGATAAGTTATTGTGTGCTGATCAAATCTAATCGTAAAGTACAGAATCAATGTAACATAATATCTTAATTGAAATCGCTTCAAGCATTTACAATCAATTGATAATAATTGGGTATTTGACTAGAATCTACTTGAATAATATTATTTGATTAAATGACGGGACGAGCAAATCGCTCACCTAATGTTAAGCGCCACGCCTGCCCATAAACAGAAGCAACACCGCACAGAACTTTGAATTACAAAGCACTGCATGGCACTAAACTGCGCTCGTCACCCCGAGACATAAGATGTTAAGTCAGTCATAAAAATAACCTTTGATATAAAACTAATTTAAACGGATTTTATCGCGGTTTTTTATTAATTTTGATCCCGACGTTTCGAAGACTTTTCAGCCTTCGTGGTCACGGGGAGGACTGAGGTGTAGGTTGTCCAAAAATGTTAATGTTACAGTATCTACCTTCAATTTACAATTATAAGATCTTTATGGTTTGGTCCGATCTACGCAGAAGGAGCTCACAGTGTCTTGAGGTCTGGCAGTTGGTCTTTTGGGCTCCGATTTAATTAAATGTATAATCGGATCCCAGGCCTGTGCTAGCTTCCAACCATCTTCTCTATTGAAATTCGGATGTTTTTTAATTTCAATAGCCTCGCGAATCATCCTGGGTAGGAATCGGTGTTCTTTGGCAAGGATTTGTGGTCTGTCAAATCGAAGATAATGTTTGGAGCCTTCCTCTGAATGTTCAGCAACTGCAGACTTCGTAGAGCGTCGGTGTTTAACATCAGCTATATGTTCTTTTACGCGGGTCCCTATACTTCTTTTTGTTTGACCTATGTAAGAGAGTCCACAGTCACAATCGATTTTATATATGCCCTGTTCCTGTAGAGGTATATGACACTTGACCGGTGGTAAAAATTGACTAATCTTCTTGGGCGGCTTGAAATAAGTTTTAATAGAAGCACGCTTCAGCACATAGCCAATCTTGTCGGTGACTCCTCTAACATATGGTAATACAACAGGGACACGTTCAACTGTGGCTGGTTTCACTCGGTTTCTGTGACGGCGGCGTGGAATTTGGAGCTTGTTGTCTTGCAGTACTCGCTTGACATGTTGCAGCTCGGCAGCCAGATGTTCCTCGTCACAGATTCCTTGTGCTCTCTGAAACAAAGATTTGCCCACGGTAGCTAACTGTTTAGGATGGTGGTGAGACTCACCATTCAGGTATTTATCTGTATGGGTCACTTTGCGATACACAGTATGGCCTAAAGACTGATCAGGATTACGGATAACTAAAACATCTAAGAAGGCAAGAGATTTATTTTGTTCTAACTCCATTGTAAATTGAATTTTGTTGTTAATGGAGTTAAGATGAGTAACATTCGCGTAAACGTAAGAAATCATTATAAAAATAACCTTTTAAAATAAAGAGTACTACTAAGAGTACTATTACTTTACATATGAAACAATAGCTCTGCTATTGCGTTTTGTAAGGCCAGGCAGTTTAACAATATGGTATTAGTCGGAACAGATTTGAGACAAGTAATTGTTATTATTTTGAAATCGGTTTTAACTTTTGTTAAATCTTATTTTATTTTAAAATCATGTTCATTTTCCAACTACAATAGAAACAATTTTAGCTCCACGATCAATTTTAAAACAACATAAATCAACATAAAGTAATATATTTTTCTAGTATACTACAAAACCCAATTTTTTAACTCACGATCCATAACTCATGTTCAACAATAGATAATGTTCAATAAATCAGAACGTATCCAATACCGCGTCTAGTGGATAGTAAATTAATCTAGACATACAGGTTTCATCAGTGTACAGCGCCGTTGTTATTACACTACATTGGGTGTGACCCTGGGGCTAACAATCTCCTAACACCTCATTTAGTCTCAATGTCCTTCATATTTCATTATAACTTAATTACACATTTCCCTCTGTTATTGTAGTCGAGAGACTCGCATAAAGGACAATATTATACTTAACGTCACCTTCATTTGACTATATGTTACAGCGCTAAGTGTACTTCTGTGTGTTTTCGTGTACTACACCTCTTTTTTTAAGCTATTGTATAGATTTTATCGCGGGCCTTGCGGCGAGACCGAATCCAGAAATTTCGTAACGAAAAAACCTAACACCCCCCCCCCGACCAGCCAGCGTTAGCTGACCTCCCTGGAACATCGATAATTTCGAAGTCCCAGGTGGCGTCACACAGTGACCAGTCAACTTGGACTGGACTTTCACAAGACTTTGACCTTGAACCGTGACCTTGACCCCGGTTTTTACCTTGACTCTGACTGTGACCCTCATCCCGACCTTGACCCCGACCTTGACCTTGACCCCGATTTTTACCTAGATTCCGACCTTGACCTTTACCCCGACCTTGACACCGATTTTTACCTTGTCCCCGGGCTTTACCTTGACCCCGATTTACCTAGATTCCGACCTTGACCTTGACCCCGACCTTGACACCGATTTTACCTTGACTGCGACCTTGACCTTGACCCCAATTTTTACCTTTACTCCAACCTTGACCTTGACCCCCACCTTAACCATTACCCCGACCTTGACCTTGACCCTCATAATTAAAATTAATAACAAGAAAAAAATACTGCATAAATAAAATAAATAAATAATTATAATTACATAAGTTGATAAAAAATGCTATACAATAGCTTTACCGCGGCAGTCTCCGAGTGCCACACGTCTTTTTTTTATTTTTGGAACGTAGTTCCTTATCGCGCGTTGCGAAAGGGGGCTAGACGGAAAAAATTGGTACGAAAAGTTGGCACGAAATTTTTGTCACGACATAATTCTCCGACCAAGAATAAATATAATATTAATTTGATATCTAGCACACAAAGTTAAAGTCGAAATTCCGTTAATAAAAGTAAAACTTATGACATATGGAAATGTAGACGTGGTTTGAAATTTGAATTTTTGATTATCGAACACGGCGCGGCGGTCCACCGTTTAGGCTGCGTTTAGACGACGCGAAAAATTTCGTGCGGCCGTTTACACGATCGCGCAGTCGCCGCGTGGTTGGAGCGTTGCGAAGTATTAAACATTATGGCTTAGTCAATAGAGTTTACATTAGTTTTTCGAGTGATTCGAGCGCGGCGGCCGCGCGGCCGCCGCGCGGCCACAACGCGGTGGGATTCCTTGTCATATAAATGCGCCCTTAGTAGCCAGTCACCAAATTACCTATCATAAAATATTTGAATGTTGGCTGCTTCCAGATTATACAGTGTCTAATATATAGTCTACGGGATGACTGTTTAATATTACGACTCACATCGAATGTTCTGGAACTCTCTAGAACGTTCGGTGTGACGTCACGTAGACTGTAAGACCGGCCGGTGCTCGCCGATTTACGGGCTGGGCGACGTAGCAGCCGGTGTGCTCCCTTCGGACCCTCCGTCCCCCCCGAGATCGAGATCATTTTAGTCAAGCCCGAGAGGTGGTCAAGCGCGAGCAGTCCATCGATCAACGGAAGGTTCGAGAGAAATCGAGAACCTTCCGGGTGACGTCACGCGCGCCGATTGACCAGCCAACGCTAGCCGACCTCCCTGGAGCTTCGAGAATTATGGAAGTACCAGGTGTTCAAACCCGTTCCCCCTACCCCCACCCAATTTGTCCTCACCCCCCCTCGGCCTAAATCGGTAATTTTTGAGGCTAGAGGGTCGTGCGACGGCTTGTCGCAATCGGCTTATTGAGCCCGACACTTTGGCCCCAATAAAATAAATTTCGACCCCCCAGTAAGAAAGATCTATAAAAATATCTCTAAAAATTCAAATATCTCAGAAACTACAATAGATAGACAAATAAAATTTTATTAAAATTCCTTCACTAATTAATCGAAAGGAACTTCGTTCCATCCGGGTGTCCCTTGACACCTCTCAAGTTTTTTTATTCTGGCTCGGAACACCTGATGGTAAGTGTAGCGCAATCCAAGAATAGTGTCGACCAACGATAAACAATGTGTCCATCGTAGGTCGGCAAGATCATGCCGGCCTGCCAAAGAGCCAAGGGGGATGGGGGAAGGAAAAGGGATGGGAAAAGGGTTAGGATCAGGGGGCAAGCCCCCCTGGGAAGAACCGGATATACACTGGCTGACCCTGGAACGCGACCCACACAAGGTGGGCCACTATGGCAGGTTTTAGCACCAGTGTATGGTGGTCGCTATCCGGTCGGATACAAGTATCCTCCCACCAGCAAACTCTTGTAGTGCTTCTCCTAGTTGAAGAGTTAAAGATTGGCAGTCAGCTCAGTATACTGTCTTTTATTCAAAATCGCGGGGCCGCGTGCGACAGTTAGTACAAAATAAAACAGACCTCTTTATGCCTCCATTTATAAAATAAAAGAGTATTCCTACATTTTCCTTATTCATTACTTTTGAAGGGAAAAAAATTAAGCAACAAAACACATATTTCACCGCTTGGAGGCATCTTTAGGCTGACCCATAAAAATCAAATCGGTGGGAAAACAATTTACAAGAAAATAAATAAGTGGCATACTGTGGAAATTACGTTATATGGAGCCATATTTAGCGGGCGTTGACGGCCATTTAGATCCCAATCCAATTCATATCCCAATCTGTGTTTCACACGGTTGTAAAATATGACTGAACAGTGGGCCAAATCATGAAGCCATGAGTTTAGACTTAATAATTTACGTGCTCTGCAGTCATTTGATTTAATAATACCACACAATTTTTTTTTAAGCTATTGTATAGATTTTATCGCGGGCCTTGCGGCGAGACCGAATCCAGAAATTTCGTAACGAAAAAACCTAACACCCCCCCCTCCGACCAGCCAGCGTTAGCTGACCTCCCTGGAACATCGATAATTTCGAAGTCCCAGGTGGCGTCACACAGTGACCAGTCAACTTGGACCGGACTTTCACAAGACTTTGACCTTGAACCCCGACCGTGACCTTGACCCCGACCTTGACCTTGACCCCGATTTTTACCTTGATCCGACCTTGACCTTGACCCCGACCTTAACCTTTACCCCGACCTTGACCTTGACCCTCAAAATTAAAAAAAAATTGGTGTGTGTCGTGGGACACCAGGTAGGAACGAAGTTCCTTCGGCTAATGTAGAATCGACACAAATTGTAAAAAATACAAATTATCAACTAAAATAACAATATATGTCTCTTTATTTTTGTTTGACAACATAAAATTACATAGAAATAGAATAGAAAAATAGAAATAAAAAAAAGACGTGTAGCACTCGGAGACTGCCGCGGTAAAGCTATTGTATAGCATTTTTTATCAACTTATGTAATTATAAATAAAAACTTATTAATTTAGACTTAGACTGGCTACTAAACGGTGGACGGCCGTGTCCTATAATCAAAAATTCAAATTCAAATTTCAAACCGCGTCTACATTTCCAAATGTCATAAGTTATCTATCTGTTTTATTAACGGAATTTCGACTTTAACTTTGTGTGCTAGATATCAAATTAAGTTTAAAAAAAGTCTCATTTAACGGTTTTATTCCACGCATTTTTTCCACGCATTTTTTCCACGCATTTTTTCCACGCATATTTCTTACGGTTTTACTATCACATTTTTTTCAGTTCGGTCACGCAGCGAAATCCCTATCCCCTCCAAGCCTGCCGTAAGGAACTTCGTTCCAATAAATAAAATGAATAAATAATTATAATTACATAAGTTGATAAAAAATGCTATACAATAGCTTTACCGCGGCAGTCTCCGAGTGCCACACGTCTTTTTTTTTTTGTGGCATAGGCCGGCAAACGAGCAAGTGGGTCACCTGATGGTAAGTGATCTCCACCACCCATGTACGCCCACCACCAGAAGAATCATGGGCGCGTTGCCGCCCATAAATGAAAGGGATAATTAGAGATAGGGAAGGGGAGGGGATTTGGGCTTCCGGATATCTCACTCACCATACGAAACGTAGCAGCAAGCCGCTACTTTACGTCGGTTTTCTGTGAGACAGTGGTAATGACCCGGGCGAGCCAGCCCATTCATGCTGTAGACAAAACTGTCTACAGCGTGGCGCTACCACTCACAAACTCACTAATGCGGGTTGGCAAACTACACATAAACACCAGAAGAACACATAACAATACCAGAAGAAGCATGAGTTGCCTTTAAGCGAAGGAATTAAGATTGAGAAAAGAGGTGATTTTTGGTTACATAGAATCTTAAAAATGTAACAGCAAGATGCCACTTAACGTCAGTTGTCTGCGAGACAATGGTACTGTCCCAGTCGAACAGGACCATTCATATCGTACACAAAATGGCTATAGACTGGTTCTACTACTTGATATGTCAGCATTCCTAAATAAAAGTCAGAAATAGATCGAGGAAATATAAAAATGGTAAGAAATATTTCGTATATTTCTGTAAATAACTTGTGACGGATCGTTTCCGCCATTGGAAGGACGAAACGCAATATCTCCGAACATAACCTTAAAATATAGAATATTCGTGCTTTGCTATGAATACGAATTACTGATTTATTGAGAATGTTTCGTGTAGCAATAAGGAAGCTTAAAAATCAAGGTCGACACAACTCTTTTTAGTACTTCGTAGAAGGAAAAAACTAAATTATATTTGGCTTAAGTCACTCACTTTTAAAATTACAATATTTCACTTACTCACGAAACTGTTTTCAAATCAAGCATCAGGCTCTAGCGTCAATGACACTCTCTTCTATCAACACCCAACTAAATTTCAGCTAACAGCCAGTGAGGGTAACGATAAATGCTCTCCCATAGATTTACATAGTACGTAGAACTTTTGAGTGGTAGTGCCACGCTGTAGATAGCTGTCTCTGCAGAATGAATTGACCGACTCGACCGGGTCGTTCCCACTGTCGTGTCCACAGAAAACCGACGTATAGTAGCGGTTTGCTGCTGCGTTTCGTACGGTGCGATATCCGAAGGCGCAAACCCTCCTTTCCAATCTCTTAGCCTTTTCCTTTAAGGTCGGCAACGCGCCTATTATTCTTCCGGTTTATGAGCATACATGGGCCGTGGAGATCACTTACCACCAGCTGACCTGCTTTCCCGTTTGCCGACCTATGCTATAAAAAATTAGTAACGCAAGGCGCTGCGTTTCTAATACTCAAATGACCATAAGATGATGATGATGCCTAGAAAAGCTTAAAATGTCTGAGCTTAGAGACCTAAAGTCACTTAAGAGAGATAAAAGTCCGAATAGTGTTAAAGGACTAGTAGCGTTGCATTTAATTAAATATCATAGAATTGCTAAACGCGCAGACGGTGACGGTTCAAGTTAAAATTATTAATTTCACATCAAGAATTACATTCACTTATCTACAGAAATTAATTCGTATTACTCTAACTTTTGGTCGTGGCTCCGCCCACATGAATGTCACAAACATCTAAATATTCTCATGAATTATAAGGAGTAGGAGTAAGATAATAGCATTAGTAGAAAATAGAATAATATGAAATGCGACTGAAATTATTATCACTGAAAAACCCGACTTTTTTTATTTTATCCTAGCTCGGCAAAGTGACTACGCTACACCTGATGCTAAGTGTAGCGCAATACAGGAATAGTGTCGACCAACGACAAACAACTTTCTATCTACTACCTAACATCCTGCTAAGATACACATATCTTGAAGACCTTATAGACACGAGATTATAATCTTGTACACAACATATTCAGCAGTACCTATTTGATATTCAAACCAAGTTTCAAGTTTCGAATTTCTTAAGAGCAGAGTTCAGACATTCCATTCCTGCCGCCTGTGGAATAACTTAGTTTCTTTAATTACACCGACTTGTCTCCAATGTTTTGGATGAATTTATTATGATCTGTGTTTTGTACAGTTTTGGGGTTATGTACATTAATTAAATATTCATAAGTACGGTGTTTGTTAGCCATTCTGCCTGCTTATTTCACTTTCAGTTTTGCGTATAGCAGGAATGAGTCAGCATCTTGGCTCGAACTAAAAAAATCGGAAATTCATACTTCTGTCGGACCATTAAGCTGTAGAATAGTTTACCGGCACACGTGTTCCCTCCTTCCTATAATATGGGGTCCTTTAAACGGAGTGTGAAGAAGCAGTTAGGCAGGCCGGCAAGATATCCGACCGACGATAGACACACTGTTTATTGTTGGTCGATACTATTCCTGGATTGCGCTACACTTACCATCAAGTGTGGCGTAGTCATTTAGCCGAGCCAGGATAAAAAAATATAACATCAGGACTTATTTGTTTGTCAACCACTGCTATAAAGAGGTACCTTTAATCCTAAAGACAGTTAATATCAGATAACAGAAATGTCTATACATTTAAAGTCCTTAATTCCCTAATTCCAGCAAACTAAGTCGTGTAGATAGCGGCGTAGAAAGCTGTAACATAAGTCAATTTTATTCCATCCCATTTCATGTTTCTTGCGTTCCGTTCGAAGGAATTCCCGCATTCCCTACTCTATACATCATAAGCAACACATGTAAGGTAAAACGGTTTTACGTCTCACTTGAACTACACTATCAGTTTTACTGTCATGTCGAACTGACAAATAGCCTCATTGATTTATTGGCAAATTCCATGTAGATGAATTAAAGTTGTTTGAATTTTCAATACGCAAAATCACACATGAGTGAGAAACAATCAAAGTGAAATGATGGTGCAGCGCAAGTTGCATTTCTGCCTACTTCTTCTGGGATAGAGGCGTGAACTAAAAAAGTACTAATTCAGAACGACAATATTTCAAACAATTATAATGTTAGTGTTACGCAAACCTAAAAAAACTATATAGAGTTTTACCCCTTGAAAAACAGCGTCGCTTACTATTACTGCGAAATTATTCATGAAAGCGTTCTCAGCCACAATTTGTCACTTATGTATGAAAGTATGAGGTCACGACGTCGACGGTTCTTTTTGTTTTTATGAAATACTAGTTTATACGAAGGTGAGTTAAGCGAAGATTTTAAAACAGGGTATTTTTAGAAGTGTTTCGTCTTGCGACTGTAATCAAATTTGTCCCATGATTACGGATAGAGGAAATTCATCCCCTAGCTCCTATTGTACTTAAAAGGGAGTCAGCGTGTTAGGTTTTTTAAGGTGTGTTACCCAAAAGATGTCTAAAGGGTGCCCTAATACTAAGCCTTCGCCATCTGTTAGTTTATCTTTCTTTAGCTCTACTATAACATATTTTGATAATATTTTCACTTCCATCCTTCCACCTGTCCTCATGCCACTCGTAGTGGGTTGGGCGCAAAATGCTTTTTCACACATATTACAGAAAGACTTGTATTATAGTTTTTACAATCGGCCGCCTACCCGACGTCAACACCTCTGATAATCTTTTACTAAAAGTTGTAAAAAGCTTAACTATATAGGAGTATAAGTATTAATACGTAAATAACTTTATAACCTACCCCTTTTTAACAATTTTTTAACCTGGGGCGGCAAAGTGACTTAACTAGATCTGATGTTAAGTACAGTGCAGTCCAAACGTAATATCGACCGTCAAGAGACACTGAGCCTCTTAACGGTCGGCAGAGTTATGCCGGCCTGAAGTTACTGGACATACACTGGCTGATCCCGGAATGCGACTCATCTGAACGAGCCACTATGGCAAGTTTTCACCATGTGTACGGTGGTCGCTAACTAGTAAGGTACAAAAATATCAGGCACCCTACCACCAGGTACATGTATTAGCAAGCAGCAAGTATATATTGCGCGCACGAAGATTTTCCATATGTTTGGATATATGTTTAAAAGGAGTAGGAGTGTAGAAAGCTAAAATGTATATACACGCTCGCAACTGATATAATAGTCCTAAATATAAAAGTTTAAATTTAAAAATTAATGAATTATTGGCGACCACTACGCGACTATTAAAACCGACTCAAAGAGACTATAAAGCTAAATATAAAAATAGCCAGGTGATTTTGAGTAGCTGCTTTCTACCAATAAGTAATGAATAGATTTGAATAAAAAAATATTTTTTGCCTTTTACTTTTATGAATCGGTTTTATTTTTTTTATAAAACACATTTTTTAATACCTTATATTCTGATAGCGAGAAACTGTCTTAAAAATATCTTACATTTTTTTATAAAAAAAAAAATTGGTGTGTGTCGTGAGACACCAGGTAGGAACGAAGTTCCTTCGGCTAATGTACAATCGACACAAATTGCAAAAAATTCAAATTATCAACTAAAATAACAAAATATGTCTCTTTATTTTTGTTTGACAACATAAAATTACATAGAAATAGAATAGAAAAATAGAAATAAAAAAAAGACGTGTGGCGCTCGGAGACTGCCGCGGTAAAGCTATTGTATAGCATTTTTTATCAACTTATGTAATTATAAATAATAACGAGCTAGCGTAATCTTTTAAAAATCGAAGGAGTATTTTTATATACTTCAATTATAACTGGCTGAATGAATTTCATTTTAAATATGTCTCTTTATTTTTGTTTGACAACATAAAATTACATAGAAATGACTGACATTAAAATTGACACATTGACTGTCGCGCCTGCGCACGTCTCATTTAACGCTTTTATTCCACGCATTTTTCCACGCATTTTTTCCACGCATTTTTTCCACGCATTTTTTCCACGCATTTTTCTTACGGTTTTACTATCACATTTTTTTCAGTTCGGTCACGCAGCGAAATGCCTATCCCCTCCAAGCCTGCCGTAAGGAACTTCGTTCCAAAAAATATACTGATATTTTCGAATCAAAGTTTTATTTATAAATACGATCTTCAAGAAGGTCGTCTAGAGGATGAAACCAGCTATTATCGTGATATATTTGAAGTGTTATTATTTCTCAAATGATGGTAAAATAACATGTTTTTATAAGTTTTATATAGTTCATGATAAATAATAATCTTAACCAGACAAGTATTTTATTTATAAATACTTAACAATTCTGGACTTCTCGATATAAAAATATTGTAAAATAGGATAAATAAATGAATTAATTAACTGGATTTCGTGTGGTTGCCTAGTGTGTTTTAATGATAAATGAGTGAGTAACATACTGATATTTGACTTACAATTTTGAACAGCCCTAAATGATAAAAAAATTGGTGTGTGTCGTGGGACACCAGGTAGGAACGAAGTTCCTTCGGCTAATGTAGAATCGACACAAATTGTAAAAAATACAAATTATCAACTGAAATAACAAAATATGTCTCTTTATTTTTGTTTGACAACATAAAATTACATAGAAATAGAATAGAAAAATAGAAATAAAAAAAAGACGTGTAGCACTCGGAGACTGCCGCGGTAAAGCTATTGTATAGCATTTTTTATCAACTTATGTAATTATAAATAAAAACTTATTAATTTAGACTTAGACTGGCTACTAAACGGTGGACGGCCGTGTTCTATAATCAAAAATTCAAATTCAAATTTCAAACCGCGTCTACATTTCCAAATGTCATAAGTTATCTATCTGTTTTATTAACGGAATTTCGACTTTAACTTTGTGTGCTAGATATCAAATTAAATTTAAAAAAAGTCTCATTTAACGGTTTTATTCCACGCATTTTTTCCACGCATTTTTTCCACGCATTTTTTCCACGCATTTTTTCCACGCATATTTCTTACGGTTTTACTATCACATTTGTTTCAGTTCGGTCACGCAGCGAAATCCCTATCCCCTCCAAGCCTGCCGTAAGGAACTTCGTTCCAACAACCAAGCTTTTGCCTCACTCCAGTATTATTATTCCAGTATTATTCTCGCTCACGCACTTCACTTTATTTATAAGGATGTGCAGCGCACTATAAGTACCTAGGGCGCCGCCGCGTGTTCCTGGAACGTACTCGCTCACCCCTCTGCACCCCGCGCCGCCGCACGCGCCGGCAGTCGCCCCGCGGCGACAACGCGTAAGGGATATTTTGTGCCCGCTATTGGAACGTAGTTCCTTATCGCGCGTTGCGAAAGGGGGCTAGACGGAAAAAATTGGTACGAAAAGTTGGCACGAACAATTTTGTCACGACATAATTTTTTTTAACTTAATTTGATATCTAGCACACAAAGTTAAAGTCGAAATTCCGTTAATAAAACAGATGGTTGTGAAACTTATGACATTTGGAAATGTAGACGCGGTTTGAAATTTGAATTTTTGATTATAGAACACGGCCGTCCGTTATTTTTAAGTTGATAAAAAATGCTATACAATAGCTTTACCGCGGCAGTCTTCGAGTGCCACACGTCTTTTTTTTATTTCTATTTTTCTATTCTATTTCTATGTAATTTTATGTTGTCAAACAAAAATAAAGAGACCTATTTTGTTATTTCAGTTGATAATTTGAATTTTTTTGCAATTTGTGTCGATTCTACATTAGCCGAAGGAACTTCGTTCCTACCTGGTGTCCCACGACACACACCAATTTTTTTGTTATATTTACATTGTTTTGTCGTTACCTAAGTAAAAGTGTAATACATAATACAGCATTTCATTTATATGCCACCCGAGCATTATAGATGTGATTAATATTAGAGTGAAGTTTTAGATTTCTCTTATGATTCGGTACACAAACATTCGGTGTCGAATGTCTTTAATGACCCTTAAATATGACCCCACCTTTTTGTAACACGATATATAAACGTCAATGTTGGTTCCAATAAAATTTTAAATTTAGAAATTTATTCACCAATTTTGATGATTGACGAAAATGGTTTTCTTTTTCTTTTCCCACTTTTGTGTGGAGGTTAAAAAAGTGACTGCCTTAAAAATAAAATTACATAATAAATAATGTCGCCTACAGACTAGATACCACAGCCAGTCTAATCCAAAGGAACGTTGTGTTATACGTACGTGCTTGTACCTACAACAGCGAAATTAATTATTCTATAAAGGAGGTTTCAGGCCTAAACCCTAAATCGTTCTGAAAGCCTGTGCTTGATTCTTATTTACTTAGCTTTTATCTGTGGCGTATTTAACGATACCTGCAATTAAATATGAATTAACTTTAAGGTTAAAAAGATTACTTACCTAAAAAGTGCACCAAACAGAAGCAACACCACATAGAACTTTGAACTACAAAGCATAGCATGGCACTGAACTGCGCTCCTCACCCCGAGACATGAGATTTTAAGTCTCATAATAGCCAGTAATTTCACTGGCTCCAATGTCCTTCAAACCGAAACACAACAATGCTTACACACTGTTACTTGGCGGTAGAAATAGACAAAGTGGTTGTACCAACCCAAACGGCCTCTCGCATACGAGGGACCTACCACCTTGTCGCAACTTTACGTCAGTTTTCTGTGAGACAGTGATAACGCCCTGATCAAGACGGCCCATTCATGTTGTAGACAAAACTGCACATCGAAACCTATCGTTATTTTTTTTATAGCATTGGCCGGCAAACGGGCAAATGGGTCACCTGATGGTAAGTGATCTCCACCGCCCATGTACGCCCACCACCAGAAGAATCATGGACGCGTTGCCGACCTTAAAGGAAGGGGATAATTAGGGATTGGGAAGAGGAGGGGATTTGGGCTTCCGGATATTATTTAAATTACAATGATTTTACAGATAAATTCGAAAGGGCCTCTGTTACCTTTTATAACCGTACAGATACACAAACTCAGTGGACCTTGAAGCACGACCTCCGAATACCTCCGAACATCATCATTTTGCGAAGAAAGGCATACAAGAACAGCTCCCTGGAGAAATGCGACGTCGCCTTTACTTCCCCAATTTATTCGATTCGTACAGTTTGTAATATAAATTGGTTTTGTGAGGGTCGCGGGATTTTATTTTGGAAAAAAATATATTTACTTTTAATACACATTTTCTTAGGATCAACATTTATTTATGTATATTATTCGCCACCAAGCAGCAGTGTGTGAGCACTGTTGTGTTTCGGTTTGAAGGATTTTGACGCCAGTGAAATTACTGGGTATTATGAGACTTTTTTTAATTTTTTATTCGAGCACGGCAAGCTGATTGCACTCCACCTGATGGTAAGCGCAGTGCAATCCAAAAAACCAGCGACCACCGACAAACAATGAGTTTATCGGTGGTCACCAAAGTCATGTCGGCCTGTTTAAATGCTTCTTCCCTCTTTGGAGAGGAAACCGAGGGGCCTGCGACAGGACAGGCGGATGACCGATGCAGGCAGAGTAATACAAGAATGTACTCCTATACCCGCCCCAATCAACCATCAAGACAACAGATTATGTGTCAGGGTGACGAGTGCAGTTCAGTAGCACGCAGTGCCTTGTAATGCAAAGTTCTGTGTGGCGTTGCTTCTGTTTATGGCGTGACGATTACCATCAGGCGAGCGCGTTGCTCGTCTCATCATATAATCAAATAAAAAAAAATCATAACAAGATATACATAAATTAAAAGATTAATTTCTTACATTATCTTATCCATCTTCATAAGCTGAAGTCAAGGACCCAGTAAATAAAACCTCAAGATTCTTCCGTGTTCCTTAATTAATTCACTTCTTTTAAGTGACTATTAGTGATTAAGCTAAGCGCTTAATCGTCGGAATTAAACGAAGCCAGGGAAAGAATTGTGTGCGAAGACCGTTCAGAGCTGTTGGGATTGTTTTTCCTTGTTTGATTACATTTGCGATAAACTCCGGTTTAAGAATAAACTATGAGGGCATTTTTTTCTATGAGCTTTACCAACAAAAGAGACTGACATCGAAGATATTGCGTTTACTAACTTTTGTATTTGAATATTTCAACCCACATCAAGTATAAATTTAGATGTTACCTAAATGAACAACCTGGTCGAGCCGGCCCATTCATGATATAGACAAACTGTCTACAGCTTGGCTCTACCACTCATAAATTTAATAAAATATCTCATGAATTTTATTCCCACGTTTTTTTATCTTAAAACTTTTTGTGAATTATGAAGTAATATTACCTACTCAATTTGTAACTTGTCTTTACATAACGTAATGAATGTCTTCTACATTAATTTTCTTTTTTCATTACTCTAGAAATTAATGATCTTTTTGTTAATAATTGCTTACGTTTACGCGAATGTTACACATTGATATAAAACTAATTTAAACGGAATTTATCGCGTTATTTTATTAATTTTTGATCTCGACGTTTCTAAAGCTTTTCAGCCTTCGTGGTCACGGGGTGGACTGACGGTCAGTCGACGGTCAGTGACGATGGCAAATAATTGTAAACTGAAGATTGGCACTGTAAATAATGTAACTGTAATAAATAGCGTGTCTCCTCTAACCCCGTGTTCACTGAATACAGTGAAAACAAGTGGTGGCAAGCTTCGTCTTGACATTCCGTACCATCCCCGATGAGCTATCGCTGCTATATGCGTGGATATAAGTCCAAAACAACGCGTAGAATTGAAAACCTCCGCCGTAATTTCGTCGGTTAAAATTACGCCAACTTCAAAAGCATAAAATCCAAATCACGTCTCGGATATATACGCAAAACTTCCTGAACCATGATCAAGTATCAAAACACGATTTTTGTCTTCGTCATTATTCATAAGGCTCACATGGCACTCGTAATTTCGACTCGAAATTATTCATGGAGGTCTTATAAAATGAACGTCGCGAATCCTCCCATCTGAAAGTACACGGCGCGAAATGATATGGATTTGGCCCGGATTTACGTTAGATGAACTGTGGCGTTACTACAAATGAGTTTTGTATTGCGAGCGCGACCTAGGCTTCGGAAATACGCGGGCGCTTTTGTTTCTCACATTGGATTATCATTGCGTAGTTCGTAGTAACCTTGTGAATATGTCAGGGCGTAGTAACATCTGTTGGGTTTTTTGAAAAATATGCGTACATTTTTTGCAAGCGAAAATGGTTTACGGTTGAAATGATAAAACTCTTTAGACAGACAGGAGACTGGCAGGCATGCTTTATAAGTTTGACTCCTTTATATAAGTGTGTGCACACGCGTATGTGTGTGTGTGTGTGTGTGTGTGTGGCTTCTTAACGACTCATATATACGTTTTTTGTTTTTGTTTTAAAGATAGTTTCTTCAAGATAAGATGTATTCCATAAATTTATTTATTAAATTTGTACATTTATTCTGTGTAAGCTTCATTTATATGTTGACCGCCCGCACATTTACCTATCAATCCAGTCCATCCAAAGGTTGCCTGGAAGAAATTGCCGTTAGCAATAAGGCCGCCAATTGTACTTCGTTTTATTATTATAAGATGTCTGTTGTATAGTTTTAATACTTTATATTGTGATGTACAATAAAGTTATAAATAAATAAATTCCTTAGCGTTATGACATGTCTTTTTTCAAATGAGGATTAAAATGAATGTCCATGATAAGCAGCGGTATGGCTTTGCCTCTGGCGTTGCTAATGTCTATAGCCGACGGTAACCATTTACCATCAGGCGAGCTGTCAGCTCGTCTGCCTTCGTAGGGTAATAAAAAAAGAAAAGATAAGTTTAACTACCTATGTTTAGAGAAAATCTCTTGTCATTTATAACTTATCGATCTTTTTTTATCCTAGCATGGCAAAGAGACTACACTAGAACTGATGTTAAGTACAATGCTGTCCGTATATAATTTCGACCGTCAATAGATCCCTCCCTCGACGGTCGGCAGACTTATGTCGGCCTGAAATTACTGGATATACACTGGCTTATCCCGGGACGCGACTCGTCTGTACGAACCACTATAGCAGGTTTAGCACCATGTACGGAGGTCGCAATCTAATGGACTTCAAAAATATCAGGTACCCTCACAGGTATTAAGGGATGTCGGAGCTTTGTAATGCTTTTTTTTTATTTGATTGAATAACGAAACGAGCAAGGCGCTCGCCTGATGGACAGCGCCACGCCTGCAAATAAACAGAAGCAACACCACACAGAACTTTGAATTACAAAGCACTGCATGGCACTGAACTGAGTTCGTCACCCCGAGACATAAGATGTTAAGTCTCATAATGACCAGTAATTTCACTGGGTTCGATGTCATTCAAACCGAAACACAACAGTGCTTACATACTGTTGCTTGGCGGTAATAGACAAAGCGGTGGTACCAACCCAGACAGCCTCTCACGTACGAGTGACCTACCACCTTGTAAATGCTTATGCTTAGGTTATGTAGGCATTATACTGATTACGTATACTTTTAATTTAGTTATGTATTGAGGTTTTGCGTTGCAAATATATATTTTTTTACTAGCCCTGAATTATATCCCACTGCTGGGCACAGGCCTCCTCTACTGAATGAGAGGGTTTAGGCCTTAGTCCACCACGCTGGCCTAATGCGTTGGTAGACTCCACATACCTTTGAAAAATCTTATGGAGTTCTCAGGTATGCAGGTTTTCTCACGAAGTTTCTTTCACCGTTAAAGCAAGTGATAATTAACAATTAATATACACGTGACTTAGAAAAGTCAGAGGTGTATGCTCTTGGGGCTGGTTTCGAACCTGCGACTTGCGTCTCGACAGTCCGTACCAATCCCCGCTGAGCTATCGCTGCTCCAAATATGACCTATTAAATATAAATTGCCATGTAGAATACTTTCCCAAATAGATCTTCCCAAAGACACATTTCAGACGAATGGCAGATACCATAAGTCAATCAAGTAAACAGAGAAATAAAGACAAAGTTGTTACAAACTTTCTCTACTAATAGTGGAACTGTCCGTAATAAAATATTCCCTCTCATTGGGAAAATAGGTCACCTAAATCTGGGTAAAATTGGACCTACTTACGCAGACAGGAACCAACCCACAGCAAGTTCAAATGGAGATACTAATTATGTTTTGCTACAAATATATTTTACTTTAAATACATTGTGCATCTATCTGTACATATATAATAATTTTACAGTAATTTGTTTTCTCTTTGAATCATCATTAACAATGCCGCGACCATGACGATCAAATCTTTCCCGACAAAACTATGCATTTGATCATGTAATGATCTTTAGCAAAGTTGTTGTGCATGAGCCCACGAAGGTTTTTGAGAGGGTACGATCAATTTTGGAAACATGGCACCACTGTTAGGCTACTTTTATCCCGGAAAAGCAGATCACGCGGGCGGAGCCGCGAGGGACAGCTAGTTAAATATAAATCAATAGGGCCCTTTACAGCATGTAATATAAATAAATACATTCGAAGATATTACAGATATAAATGCAGGGACATAGCGGTTGCGACGGCCTGCCGGAGGCCCACAGTGGCCCTTAGTCATAGCAACGCGTGGCCGGGTCTGCTAGTAAGTTATAAGCCATTCAAATCCGATTAAATGGGTTCTTGTCAACCACGCAAACCTTGAAGTCACCGAGCAAAAATGGCCGTTACAGAGCACGCGTGCGAGCGAGATAGTGAGATGCACTACGCACCCACCTTTGCTCACATCAATGTTTAAAATCATAATTGGGGATATATTTTTGAACCAACATGATTGTGCTTTAACAAAAAGGTTTCTTTTCCTATTATTTTTGGAACGTAGTTCCTTATCGCGCGTTGCGAAAGGGGGACGGAAAAAATTGGTACGAAAAGTTGGCACGAAAAATTTGTCACGACATAATTCTCCGACCAGCCAGCGTTAGCTGACCTCCCTGGAACATCGATAATTTCGAAGTCCCAGGTGGCGTCACACACACACAGTCAGCTTGGACCGGACTTTCACAAGACTTTGACCTTGAACCCCAACCGTGACCTTGACCTTGACCCCGACTTTGATCTTGACCCCGATTTTTACCGAGACCTTGACCTTGACCCCGACCTTGACCGTGACCCCGATTTTTACCTAGACCTTGACCTTGACCCCGACCTTGACCCCGATTTTTATCTAGATTCCGACCTTGACCTTGACCCCGATTTTTACCTAGACTCCGACCTTGACCTTGACCCCGACCTTGACCTTGACCCCGATTTTTACCTAGACTCCGACCTTGACCTTGACCCCGATTTTTACCTAGACTCCGACCTTGACCTTGACCCCGACCTTGACCCCGTATTTTATCTAGAATACGACCTTGACCTTGACACCTACCTTGACCCCTACCTTGACCTTGACCCCGACCTTGACCTTGACACAGTCCTTGACCCTCAAAATTAAAAATAATCGAAAGGAACTTCGTTCCATCCGGGTGTCCCTTGACACCTCTCAAGTTTTTTTGTTACGTATAAAATAATGTATAAAATCCAATATAAGAAATTACCCTATTCTAAAGGAGTTGTAAGCGTGAGATGGAAGATGGTCGTAGTAATTTCGCTTGAATACAAAACATGGCAACAGACTAGCGAGGAGAATAACGGACTACCGAGACAAAGGTCCTGGGTTTGAAATCATCTGTATAATCGAAATCACGTCTGTATTCATTGACAAGGTCCTGGGCTTGAAATTATTTGTATACTCGAAATTACGTCTGTATGAATTGTTTTTTTATAGCATAGGCCGGCAAACCAGCTAATGGGTCACCTGTTGGTAAGTGATCACCAACGCAACAACTCCCACAATACCAGAAGAATCATGGGCGCGTTAAAGGAAAGGGATAAACAGGGATTGGGAAGGGAGGGGATTTGGGCCTCCAGATATCTCACTCACCGTACGAAACGCAGCAGTAAGCCGCTACTTTACGTCGGTTTTCTGTGAGACAGTGGTAACCCGGTCGAGCTGACCCATTCATGCTGTAGACAAAACTGTCCACAGCTTGGCTGTACCACTCAGTAAAGTGATTAATCAGTATTCGCTACAACGAAGAAGGCAAACATCGCGAAGAAACGTATCCAAGTGTTCTACATAAAAAAAAACGGAGGCTGCAAAATATCAGCAAGTAAAAAATTAAAACGATCAATTTTGAGTCAGTGCTATGACCATTAAGATCTTTTGTTGTGAAAATCATCAACTTAAAATAGCTTTTTAGTGTTTTTTCATTTTTAAACATATATTTCTCTTTGTGTTTGTTTTAGTCTTTAATGCCCGATTTCACTCTTAAGTTGATTTCTTCTTGAAATTGAAATAGGATCAACTCTTATGAATGAAAATGAATCATCAAAATATGTAATTAAAAAGAAATCAAATATACGCACCTAATTGAGAATCTCCGATTTTTCGTCGGTTAAAAATAATACCTTACTAATTATAGTATAAACGTGAAAAAACACAAATTCAGTATCCCCGTTTTTTTTTCGTCGCTAAAAGACACCAAAACCTTACTTATTATAGTCATGTTTATACATACAACATTTTAAAATTCCCAACCAACATTCTCAACAAAAATTACAACGGGTCCATTACATCTCTAGACCACTTACCTTTTATTACCTTCTCGAATTGTGCAGACTTTGCGAAAATAAAGCCCATAGTAACAGTTTAAATACGTAATTCCCAAACGGTTCTAATTAACTAGTAATTGTCAGCAACTACGCTCCCCGGAGGAATATAAATTGTTGTTTAAATTCAAATTCTTTATTTAAAATTCTATTTAAAGGATTCGAGAATAATCAGCCTGTATTTCAAGTTGCGTTAATTCTACAATAATGGAATGGGTCGACTGGTGTGGACTAATATCGTACAGAAAACTGATGCTACGGAAACTATATCATTTAGAGCAGAGAGTGGAAAACAAGAATACCTATAGTTCAGCTATGGATATGGTCACCTATACCCAAACTCCATCACATATGAGCAGTCATAATACTGCAATAATCATAGGTATGTTGCTAAACTTGAAGAAAAGGTGCAATGCAATCGAATAATAGTCCGACCGGATAGCGACCACCGTACACTGGTGCTAAAAGCTGCCATAGTGAACCACCTTGCGTGAGTCGCGTTCCAAGGTCAGCCAGTGTATATCCAGTTTTCCCGAGGGGCTTGCCCCCTCTTCTTATACCTTTCCCATCCTTTGATCCTTCCCCTCCCCTTTGGCCCTGGGATGAGATACAGCGGGGGTCGCCAGTATCCCATTAGTTCATCCCAAGAGTAAAAAAAAACAAGAATAGTGTCAACAAATGATAGACGCAAAGTCTAAGTGGTAGTTCACCACCATTATGTCGACAGACCTTAATGAATCTTCACATTATTTTGAGTGGTAGAGTCACGCTGTAGACAGTTTTGTCTACAGGAATGGGCTGGCTCGATCGAGTCGTTACCACAGTCTCACAGAAAACCGACGTAAAGTAGCGGCTTATTACTGCGTTTTGAATGGTGAAAGAGATATCCGGAGGCCCAAATCCCCTTCCTCTTCCCAATCCCTAATTATCCCATTCCTTTAAGGTTTTCGTACATGATTCTTCTGATCTTGTGGGCGTACAATGGCGGTGGAGATTACTTACCATTAGGTGGCCCACTTGCCACGTTTGCCGGCCTATACTATAAAAAACAAATAATATATGTAGAAAGAAAAAGTATAATAGAAAATTATTTCACATCCTGAAGTAGGCAGAATTCTGTTAGCCAACCCATTTTACAAATAGCCTAGTCATCGTACAAAAACTGTCTCCATTGCGTAAACAAGACAATAGAAGCTCCAGACGTTTTGTTCAATTTTAAATCTTTTCTCCAAGATTGGAGCAAATACTCGTATTTCTGACTGAATACGTTTCAGATTAAATTTATTCTTCTCATATATCAAACTTTATTACCTTGTAGATATTGAACGTAAGTAATATCCAGCGAATTTCACTCACAAAAGCCAAACGTAAAAATCGACTCCAAAAACATATAGAAATACGAAAAAGACAATTTATAAACATTTTTTTGGAGTCGATGCAATTTCAGTTGATCGGTAGCGGCACTAGCACCGTCAATAAAGTTTTTTTCTTACTTGATTTAATGACGAGACGAGCAAGGCGCTCGCCTGATGGTAAACGCCACGCCTGTCCATAAACAGAAACTACACATAGTAAAATTACTGGGCATTATGAGACTTAACATCTTATGTCTCGGAGTGACTATTCAGTTCCATGCGGTGCTTTATAATTCATACTTCTGTGTGGTGTTGCTTCTTTTTATGGCCAGGCCTGACGCTTATTATCAGACAAGCGCCTTGCTCGTCTCGTCAAAAAAAAAAAAAAAGACGTAGATACCATTGATCCAATTTCAATACAAGTTAAGTAACCTTGTAAAAAAAAATACTATTCTAAATATGTACCTACTTAGAATGAAAAAAACGCATTGCGACACATACGCGGCACAGCTAGTATATAAAAAGAAAAAGAAAATAAACGTATATTTTACCTCCATAGTCTGTATCTTTTGTTTTCATTTGCCAGAAAAAAGCTGCCAATCATATTTAAATCCAGATTTGGGGTAATCCAAAACAAACGACTACATAAAATTCAATAAGCCGTCTTTGTCTATTAACCTCTTTTATGGGCTTATAAGATAAATTGATTTTGTTAGATATATTTTATTTTTAACGAAAAAATATTACAGTCTGCTGAGTTTTTATGTATTATTTTTATGTAAAGCAGGCATTTTCATTATTGAATAAGCCTTTGTGTGTTAGAAATAGAAATTTGATTACAATAGGGTTGTCCCTTCAATGTTTTCTAGATTTGTATACTTACTGCCAGATCCGAAACAGCTATTTTAGAATATCTTTATTGCCTAAGCTAACAACCGTTTCTTTTATCCGAGCATGGCTAATTGACCGCCCTACATCTGATGGTAAGTGTAGTCCAGGCCAAAAAACCAAATCGAGAGGCCTGCGACAGAACAGGCGGATGACCAATACAGGCACAGGGATATAAGGATGTAGCCCAATGTCCGCCCCAACCAACCATCAAGTCATGTCGCAAGCACTTCGGAAGAACCTGATATACACTGGCTGATCCTGGGACGCGATCCACATAAGGCGTGTAGGTCACTATGGCAGGTTTTAAAACAGGAATGGCATTAATTCCAGAGAATAGAAAATTCTAGAGACGACAAAATACGACTGCGACACGTACCAACACGTTTTGTACGCATTTGTATAGATACATTTTCAGGAATGCGATCGAAACAGGATACCGCACCGTTCTAATATTTTCATACAGTTTCATACAAAGCAGACTTATAACTATCAACCGTCGCGCAACGCAATCTCCCTATCTTGGTCGCATACCTCAAAACAGACATCCTACTGTCATACTGATGTAAGCGTGATGTCCCTACTTAGAAAATGACGACAATCAACAATAAAAAAAATACTGTTTACTCCAAATACAAAAATGTAATTCACAAGTGACATTCGCCTCGTCCACCGCCACAATTTATCTAACAAGAGCTGAAATAAAAGTTGCAAATAAAAGGTTGAAATCTTGTCCCATCCCAAAAGTACGCGGATTACGAGAATATTTGTTTAACTCGAATCTTTTGCATTTTTGGAACGTAGTTCCTTATCGCGCGTTGCGAAAGGGGGCTAGACGGAAAAAATTGGTACGAAAAGTTGGCACGACATAATTCTCCGACCAAGAATAAATATAATATTAATTTGATATCTAGCACACAAAGTTAAAGTCGAAATTCCGTTAATAAAAGTAAAACTTATGACATATGGAAATGTAGACGTGGTTTGAAATTTGAATTTTTGATTATCGAACACGGCGCGGCGGTCCACCGTTTAGGCTGCGTTTAGACGACGCGAAAAATTTCGTGCGGCCGTTTACACGATCGCGCAGTCGCCGCGTGGTTGGAGCGTTGCGAAGTATTAAACATTATGGCTTAGTCAATAGAGTTTACATTAGTTTTTCGAGTGATTCGAGCGCGGCGGCCGCGCGGCCGCCGCGCGGCCACAACGCGGTGGGATTCCTTGTCATATAAATGCGCCCTTAGTAGCCAGTCACCAAATTACCTATCATAAAATATTTGAATGTTGGCTGCTTCCAGATTATACAGTGTCTAATATATAGTCTACGGGATGACTGTTTAATATTACGACTCACATCGAATGTTCTGGAACTCTCTAGAACGTTCGGTGTGACGTCACGTAGACTGTAAGACCGGCCGGTGCTCGCCGATTTACGGGCTGGGCGACGTAGCAGCCGGTGTGCTCCCTTCGGACCCTCCGTCCCCCCCGAGATCGAGATCATTTTAGTCAAGCCCGAGAGGTGGTCAAGCGCGAGCAGTCCATCGATCAACGGAAGGTTCGAGAGAAATCGAGAACCTTCCGGGTGACGTCACGCGCGCCGATTGACCAGCCAACGCTAGCCGACCTCCCTGGAGCTTCGAGAATTATGGAAGTACCAGGTGTTCAAACCCGTTCCCCCTACCCCCACCCAATTTGTCCTCACCCCCCCTCGGCCTAAATCGGTAATTTTTGAGGCTAGAGGGTCGTGCGACGGCTTGTCGCAATCGGCTTATTGAGCCCGACACTTTGGCCCCAATAAAAATAAATTTCGACCCCCCAGTAAGAAAGATCTGTAAAAATATCTCTAAAAATTCAAATATCTCAGAAACTACAATAGATAGACAAATAAAATTTTATTAAAATTCCTTCACTAATTAATCGAAAGGAACTTCGTTCCATCCGGGTGTCCCTTGACACCTCTCAAGTTTTTATTTTTTAACCGTTATGGTTTTTTTTTGTGGACCATAACAAGGGCTCTTTTGCTTTCAAATTTTAAAGTCACACAGACCGCTCCGTGGTTTGATATCTCGTTAATTGTCGACAGCCTCTGTGGCACAGCGGGCGAGTAGTCGGCTGTGAAGCGAGAGGCCGCGGGTTCGATCCCCGCACCGAGACAAACATTTGTGTGATCCACAAATATTTGTCTCGGGGTCTGGGTGTTGTGAGACCGAAAGTCTCTCGTAGTTCCTGATACCTACGACACAAGACTTGTATCTTACTGTGGGGTCAGGACTATGTATGTGACTGTTGGGTGTATTTATTATTTTATTAAAATAAATAAATTAAATTAAACGTAATTGTTATTATTAATAATATCTACTCGTACTTATATATTACTTTCTGGAACACATGTTTTGGGTTATAATTATAGTTCATCAAATGTATCTCATAATGTATATTTTTACATGATTGTAACCTGTTTTGTGTTTAATAAATAAATTAAAAAAAATTAAATTAATTAATTATGTTTTTTTTATTTGAATGTCGAGACGAGCAATGCTCTCGTCTGATGCTAAGCGCCACGCATGCCCATAAACAACACCACACAGAACTTTGAGTTATAAAGCACAGCATGGCACTGAACTGTGCTCATCACCGCGAGACATAAGATGTTAAGTCTCATAATGCCCAGTAGTATAAACACAACAATCCTTACACCGCTTTGTCTATTTCTGTTGCTTGCCGGCAGAAATAGACAAAGCAGTGATACCAACCTAGACGGCCTATCGCATACGAGGGACCTACCTTGTATATGATTCAGATTGAATAAAAGAACATAAATACTGTCCATTAAGCGAATGTTAATAAATAAATAATAAAATACACCCAACCGTCACACACATAGTCCTAACCCACAGTAAGATACAAGTCTTGTGTCGTGGGTATCAGGAACTACGAGAGACTTTCGGTCTCTCAACACCCAGACCCCGAGACAAACATTTGTGGATCACACAAACATTTGTCTCGGTGCGGGGATCGAACCCGCGGCCTCTCGATTCACAGCCGGCTACTCGCCCGCTGCGCCACGGAGGCTGTCGAATGCACGATATTGAGTGGAAGGACCGTTCTTAGTTTATTTATAGCTATCCGCACCCCTTGACCGAGATTCTGCCTACTGCAGTACATGTAACAGCACTTAGATACACCATCAGTTAGTGTGGAAATCCTTATTTACTGTACAATCAACAAGCCGCGTCTGTGACAGTAAGGGAAGCTTCTACTGCATTAAACATAGCAGCATCGGCTATACTCCGTGTCAGTAACAGCATGGAGGGCATTTATATCCAGCACTAAAATATTGCTGGTGGTAGGATTCATATCCGCCCGGATAGCGACCACCGGATGATGTCAAAGCCTGCCATAGTGATACACACACCTTGTTTGCTGTGTTGTGTGGCAGAGAGCACTCTTCAATTTCGAATTTTCTGACAGCGTTTGGCAATAAGAGTTCCATAGTTTCTTCCCCGTTCTTCTACAACGTGCAGCATTCCGAAGTAGTGGTAGAGTAAAATTTTACTGAATCTAAATTGGCTGGTGGTAGGATATTCATATCCGCCCGGATAGCGACCACCGTACACATGGTGTTAAAATCTGCTGTAGTAATCCACACGTCTTGTGTGGATCGCGTTCCAGGATCAGTATATCCGGTTCTCCCGAGGGGCTTGCGACATGACTTGATGGTTGGTTGGGGCGGGTATAGGGGTATATCCTTGTATCACTGTGTCTGCATCGGTCATCCGCCTGTCTTGTCGCAGGCCCCTAATTTTGCTTCTTTCGTCCCCGAAGAGGGAAAAAGCATTTATACAGGCCTGCATGACTCTGGTGACCACCGATAAACTCATTGTTTGACGGCGATCGCTGGTGTTTTGGATTGCACTATGCTTACCATCAGATATAGTGCAGTCACTTTACTGTTAAAAAAAATGTATAACATGTTCGTTTTCAGTAAGTATTTTGATGTAATTTGATTTGTCTACTACACAACGCAGTTGAGTCTGTAATATAGAGTAACACACGAATGTAAATTGTACTACTAATCAATTAAGCACATAATCTTGTCTACTGCGCAGTGTATAGTAATTGCAAAACGTTAATTGTGTTATAAGTCGCATAAACCCACGTTATAATGAAGTTATAATGTGGTACAAAATGTTTTGTTCAAATTAATAATCCAGACAGGTCATAATTATACAGTAAATATTTTTTAAGTTGCTACTTTTTAATCTGATCTCGGAGTTTGTATTTAGAATATTAATAACTCGTTATGATTACGCTTAATTAAGATGTATAATCCTCAAAAAGAATAACAATACGATTATTTTGCATGAGAAATAAAATATTATGTATACAGTAATATTATATTAGAGCGAATATGCGACAGAATAATTTTTCTTTATAATTTTTTTAAGTACATTTTAATTAATATAGCTAAGGTCTAATATTCTAATAACAAAAGTTCGCCTTTGTGGCGTAGGGGTCGAGTAGCCGGCTGCGAAGCGAGAGGCCGAGAGTTCGATTCCCGCAACGCTACAAATGTTTGTGTGATTCACAAATATTTGTTTCGGTCTGGGTGTTGTGACGTGGGACCGCAAGTCCCTCGTAGTTTCTAATACCCACAATACAGGCACAGTATTATTATCAATACAGGTTAACGTAGTGCGGGGGGGTCAGGACTGTGTGTGAGTGTTGGGTATATTTACTATTATTATTTTATCATGTTTATTTATTGAATAACAATACTACAGAATTATAAGTGTATTACATTGTAGTTTATGACAGTACATTAAAACAACGTTATTTTTGTTACACAAACAGTTACATACAGTTCGTCTCTCAGTCATTTTGGAATTCATTTATACTCGTACAAAAAGTACTATAAAACTATTTTTCAATAAAGAAATTAATAAAATGGCATGGCATTAGCAGTCTATTAAATTGTATTTCAATATATAAACAACAATAACATTTAATAGGTTTAACCGCTTTATGATTAAAAGCCAATTAATTGCCGAAGATACTTGAACAGCAACAATAATCTTACACTAGAGTACACTTCGATTCTGTAATATATTTCAAAGGCTTTGACTAGCTCAACGAGGGCTTGTCATTAGCAAAATCCATAATTAGAACAATGTAGGTCTCGTGCAAAATCACACGTGGAAATTTACTTTACAATTCTGTCTTTATGATAATATATTCTGTGTTTCGTAATTAATGATTTGAAGAGGCTATATCACTGGGGAAGCAGAGACATTAAGTGATAATTATATGCTAAATTTTGAGGTATACGATATGCAGGAGCCACCATTTGCATATAATTATAAATGAGTAGTAGAGCCACGCTGTAGACAGTTTTGTCTACAGCATGAATGGGCCGGCTCCACCGGGTCGTCACCCCTATCTCGCAGAAAACCGACTTAAAGTAGCGGCTTGCTGCTACGTTTCGTACGGTAAGTGAGATATCCCGAGGCCCAAATCCTCCTCCCTTTCCCAATCCCTAATTATCTCTTTCCTATACGGTCGACAACGCGCCGATTATTATTTTGGTACTGTGAGCGTACATGGGCGGTGGAGAACACTTACCATCAGGTGACCCACTTGCTCGTCTACCGGCCTATGCTATAAAAAAATCATACAAAGCGGACGTGTGGCTATAGCTTCACTCACGTCACGCGTCGGTCAATCGGTCACTTGCGTATCTCAAGATGTGCATGTAGAGTCCCACCACACTACGATGGTAGAATGGTACATAATAATATGACAATATTTAAAATAACAATAATACTAGCCCTATATTATATACGTCCCGCTGCTGGGCACGGGCCTCCTCTACTGAATGAGAGGGATTAGGCCTTAATCCACCACGCTGGCCTAATGCGGGTTGGCAGACTTCACATACCATCGAAAAATCTTATCGACATTTCAGGTATGCAGGTTTCCTCACGATGTTTCCTTCACCGTTAATAATAATTAAAAAAATATATTAAATTAATATTTAGAAAATAATAAAATTGAATAGCGATAATATCTTTCCCGTTCTGTTCTGGAAAAGTGATCTGGCAAGATTCTTATATTATCCATAAGGACACAAATCTTTTACTATCAGTATATGGTCTCTCGAAATATTTCGGTCAAATTCCATAAATCCAATTCGAATTTCGAAATTCGAAACAAAACACAAAAAAATCGACTACCTGATTCTTACCGCATTCATAAAATGAAACTAATTAAATTAATAAATTGTTCCTATTCATCTGTACCGTAGAGTATTTCCCATAAGTGTGAAAGGGACAGATGATACGAGACTCAAAAAGTACTTCGAGAATCGGACGGCGTCTAGCAGGCGCCTGGACACGCCCTACTAATTAAATACTGAGATGAAGTTAGAATATCAGAATACGGTCTACCGTGCATCGAGGTCTCTGTTACAATGAACTTTTAGCGTGAAGTAATTGATTGCTTCAGTGTAGTAGCAGCATACCTTAGTTTAGAAACTATGAGGTAGGTTCATATCCCAGGTGAGGCATAACGTGTTTTTTTTATTTGATTGATTGACGAGACGAGCGAGGCGCTCGCCTGCCGGTAAGCGCCACACCTGCCCATAAACAGAAGCAACACCACACAGAACTTTGAATTACAAAGCACTGCATGACGCTGCACTGCGCTCGTTACCCTGAGACATAAGATGTTAAGTCTCATAACGACCAGTTTACTGGCTTCAATTGCCTTCAAATGGAAATACAACAGTGCGTACACACTGTTGCTTGGTGGCAAAAATAGACAAAGCGGTAGTACCAAGACGGCCTTATAATACTACTTACTTTATGATGTAGTTATAATTTTAGTTTCTATTACTCCAAGAAAATCCAGTTAAGGTACTAAAACATGATACAGGTTTATTAAATGGTTTTTACCTCGCAGATTATAATATCGCACGTAAAAACACGTCTCAACCTCATAAAAATGACATACTCTTTATAACGTAAACATAATATTAAGGTTAACTGGATTTATCCAGTACGCATGAAAGTGCTTGCGCAAAACCATTTTAAAATCTAATTTGTGCATTATATACTATGGCACTCCGCCCGGATGACGACCACCGTGCAAATGGTGTTAAAAACGCCATAGTGGCACGCGGAGCTTGACTGGATCGCGTTCCAGGATCAGCCAGTGTATGTCCGGTTCTCTCGAAGGCCTTGCGACATGACTTGATGGTTGGTTGGGCCGGGTATAAGGGTATATCATTTATACAGGCATGAAGAACTGGCCGTCCTGTATAAAAAGCATTTGCACATTCTGAACATTCATTCATTCTCCCTTAATTACTAAATCTATACTAATAATAAAGCTGTAGAGTTTGATTGTTTGATTGTTTGTTTGTTTGTTTGTTTGAACGTGCTAATCTCAGGAATTACTGGTTCGAATTAAAAAATTCTTTTTGTGTTGGATAGTCCATTTATCGAGGAAGGCTTTAGGATATATAACATTACGCTGCGACCATTAGAAGCGAAGCATCAGTGAAAAATGTTGCAAAAACGGGGAAAATTATTCATATTTGAAGGCTTCCGTTGCTAAGCTACCAAAATAATATTATTTGAAGGCTTCCGTTGTCAAATCAAAATCAAATCTATACTAATATTATAAAGCTGTAGAGTTTGATTGTTTGTTTGTTTATTTGATCACGTGGGCGGAGCCGCGAGCAAAAGCTAGTAATGAATAAGGCTATAATTAATGCAAGGGATACCGGAATACGCTTTTACAATTAAATATTCGAATTTCTTTTGAGCGTTTCATTTTGCTGTAAAATAATTAAAAGGAGTTTTGTTCGTACACTACCATTCATTTTTTTATAAGAATCTTTTTCCACCTGCCCTTATCCCACTCGCAGTGGGGTATGTGCATCATGCTTTTGACATATATTGTTACAGAAATACTTTGCTGGTAATTTTTACGACCGGTCTGTCTGAGGTCAATCTCTCTGGGGAAAAAATACTGTAATAAATAAATGAATTATCGATTCTAACAGTATGAAGTAGAAGTAAAAATTGTAAACTAATAGAGCCACTTTTATCTACAGATAATAGACCCCTAGGGGTCCACGGGTAACTCAGCGGGGGTCTACGTTAGCGTGAAAAAAAAAATGGGGATTCACAATACGTAAGCGGGGGACCACGAAAATTTATCTGCTTTCGATAGTGAAGAACTAAAATGTGGGCTTGACTTCACCTATCAATGTAGGCAGATAATATTTTAAGAAGCCCAGCGACTGTTACTTGTAAAAACTTGTATATTCCGTATTCAATATTTCGAGTCTTGGAAATATGGTAGAAATGTAACTGGAAGGAGTCCACCGGAACCAGCTAAATTTTGAAAGTGGTCTATGAGAAAAACGTCTGGGAACCTCAGATCTACAGCATGAACGGGACGTTTCAACCGGGTTAGTAACACTACATCACAGAATTTGACATTAAACAGCAGCTTGCTCTTGCATATTATACAGGGAATAAGATATCTGGATACACAATATCTCTCGATTGACAATTTAATTTGATTGGTTTAATGCAACTATTTGTCCGTGTCTGGTATAATAACAATTAAATAATTAAATATTTTAAACAAAAAAATTCAACCGACGAAAAAACTGAAAAGCAAAAATTATTTTTTGTTAAAAAGTTATAATTTCCTATTTTTGTGGCTATAGGTAATATACTAGTAGAATTTATTTATGAATACAAGGGGCATGAGAGGTGTACACAATAACTCAGTGAAATCAGTGAGTGAATACGCAATCATCCCCTATTTTTCTAACCTTAGAGTTATAATTTTGATTCAAAATTTTATGGGACCTACTTAGGAGTATACCCTATCCATTAAAAAAATTGGTGTGTGTCGTGGGACACCAGGTAGGAACGAAGTTCCTTCGGCTAATGTACAATCGACACAAATTGCAAAAAATTCAAATTATCAACTAAAATAACAAAATATGTCTCTTTATTTTTGTTTGACAACATAAAATTACATAGAAATAGAATAGAAAAATAGAAATAAAAAAAAGACGTGTGGCGCTCGGAGACTGCCGCGGTAAAGCTATTGTATAGCATTTTTTATCAACTTATGTAATTACTAGCTTTTGCTCGCGGCTCCGCCCACGTGATCAAACAAACAAACAAACAATCAAACTCTACAGCTTTATAATATTAGTATAGATTTGGGTAGCTTAGCAACGGAAGCCTTCAAATAATATTATTCGGGTAGCTTAGCAACGGAAGCCTTCAAATATGAATAATTTTCCCCGTTTTTGCAATATTTTTCACTGATGCTTCGCTTCTAATGGTCGCAGCGTAATGTTATATAGCCTAAAGCCTTCCTCGATAAATGGACTATCCAACACTAAAAGATTTTTTCAATTCGAACCAGTAGTTCCTGAGATTAGCGCGTTCAAACAAACAAACAAACAAACAAACAAACAAACAAACAATCAAACAATCAAACTCTACAGCTTTATTATATTAGTATAGATAAATAATAACGAGCTAGCGTAATCTTTTAAAAATCGAAGGAGTATTTTTATATACTTCAATTATAACTGGCTGAATGAATTTCATTTTAAATATGTCTCTTTATTTTTGTTTGACAACATAAAATTACATAGAAATGACTGACATTAAAATTGACACATTGACTGTCGCGCCTGCGCACGTCTCATTTAACGCTTTTATTCCACGCATTTTATCCACGCATTTTTTCCACGCATTTTTCTTACGGTTTTACTATCACATTTTTTTCAGTTCGGTCACGCAGCGAAATCCCTATCCCCTCCAAGCCTGCCGTAAGGAACTTCGTTCCAAAAAGTAATTGTAAAAAGTTATGCGTGGTCTAACATAAAAAATATAGGTGTCGAACCTCTTCCGTTTTTTTCGTCGGTTAAAAATGTATGATAATATAGATTTAGTATTCGACAAGGCACAAAACTATCGACCGACGCGCTTGACGCGTTAGTAATTTTGTTTTCTATAAACTAATCTTCAATACAGAATGCTTTATGTTCAAACTAGAAGAGGAGGAGAGCCCTAGGGAGCATACCATCACTCATGCCAAAATTATTGCACGCAGACTTAATATTTACATTGTGTGTATACTTTTGAACCGAGACCATTCGTTTGCATATGAGTAAACAATTCGAGGAATATCGGTGTGGTTAATTTGTACCTATCTGGATGGTGACCACTATAACATAAAAACCCTGGTAATATCTCATCATCATCATCATCATCAGCCACAGGACGTCCACTGCTGAACATAGGCCTCCCCCAAAGATTTCCAGACCGACCTGTTGGAAGCGGCCTGCAACCAGCGACTTCCTGCGACCTTTATCAGGTCAATGGCAATATCTCGGTACAAGTTTTTTTTTTCTTTTTATTGAATGACGAGACGAGCAAGGCGATGTTAAGGCATATTGATGGTAAGCGCCACGCCTGTCCATAAACAGATGCAACACCACACAGAACTTTGAATGAAAAGCACTGCATGGCACTGAACTGCGCTCGTCACTCCGAGACATAAGATGTTAAGTTAAGTTAAGTTCATAATGCCCAGTAATTTCACTGGCTTCAAAGTCCTTCAAACCGAAACACGGTAAGAAACAGAACAAAGTTGCGTTCCGGAATCACCGATCACTATGAAATACAGTAAGCGTGAATTTGTTTAAAAACATTTTGTTTAAAGCATAGGCCGGCAAACGAGCAAGTGGGTCACCTGATGGTAAGTGATCTCCACCGCCCATGTACGCCCACAACCAGAAGAATCATGGGCGCGTTGCTGACCTTAAAGGGAAGGGATAATTAGGGATTGGGAAGGGGAGGGGATTTGGGCTTCCGGATATCTCACTCACAGTACGAAACTCAGCAGCAAGCCGCTACTTTACGTCGGTTTTCTGTGATACAGTGGTAACGACCCGGTTGACCCCGCCCATTCATGCTGTAGACAAAGCAGTCTACAGCGTGGCTCTACCACTCAAAAAAATAAATATTTATTCTACGTTATGCTTTTACAAAAAGCATCATTAATCAACATTTCACTTTAATGAGCATGCAGTAAATTTCACCCGCAATTGTTTGCATCAATTAACCTTTTTGATAAGCCCATACATGTTCAATTATCAAAAATATAAATTAAATATACTGTGTAGGTACTTCATGATTCTGTATTAGATGTACGCCATTTTATTTCGCAATAAATTATATTAATTTGCTTATCTGTATGACCACCATTATAATTACGTCGTGTGATACTTAATTACAAACAACAAAGATAATTAGTGATTTATTCTACATTCTACCTTAAGGCATATAGAATCAATACTCGTAGTTATATAATGAAATAGAATTACACAAGGTGGTAGGTCCCTCGTATGCGAGAGGCCGTCTGGGTTGGTACCACCACGCCGTCTATTTCTGTCGCCAAGCAACAGTATGTAAGCACTGTTGTGTTACGCTTTGAAGGACATTGAAGCCAGTGAAATTACTGGGTATTATGAGACTTAACATCTTATGTCTAACGTAGGGTGCAGCTAGTCTTCTATAAATATTGAAAAACTACATATTGAGTTAATGCAGTTTTCATGCGAAAGTTTTATGTTAGACTATTCTAAGGTACAAAACAAACCACAATACAATATCACGACTCGCCAATATCTTTCCTATTCAATAAACGTAGCATTTTACATATTGTGAAAACGGTAGCGTATAAACAAACTATTCTATTGAATTTTATTGCCTTCTTCCATAAGGTACGTCGGGTCGCGGTCTTACTGACAGCGGTACAATTTAATGCTTTTGATTGGAACGCTGCTACGATTTAAACAAGGTTTTAGCCTCCGTGGCGCAGCGGGCGAGTAGCCGATTGTGAATCGAAAGGCCGCGGGTTCGATTCCCGCACCTAGACAAATGTTCGTGTGATCCACAAATATTTGTTTCGGGGTCTGGGTGTTGTGAGACCGAAAGTCTCTCGTAGTTCCTGATATCCACGACACAAGACTCTTATCTGTGGGGTCAGGACTATGTGTGTGACTGTTAGGTGTATTTATTATTTGATATTTTTTTAACATTGTCCTGGTTTCGGAGTGTATGTGGGCTTAAACATCATAGGCCTAAAGCCAATCTCACCTACACGTGACACTGTTGATTAACGAGCAAGGCAATGACGAGTCTTCGTTCCTGTTGCGGGTGGTGGGGTCAGATGGTGGATCGCGTCACGTAATACCTAATCCACCATCAAATCATGATCGGAAGCTATTAAGCCAAGATAACGCCAGGCGGGAAGATATTCCTGTTCCATATATAATCCCCGGGTCGGGATCGAGCAATCAGAAATGTTTGTGAGCTTTCAAAAAATATACGTTAACCGGGATTAAAAATCTCGGCGACCGCTGCCTACCTTTTTATAGCATAGACCGGTAAACGAGCAAGTGGGTCACCCGATGGTACTCACTCTGAACCGCTTTAAGGTACTAACGTATTTTAATTCATAGAAAAATGACCATTAAACAAAATAAACAATATTCTCGTAATTTAACCACTAATCGGATAAGCAATAATATGTTTATGTTAACTGTTGACACTGTGACAAGATTTTTACTATATTAATAACACATCCGCTGGTGTTTGTGATGGTTGGACGTCCGCCTACAAGGACAGACGACCTGATAAAGGTCGCAGGAAGTCCCTGGATGCAGGCCACTTCCAACAGGCTAGTCTGGAAATCCTTTGGGGAGGCCTGTGTTCAGCAGTGGACGTCCTGTGGCTCATGATGATGATGAATAACACATAGCGCGAATAGACTGCGTGCAACCGCGCAAATTAAATTAAACAAAATCTCTCAACTCACAGATGCGGTGGAGTTATAAAGGTTTAGTGGCTTTGGGTAATCCAGTGATACAAAACTTCGACTCAATCAGTCACGAAACAACGGAGCGCACATCTTTGTACTAAACTAAAGCTAACTACTAACTAAAGCGTATTAGTTTCTACCCAACTCTTCTCACCAGTATATTAGTATATAAATACTAAGATGAAACTATCCTTAAAACTACACCAGGTGGTAAGTCCCTCGTACAAACATTTTATATTAAAAAACCGGACAAAAAACAAGCCCACTGAGGTTGACTCACTAGATCAAGCCGTGTTGAATCTAGTGGTAAATTGAATTAGTTTCGCCGGGTCTACTCAAGTTTGGTCGTTTTGGATCCGATGGTAGTTTTAAAACAAGTTTCGGTAATGCCTATGGTCCATATCGACCCTAAAATATTTTACAATTTAATACTTTTCCTTAATAAAAATATAGTAAAATTAAAAGATTACTAAATAGATTTAGTGTAATTGCCGAGTGTATGTTGATGATGCTATTTATACATTAGTTGATACTGTTTCCTATATAAGTTTCTTTTATTTTTGTACTGACTTGTTATAAGCGCTATTTTAATTGCCTACATGATTAATAAATTTAATTTTACACGAAAGGTCAACTGGGTGACGAATTACTTCCTAATTCTCGCTGGAAGTGTGACCGCATCTGAAACATTCAATAGAACTCCCATTCTAGGTCACCTAGAAGATTTTCTATACCTGAAGTGCGGGTGCGAAAGTATAATGGAACGATCCATTCTATTAAATAGGTCGGGGTCTGCACAGGTTTGTCAAGGATATTGCAGTGATAACTTGGAAACTATCATTTAGGTGTGTATTTGGCTTTAATAGTCTTGTGATAAATTCAATAATTGGACTTACTTACGCAAACAGGAACCAAACTACAGCAAGTTCAAATGGAGATACTGATTTTGATTTACTAAATTCAATAAAGCAGCGATAGCTCAGCGGGGAGTGGTATGGACTGTCGAGACGAAGGTCGCAGGTTCAAAACCAGCCCCAAGAGCATACACCACTGACTTTTCTAAGTAACGTGTATATTAATTGTTAATTATCGCTTGCTTTAACGGTGCAGGAAACATCGTGAGGAAACCTGCATACCTGAGAACTCGATAAGATTTTTCGATGGTATGTGAAGTCTGCCAACCGGCATTAGGCCAGCGTGGTGGACTAAGGCCTAATCCCTCTCATTCAGTCGAGGAGGCCCGTGCCCAGCAGTGGGACGTATATAATACAGGGCTAGTATAAAAAAAAACGATAACAAAATCAGTATCTCCAATACTCATCGTACGAAACGAAGCAGCAAGCCGCTATTTTACGTTGGTTTTCTGATAGACAGTGCCCGGTTGAGCCGGCATATTCATGTTGTCTACAGCTTGGCCCTGCCACTGATAGAAATATATTGTATTTGTATTGAAATATACTATATAGATATTGTTAAATATATTTTATATATTTTTTCCTTTATTGTCTAAAAAGGCTTAACCTCTTAGAATACTAATAATATATTAGAAACTCAAATAACAATGTAATTAATAAACAATTTGTGCAAACGTCAATTCCGCGAACTAATTTCGCTACTCGGAAGTCGAAATTGATAATTATACTGCTTTAATTCTCGTAAATAACTGTAATACCGTAGAATAATATCTAATAACAGCAATACGAAGAATTCAGTAATATAATAGAACCATCGAATTTTCTATTTTACGTTTAAAAGATGAGTTTGAGTAGTAGAGTCATGCTGTAGACAGTTTTGTATACAGCATGAATTGGCCGGCTCAACCGGGTCGTTACCACTATATCACAGAAATCCGACGTAAAGTAGCGGCTTGTTGCTGCGTTTCGTACGGTGAATGAGATATCCGGAGGTCCAAACCCCATCCCTTTCCTAATCCCTCAATTATCCCTAATCCCTTTCCTTTAAGGTCGGTAACGCGCCTATGATTCTTCTAGTATTATGGGTGTACATGGGCGGTGGAGATCACTTGCCATCAGGTGACCCACTTGCTCGTTTGCTGGTCTATGCTATAAAAAGATGATTTCAGTTTTAATAATAATACTTAATCTTTATTCGGCCGGACAACTACTTCCACCTGCTTCTTACCCCACTCGCAGTGGGGTCGGCATAACATGCTTTTTCACACACGTTGCAAAAAGATTCGGCTTGGAGATTTCACAGACGAAGAGGTAATACTTATAAAACTCGTTTCTTGTCGAAGAATAAAAACTACATCGCATTTCTAAACATTGTAACTACAGTAATTTTAACGGATTTTATCGCGTTAAATTTAACGTTTTTTATTAATTTTGATCCCGACTTAGACCGATTAGTTTTATTTCAATGAGTAATATTCGCGTAAAAATAAGAAATCATTATACAGTAATTTTGTTATAGAACACAATAAATTCATAAACATAAAGGCACCACGCGTACCGGTTATTAAATTCTTATCAAAAAGGGCCACCATCCATCTTATTGTTAAACAATATGCCCTAATATTACGGTATTAATCATTCGTGACACGCTTAAAATTGTGTTTGTCTACTTGAAATTGGGTAATTTGTGTTTCTAACTTTGTGTAGTTTATTGTATGTAAATACGAAATAACATTTCATAACATTAAATAAATTGAGATATTACTTTTAATTTGCGATATTCATTAACTTAAATGAATAAATAATAGTTCTATTTTATATGATCGCACATGGCAAATATTTAACTTATTACTTAAAAAACATAATAATAATTGTGTGTAACGATTTCTTATGTTTACTCATTGAAATAAAACTAATATAAACGGATTTTACTTTCACTCTGTGACCACGAAGGCTGAAAAGCTTTCGAAACGTCAGGATCAAAATTAATAAAAAACCGCAATAAAATCCGTTTAAATTAATTTTATTTTTATTTTATTTTTAAATTCAATAGCCTCGCGAATCATCCTAGCTAGGTGTTCGGTGTTCTTTGGCAAGGATTTGTGGTTTGTCAAATCGAAGATAATGTTTGGAGCATTCCTCTGAATGTTCAGCAACTGTAGACTTCGTAGAGCGTCGGTATTTAACGTCAGCTATATGTTCTTTTACGCGGGTCCCTATACTTCTTTTTGTTTGACCTATATAAGAGAGTCCACAGTAATCCACAGATATAAAATCGATTGTGACAGATTTTCTTAAAAACATATTATACTTAAAGAAATATCTCGAATAAAATAGCTTTTAAATAATAAAAGCACATTAAAATTGATTCATACATCTGGCTACTACAATTATATAGACATACAAACAAAGGTTCCCAAATAATACCCACTTTTTTTAACTAACATCTGGTTTCTGAAATGCTGGTCAGCGTAAACTTTAACTAATCATCTCTCAAATCTAATTTCAGATTAAATTTAATTGCTAGAAACGTAGTCTATTAGATAACAAAGGCTTTAAAATTTAAAATCGTATGTCGAACGCTATTATGGGTTTCTGGAAAATCCAAAGATAATTATATCATCAAATAGTTTGTCAAAGCAAACGATTATTCTCAAATGAGATCAGAGATTAATAATTTATTCACTGAATAACGTTTCAGAAACACGAATTGATTTGACAGCGCTGTGGAAATCAAAGTCTGTTTTTTTTTTACTATGATAGAATGACGAGACGGGCAAGGTTAACGCCACGCCTGCCCATAAACAGAAGCAACACCACACAGAACTTTAATTACAGAACTTTAATTACAAAACACTGCATGGCACTAAACTGCGCTCGTCACCCCGAGACATAAGATGTTAAGTCTCATTATGCCCAGTAATTTCACTGGCTTCAATGTCCTTCAAACCGAAACACAACAGTGCTTACACACTGTTGCTTTGCGGCAGTAATAGAGGCGCGGTGGTACCAACCCAGACGGCCTCTCGCATACGAGGGACCTACCACCTTGAATTGAATGCTTTTTTTTATAGCATAGGCCGCCAAATGAGCAAGTGGGTCACCTGATGGTAAGTGATCTCCACCGCCCATGTACGCCCACCACCAGAAGAATCATGGGCGCGTTGCCGACCTTAAAGGAAAGGGATAATTAGGAATTGGGAAGGGGAGGGGATTTGGGCGTTCGAATATCTCACTTACCGTACGAAACGCAGCAGCAAGCCGCTACTTTACGTCGGTTGTCTGTGAGACAGTGGTAACGACCCGGTCGAGCCAGCTCATTCATGCTGTAGACAAAACTGTCTACAGCGTGGCTCTACCACTCAATTTGATCAGCGTTTTAGAAACCGGGGGTAATAGTTTCATTAAGAGTCACAAGGTAAGTAAACATGTATACACGTTATCGCCTTGCACAAACGTTCCTTCACCGTCCGTAACGGATGTAATATGCGAGCTCATGGACCGGAAGCTCATTCCATAACTCCATGGTGCGGCTAAAGACAGGGATTGGAAGACAAAACGATAAATGTATACTGTGTGTTGGATCTTTTGGGTGTGGGATCTAATTTATTTATTATCCGATGAAGAAACTGAGCAGCTCCTTAATTCGACTTCTATATGTATATTTTTGAAGTGATAACTTCTTATGGGAGGGTGAATCGAAACGTTCCGTAACGCGAGCGCTCCATCGACCAGCCAGCGTTAGCCGACCTCCCTGGAACATCGATTATTTCGAAGTCTCAGGTGGCGTCACACAGTGACCAGTCAACTTGGACCGGACTTCAACCGGACTTTGACTGGACTTTAACCGGATTTCGACAGGACTTTGACAAGACTTTGATAGGGCTTTGACCGGATTATGAGAAACTTCCACAGGACTTTAACCGGACTTTAACCGGACTTCGACCGGACTTTGACAGGACTTTGACCGGGCTTTGACCGGATTTTGACAAGACTTTGACTGGACTTTAACCGGATTTTGGCAGGACTTTGACCGGTATTTGACCGGATTTTGACAGGATTTTGAGATTGGTATTTGACCGGACTTCGACCGGACTTTGACAGGGCTTTGACTGGACTAGACCGGATTTTGACAGGACTTTGACTGGTATTTGACCGGATTTCGACCAGACTTTGACCGGACTTTAACCGGACTTTAACCGGACTTCGACTGGACTTTGATAGGGCTTTGACCGGATTTTGACAAACTTTGACTGGACTTTAACCGGATTTTTGAGGACTTTGACCGGTATTTGATCGGACTTTGACAGGATTTTGACAGGACTTTGACTGGACTTTGGCCGGATTTTGACAGGACTTTGACTGGCATTTGACCGGACTTCGACCGGACTTTGACCGGACTTCGACCGGACTTTGACAGGACTTTGATAGGGCTTCGACCGGATTTTGACAAGACTTTGACTGGACTTTAACCGGATTTTGGCAGGACTTTGACCGATATTTGACCGGATTTTGACAGGACTTTGATTGGTATTTGACCGGACTTCGACCGGATTTTGACCGGACTTTGACAGGGCTTTAACTGAACTTGACCGGATTTTGACAGGACTTTGACTGGTATTTGACCGGACTTCGACCAGACTTTGACCGGACTTTAACCGGACTTCGACTGGACTTTGATAGGGCTTCGACCGGACTTTGACCGGATTTCGACCGGACTTTGACAGGACTTTGATAGGGCTTCGACCGGACGTTGACCGGATTTCGACCGGACTTTGACAGGACTTTGATAGGGCTTTGACCGGATTATGACAAACTTCGACAGGGCTATAACTGGGCTTTAACCGGACTTCGACCGGACTTTGACCGGTATTTGACCGGACTTCGACCGGATTTTGACAGGGCTTTGACCGGATTTTGACTGGACTTTGACTGGTATTTGACCGGACTTTGACCGGGCTTTGACCGGATTTTGACAAACTTTGACAGGACTTTGACTGGTATTTGACCGGACTTCGACCGGATTTTGACCAGACTTTGACAGGGCTTTAACTGAACTTGACCGGATTTTGACAGGACTTTGACTGGTATTTGACCGGACTTCGACCAGACTTTGACCGGACTTTAACCGGACTTCGACTGGACTTTGATAGGGCTTCGACCGGACTTTGACCGGATTTCGACCGGACTTTGATAGGGCTTCGACCGGACTTTGACCGGATTTAGACCGGACTTTGACAGGACTTTGATAGGGCTTTGACCGGATTATGACAAACTTCGACAGGGCTTTAACCGGACTTCGACCGGACTTTGACCGGTATTTGACCGGACTTCGACCGGATTTTGACAGGGCTTTGACCGGATTTTGACAGGACTTTGACTGGTATTTGACCGGACTTCGACCGGGCTTTGACCGGATTTTGACAAACTTTGACAGGACTTTGACTGGTATTTGACCGGAATTTGGCAGGACTTTGACCGATATTTGACCGGATTTTGACAGGACTTTGATTGGTATTTGACCGGACTTCGACCGGATTTTGACCGGACTTTGATAGGGCTTTGACCGGATTATGACAAACTTCGACAGGGCTTTAACTGGGCTTTAACCGGACTTCGACCGGACTTTGACCGGTATTTGACCGGACTTCGACCGGATTTTGACAGGGCTTTGACCGGATTTTGACAGGACTTTGACTGGTATTTGACCGGACCTCGACCGGGCTTTGACCGTATTTTGACAAACTTTGACAGGACTTTGACTGGTATTTGACCGGAATTCGACCGGATTTTGACCGGACTTTGACAGGGCTTTGACTGAACTTTGACCGGATTTTGACAGGACTTTGACTGGTATTTGACAGGACTTTGACCGGGCATTGACCGGACTTTGACAGAAGTTTGACAGGGCTTTGACATGACTTTGACCGGACTTCGTAACGTAACGCGTTACGCGCCACTCTGGCTTCCCTTTCTCTCACGCATAAGGCAGCAGTAGGCAGGCTCCTCCGCTCTCACTTTAACCTACATTAGTTTAAGTTATCACTTCTGTCGAGCGTCCCGAGACGCACACTTTTTTTTTGTATGTAAAACCACTCGTGTTTTCACAGAATGATTCAATTTTGATGATATTTCTTCATTCGAGTTGGTATTTTTGGGTCTTATTGAAATTGAAAGAAAAAAATCTACTCCTAGGAGAGTGAAATCGGGCATAAAAGACGACACAAAGTGACTGCACTACACCTGATGGTAAGCGTAGTGCAATCCAAAAAATTAGCGACCACCGATAAACAATGAGATTGTCAGTGGTCACCAAAATCATGCCAGCCTGTATAAATGCCTCTTCCCTCTTCCAAAGTACTTCGACATTTATGCTACATTTTTAGATGGGATGTTTCACTTAAACGAATAAAATAAAAAATTGGTGTGTGTCGTGGGACACCAGGTAGGAACGAAGTTCCTTCGGCTAATGTAGAATCGACACAAATTGTAAAAAATACAAATTATCAACTAAAATAACAAAATATGTCTCTTTATTTTTGTTTGACAACATAAAATTACATAGAAATAGAATAGAAAAATAGAAATAAAAAAAAGACGTGTAGCACTCGGAGACTGCCGCGGTAAAGCTATTGTATAGCATTTTTTATCAACTTATGTAATTATAAATAAAAACTTATTAATTTAGACTTAGACTGGCTGCTAAACGGTGGACGGCCGTGTTCTATAATCAAAAATTCAAATTCAAATTTCAAACCGCGTCTACATTTCCAAATGTCATAAGTTATCTATCTGTTTTATTAACGGAATTTCGACTTTAACTTTGTGTGCTAGATATCAAATTAAGTTTAAAAAAAGTCTCATTTAACGGTTTTATTCCACGCATTTTTTCCACGCATTTTTTCCACGCATATTTCTTACGGTTTTACTATCACATTTTTTTCAGTTCGGTCACGCAGCGAAATCCCTATCCCCTCCAAGCCTGCCGTAAGGAACTTCGTTCCAAAAATTTCCCAACAAAAAACCATGATGCTTAAAATAAAATTAACCTAATTTAAGTCAGTGGTATTTACCAATAATTGACCATTATTTGTAATAGCACCGAGTCATAATTGCTTAATTTTATTTTTAATTTTTTAAAGTGATTTCATAGCAGTTAAATTCATCAACAACAATTTTTAAAACATTAGGTTCATTCCTTAATTCGAAATATGAATATCATATTAAACTAAATAAGTAGTTAATGGGATGGGAAGATCGTGCAGTCGAGAGAAAAATTCATTCGATCATTCAGTTCTTTGATTTCACTTTGTGTTAAAAGTTCAAACGATCCATTTCTGATGAAAGAGGCAAAACGAGGGGCAAAACGACCATGTGCGACCCGGAATCGCACACTAAAGTCCTAGATCGTCCATATAAATATGTTTTGCTTTATTTTTACATTAGCTATACTCAACATGTATTGCCATCCACTTAAAGAAACAATGTTTGGCAAAAAATGATCAAAATCGGTTGAATGGTTTAGGACTGCATTGAGGACAAACATATTTATTTTTTGGTCCATCCTGAAAATTTCACAAGCATACACAAAATTTCTCGCCAAAATTACACATATTGCGGATCATAATTCAGAGCCTTTTAAAGACAAGACAGTCAGACTAATTGACAGATAGATAGCGGAGACTCAGTAGAAATGTTACCACTCTCTCTACTCCTACTCTTTGAGTGTTGAACTCACAAATTGAACTATCCAGTTGGGCACTAAATATGGTTAACCATACATTACAGGAATGAATAATTTATTCCGCAGTGGGATCGGCCTTACTACAGTCTAGTGATTCAGTATCGACCCAAGTGTTTCAGGTTTGAGCTATGATAAGATGTTGAACAACTCAGCACTCCGAGTGATCGACGGTACTAAGTGAGGTCGTGTCCCTACGGGGTTAGCTTTGGGGTTAGGGGCTTCATACACTTTGTATCTGCGTCATTCAACGTAAACATACAATCTGACAGCAATTTGAAGCAATCCTACTATACCACTTCTTACTAATATTATAAATGTGGAAGTTTTTTTAGACCTGAAATAAATATTTGTGGATCACACAAACATTTGTGTCGGTGCGGGGTTGGAACCCCCGGCCTCTCGTTTTGCAATCGGCAACTCGCCTACTGCGCCACGGAGGCTATTGAAACAGGCACTTGGTCTAATCTTTAATATTTTATAAACCCAAAACTATTAAGAAAACTAATAAAACCCTTCCTAACTTTTTATCTCTCAATAAATTAACAAAGTTTTCACTTAGCTAACTTAAACAAAGCCTAATTAACAGTTAAACTGTTTTCCTAAACTACCTGCAAATTGGCCTCGGTAAAATCCCATTTCTTCAACAAAATAACTGTAAAGTGAAGCCTGTACAATGATTTGTTCCAATAATTGGTACCAATTATTGCTTCAATTATACAGAACCATTTGCGAAAAAAGTTTTATCAATAAAAAAGGCGGCCATTAGTTACCGGGCGCCATTTACGCCAGTAGACAAACGGTGAAGTTTTTAAATTTAAATTTGGAATTCTAATTCTCTCTGGCTAGACCTTTGTGGATGAAAAAGTCTGAAACCACTTTATTGCCTCAGACAGATCAAGGTTTCAAAAATTCGGGAAAAAACGAAAAGGTCTGTTTTAATTTGGGTTTAGTTCGAGTTTTTAACAGAGTCTGTCTGAGTTTATAATGGGCGAAACCATAATATTATTTTCAAACTAGTAGACGTAACTGAGCACAAAATAATAACGTTTATTTTTATAAAACTGCTTTTTACACCGTAATTTTTAGAATTACCCGTTAACTAGAATTAGCCTTTGAATTTTATTTGAATAATGTTTTATGTACCTATGAAGGTACAATCAGAAGCCATTTATCAAAAGTCTTTTCAAGAGGTATAAATAATTAATCATTTAGTACGTTTTAATATAGGTAAGGTATTTTACGCAATAGGATATAAAATCGTATTGATTTTGAAATCGTGTTTATTACATTTCTGCACGCTCAAACTTTTCGCGACGATTATAAAATCGCAGAGTTCCAAAATATCACAGTTTACAATCGTAATGGAGCGTAGCCTCAAAATTAAACCAAGTCAATCATCTTCTTGTCCCAAACTCATTCAACGTCTGATAAAATTATCTTTATTCGATTCTTCAAAGGGCGTAGGGATCGCAAATGCGGGAATGCTGACACAAACGTCCGGGTCTAATGACCCAAACATAAAATGCTGAGTTGGTGATTCCGTGATTTGAATTCCAAAAGTGGATCGTGCATATACAAAATCTGAGTTGGCTTTGATATATGTAAGAAAATATTCAAAAACAATTGTAAATTTAAACCACCACGGGTGTTTTGGCGGGAATTCTGACAGTGCAGTTCATCGCTTATTTTAATTTATTTCATAAACTAGTTCAAAGTTGTGTTTGTTGTATAAAAGTGATGTAGCTTTGTTCAATATACATTAACGATGATGTACAGTGTATGGAAACATTGAAATAAGTTAATTAAGCATCGTACTGAAAGGAGTTAATACCAAAACTCCGGCAAGACCTTGAAATGGACCGCACCCGTGTTTCATTATTCTTGTAAATAACTTGTGAATAAATTATACTTGAAATTGGCAAAATGCATAATAATGCGAAGCCAGAAATAAAAAAGAAGTAAACTACTATGACGTTTTGAAAGCTATTCAGCCTTCATGGTCACGGGGTGGACTGTCCGTCTACCCGTTTGTAAACGTCAAACGTCGGGACCAAAATTAAATAAAAAACCGCGATAAAATCCGTTTAAATTAGTTTTATTTCAATGTGTACCATAATATTCGCGTAAACATAAGAAATCATTATTTACCTCCACATCGTTAATGTGCAATAAAGAATGCGCAAAACAATCGCATTCAGGAAAAGCAACCTTAATTTCCCAAATATAAGTACGCTTTTCTATAACACAGGCGTTTATTATAACGGGTGAATGGTGTGTGAGAGATGCCACAAAAGCACAATTCAATATCTATCGATTCATCTGAAAAGCGTTGGAATGAAAGGGTGAGCTCTCAAAGAGATTTCCTAGTTCATTGTGACACTGCAGTGCTTTGAAGCAATCTTTAGGTCTTTCTAGAGTATTTTTAATAGAACTTGCAGAGAATTTATATTAAAATTTTACCCAATAATACGTCATGAAACTCTGTAGATTGTACAATAACAATTCTTTTTAAGCTATTGTATAGATTTTATCGGGGCTTGCGGCGAGACCGAATCCAGAAATTTCGTAACGAAAAAACCTAACAGCCAGCGTTAGCTGACCTCCCTGTTTTAACTTAATTTGATATCTAGCACACAAAGTTAAAGTCGAAATTCCGTTAATAAAACAGATGGTTGTGAAACTTATGACATTTGGAAATGTAGACGCGGTTTGAAATTTGAATTTGAATTTTTGATTATAGAACACGGCCGTCCGTTAGGCTGCGTTTAGACGACGCGAAAAATTTCGTGCGGCCGCCGCGCGGTTAACGTTGAAATTCTTTGTGAGTAACCAACCGCGCTCCCGTTTACACGATCGCGCAGTCGCCGCGTGGTTGGAGCGTTGCGAAGTATTAAACATTATGGCTTAGTCAATAGAGTTTACATTAGTTTTTCGAGTGGTTCGAGCGCGGCGGCCGCGCGGCCGACGCGCGGCCGCAACGCGGTGGGATTCCTTGTCATATAAATGCGCCCTTATTTTTGAGTTGATAAAAAATGCTATACAATAGCTTTACCGCGGCAGTCTCCGAGTGCCACACGTCTTTTTAACCATGTGGATATAATTCCATCAACTTTGCTCTCTACATTCTAAGAACTAAGTTTTTTAGATTTTCAGTGGTAGAGCCCCGCTGTAGACAATTTTGTCTACAGCATGAATGGGCTGGCTCGTCCGGGTCATTACCACTGTCTCACAGAAAACCTACGTAAAGTAGCGGCTTGCTGCTGCGTTTCGTACGGTGAGTGAGATATCCGGAAGCCCAAATCCCCTCCCTTCCCCATCCCTAATTATCCCTGTCCTTTAAGGTCGGCAACGCGCCCATGATTCTTTTGGTGGTGGGCGTACATGGGCGGTGGAGATCACTTACCATCAGGTGACCCACTTGCTCATTTGCCGGCCAATGCTATAAAAAAAAAAAAGAGAGGCAAACGGACAAGAGAGTCACCGGATGGTAAGTGATCACCATCGGCCATGTACAATACTAGAAGAATCATAGACGCATTGCCGACCTTAAATGGACCTTAAGGGATTGGGAAGGGGAGAGGATTTGGCCCTCCGGATACTCACCGTACAAAACGCAGCAGCAAGCGGCTACTTTACGTCGGTTTTTTGTGAAACAGTGGTCACCCGGTCGAGCCGGCCCATTCATACTGTAAGCTGTCTACACCTTAAAAGGGTCTATAAAAAAAGTCCGCTATGGTATATGTCTATCTCTTAAAGATAACCCACATTAACCATTTTTTATCCTTTACTTTTTACGAGAAATAATGGATTATTTACGAAGCGATTTTAAGCAATACAGAATTAATACTTATCCAATTAAGTACCTTAAATACATTGTGCATTTAATATAGATCAATATGGCCATTCACAGCATGTAATTTAAATAAATATTTTCGAAGATATTACAGATTTAAAATGCAGGGACATAGCTGATGCAACGGCCGGCCGGGGGGCCACAATGGCCCTTAGCCACAGCAACGCGTGGCCGGGTCTGCTAGTAGGCTATAAACTGAAACATACTGTTTTCGATTATCAATACAAAATAGGCGTGTACAAGTTCTTTAAGATCATCATAAAGCACATTTTTACTCCAGAAAAGACCTTAAAAGTCTCACCCGCGGCCAAACACTAGTATAAACATAAATTAAAAATGCCAGCGACTTCCCAAATCGTCTTGAAGTTACTTGATATAATCTGTTAGTACAAACGCGAGCAATAATTCACAGCAAGATATATTTATCAATGTCCCCCAGCTGTCTGCCCTGAATAATGAAGTGAGACGACAAATGACAAAAAGCGATATTACAAAAACGTAAGGCGTGCTCAAATACTTTTGGGAGGGTTCTGTATGTTTTTTTTGAAGTGATAACTTCTTATGGGAGGATAAACCGCTTCGTAGCGTAACGCGTTACGGCGCCACTCTGCCTGACTTCCCGTTCTCTCGCGCATACGGTAGCAGTAAGCAGGCTCCTCCTCTCTCACTTTAACCCACATTAGTTTAAGTTATCACTTCTCTCGAGCGTCCCGAGACGCACACGTTTTTTTAATTCTTGCCCGGCAAAAAGGCATACAATAACCACAGATTCTTATAAATTTTAGCCTAAAAAATCAACCGTATAGACATCCCTAATCACTTCACACATTACATTTTATCAACAATCTTCAGCGGAACCCGAAAACACGGGCCGAAATTAACGCTTTAAAAAATATCTTCATGTTTTCGCGTGAAGAAGCCAACGATAGTATCTCATGGAATAGAAAGGAAATTAATCCGAGATATGGAGCATTGAAGCCCAGGATTTTGTTTAATCGAAAATAAAATGGAAAACGCGGTGACCTGCTAAGATTCAGTGAAAGGTTTTGTGTAATATAGCGTAATGTTTTTATCATGTCTATCATATTTAATAGGTTTATAACATACTAGCAGATCCGGCCACGCGTTGCTGTGGCTAAGGGCCATTGTGGCCCCGGCCCCCTCGGCCGGCCGTCGCAACCGCTATATCCCTGCATTTAGAACTGTTATATCTTCGAAAATATTTATATAAATTACATGCTGCAAAGGACCATATTAATCTATATTAAATGCACAATCCTTATCCAATGAAGGTAGTTAATTGGATAAGGATTAAACCCGTATTGCTTAAAATCGCTTCGTAAATAAGCAATATTTCTCGTAAAAAGTAAAGAATAAAAAATGGTTATTGTGGGTTATCCTTAAGAAATAGACATATACCATCCCGGAATTTTTTGTAAAACTTTTTAAGGTGCCAGCGTTTGCAATGTAAGCGCAAAAAATGTGTTTATTTATGACATCACATTAGAAACTTCTAAAATTATCAGTGTTTCTCTACTATATTATGCATGTATTATACATATAAACCTTCCTCTTGAATCACTCTATCTATTAAAAAACCGCATCAAAATCCGTTCCGTAGTTTTAAAGATCTAAGCATATATAGGGACAGACAGACAGACAGCGGGAAGCGACTATGTTTTATACTATGTATTGAATCGATGCTCACGCGTGCGGAGCCGCGGACAAAGTCTAGTACAAAGATAATTGTCTCTAGCACAGGTATGGCAATTAGATTGGATATAACTTTTTAATATAAATTAACAACATATAATTCCCAATTTAATCAAAACTGAATTTTAATTGTATGATAAGGCCGTTGAGTAATTCATTTACGGTATACATTGAGAGATTTATTAATTTCGCGAAGAATGAAATTTCGCGAAGAATGAATTGGCGGCTCCTTGAAAATTACATTGTAACTTCAGAAGACTGTTTAACTGACTTCAAAAAAGGAGAATGTATTCAATTGAATCCCTTCATATAAGAATGCGCTCCCTTTTCCCATGCTTGTTGGTGTGGCTTTTCCTGCCAGCCTATAGCGCGGCGGTTATACCAAAGTTCCCTTAATTTTTAATTTTAGGTTAGTCTTATTAATGACAAATGTTCTGTACTTGACCTGTCATAAGCGCTTTCTTAGCCTACATGATTAATAAAGATTTTGATTTTGATTTCGGCACTTAAGTTTCAGTTGACCGGCAGCGACACAGACACCAAAGACACCTATCATCATCATCATCATCAGCCTGTGTTAGTCCACTGCTGGACATAGGCCTCTCTTAAAGCATGCCATTGAGCCCGGTCCTCGGCTCTATTCATCCAACCAGTACCAGTAGACACCTATATAAATTGTTATTTTTGACTTTTCAGTGTCATGTTCGCGAGGTGGTAGGTCCCTCGTATGCGAGAGGCCGTCTGGGTTGGTACCACTGCTTTGTCTATTGCTGCTGCCAAGCAACGGTGTGTAAGCACTGTTGTGTTTCGGTTTGAAGGACATTGACGCCAGTGAAATTACTGGGGATTGTGACACTTAACATCTGTGTCGCGGTGACGAGCGCAGTTCAGTGCCATGCAGTGCTTTGTTATTTAAAGTTCTGTGTGGTGTTAATTCTGTTTAGGGGCATTTTTTAAAGTATTTTTTAAGGTTTTGTTAAACTTATTTTTATCATTATTGGAACGAAGTTCCTTACGGCAGGCTTGGAGGGGATAGGGATTTCGCTGCGTGACCGAACTGAAAAAAATGTGATAGTAAAAACGTAAGAAAAATGCGTGGAAAAAATGCGTGGAATAAAAGCGTTAAATGAGACGTGCGCAGGCGCGACAGTCAATGTGTCAATTTTAATGTCAGTCATTTCTATGTAATTTTATGTTGTCAAACAAAAATAAAGAGACATATTTAAAATGAAATTCATTCAGCCAGTTATAATTGAATTATATAAAAATACTCCTTCGATTTTTAAAAGATTACGCTAGCTCGTTATTATTTATAATTACATTAGTTGATAAAAAATGCTATACAATAGCTTTACCGCGGCAGTCTCCGAGCGCCACACGTCTTTTTTTTATTTCTATTTTTCTATTCTATTTCTATGTAATTTTATGTTGTCAAACAAAAATAAAGAGACATATTTTGTTATTTTAGTTGATAATTTGAATTTTTTGCAATTTGTGTCGATTGTACACTAGCCGAAGGAACTTCGTTCCTACCTGGTGTCCCACGACACACACCATTTTTTTTTTCCCCTAATATTTGGCTAACGGATATCATTTAACATTTTGAGTTAAATCCCTCTAGAATTCGTAATTTTTAAATGCCTGAACAAATTTTCTTCAAGCATTCCTATGAACGATGTTGTTTAAATCAATTTTTAAATAAAAAAAATTGGTGTGTGTCGTGGGACACCAGGTAGGAACGAAGTTCCTTCGGCTAATGTAGAATCGACACAAATTGTAAAAAATACAAATTATCAACTAAAATAACAAAATATGTCTCTTTATTTTTGTTTGACAACATAAAATTACATAGAAATAGAATAGAAAAATAGAAATAAAAAAAAGACGTGTAGCACTCGGAGACTGCCGCGGTAAAGCTATTGTATAGCATTTTTTATCAACTTATGTAATTATAAATAAAAACTTATTAATTTAGACTTAGACTGGCTACTAAACGGTGGACGGCCGTGTTCTATAATCAAAAATTCAAATTCAAATTTCAAACCGCGTCATTTCCAAATGTCATAAGTTTCACACCTATCTGTTTTATTAACGGAATTTCGACTTTAACTTTGTGTGCTAGATATCAAATTAAGTTTAAAAAAAGTCTCATTTAACGGTTTTATTCCACGCATTTTTTCCACGCATTTTTCTTACGGTTTTACTATCACATTTTTTTCAGTTCGGTCACGCAGCGAAATCCCTATCCCCTCCAAGCCTGCCGTAAGGAACTTCGTTCCAAAAAGTGTAGTCACTTTGCCGTGCTCGGATAAAAAAAACGCTGCCAGCTCCTTGGTATGCCTAAATTAAGACCTACCTATTTATTGTTGTTTTCTGCTATAATAGACAAGAAGTTTTGTATTAGTATTTTTATTATATTTATATTTATTAGTATTTTTTATATATAGCATAGGCCGGCAAACGAGCAAGTGGGTCACCTCATGGTTAGTGATCTCCACCGCCCACGTACGCCCACCACCAGAAGAATCATGGGCGCGTTGCCGACCTTAAAGGAAAGGGATTGGTAAGGGGAGGGGATTTGGGCTTCCGGATATCTCACTCACCGTACGAAACGCAGCAGCAAGCCGCTACTTTACGTCGGTTTTCTGTGACACAGTGGTAACGACCCGGTCGAGCCAGCCCAGTAGACAAAACTGTCTACAGCGTGGCTCTACCACTCAAGTATCTCATATATGTCTGAATAAATGTCTTTCTATCTTTCTTTTCCTTTCTATCTTCACTTAAAAATCTCGATAGTCAAACAAAGCCTCCTTCCAACGTGACACAGAAATCAGTTACGTCAATATAGGCAAATCTTTTCACCCTCGAAGTCTGAGCACGTCACGTCTGCCTACGATAAATTACAAAAGCAATATTTTTCTTAGCTCGCCGCCGTCCTATTTACCCTTGTCATGGAATATCGTGTTTAGTATTTGTCCATATTTGCTAATAAACTGTTGACATGACTGACACGAGATGACGTAGTATTCTTTGATTATTTTTATTTAAGAGCTATGCTCGTTGTTTCTCTACGTGATCAAATCAGAAATGAGGAGATCCGTAGAAGAACGAAAGTCACCGACATAGCTCAGCGGATTAGCAAGCTCAAGTGGCAGTGGGCAGGCCACATAGCTCGCAGAACCAATAAAATCGTTGGGACAGAAAGGTTCTGGAATGGAGGCCACGTACTAGCAAACGCAGCGTTGGACGTCCACCTACAAGGTGGACAGACGACCTGATAAAGATCGCAGGAAATCGCTGGATGCAGGCCGCTTCCAACAAGTCGGTCTGGAAATCTTTGGAGGAGGCCTATGTTCAGCAGTGGACGTCTTGTGGCTGATGATGATGATGATTTTTATTTAAGAACTTGTGATGAAAAAAAACTTCCATAGGGCAGTGTGCCAGTAGCTGGCTGTGAAGATAGAGGCCGTGGTAACTAAGTAACTTAAGTAACGTTTATAAGTAAGGCCCAATATGTCTATGTCGGAGTTAAGTACAAACGAGACCTTACACATGAATTTAGAGCTTCCCGTTTCTAAAGTAAGTTAAATCTAAAATCATTGCAATAATTAGTAAAACCTACTCAAAAAAACTAAAAGAAATTGAATCGGTGGAAGTGTAGTTTAATGGTCAATGATCAATACTGACGAATCCAAATTGTTTAGTTTTATCTATAGCTCCTTTTTTAAGTCGGTTTATTTTTATTAATAAAATATTTAAAACCCGTTACATAAATGTCGAGTTTTGGTCTCACATCCCTGATTCCATCCCCTTATGGAATCACTATGGAAGTAAATCCTATCGATTAAGAATCATCAATCAATCGACATTTGGAGCTATACATGAACTTACATAGAAAATATACAGAATACTAAACAAACGAACTGACAGCGTCTAGTTTTTGCATCGGTTACAATTTAATCCCTAGTACAAAGACTATTATAGTTTTAAAGACAACCTAAAACACCGCAAAAGACAATCGGCTTATGCACTTATTTTGTCTCCAATTGTGCTATAAATTGGTAAGATATCGCGCTTAAAACTGGCCCCTCGCCAAACTTTTGTTATAAAGTTCTTACAAGCACCTCGATCCGATAAGGACGCCTACATAGGAAGCGGGTAAAGTTGATTTAAACGCTCGAATTGCAGTAATGGTCTGCGGTTTGAAAACATATACGTGGATTCGAAGTTTAAATTACTGTAACGGACTTATGGCCCTGGACTCAAGGATTTAGGTTGGCTATGGTTAGACTGGATATACAAGTCAGCAAAATGACATCGTGTTTGCTACACAGTATCTGCATTACGCTTACCATCAGATGTAGTGCAGTCATTTTGCCGTGCTCGGAAAAAAAGGCTAAAACGTGAAAATTAAGTTACGTTACAAGATTATTCTGAGAAACCTTGTGACATTAACGCTGTACAAAAAAAAATCGGTTGTCTGTAAGTCGGTTTACTGACGATAGTTGAACGTGATAACGTCTTAAGAAAATACTGATGGAATGGTAGCATTTTTCAAAAGAAAATTTTAATTTCGTTTGTTTAATATTTCGATTGAATAGTAAAGCCATCGATTTTTTACTCATCGTGAAATAGTTCTGTTAACTTATTGTTTTAATTTTGACAATTATAGCATAACCTACAATCGCTGCACTAGCGGACCGATGCTATTCATTTTAATGATGAAAGCACGAATATTCGACAATATATCACTGAATATATAATTAATATCGAAAGAATCATTACCTTTATCGCTGTAATTATCGTTGCTATAAACAATTGACACCACATTCAATTTTCACTGCACTTGATACCCAATCAAAACATGTAACAAGTCATATCAAAGTCCTGTTAAGTCATGTTAAGTCCTGTTAAGTCCTATTAAGTCCTATTAAGTCCTATTAAGTCCTGTTAAGTCCTGTTAAGTCATGTTAAAAGTCATGTTAAGTCACGTTAAGTCATGTTAAGTCATGTTAAGTCATGTTAAGTCATGTTAAGTCATGTTAAGTCCTGTTGGGGTGCGAAGTCAGGAAACCTCCCCGTGGTGCACCCTGGGCAACGGACGGTCATCTTGTTCATGTTGACCGACGGCCGATATCCTGACAGTGTGGTTGGGGGTCGTCGCCTGTTGCGGCGGCCTTCGTGTCGTAGGGCTCGTTCTTCGGGCTACCCCCGGGTTCTGTCTCGGGAGTGTCGGCGGGCTCGGTGTGCGCTCATCCCGCCGCCGAGCGGGCAGTGGGAGGGACCCTCTCTTCCGCTGTCACCGTCGTATATCGTAATCCGGTGGGAGGTCTGTGGACATGTCTCGCGCTCTCACCGGACCGAGGGTCTTGGCTTCACCGCCCGGGCCGCGAGGTAGAAAACCTCTATAAAAAGTTACCCCGAATCCCAAGCGGCGGCGCACCGCGAGGGGATGCATGGCCGATGGGAAGTTCGGTCGTTAGTGCGACCCCCCGCCGGAGTCCAGCCGAAACTCCGTGCGGGTTACGCCTAGGCTTACCCAGGTACAGGGGGCTCTGCCTGGGTGGACCGTATATTTCCCCCATACTCGTGGGAATTTTATGGCATATTTTAATCTGAACCCAAAAATTGTTATTGAGAAGTTGCCTGCTCTGGTATCCGAGTCAGGATCCGGAGAGGCGGAGGGGCGCAAGCCCGCAGACGTAGGAGAGGTTGTTGTGGAGGAGGTGGGCGCGAAGCCCACGGAGATGGAAGCTGTGAAGAGGTCAGTGGCGAGCCCGGTGGTTGCTCCCGGGCTCAGGCACAGTCGTGCTTCGTCGCGAGTGTCCAGGGGTCGCATGTGGCAAGGGAGCGAGACCGATTCAATTCGGTCCCGCTCTTCGCGATCCAGCGACACCGAGAGTGGTGTGGGCGCCAAATGCGCTCGCACATCGCCCCGAGGTCGTGGTCGCCCATCGGCGACAGGCAAGTATGTCGGCATCTCAAAAGCCCAGGAGGAGCTTAAGGCTCAAAGGCGAGAGATGGCCAGACAGAAAGCCGAAGAGGAAATGGCGGAAAGGCTGCGCTCGTACCTGAAATCGCCGGCGCCACCAAAAAAGGGCCCAATGGAGTGGGCAGGACTCGAAGGCGACAAAGTCATCGTCCTCGAGGACTTAAAAGAGTGCGGCAAAATCATTAAGATGGTAAGTGCCAAGTCCGGCAACTTAAAGGGTACTTACCAGAAGTGCTTGAATGTGGTCTCGGACAGAATCCAGAGGTTTATCGAACAGCCGGAGACCTCGGTGATGGCCCGCCTCCAAGAGGAGGCCAATAAATGGAGGGACATGTGCGCCCGCCACGAGGCGGAGAAGAAGCAGCAGTCGCAGGAAATTGCTGCTCTCCGTCGCCGCCTCGACCAGCTTGAGGCGGACAAGAGCACAGCCGAGACGACGGAGGCCATGGAACGCCTCGAGGCCCGTCTAACGGCGAGGTTTGAGTCGGCTCTCATGGGGCCCGCTCAAAGGCCGCCGTTGGCCCATGAGACCAGGGCCAATCTTGATAAGCCTACTGAGCCTCCGTCGTCCCACCCCGTGGTGGGCAAAGGGAAGGGGATAGGGAAGGGGAAAGGTAAGGGGACTGCACAACCAGTCCCCGCCACTGCTGCCCCCCCTGCTCCAGCTCCTGCTCCTAAGGGCGCGATACCTGCTGCCGTTGCCGGGCCTTCGTGGGCCCCAACGCCAGCAATAGCTGGGCCATCCAGGATGGAGGTGGCCGCCAACTCTGAGCGGCCCACTAAGCCCGCCAAGGGCAAAAAGAAAAAGGCGAAGAAGAAGGCCATAAAGAACACGCCTCGTGAGCCTCGCCCACTGCCGCCGGCTCCGGTGAGCATGGACACGCCATGGAATGTTGTGGTCAGCAAGAATGCCAAAAAGAAGGCAAAGCGCAGCGTGGCACCACAACAGCAACAGCAACAGCCACGCAAGGCGGAGCCAAAACTGCGCCCGCCGCGCTCTGCAGCCGTGATCATTTCACTAACGCCAGAGGCTGTGAAGAAGGGGCTTTCCTACGCCCAAGTCCTGACGGAGGCCCAGGGCAAGGTGGACCTCACCGGCCTGAACATCAATAGGTTGAAGCCAAAGTTTGCGGCCACGGGTGCCCCGATGTACGAAGTGCCCGGGGCCAACAGCGAGGAGAGGGCCGACTCCCTAGCCGCGAGGCTGAGGGAGTGCTTCCAAGGGTCGGAGGACATCCGTGTCTCCCGACCGACCAAAAATGCGGAGCTGCGACTGTCGGGGCTGGACTATACAGCCACCCCCGAATTGGTCGCAGCGGCCCTCTCCAAGGCCGGTGGGTGCGGCTTGGAGGCGATAAAGGTTGGGGAGATCCGGCCTGACAGGTCGGGTCTCGGGTCGGTTTGGGCCAAATTGCCCGTCAAGGCGGCCCAGAAGGTGAAAGGGGCGGGTCGTCTATTGATCGGTTGGGTCGCGGCTAGAGTTTCTGTGCTCGAGCCGCGACCACTGCGGTGCTTCCGCTGCCTGGAGTCGGGGCACGTGCGGGAGCACTGCACGTGCAGTACTGACCGCAGCGAATTGTGCTATCGCTGCGGTCAGCCGGGCCACAAGGCCCGTGGCTGTGAAGCCGCGCCGAACTGCGCAGTCTGCGCTGCGGCCGGCAAGCCTGCCGGGCATCAGGTCGGGGGGAAGGCGTGTCCTGCCTCCTCCCGCAAGTTCCGGCACCCACCCCGAAGAGGGAGACCGGCTGCCGCTGAGGCCACGGCCCAGTCGCAGTCGCAGAGCCCACCGCAGGTAGAGATGGAAGTGGAGGAGATCGCCCATCAATAATGGCTTTAAGGTTTCTCCAGGCGAACATCAACCACTGCGCCCGTGCTCAGGATCTTTTAACTCAAAGCATGGCGCAGTGGTCGGTGCAAGTGGTCGTGGTCGCCGAGCCATATTTTGTCCCTCCCCGCGATAACTGGGCGGGAGACCTCGACGGCTCGGTGGCCTTAATTACCCAGGGTGCCGCTGGCGCCCCCCCGTTTGCGAAGATTCTGAAGGGTCGGGGGTGCGTCGCGGCTCTGTTGGGAGGTATTTGGATAGTCGGAGTGTATTTTTCTCCCAACAGACCCTTGTCTGAATTCGAATCTTTTCTCGTTCAGCTGGGGGCCCTGGTGGTGCAAGGCCAACCTCACCCGGCAATCGTCGCCGGCGACTTCAACGCCAAGTCCGTGGCTTGGGGCTCGTCGGCGACCAATGCACGCGGTGAGGTCCTGGAGGAATGGGCGATCTCGGCAGATCTGGCCGTTCTGAATAGGGGGTCGGTGGACACGTGCGTGCGGCACAATGGCGGCTCAATTGTTGATATTTCGTTTGCGAGTCCAGCCGTCGCACGCCGTGTCCAGGGCTGGAAGGTCCTCGCGGGCGTGGAGACGTTATCGGACCATCGTTACATCAGGTTCGACGTCTCCGCGTCCGCCATCGCCCAGCCCGGTGGTGGACCGAGTGCCCCGCATCAGGACGGCCCGCGGTGGGCTACGAAGCGCCTCGATAAAGAGGCCCTAGGACTAGCCGCTCTGGTTGTGTCGTGGCTCCCCGTGCCGGATGGGCCGACACGGGTTGAGGAGGAGGCGGAGTGGTTCGGGGTGGCGATGACCGACATCTGTGACGCCGCTATGCCCCGGATCCGGCGCCTCCCGCCCCGACGCCAGGTGTACTGGTGGTCAGAGGAGCTGGCGCAGTTGCGCGTCGCTTGCGTTACAGCACGCCGCCAGTATGCCAGACACCGTCGTCGCCGTCTAAGGCCGGCGGATCACGAAGACCAGGAGCGGCAGCTCTACGGCCTCTACAAAGAGGCGAAGAGAGCGCTGCAGGTGGCCATCAAGAGGTCTAAGGTCGCGGCGAGAAGGGAGTTCTTGCAGACCCTCGACAGCGACCCGTGGGGGCGTCCGTATAAAGTGGCGATGAACAAGCTCCGCCCTCGGGCGCCCCCGCTGTCGCAGGGTCTCCAGCCACAACTTCTGGCTGAAGTCGTCGCGGCCTTATTTCCGGCCACCGTGGAGACCACTCCTCCACCGATGGCGCCCCGCGAGTCGGCGCCATCGTCGAGTTCGGCAAGGGATATCCCAGAGGTTTCGCCCGCGGAATTGCGGGCGGCAGTGCTTCGGCTGCGGGGCAAGAACACCGCCCCGGGGCTCGACGGCATCCCAGGAAAGGCCTGGGTCGCAGCCCTCGAGTACCTGGGTCCGAGGCTCCGCAGCCTTTTCTCCGCGTGTCTGGAGCAGGGCGTCTTCCCGTCGCGATGGAGAACCGGGAAGCTCGTCCTGCTCAAGAAGGAAGGACGACCCGCAGAGTCGCCGTCGGCCTACCGGCCCATCGTGCTGCTCGACGAGGTCTGTAAGCTCTTCGAGCGAGTCATTCACGCTCGCCTCGTCGAGCATCTCGAGAGGGTCGGTCCCGATTTGGCCGACTGCCAATATGGCTTTAGGAAAGGAAGATCAACGATCCATGCGATTCTGCGGGTGAAGACACACGCGGAGGAAGAGGTGGCCCGGGGCAAAGTCGTCATCGTGGTGAGCTTAGACATTTCTAATGCTTTCAACTCACTGTCCTGGGCCTGTATTCACGAAGCACTGCGGTACCACGAGGTGCCGCCCTATCTCCGGCGTCTGGTGCACTCGTACCTCTCCTGTAGGGACGTAGTGTATCCGGGCGCCGACGGGTGGCACCGAAGAGAAATGACTTGCGGTGTTCCACAGGGCTCAGTCCTGGGCCCACTCCTGTGGAACATCGGGTTTGATTGGGTTCTCCGTGGTGCCAACCTCTGGGGCGTCGGCGTCACTTGCTACGCCGACGACACGCTGGTCACGGCCAGCTCCAGGAGCTTCCAGGATGCCGCAATCCTGGCGGCGGTGGGCACCGGCCATGTAGTTAGCCGCATCCAGCGGCTGGGGTTGAAGGTGGCCCTCGACAAAACCGAGGCCATCTGCTTTCATGGGCCTCGGAAGGGGCCATCGGCCGGTGCCCACATAGTGGTGAACGGGGTGCGGATTCCCATCGGCTCGAAGATGAAGTATCTGGGTTTGATTTTAGATAGCCGATGGGAATTCCGTGCCCATTTCGAAGCGTTGGGGGCTAAATTGTCCCGGGCAGCGGGCGCGCTTTCAAGCCTGCTGCCCAATTTGGAAGGTCCTGGCATCCCTTGCCAAAGGCTGTACGCCGGAGTCGTGCGGTCCATGGCCCTGTACGGAAGTCCCGTTTGGGCCGAGTCCCTGAGCGACCGATGCGTCGCCCTGCTGCGGAAACCACAGCGGGTAGTGGCGCAGCGCGCGATCAGGGGCTACCGCACGATCTCGTTCGAGGCGGCCTGCGTATTGGCCGGTTTCCTCCCGTGGGACCTGGACGCTAAGGCCCTCTCCGCCACATTTCACTGGCGGGAGGAGGCGTTCAGGCGCGGGCAGCGACCGGCCCCGAGAGAGGTGGAGGCCAAACGTGGCTCCCTCCGCAGAGCCGCCGTGGAGGAGTGGCGTCTCAGGCTGGAGAACCCGACAGCGGGTATGAGGGCCGTCACGGCAGTGCGTCCTGTCTTTGACCAATGGCTAGACAGGCGCCACGGCGCGGCGACGTTCCGACTGACACAGGTGCTTACCGGCCATGGGTGTTTCGGCCGGTACTTGTGTCAGATCGTAGGCAAAGAGTCGGCCGTGTGTCACCATTGTGACAACTGTCCGCAGGACACGGCCCAACACACTTTAGAAGAGTGTCCAGCCTGGGACGATGAGCGCAGCGCTCTCGTAGCAGTCGTCGGAGGTGACCTTTCGCTGCCGGCCGTGGTGTCCGCCATGGTCGACAGCCGGAGGTCCTGGCGTGCGGTGGCCCACTTCTGCGAGGCCGTAATCTCGCAGAAGGAGAGTGCCGAGAGGGATCGGGAGCGCAACGATCCCTCCCGCCGCCAGCGGAGACGAAGGAGGCGCCGGGGTGACGACTGACCGGCGTCTCCCGCCCTGTGGATTGGGGGCGTTTGGAGAATTCCACCACGGTATCCCCTGCCTGTCGTAAGAGGCGACTAATAGGGGCCATCGGGGGGTCGCGGGCGCGCAGCGGGGGGCTGTCGTAGCGCCCATCAGTACACCTTTTGTACACGTACTATTGTACGTGCGACCCCCGGGATGGACGGCAGCACGGGTGGTTGGCCTCGTGGCTGTCGTTGACGCCGAGGGCGTCCTTCGGTGTGTGGGGGCTTCTGAGCCCCCCCCAATTGGAGACGGGCCGCAAGGCGGCACCGCGCAGGGGCGGTTCCGGCTGAAACCGGGGTGCTTTTCGCCTCGGGAAACCCGGGGCCGTCCCTAATGCGCCGAAGATGGTCACCGCGGGGTTTTAGTTGGTAGTTACCGGCATAGGTTAATTGTATATATGGATAGGGACTCGGCCCAGCGGTCGGGTGGCTGGGTCGTAAGGCCGGTAGAACCCAACATAACCGTTCCACCCTCCCTCCCGGTGGGGCGGTAGCAATAAATGAGCTTTCCCCGCGAAAACAAAAAAAAAAAAAAAAAAAAAAAAAAAAAAAAAATGTTAAGTCCTGTTAAGTCATGTTAGTCCTGTTAAGTCATGTTAAGTCCTGTTAAGTCCTGTTAAGTCATGTTAAGTCCTGTTAAGTCATGTTAAGTCATGTTAAGTCATGTTAAGTCCTATTGGGGTGCGAAGTCAGGAAACCTCCCCGTGGTGCACCCTGGGCAACGGCGGTCATCTTGTTCATGTTGACCGACGGCCGATATCCTGACAGTGTGGTTGGGGGTCGTCGCCTGTTGCGGCGGCCTTCGTGTTGTAGGGCTCGTTTTTCGGGCTACCCCCGGGTTCTGTCTCGGGGGTGTCGGCGGGCTCGGTGTGCGCTCATCCCGCCGCCGAGCGGGCAGTGGGAGGGACCCTCTCTTCCGCTGTCACCGTCGTATATCGTAATCCGGTGGGAGGTCTGTGGACATGTCTCGCGCTCTCACCGGACCGAGGGTCTTGGCTTCACCGCCCGGGCCGCGAGGTAGAAAACCTCTATAAAAAGTTACCCCGAATCCCAAGCGGCGGCGCACCGCGAGGGGATGCATGGCCGATGGGAAGTTCGGTCGTTAGTGCGACCCCCCGCCGGAGTCCAGCCGAAACTCCGTGCGGGTTACGCCTAGGCTTACCCAGGTACAGGGGGCTCTGCCTGGGTGGACAGTTTATTTCCCCCATACTCGTGGGAATTTTATGGCATATTTTAACTTAAACCCAAAAATTGTTCTGGAGAAGTTGCCTGGTCCGGTATCCGAGTCAGGGTCCGGAGAGGCGGAGGGGCGCAAGCCCGTTGACGTAGTGGAGGTCGTAGTGGAGGAGGTGGGCGCGAAGCCCACGGAGGTGGCAGTTGCGGAGAGGCAAGTGGCGAGCCCGGTGGTTACTCCCGGGCTCAGGCACAGTCGGGCCTCTTCGCGAGTATCAAGGGGGCGCATGTGGCAGGGGAGTGAGACCGAATCAATTCGGTCCCGCTCCTCGCGCTCCAGTGATACTGAGAGTGGTGTGGGTGCTAAATGCGCTCGCACATCAACCCGAGGTCGTGGTCGCCCATCGGCGACAGGCAAGTACGTCGGCATTTCAAAAGCCCAGAAGGAGCTTGAGGCTCAAAGGCGAGAGGTGGCCAGGCAGAAAGCCGAAGAGGAAATGGCGGAAAGGCTGCGCTCGTACCTGAAATCGCCGGCGCCACCAAAAAAGGGCCCAATGGAGTGGGCAGGACTCGAAGACGACAAAGTCATCGTCCTCGAGGACTTAAAAGAGTGCGGCAAAATCATTAAGATGGTAAGTGCCAAGTCCGGCAACTTAAAGGGTACTTACCAGAAGTGCTTGAATGTGGTCTCGGACAGAATAAAGAGGTTTATCGAACAGCCGGAGACCTCGGTGATGGCCCGCCTCCAAGAGGAGGCCAATAAATGGAGGGACATGTGCGCCCGCCACGAGGCGGAGAAGAAGCAGCAGTCGGAGGAAATTGCTGCTCTCCGTCGCCGCCTCGACCAGCTTGAGGCGGACAAGAGCACAGCCGAGACGACGGAGGCCATGGAACGCCTCGAGGCCCGTCTAACGGCGAGGTTTGAGTCGGCTCTCATGGGGCCCGCTCAAAGGCCGCCGTTGGCCCATGAGACCAGGGCCAATCTTGATAAGCCTACTGAGCCTCCGTCGTCTCTTCCCGTGGTGGGCAAAGGGAAAGGGAAGGGGAAGGGGAAAGGCAAGGGGACGGCACAACTTGTCCCTGCCACTACTGCTCCCGCAGCTCCTGCTCCTGCTCCGGTTGCCGCGATGCCTGCTGCTGTTGCCGGGCCTTCATGGGCCCCAACGCCACCGATAGCTGGGCCATCCAAGCCGGATGTGGCTGCGAACTCTCAGCGGCCCACTAAGCCCGCCAAGGGCAAAAACAAGAAGGCGAAGAAGAAGGCTACAAAAACCATGCCTCGTGAGCCTCGCCCACTGCCACCTGCCCCTGTGAGCATGGACACGCCATGGAGTGTAGTTGTTAGCAAAAATGCTAAAAATAAGGCAAAGCGCAACGTGGGTCAACAGCAGCAACAGCAACAGCCCCGCAAGGCGGAGCCAAAGCTGCGCCCGCCGCGCTCTGCGGCTGTCATCATCTCGCTAACGCCGGAGGCAGCGAAGAAGGGGCTATCGTACGCCCAAGTGTTGACGGAGGCCCAGGGCAAGGTGGACCTCACCGGCCTAAATATAACGAGGCTGAAGCCAAAGTTTGCGGCCACGGGTGCCCCGATGTATGAGGTGCCCGGGGCCAACAGCGAGGAGAGGGCCGACTCCCTAGCCGCGAGGCTGAGGGAGTGCTTTCAAGGGTCGGAGGACATCCGTGTCTCCCGACCGACCAAAAACGCAGAGCTGCGATTGTCGGGGCTGGATTATACAGCCACCCCCGAATCGGTCGCAGCGGCCCTCTCCAAGGCCGGTGGGTGTGGCCTGGAGATGGTGAAGGTTGGGGAGATCCGGCCTGACAAGTCGGGTCTGGGTACAGTTTGGGCCAAATTGCCCGTTAAGGCGGCCCAAAAAGTTAAAGGGGCAGGTCGTCTCTTAATAGGTTGGGTCGCGGCTCGAGTTTCTGTGCTTGAGCCGCGACCATTGCGGTGCTTCCGCTGCCTCGAATCGGGGCATGTGCGGGAGCACTGCACATGCAGCACTGACCGCAGCGAATTGTGCTATCGCTGCGGTCAGCCGGGCCACAAGGCCCGCGGATGTGAAGCCGCGCCGAACTGCGCAGTCTGCGCTGCGGCCGGCAAGCCTGCCGGGCATCAGGTCGGGGGGAAGGCGTGTCCCGCCTCCTCCCGCAAGTTCCGGCGCCCACCCCGAAGAGGGAGACCGGCTGCCGCTGAGGCCACGGCCCAGTCGCAGTCGCAGAGCCCACCGCTGGCAGTCGAGATGGAAGTGGAGGAGATCGCCCATCAGTAATGGCTTTAAGGTTCCTCCAGGCGAACATCAACCACTGCGCCCGTGCCCAGGATCTTTTAACTCAAAGCATGGCGCAGTGGTCGGTGCAAGTGGTCGTGGTCGCCGAGCCATACTTTGTCCCTCCCCGCGATAACTGGGCGGGGGACCTCGACGGCTCGGTGGCCTTAATTACCCAGGGTGCCGCTGGCGCCCCCCCGTTTGCGAAGATTCTGAAGGGTCGGGGGTGCGTCGCGGCTCTGTTGGGAGGTATTTGGATAGTCGGAGTGTATTTTTCTCCCAACAGACCCTTGTCTGAATTTGAATCTTTTCTCGTTCAGCTGGGGGCCCTGGTGGTGCAAGGCCAACCTCACCCGGCAATCGTCGCCGGCGACTTCAACGCCAAGTCCGTGGCTTGGGGCTCGTCGGCGACCGATGCACGCGGTGAGGTCCTGGAGGAATGGGCGATCTCGGCAGGTCTGGCCGTCCTGAATAGGGGGTCGGTGGACACGTGCGTGCGGCATAATGGCGGATCCATAGTTGATTTGTCGTTTGGGAGTCCAGCCGTCGCACGCCGTGTCCAGGGCTGGAAGGTCCTCGCGGGCGTGGAGACGTTATCGGACCATCGTTACATCAGGTTCGACGTCTCCGCGTCCGCCATCGCCCAGCCCGGTGGTGGACCGAGTGCCCCGCATCAGGACGGCCCGCGGTGGGCTACGAAGCGCCTCGATAAAGAGGCCCTAGAACTTGCCGCTCTGGTCGTGTCGTGGCTCCCCGTGCCGGATGGGCCGACACGGGTTGAGGAGGAGGCGGAGTGGTTCGGGGTGGCGATGACCGACATCTGTGACGCCGCCATGCCCCGGATCCGGCGCCTCCCGCCCCGACGCCAGGTGTACTGGTGGTCGGAGGAGCTGGCGCAGTTGCGCGTTGCTTGCGTTACAGCACGCCGCCAGTACGCCAGGCACCGTCGTCGCCGTCTAAGGCCGGCGGATCACGAAGACCAGGAGCGGCAGCTCTACGGCCTCTATAAAGAGGCGAAGAGAGCGCTGCAGGTGGCCATCAAGAGGTCTAAGGTCGCGGCGAGAAGGGAGTTTTTGCAGACCCTCGACAGCGACCCGTGGGGGCGTCCGTATAAGGTGGCGATGAACAAGCTCCGCCCCCGGGCGCCCCCGCTGTCGCAGGGTCTCCAGCCACAACTTCTGGCTGAAGTCGTCGCGGCCTTATTTCCGGCCACCGTGGAGACCACTCCTCCACCGATGGCGCCCCGCGAGTCGGCGCCATCGTCGAGTTCGGCAAGGGATGTCCCAGAGGTTTCGCCCGCGGAATTGCGGGCGGCAGTGCTTCGGCTGCGGGGCAAGAACACCGCCCCGGGGCTCGACGGAATCCCAGGAAAGGCCTGGGTCGCAGCCGTCGAGTTCCTGGGTCCGAGGCTCCGCAGCCTGTTCTCCGCGTGTCTGGAGCAGGGCGTCTTCCCGTCGCGATGGAAAACCGGGAAGCTCGTCCTGCTCAAGAAGGAAGGACGACCCGCAGAGTCGCCGTCGGCCTACCGGCCCATCGTGCTGCTCGACGAGGTTTGCAAGCTTTTCGAGCGAGTCATCCACGCTCGCCTCGTCGAGCACCTCGAGAGGGTCGGTCCGGATCTGGCCGACTGCCAATTTGGTTTTCGAAGGGGTCGTTCGACAGTACACGCGATTCTGCGGGTAAAGACACACGCGGAGGAAGAGGTGGCCCGGGGCAAAGTCGTCATCGCAGTAAGTCTAGACATTTCAAATGCATTTAACACACTGCCCTGGGCCTGTATTCATGAAGCACTGCGGTACCACGAGGTGCCGCCCTATCTCCGGCGTCTGGTGCACTCGTACCTCTCCTATAGGGACGTAGTGTATCCGGGCGCCGACGGGTGGCACCGAAGAGAAATGACCTGCGGTGTTCCACAGGGCTCAGTCCTGGGCCCACTTCTGTGGAACATCGGGTTCGATTGGGTTCTCCGTGGTGCCAACCTCTGGGGCGTCGGCGTCACTTGCTACGCCGACGACACGCTGGTCACGGCCAGCTCCAGGACCTTCCAGGACGCCGCAATCCTGGCGGCGGTCGGCACCGGCCACGTAGTTAGCCGCATCCAGCGGCTGGGTTTGAGGGTGGCCCTCGACAAAACCGAGGCCATCTGCTTTCATGGGCCTCGGAAGGGGCCACCGGCCGGTGCCCACATAGTGGTGAACGGGGTGCGGATTCCCATCGGCTCGAAGATGAAGTATTTGGGTTTGATTTTAGATAGCCGATGGGAATTCCGCGCCCATTTCGAAGCATTGGGGACTAAATTGTCCCGGGCAGCGGGCGCGCTTTCAAGCCTGCTGCCCAATTTGGAAGGTCCTGGCATCCCTTGCCGAAGGCTGTACGCCGGAGTCGTGCGGTCCATGGCCCTGTACGGGAGTCCCGTTTGGGCCGAGTCCCTGAGCGACCGATGCGTCGCCCTGCTGCGGAAACCACAGCGGGTAGTGGCGCAGCGCGCGATCAGGGGCTACCGCACGATCTCGTTCGAGGCGGCCTGCGTATTGGCCGGTTTCCTCCCGTGGGACCTGGACGCTAAGGCCCTCTCCGCCACATTCCATTGGCGGGAGGAGGCGTTCAGGCGCGGGCAGCGACCGGCCCCGAGAGAGGTGGAGGCCAAACGTGGCTCCCTCCGCAGAGCCGCCGTGGAGGAGTGGCGTCTCAGGCTGGAGAACCCGACAGCGGGTATGAGGGCCGTCGCGGCAGTGCGTCCTGTCTTTGACCAATGGCTAGACAGGCGCCACGGCGCGGCGACGTTTCGACTGACACAGGTGCTTACCGGCCATGGGTGTTTCGGCCGGTACCTGTGTCAGATCGTAGGCAAAGAGTCGGCCGTGTGTCACCATTGTGACAACTGTCCGCAGGACACGGCCCAGCACACTTTAGAAGAGTGTCCAGCCTGGGACGATGAACGCAGCGCTCTCGTAGCAGTCGTCGGAGGTGACCTTTCGCTGCCGGCCGTGGTGTCCGCCATGGTCGACAGCCGGAGGTCCTGGCGTGCGGTGGCCCACTTCTGCGAGGCCGTAATCTCGCAGAAGGAGAGTGCCGAGAGGGATCGGGAGCACAACGATCCCTCCCGCCGCCAGCGGAGACGAAGGAGGCGCCGGGGTGACGACTGACCGGCGTCTCCCGCCCTGTGGATTGGGGGCGTTTGGAGAATTCCACCACGGTATCCCCTGCCTGTCGTAAGAGGCGACTAATAGGGGCCATCGGGGGGTCGCGGGCGCGCAGCGGGGGGCTGTCGTAGCGCCCATCAGTACGCTTTTGTACACGTACTATTGTACGTGCGACCCCCGGGGTGGACGGCAGCACGGGTGGTTGGCCTCGTGGTTGTCGTTGACGCCGAGGGCGTCCTTCGGTGTGCGGGGGCTTCTGAGCCCCCCCCAATTGGAGACGGGCCGCAAGGCGGCACCGCGCAGGGGCGGTTCCGGCTGAAACCGGGGTGCTTTTCGCCTCGGGAAACCCGGGGCCGTCCCTAATGCGCCGAAGATGGTCACCGCGGGGTTTTAGTTGGTAGTTACCGGCATAGGTTAATTGTATATGTGTATATACGGTTAGGGACTCGGCCCAGCGGTCGGGTGGCTGGGTCGTAAGGCCGGTAGAACCCAACATAACCGTTCCACCCTCCCTCCCGGTGGGGCGGTAGCAATAAATGAGCTTTCCCCGCGAAAACAAAAAAAAAAAAAAAAAAAAAAAAAAAAAAAAAAAAATGTTAAGTCCTATTGGGGTGCGAAGTCAGGAAACCTCCCCGTGGTGCACCCTGGGCAACGGCGGTCATCTTGTTCATGTTGACCGTCGGCCGATATCCTGACAGTGTGGTTGGGGGTCGTCGCCTGTTGCGGCGGCCTTCGTGTTGTAGGGCTCGTTTTTCGGGCTACCCCCGGGTTCTGTCTCGGGGGTGTCGGCGGGCTCGGTGTGCGCTCATCCCGCCGCCGAGCGGGCAGTAGGAGGGACCCTCTCTTCTGCTGTCACCGTCGTATATCGTAATCCGGTGGGAGGTCTGTGGACATGTCTCGCGCTCTCACCGGACCGAGGGTCTTGGCTTCACCGCCCGGGCCGCGAGGTAGAAAACCTCTATAAAAAGTTACCCCGAATCCCAAGCGGCGGCGCACCGCGAGGGGATGCATGGCCGATGGGAAGTTCGGTCGTTAGTGCGAACCCCCGCCGGAGTCCAGCCGAAACTCCGTGCGGGTTACGCCTAGGCTTACCCAGGTACAGGGGGCTCTGCCTGGGTGGACAGTTTATTTCCCCCATACTCGTGGGAATTTTATGGCATATTTTAACTTAAACCCAAAAATTGTTCTGGAGAAGTTGCCTGGTCCGGTATCCGAGTCAGGGTCCGGAGAGGCGGAGGGGCGCAAGCCCGTTGACGTAGTGGAGGTCGTAGTGGAGGAGGTGGGCGCGAAGCCCACGGAGGTGGCAGTTGCGGAGAGGCAAGTGGCGAGCCCGGTGGTTACTCCCGGGCTCAGGCACAGTCGGGCCTCTTCGCGAGTATCAAGGGGGCGCATGTGGCAGGGGAGTGAGACCGACTCAATTCGGTCCCGCTCCTCGCGCTCCAGTGATACTGAGAGTGGTGTGGGTGCTAAATGCGCTCGCACATCAACCCGAGGTCGTGGTCGCCCATCGGCGACAGGCAAGTACGTCGGCATTTCAAAAGCCCAGAAGGAGCTTGAGGCTCAAAGGCGAGAGGTGGCCAGGCAGAAAGCCGAAGAGGAAATGGCGGAAAGGCTGCGCTCGTACCTGAAATCGCCGGCGCCACCAAAAAAGGGCCCAATGGAGTGGGCAGGACTCGAAGACGACAAAGTCATCGTCCTCGAGGACTTAAAAGAGTGCGGCAAAATCATTAAGATGGTAAGTGCCAAGTCCGGCAACTTAAAGGGTACTTACCAGAAGTGCTTGAATGTGGTCTCGGACAGAATAAAGAGGTTTATCGAACAGCCGGAGACCTCGGTGATGGCCCGCCTCCAAGAGGAGGCCAATAAATGGAGGGACATGTGCGCCCGCCACGAGGCGGAGAAGAAGCAGCAGTCGGAGGAAATTGCTGCTCTCCGTCGCCGCCTCGACCAGCTTGAGGCGGACAAGAGCACAGCCGAGACGACGGAGGCCATGGAACGCCTCGAGGCCCGTCTAACGGCGAGGTTTGAGTCGGCTCTCATGGGGCCCGCTCAAAGGCCGCCGTTGGCCCATGAGACCAGGGCCAATCTTGATAAGCCTACTGAGCCTCCGTCGTCTCTTCCCGTTGTGGGCAAAGGGAAAGGGAAGGGGAAGGGGAAAGGCAAGGGGACGGCACAACTTGTCCCTGCCACTACTGCTCCCGCAGCTCCTGCTCCTGCTCCGGTTGCCGCGATGCCTGCTGCTGTTGCCGGGCCTTCATGGGCCCCAACGCCACCGATAGCTGGGCCATCCAAGCCGGATGTGGCTGCGAACTCTCAGCGGCCCACTAAGCCCGCCAAGGGCAAAAACAAGAAGGCGAAGAAGAAGGCTACAAAAACCATGCCTCGTGAGCCTCGCCCACTGCCACCTGCCCCTGTGAGCATGGACACGCCATGGAGTGTAGTTGTTAGCAAAAATGCTAAAAATAAGGCAAAGCGCAACGTGGGTCAACAGCAGCAACAGCAACAGCCCCGCAAGGCGGAGCCAAAGCTGCGCCCGCCGCGCTCTGCGGCTGTCATCATCTCGCTAACGCCGGAGGCAGCGAAGAAGGGGCTATCGTACGCCCAAGTGTTGACGGAGGCCCAGGGCAAGGTGGACCTCACCGGCCTAAATATAACGAGGCTGAAGCCAAAGTTTGCGGCCACGGGTGCCCCGATGTATGAGGTGCCCGGGGCCAACAGCGAGGAGAGGGCCGACTCCCTAGCCGCGAGGCTGAGGGAGTGCTTTCAAGGGTCGGAGGACATCCGTGTCTCCCGACCGACCAAAAACGCAGAGCTGCGATTGTCGGGGCTGGATTATACAGCCACCCCCGAATCGGTCGCAGCGGCCCTCTCCAAGGCCGGTGGGTGTGGCCTGGAGATGGTGAAGGTTGGGGAGATCCGGCCTGACAAGTCGGGTCTGGGTACAGTTTGGGCCAAATTGCCCGTTAAGGCGGCCCAAAAAGTTAAAGGGGCAGGTCGTCTCTTAATAGGTTGGGTCGCGGCTCGAGTTTCTGTGCTTGAGCCGCGACCATTGCGGTGCTTCCGCTGCCTCGAATCGGGGCATGTGCGGGAGCACTGCACATGCAGCACTGACCGCAGCGAATTGTGCTATCGCTGCGGTCAGCCGGGCCACAAGGCCCGCGGATGTGAAGCCGCGCCGAACTGCGCAGTCTGCGCTGCGGCCGGCAAGCCTGCCGGGCATCAGGTCGGGGGGAAGGCGTGTCCCGCCTCCTCCCGCAAGTTCCGGCGCCCACCCCGAAGAGGGAGACCGGCTGCCGCTGAGGCCACGGCCCAGTCGCAGTCGCAGAGCCCACCGCTGGCAGTCGAGATGGAAGTGGAGGAGATCGCCCATCAGTAATGGCTTTAAGGTTCCTCCAGGCGAACATCAACCACTGCGCCCGTGCCCAGGATCTTTTAACTCAAAGCATGGCGCAGTGGTCGGTGCAAGTGGTCGTGGTCGCCGAGCCATACTTTGTCCCTCCCCGCGATAACTGGGCGGGGGACCTCGACGGCTCGGTGGCCTTAATTACCCAGGGTGCCGCTGGCGCCCCCCCGTTTGCGAAGATTCTGAAGGGTCGGGGGTGCGTCGCGGCTCTGTTGGGAGGTATTTGGATAGTCGGAGTGTATTTTTCTCCCAACAGACCCTTGTCTGAATTTGAATCTTTTCTCGTTCAGCTGGGGGCCCTGGTGGTGCAAGGCCAACCTCACCCGGCAATCGTCGCCGGCGACTTCAACGCCAAGTCCGTGGCTTGGGGCTCGTCGGCGACCAATGCACGCGGTGAGGTCCTGGAGGAATGGGCGATCTCGGCAGGTCTGGCCGTCCTGAATAGGGGGTCGGTGGACACGTGCGTGCGGCATAATGGCGGATCCATAGTTGATTTGTCGTTTGGGAGTCCAGCCGTCGCACGCCGTGTCCAGGGCTGGAAGGTCCTCGCGGGCGTGGAGACGTTATCGGACCATCGTTACATCAGGTTCGACGTCTCCGCGTCCGCCATCGCCCAGCCCGGTGGTGGACCGAGTGCCCCGCATCAGGACGGCCCGCGGTGGGCTACGAAGCGCCTCGATAAAGAGGCCCTAGAACTTGCCGCTCTGGTCGTGTCGTGGCTCCCCGTGCCGGATGGGCCGACACGGGTTGAGGAGGAGGCGGAGTGGTTCGGGGTGGCGATGACCGACATCTGTGACGCCGCCATGCCCCGGATCCGGCGCCTCCCGCCCCGACGCCAGGTGTACTGGTGGTCGGAGGAGCTGGCGCAGTTGCGCGTTGCTTGCGTTACAGCACGCCGCCAGTACGCCAGGCACCGTCGTCGCCGTCTAAGGCCGGCGGATCACGAAGACCAGGAGCGGCAGCTCTACGGCCTCTATAAAGAGGCGAAGAGAGCGCTGCAGGTGGCCATCAAGAGGTCTAAGGTCGCGGCGAGAAGGGAGTTTTTGCAGACCCTCGACAGCGACCCGTGGGGGCGTCCGTATAAGGTGGCGATGAACAAGCTCCGCCCCCGGGCGCCCCCGCTGTCGCAGGGTCTCCAGCCACAACTTCTGGCTGAAGTCGTCGCGGCCTTATTTCCGGCCACCGTGGAGACCACTCCTCCACCGATGGCGCCCCGCGAGTCGGCGCCATCGTCGAGTTCGGCAAGGGATATCCCAGAGGTTTCGCCCGCGGAATTGCGGGCGGCAGTGCTTCGGCTGCGGGGCAAGAACACCGCCCCGGGGCTCGACGGAATCCCAGGAAAGGCCTGGGTCGCAGCCGTCGAGTTCCTGGGTCCGAGGCTCCGCAGCCTGTTCTCCGCTTGTCTGGAGCAGGGCGTCTTCCCGTCGCGATGGAAAACCGGGAAGCTCGTCCTGCTCAAGAAGGAAGGACGACCCGCAGAGTCGCCGTCGGCCTACCGGCCCATCGTGCTGCTCGACGAGGTTTGCAAGCTTTTCGAGCGAGTCATCCACGCTCGCCTCGTCGAGCACCTCGAGAGGGTCGGTCCGGATCTGGCCGACTGCCAATTTGGTTTTCGAAGGGGTCGTTCGACAGTACACGCGATTCTGCGGGTAAAGACACACGCGGAGGAAGAGGTGGCCCGGGGCAAAGTCGTCATCGCAGTAAGTCTAGACATTTCAAATGCATTTAACACACTGCCCTGGGCCTGTATTCATGAAGCACTGCGGTACCACGAGGTGCCGCCCTATCTCCGGCGTCTGGTGCACTCGTACCTCTCCTATAGGGACGTAGTGTATCCGGGCGCCGACGGGTGGCACCGAAGAGAAATGACCTGCGGTGTTCCACAGGGCTCAGTCCTGGGCCCACTTCTGTGGAACATCGGGTTCGATTGGGTTCTCCGTGGTGCCAACCTCTGGGGCGTCGGCGTCACTTGCTACGCCGACGACACGCTGGTCACGGCCAGCTCCAGGACCTTCCAGGACGCCGCAATCCTGGCGGCGGTCGGCACCGACCACGTAGTTAGCCGCATCCAGCGGCTGGGTTTGAGGGTGGCCCTCGACAAAACCGAGGCCATCTGCTTTCATGGGCCTCGGAAGGGGCCACCGGCCGGTGCCCACATAGTGGTGAACGGGGTGCGGATTCCCATCGGCTCGAAGATGAAGTATTTGGGTTTGATTTTAGATAGCCGATGGGAATTCCGCGCCCATTTCGAAGCATTGGGGACTAAATTGTCCCGGGCAGCGGGCGCGCTTTCAAGCCTGCTGCCCAATTTGGAAGGTCCTGGCATCCCTTGCCGAAGGCTGTACGCCGGAGTCGTGCGGTCCATGGCCCTGTACGGGAGTCCCGTTTGGGCCGAGTCCCTGAGCTACCGATGCGTCGCCCTGCTGCGGAAACCACAGCGGGTAGTGGCGCAGCGCGCGATCAGGGGCTACCGCACGGTCTCGTTCGAGGCGGCCTGCGTATTGGCCGGTTTCCTCCCGTGGGACCTGGACGCTAAGGCCCTCTCCGCCACATTCCATTGGCGGGAGGAGGCGTTCAGGCGCGGGCAGCGACCGGCCCCGAGAGAGGTGGAGGCCAAACGTGGCTCCCTCCGCAGAGCCGCCGTGGAGGAGTGGCGTCTCAGGCTGGAGAACCCGACAGCGGGTATGAGGGCCGTCGCGGCAGTGCGTCCTGTCTTTGACCAATGGCTAGACAGGCGCCACGGCGCGGCGACGTTCCGACTGACACAGGTGCTTACCGGCCATGGGTGTTTCGGCCGGTACCTGTGTCAGATCGTAGGCAAAGAGTCGGCCGTGTGTCACCATTGTGACAACTGTCCGCAGGACACGGCCCAGCACACTTTAGAAGAGTGTCCAGCCTGGGTCGATGAACGCAGCGCTCTCGTAGCAGTCGTCGGAGGTGACCTTTCGCTGCCGGCCGTGGTGTCCGCCATGGTCGACAGCCGGAGGTCCTGGCGTGCGGTGGCCCACTTCTGCGAGGCCGTAATCTCGCAGAAGGAGAGTGCCGAGAGGGATCGGGAGCACAACGATCCCTCCCGCCGCCAGCGGAGACGAAGGAGGCGCCGGGGTGACGACTGACCGGCGTCTCCCGCCCTGTGGATTGGGGGCGTTTGGAGAATTCCACCACGGTATCCCCTGCCTGTCGTAAGAGGCGACTAATAGGGGCCATCGGGGGGTCGCGGGCGCGCAGCGGGGGGCTGTCGTAGCGCCCATCAGTACGCTTTTGTACACGTACTATTGTACGTGCGACCCCCGGGGTGGACGGCAGCACGGGTGGTTGGCCTCGTGGTTGTCGTTGACGCCGAGGGCGTCCTTCGGTGTGCGGGGGCTTCTGAGCCCCCCCCAATTGGAGACGGGCCGCAAGGCGGCACCGCGCAGGGGCGGTTCCGGCTGAAACCGGGGTGCTTTTCGCCTCGGGAAACCCGGGGCCGTCCCTAATGCGCCGAAGATGGTCACCGCGGGGTTTTAGTTGGTAGTTACCGGCATAGGTTAATTGTATATACGGTTAGGGACTCGGCCCAGCGGTCGGGTGGCTGGGTCGTAAGGCCGGTAGAACCCAACATAACCGTTCCACCCTCCCTCCCGGTGGGGCGGTAGCAATAAATGAGCTTTCCCCGCGAAAACAAAAAAAAAAAAAAAAAAAAAAAAAAAAAAAAAAAAATGTTAAGTCCTATTGGGGTGCGAAGTCAGGAAACCTCCCCGTGGTGCACCCTGGGCAACGGCGGTCATCTTGTTCATGTTGACCGACGGCCGATATCCTGACAGTGTGGTTGGGGGTCGTCGCCTGTTGCGGCGGCCTTCGTGTTGTAGGACTCGTTTTTCGGGCTACCCCCGGGTTCTGTCTCGGGGGTGTCGGCGGGCTCGGTGTGCGCTCATCCCGCCGCCGAGCGGGCAGTAGGAGGGACCCTCTCTTCTGCTGTCACCGTCGTATATCGTAATCCGGTGGGAGGTCTGTGGACATGTCTCGCGCTCTCACCGGACCGAGGGTCTTGGCTTCACCGCCCGGGCCGCGAGGTAGAAAACCTCTATAAAAAGTTACCCCGAATCCCAAGCGGCGGCGCACCGCGAGGGGATGCATGGCCGATGGGAAGTTCGGTCGTTAGTGCGAACCCCCGCCGGAGTCCAGCCGAAACTCCGTGCGGGTTACGCCTAGGCTTACCCAGGTACAGGGGGCTCTGCCTGGGTGGACAGTTTATTTCCCCCATACTCGTGGGAATTTTATGGCATATTTTAACTTAAACCCAAAAATTGTTCTGGAGAAGTTGCCTGGTCCGGTATCCGAGTCAGGGTCCGGAGAGGCGGAGGGGCGCAAGCCCGTTGACGTAGTGGAGGTCGTAGCGGAGGAGGTGGGCGCGAAGCCCACGGAGGTGGCAGTTGCGGAGAGGCAAGTGGCGAGCCCGGTGGTTACTCCCGGGCTCAGGCACAGTCGGGCCTCTTCGCGAGTATCAAGGGGGCGCATGTGGCAGGGGAGTGAGACCGAATCAATTCGGTCCCGCTCCTCGCGCTCCAGTGATACTGAGAGTGGTGTGGGTGCTAAATGCGCTCGCACATCAACCCGAGGTCGTGGTCGCCCATCGGCGACAGGCAAGTACGTCGGCATTTCAAAAGCCCAGAAGGAGCTTGAGGCTCAAAGGCGAGAGGTGGCCAGGCAGAAAGCCGAAGAGGAAATGGCGGAAAGGCTGCGCTCGTACCTGAAATCGCCGGCGCCACCAAAAAAGGGCCCAATGGAGTGGGCAGGACTCGAAGACGACAAAGTCATCGTCCTCGAGGACTTAAAAGAGTGCGGCAAAATCATTAAGATGGTAAGTGCCAAGTCCGGCAACTTAAAGGGTACTTACCAGAAGTGCTTGAATGTGGTCTCGGACAGAATAAAGAGGTTTATCGAACAGCCGGAGACCTCGGTGATGGCCCGCCTCCAAGAGGAGGCCAATAAATGGAGGGACATGTGCGCCCGCCACGAGGCGGAGAAGAAGCAGCAGTCGGAGGAAATTGCTGCTCTCCGTCGCCGCCTCGACCAGCTTGAGGCGGACAAGAGCACAGCCGAGACGACGGAGGCCATGGAACGCCTCGAGGCCCGTCTAACGGCGAGGTTTGAGTCGGCTCTCATGGGGCCCGCTCAAAGGCCGCCGTTGGCCCATGAGACCAGGGCCAATCTTGATAAGCCTACTGAGCCTCCGTCGTCTCTTCCCGTGGTGGGCAAAGGGAAAGGGAAGGGGAAGGGGAAAGGCAAGGGGACGGCACAACTTGTCCCTGCCACTACTGCTCCCGCAGCTCCTGCTCCTGCTCCGGTTGCCGCGATGCCTGCTGCTGTTGCCGGGCCTTCATGGGCCCCAACGCCACCGATAGCTGGGCCATCCAAGCCGGATGTGGCTGCGAACTCTCAGCGGCCCACTAAGCCCGCCAAGGGCAAAAACAAGAAGGCGAAGAAGAAGGCTACAAAAACCATGCCTCGTGAGCCTCGCCCACTGCCACCTGCCCCTGTGAGCATGGACACGCCATGGAGTGTAGTTGTTAGCAAAAATGCTAAAAATAAGGCAAAGCGCAACGTGGGTCAACAGCAGCAACAGCAACAGCCCCGCAAGGCGGAGCCAAAGCTGCGCCCGCCGCGCTCTGCGGCTGTCATCATCTCGCTAACGCCGGAGGCAGCGAAGAAGGGGCTATCGTACGCCCAAGTGTTGACGGAGGCCCAGGGCAAGGTGGACCTCACCGGCCTAAATATAACGAGGCTGAAGCCAAAGTTTGCGGCCACGGGTGCCCCGATGTATGAGGTGCCCGGGGCCAACAGCGAGGAGAGGGCCGACTCCCTAGCCGCGAGGCTGAGGGAGTGCTTTCAAGGGTCGGAGGACATCCGTGTCTCCCGACCGACCAAAAACGCAGAGCTGCGATTGTCGGGGCTGGATTATACAGCCACCCCCGAATCGGTCGCAGCGGCCCTCTCCAAGGCCGGTGGGTGTGGCCTGGAAGGTTGTGAAGGTTGGGGAGATCCGGCCTGACAAGTCGGGTCTGGGTACAGTTTGGGCCAAATTGCCCGTTAAGGCGGCCCAAAAAGTTAAAGGGGCAGGTCGTCTCTTAATAGGTTGGGTCGCGGCTCGAGTTTCTGTGCTTGAGCCGCGACCATTGCGGTGCTTCCGCTGCCTCGAATCGGGGCATGTGCGGGAGCACTGCACATGCAGCACTGACCGCAGCGAATTGTGCTATCGCTGCGGTCAGCCGGGCCACAAGGCCCGCGGATGTGAAGCCGCGCCGAACTGCGCAGTCTGCGCTGCGGCCGGCAAGCCTGCCGGGCATCAGGTCGGGGGGAAGGCGTGTCCCGCCTCCTCCCGCAAGTTCCGGCGCCCACCCCGAAGAGGGAGACCGGCTGCCGCTGAGGCCACGGCCCAGTCGCAGTCGCAGAGCCCACCGCTGGCAGTCGAGATGGAAGTGGAGGAGATCGCCCATCAGTAATGGCTTTAAGGTTCCTCCAGGCGAACATCAACCACTGCGCCCGTGCCCAGGATCTTTTAACTCAAAGCATGGCGCAGTGGTCGGTGCAAGTGGTCGTGGTCGCCGAGCCATACTTTGTCCCTCCCCGCGATAACTGGGCGGGGGACCTCGACGGCTCGGTGGCCTTAATTACCCAGGGTGCCGCTGGCGCCCCCCCGTTTGCGAAGATTCTGAAGGGTCGGGGGTGCGTCGCGGCTCTGTTGGGAGGTATTTGGATAGTCGGAGTGTATTTTTCTCCCAACAGACCCTTGTCTGAATTTGAATCTTTTCTCGTTCAGCTGGGGGCCCTGGTGGTGCAAGGCCAACCTCACCCGGCAATCGTCGCCGGCGACTTCAACGCCAAGTCCGTGGCTTGGGGCTCGTCGGCGACCAATGCACGCGGTGAGGTCCTGGAGGAATGGGCGATCTCGGCAGGTCTGGCCGTCCTGAATAGGGGGTCGGTGGACACGTGCGTGCGGCATAATGGCGGATCCATAGTTGATTTGTCGTTTGGGAGTCCAGCCGTCGCACGCCGTGTCCAGGGCTGGAAGGTCCTCGCGGGCGTGGAGACGTTATCGGACCATCGTTACATCAGGTTCGACGTCTCCGCGTCCGCCATCGCCCAGCCCGGTGGTGGACCGAGTGCCCCGCATCAGGACGGCCCGCGGTGGGCTACGAAGCGCCTCGATAAAGAGGCCCTAGAACTTGCCGCTCTGGTCGTGTCGTGGCTCCCCGTGCCGGATGGGCCGACACGGGTTGAGGAGGAGGCGGAGTGGTTTGGGGTGGCGATGACCGACATCTGTGACGCCGCCATGCCCCGGATCCGGCGCCTCCCGCCCCGACGCCAGGTGTACTGGTGGTCGGAGGAGCTGGCGCAGTTGCGCGTTGCTTGCGTTGCAGCACGCCGCCAGTACGCCAGGCACCGTCGTCGCCGTCTAAGGCCGGCGGATCACGAAGACCAGGAGCGGCAGCTCTACGGCCTCTATAAAGAGGCGAAGAGAGCGCTGCAGGTGGCCATCAAGAGGTCTAAGGTCGCGGCGAGAAGGGAGTTTTTGCAGACCCTCGACAGCGACCCGTGGGGGCGTCCGTATAAGGTGGCGATGAACAAGCTCCGCCCCCGGGCGCCCCCGCTGTCGCAGGGTCTCCAGCCACAACTTCTGGCTGAAGTCGTCGCGGCCTTATTTCCGGCCACCGTGGAGACCACTCCTCCACCGATGGCGCCCCGCGAGTCGGCGCCATCGTCGAGTTCGGCAAGGGATATCCCAGAGGTTTCGCCCGCGGAACTGCGGGCGGCAGTGCTTCGGCTGCGGGGCAAGAACACCGCCCCGGGGCTCGACGGAATCCCAGGAAAGGCCTGGGTCACAGCAGACGAGTACCTGGGTCCGAGGCTCCGCAGCCTGTTCTCCGCGTGTCTGGAGCAGGGCGTCTTCCCGTCGCGTTGGAAAACCGGGAAGCTCGTCCTGCTCAAGAAGGAAGGACGACCCGCAGAGTCGCCGTCGGCCTACCGGCCCATCGTGCTGCTCGACGAGGTCTGTAAGCTCTTCGAGCGTATCATTCACGCTCGCCTCGTCGAGCATCTCGAGAGGGTCGGTCCCGATTTGGCCGACTGCCAATATGGCTTTAGGAAAGGAAGATCAACGATCCATGCGATTCTGCGGGTGAAGACACACGCGGAGGAAGAGGTGGCCCGGGGCAAAGTCGTCATCGCGGTGAGCTTAGACATTTCTAATGCTTTCAACTCACTGCCCTGGGCCTGTATTCACGAAGCACTGCGGTACCACGAGGTGCCGCCCTATCTCCGGCGTCTGGTGCACTCGTACCTCTCCTGTAGGGACGTAGTGTATCCGGGCGCCGACGGGTGGCACCGAAGAGAAATGACCTGCGGTGTTCCACAGGGCTCAGTCCTGGGCCCACTCCTGTGGAACATCGGGTTTGATTGGGTTCTCCGTGGTGCCAACCTCTGGGGCGTCGGCGTCACTTGCTACGCCGACGACACGCTGGTCACGGCCAGCTCCAGGACCTTCCAGGACGCCGCAATCCTGGCGGCGGTGGGCACCGGCCATGTAGTTAGCCGCATCCAGCGGCTGGGGTTGAAGGTGGCCCTCGACAAAACCGAGGCCATCTGCTTTCATGGGCCTCGGAAGGGGCCACCGGCCGGTGCCCACATAGTGGTGAACGGGGTGCGGATTCCCATCGGCTCGAAGATGAAGTATCTGGGTTTGATTTTAGATAGCCGATGGGAATTCCGTGCCCATTTCGAAGCGTTGGGGGCTAAATTGTCTCGGGCAGCGGGCGCGCTTTCAAGCCTGCTGCCCAATTTGGAAGGTCCTGGCATCCCTTGCCGAAGGCTGTACGCCGGAGTCGTGCGGTCCATGGCCCTGTACGGAAGTCCCGTTTGGGCCGAGTCCCTGAGCGACCGATGCGTCGCCCTGCTGCGGAAACCACAGCGGGTAGTGGCGCAGCGCGCGATCAGGGGCTACCGCACGATCTCGTTCGAGGCGGCCTGCGTATTGGCCGGTTTCCTCCCGTGGGACCTGGACGCTAAGGCCCTCTCCGCCACATTTCACTGGCGGGAGGAGGCGTTCAGGCGCGGGCAGCGACCGGCCCCGAGAGAGGTGGAGGCCAAACGTGGCTCCCTCCGCAGAGCCGCCGTGGAGGAGTGGCGTCTCAGGCTGGAGAACCCGACAGCGGGTATGAGGGCCGTCGCGGCAGTGCGTCCTGTCTTTGACCAATGGCTAGACAGGCGCCACGGCGCGGCGACGTTCCGACTGACACAGGTGCTTACCGGCCACGGGTGTTTCGGCCGGTACCTGTGTCAGATCGTAGGCAAAGAGTCGGCCGTGTGTCACCATTGTGACAACTGCCCGCAGGACACGGCCCAACACACTTTAGAAGAGTGTCCAGCCTGGGACGATGAGCGCAGCGCTCTCGTAGCAGTCGTCGGAGGTGACCTTTCGCTGCCGGCCGTGGTGTCCGCCATGGTCGACAGCCGGAGGTCCTGGCGTGCGGTGGCCCACTTCTGCGAGGCCGTAATCTCGCAGAAGGAGAGTGCCGAGAGGGATCGGGAGCACAACGATCCCTCCCGCCGCCAGCGGAGACGAAGGAGGCGCCGGGGTGACGACTGACCGGCGTCTCCCGCCCTGTGGATTGGGGGCGTTTGGAGAATTCCACCACGGTATCCCCTGCCTGTCGTAAGAGGCGACTAATAGGGGCCATCGGGGGGTCGCGGGCGCGCAGCGGGGGGCTGTCGTAGCGCCCATCAGTACACCTTTAACGTGACCGCAGCACCGACGGACGGCAGCACGGGTGGTTGGCCTCGTGGCTGTCGTTGACGCCGAGGGCGTCCTTCGGTGTGCGGGGGCTTCTGAGCCCCCCCCAATTGGAGACGGGCCGCAAGGCGGCACCGCGCAGGGGCGGTTCCGGCTGAAACTGGGGTGCTTTTCGCCTCGGGAAACCCGGGGCCGTCCCTAATGCGCCGAAGATGGTCACCGCGGGGTTTTAGTTGGTAGTTACCGGCATAGGTTAATTGTATATATGGTTAGGGACTCGGCCCAGCGGTCGGGTGGCTGGGTCGTAAGGCCGGTAGAACCCAACATAACCGTTCCACCTTCCCTCCCGGTGGGGCGGTAGCAATAAATGAGCTTTCCCCGCGAAAACAAAAAAAAAAAAAAAAAAAATGTTAAGTCCTATTAAGTCCTGTTAAGTCATGTTTAGTCATGTTAAGTCCTGTTAAGTCATGTTAAGTCATGTTAAGTCCTGTTAAGTCCTGTTAAGTCATGTTAAGTCATGTTGGGGTGCGAAGTCAGGAAACCTCCCCGTGGTGCACCCTGGGCAACGGACGGTCATCTTGTTCATGTTGACCGACGGCCGATATCCTGACAGTGTGGTTGGAGGTCGTCGCCTTTTGCGGCGGCCTTCGTGTGGTTTGGGCTCGTTCTTCGAGCTACCCCCGGGTTCTGTCTCGGGGTGTCGGCGGGCTCGGTGTGCGCTCATCCCGCCGCCGAGCGGGCAGTGGGAGGGACCCTCTCTTCCGCTGTCACCGTCGTATATCGTAATCCGGTGGGAGGTCTGTGGACATGTCTCGCGCTCTCACCGGACCGAGGGTCTTGGCTTCACCGCCCGGGCCGTGAGGTAGAAAACCTCTATAAAAAGTTACCCCGAATCCCAAGCGGCGGCGCACCGCGAGGGGATGCATGGCCGATGGGAAGTTCGGTCGTTAGTGCGACCCCCCGCCGGAGTCCAGCCGAAACTCCGTGCGGGTTACGCCTAGGCTTACCCAGGTACAGGGGGCTCTGCCTGGGTGGACCGTTTATTTCCCCCATACTCGTGGGAACTATATGGATATTGTCAACATTAACCTTAACCCAAAAATAGTCTTAGAGAAGTTGCCTGCTCTGGTATCCGCGTCAGGGTCCGGAGAGGCGGAGGGGTGCAAGCCCGTGGACGTAGGAGAGGTGGTTGTGGAGGAGGTGGGCGCGAAGCCCACGGAGATGGCAGTGGCGGAGAGGTCAGTGGCGAGCCCGGTGGTTGTTCCCGGGCTCAGGCACAGTCGTGCTTCGGTGCGAGTGGCCAGGGGTCGCATGTGGCAAGGGAGCGAGACCGACTCAATTCGGTCCCGCTCCTCGCGATCCAGCGACACTGAGAGTTGTGTGGGCGCCAAATGCGCTCGCACATCACCCCGAGGTCGTGGTCGCCCATCGGCGACAGGCAAGTATGCCGGAATCTCAAAAGCCCAGGAGGAACTTAAGGCTCTAAGGCGAGAGGTGGCCAGGCAGAAAGCCGAGGAGGATGGTGCGGAGAGAGTTCGGGCATATCTGAAACTGCCGCCGCCACCAAAGGAGACTGCTCCTATGGAGTGGGCAGGAACAGACGAGGTTGTCGTCCTTGACGACCTAAAGGAATGCGGTAGAATAATCAAAATGGTTAATTCGAAGTCCGGCAACCTCAAAGGGGTCTATCAAAGGTACTTAAAGGTGGTCACCGACAAGATCCAGAGGTTTATAGACCAACCCGAGACCTCGGTGATGGCTCGCCTCCAAGAGGAGGCCAATAAATGGCGAGAAATGTGTGCCCGCCACGAAAAAGAGAAGTCTCAGCAGGCTGACGAAATTGCTGCTCTCCGCCGCCGCCTCGACCAACTAGAGGCGGACAAGGGTTCTGCGGAGAAGATGGAAATCCTCGAGGCCCGACTAACGGCGAAGATAGAGTCGGCGCTCATGGGGCCTGCTCAAAGGCCGCCGTTGGCCCATGAGTCTAGGGCCACGCCAGACAAAGCAGCACCGGAGATTCCGTCGTCTCTTCCCGTGGTGGGCAAAGGGAAAGGGAAGGGCAAGGGGAAAGGCAAGGGGACGGCACAACTTGTCCCCGCCACTGCTGCTCCCGCAGCTCCTGCCCCTGCTCCAGTTGCCGCGATGCCTGTTGCTGTTGCCGGGCCTTCATGGGCCCCGACGCCAGCGATAGCTGGGCCATCGAAGCCGGATGTGGCCGCTAACTCTCAGCGGCCCACTAAGCCCACCAAGGGCAAGAAGAACAAGAAGGCGAAGAAGAACACGCCTCGTGAGCCTCGCCCACTGCCGCCGGCACCGGTGTCCATGGACACTCCATGGAATGTAGTGGTGGGTAAGAACGCCAAGAAGAAGGCGAAACGCAGCGGTCAACCGGCAAGCTCGCAGCAACAACAACAGCAGCAGCCCCGAAAGGCCGAGCCGAAACTGCGCCCGCCGCGCTCTGCGGCCGTGATCATATCACTCACGCCGGAGGCAGTGAAGAAGGGGCTTTCTTACGCCCAAGTGTTGACTGAGGCCCAGGGCAAGGTGGACCTCACCGGCCTCAGCATAACAAGGCTGAAGCCGAAGTTTGCGGCCACGGGTGCCCCTATGTACGAGGTGCCCGGGGCCAATAGCGAGGAGAGGGCCGACTCCCTAGCCGCGAGGCTGAGGGAGTGTTTTCAGGGGTCGGAAGACATCCGGGTCTCCCGACCAACAAAGAACGCGGAGCTGCGACTGTCGGGGCTGGACTATACAGCCACCCCCGAATCGGTCGCAGCGGCCCTCTCCAAGGCCGGTGGGTGTGCCCTGGAATTGGTCAAGGTTGGGGAGATCCGGCCTGACAAGTCGGGGCTGGGTACGGTTTGGGCCAAATTGCCCGTTAAGGCGGCCCAAAAAGTTAAAGGGGCAGGTCGTCTCTTGATCGGTTGGGTCGCGGCTCGAGTTTCTGTGCTCGAGCCGCGACCATTGCGGTGCTTCCGCTGCCTTGAGTCAGGGCACGTGCGGGAGCACTGCACCTGCAGCACTGACCGCAGCGAATTGTGCTATCGCTGCGGTCAGCCGGGCCACAAGGCCCGCGGATGCGAAGCCGCGCCGAACTGCGCAGTCTGCGCTGCGGCCGGTAAGCCCGCCGGGCATCAGGTCGGGGGGAAGGCGTGTCCCGCCTCCTCCCGCAAGTTCCGGCGCCCACCCCGAAGAGGGAGACCGACTGCCGCTGAGGCCACGGCCCAGTCGCAGTCGCAGAGCCCACCGCAGGTAGAGATGGAAGTGGAGGAGATCGCCCATCAGTAATGGCGTTAAGGTTCCTCCAGGCGAACATCAACCACTGCGCCCGTGCCCAGGATCTTTTAACTCAAAGCATGGCGCAGTGGTCGGTGCAAGTGGTCGTGGTCGCCGAGCCATACTTTGTCCCTCCCCGCGATAACTGGGCGGGGGACCTCGACGGCTCGGTGGCCTTAATTACCCAGGGTGCCGCTGGCGCCCCCCCGTTTGCCAAGATTTTGAAGGGTCGGGGGTGCGTCGCGGCTCTGTTGGGAGGTATTTGGATAGTCGGAGTGTATTTTTCTCCCAACAGACCCCTGTCTGAATTTGAAACTTTTCTGGTTCAGCTGGGGGCCCTGGTGGTGCAAGGCCAACCTCACCCGGCAATCGTCGCCGGCGACTTCAACGCCAAGTCCGTGGCTTGGGGCTCGTCGGCGACCGATGCACGCGGTGAGGTCCTGGAGGAATGGGCGATCTCGGCAGGTCTGGCCGTTCTGAATAGGGGGTCGGTGGACACGTGCGTGCGGCACAATGGCGGATCCATAGTTGATTTGTCGTTCGGGAGTCCAGCCGTCGCACGCCGTGTCCAGGGCTGGAAGGTCCTCGCGGGCATGGAGACGTTATCGGACCATCGTTACATCAGGTTCGACGTCTCCGCGTCCGCCATCGCCCAGCCCGGTAGTGGACCGAGTGCCCCGAATCAGGACGGCCCGCGGTGGGCTACGAAGCGCCTCAATAAAGAGGCCTTAGAACTTGCCGCTCTGGTCGTGTCGTGGCTCCCCGTGCCGGATGGGCCGACACGGGTTGAGGAGGAGGCGGAGTGGTTCGGGGTGGCGATGAACGACGTCTGTGACGCCGCCATGCCCCGGATCCGGCGCCTTCCGCCCCGACGCCAGGTGTACTGGTGGTCGGAGGAGCTGGCGCAGTTGCGCGTTGCTTGCGTTACAGCACGCCGCCAGTACGCCAGGCACCGTCGTCGCCGTCTAAGGCCGGCGGACCACGAAGACCAGGAGCGGCAGCTCTACGGCCTCTACAAAGAGGCGAAGAGAGCGCTGCAGGTGGCCATCAAGAGGTCTAAGGTCGCGGCGAGAAGGGAGTTCTTGCAGACCCTCGACAGCGACCCGTGGGGGCGTCCGTATAAAGTGGCGATGAACAAGCTCCGCCCTCGGGCGCCCCCGCTGTCGCAGGGTCTCCAACCACAACTTCTGGCTGAAGTCGTCGCGGCCTTATTTCCGGCCACCGTGGAAACCACTCCTCCACCGATGGCGCCCCGCGAGTCGGCGCCATCGTCGAGTTCGGCAAGGGATATCCCAGAGGTTTCACCCGCGGAATTGCGGGCGGCAGTGCTTCGGCTGCGGGGCAAGAACACCGCCCCGGGGCTCGACGGAATCCCAGGAAAGGCCTGGGTCGCAGCCGTCGAGTTCCTGGGTCCGAGGCTCCGCAGCCTGTTCTCCGCGTGTCTGGAGCAGGGCGTCTTCCCGTCGCGTTGGAAAACCGGGAAGCTCGTCCTGCTCAAGAAGGAAGGACGACCCGCAGAGTCGCCGTCGGCCTACCGGCCCATCGTGCTGCTCGACGAGGTCTGTAAGCTTTTCGAGCGAGTCATCCACGCTCGCCTCGTCGAGCACCTCGAGAGGGTCGGTCCCGATCTGGCCGACTGCCAATTTGGTTTTCGAAGGGGTCGTTCGACAGTACACGCGATTCTGCGGGTAAAGACACACGCGGAGGAAGAAGTGGCCCGGGGCAAAGTCGTCATCGCGGTGAGTTTGGACATATCTAACGCATTCAACTCACTGCCCTGGGCCTGTATCCACGAAGCACTGCGGTACCACGAGGTGCCGCCCTATCTCCGGCGTCTGGTGCACTCGTACCTCTCCTATAGGGACGTAGTGTATCCGGGCGCCGACGGGTGGCACCGAAGAGAAATGACCTGCGGTGTTCCACAGGGCTCAGTCCTGGGCCCACTTCTGTGGAACATCGGGTTCGATTGGGTTCTCCGTGGTGCCAACCTCTGGGGCGTCGGCGTCACTTGCTACGCCGACGACACGCTGGTCACGGCCAGCTCCAGGACCTTCCAGGACGCCGCAATCCTGGCGGCGGTGGGCACCGGCCACGTAGTTAGCCGCATCCAGCGGCTGGGGTTGAAGGTGGCCCTCGACAAAACCGAGGCCATCTGCTTTCATGGGCCTCGGAAGGGGCCACCGGCCGGTGCCCACATAGTGGTGAACGGGGTGCGGATTCCCATCGGCTCGAAGATGAAGTATTTGGGTTTGATTTTAGATAGCCGATGGGAATTCCGTGCCCATTTTGAAGCGTTGGGGACTAAATTGTCCCGGGCAGCGGGCGCGCTTTCAAGCCTGCTGCCCAATTTGGAAGGTCCTGGCATCCCTTGCCGAAGGCTGTACGCCGGAGTCGTGCGGTCCATGGCCCTGTACGGAAGTCCCGTTTGGGCCGAGTCCCTGAGCGACCGATGCGTCGCCCTGCTGCGGAAACCACAGCGGGTAGTGGCGCAGCGCGCGATCAGGGGCTACCGCACAATCTCGTTCGAGGCGGCCTGCGTATTGGCCGGTTTCCTCCCGTGGGACCTGGACGCTAAGGCCCTCTCCGCCACATTCCATTGGCGGGAGGAGGCGTTCAGGCGCGGGCAGCGACCGGCCCCGAGAGAGGTGGAGGCCAAACGTGGCTCCCTCCGCAGAGCCGCCGTGGAGGAGTGGCGTCTCAGGCTGGAGAACCCGACAGCGGGTATGAGGGCCGTCGCGGCAGTGCGTCCTGTCTTTGACCAATGGCTAGACAGGCGCCACGGCGCGGCGACGTTCCGACTGACACAGGTGCTTACCGGCCATGGGTGTTTCGGCCGGTACCTGTGTCAGATCGTAGGCAAAGAGTCAGCCGTGTGTCACCATTGTGACAACTGCCCGCAGGACACGGCCCAACACACTTTGGAAGAGTGTCCAGCCTGGGACGATGAGCGCAGCGCTCTCGTAGCAGTCGTCGGAGGTGACCTTTCGCTGCCGGCCGTGGTGTCCGCCATGGTCGACAGCCGGAGGTCCTGGCGTGCGGTGGCCCACTTCTGCGAGGCCGTAATCTCGCAGAAGGAGAGTGCCGAGAGGGATCGGGAGCACAACGATCCCTCCCGCCGCCAGCGGAGACGAAGGAGGCGCCGGGGTGACGACTGACCGGCGTCTCCCGCCCTGTGGATTGGGGGCGTTTGGAGAATTCCACCACGGTATCCCCTGCCTGTCGTAAGAGGCGACTAATAGGGGCCATCGGGGGGTCGCGGGCGCGCAGCGTGGGGCTGTCGTAGCGCCCATCAGTACACCTTTTGTACACGTACTATTGTACGTGCGACCCCCGGGATGGACGGCAGCACGGGTGGTTGGCCTCGTGCTGTCGTTGACGCCGAGGGCGTCCTTCGGTGTGCGGGGGCTTCTGAGCCCCCCCCAATTGGAGACGGGCCGCAAGGCGGCACCGCGCAGGGGCGGTTCCGGCTGAAACCGGGGTGCTTTTCGCCTCGGGAAACCCGGGGCCGTCCCTAATGCGCCGAAGATGGTCACCGCGGGGTTTTAGTTGGTAGTTACCGGCATAGGTTAATTGTATATATGGTTAGGGACTCGGCCCAGCGGTCGGGTGGCTGGGTCGTAAGGCTGGTAGAACCCAACATAACCGTTCCACCTTCCCTCCCGGTGGGGCGGTAGCAATAAATGAGCTTTCCCCGCGAAAACAAAACTAAAAAAAAAAAAAAAAAAAAAAAAAAAAAAAAATGTTAAGTCCTGTTAAGTCATGTTAAGTCCTGTTAAGTCATGTTAAGTCCTGTTAAGTCATGTTAAGTCCTGTTAAGTCCTGTTAAGTCATGTTAAGTCATGTTAAGTCGCAAAGGCCGATTGTGCTTCTTTGTCGCTCGTTCCGCGCTCTCGCTTGCCTTTCAAGCCTTACATGGAACGTGACATCTAGCGAGGTAACGACGCATGAGTCATGTTTTTTCGTGCGTGCAGCCGGCTCTATAATCGAATTATAAGACGTTATCACGTCAAAAATATAATATGCATAATATAGTTTCGACCTGATAAAGGTCGCAGGATGTCGCTGGATGCAGGCCGCTTCCAACAGGTCGGTCTGGAAATCTTTGGGGGAGGCCTATGTTCAGCAGTGGACATCTTGTGGCTGATGATGATGATGATGATGATAGTTTCGTTACGGAAATTTCCGTCGAATCAGAATTTCTAGGTATAAGCTAAACTTATGTAAGCAAAATTTCAATAACTGTTATTTTTTAATCTTTCGCGCAAAATTTCTATTGAATTGACCGATGGATTCAAATGAATCCTTGACCAAAATAATACAATATCCTAAACAAAATTTTAAATTACTATAAAACCGTCAAAAACTCTGCAGCCGGCTGCAATTTGCTAGATTTTTGAATGGCGCAAATGGTCAACAGTAACAGTCAGGCAGTCACACACATAGCCCTAACCCTACAGTAAGATGCGAAGTCTTTCGAGAGACTTTCGGTCTAACAACGCCCAGACCCGAAACAATATTTGTGGATCAGACAGATATTTGTCTCGTGCGGGGATAGAACCCGTGGCTTCACGTTTTACCACTGCGCCACGGAGGCTATCCAAAGTTAATGCTAAGCAAAATACTAAAGATTCTTCAGCTATGGTTTTAATAACTGCTGCCCACTTACCATCAACTGATCTATATTCTCGTTTGCCAATTACTTGCTACAAAATAGTTTCACTATCCCCAATTCCTAGACTTCCCAATATTGACGACGTCTAAGATCAAATAACATTTGATAGCACAAACGCTCCGTTTACACCAAGCCTATATTAACAAGCACACTCCTGATTGCAACTCCAAAACTAGGTTAGTTATAACTTCAAACGGGCCGCCGCTAACTACTTCAGCAACTAACTATACGATACTTGAAAATGTTATTTTGACAAACGTTTGTCGAGATTTAGTACATTATTGAATGATTTGAAATTTGTCTCGAAGTTTGAAGATACAATATTGTAGTAAATATACTTTGACCAAATTTCTTTGAAACGTTTACATACTTAAAGTCAACTAACTATTCAAGTGTAACTATGGTTAAAATTATGGCGCTTAGGGCTTCGGCAATATTTGGGTTTTTCGGATATATGACGACGACCTTTTACAAATCTGTTGTATTATTTATTAATAATAATAATAAATACACCCAACAGTCACACATAGTCCTGACTCCACACTAGGTTAATCTGTATCGTGGGTATCAGGAACTACGAGAGACTTGCGGCCACAACACCCAGACCCGAAACTCATATTAGTGGATCACACAAACATCTGTCTCGGTGCGGAAATCGAATCCATGGCCTCTCGCTTCGTAGCCGGCTACTCGCCCGCTGCGCCACGGAGACTGTCACAAGTTAATATCAGTAAGAGATTTAGATTATTTCGTAATTTTAAATCTATTTTAAATAGCCTAAATAATGAGACGAACAGGTAGCTCGCCTGGTGGTGAGCGCCACGCCTGCCCATAAACAAAAGCAACACCACATAGAAACTTGAATTACAAAGCACTGTATATCACTGGGCTGCGCTCGTTACTCCGAGACTTATATTGTTAAATGTCATTTCACTGGCTTTAATACTTCTCAAATGGAAATCAATGCTGCTAGATGAAGATTGGTTTTATCTAGAAATAGACAAAGCAGTGGTACTAAACCAGATGGCCCCTCACTTACTAGGGACTTTCCACAACTGCCTACCACCTAGAAAAAGTATTCATAGTTTACGTAGCACTAGACTTTTTCTCGCGGCATCACCCGCGGTATTATGTCGTTTACACGGATATATTTTTACGTGACCATTTTATTTAATTCAATTCTTTTTTTTTATCCGAACACGGCAAAGTGACGGCACCTGATGGTAAGTGCAGTGCAGTCCAAAAAACCGTTGACCACCAACAAACAAAAGTTTAGAGAGTTCTCCCCTCGGGACAACCGGATATAAACTGGCTGATCCTGGAAAGCGATCCACACAAGGTGTGCGAGTCACTATGGCAGGTTTTAACACCATGTGTACGGTGGTCGCTATCCGGGCGGATATGAATATCCTATCACCAGCAATTACTACTACGATTCTAATCGTCATCGTCAAAATCTGATCCCGTTGAAACTCAAACTGTTATAGTTATCAACGTTCCTAAGTTACAACTAAGCAGTAAGCACTAACATTAAATCATTTCCTAGGAAAGCTCGTTGGCATTTTTTGGGATATCTCCAACAACGTCGAACAATTCCCATTATTCAGGTATTACAACGAAAAATCCTGCCAAATTCTCCGTGGAATTTTCAACAGCTTACAGTCGTGCCTTTGAGTAAAATTTTTGAACTACTATTTTTCGTTGATGTTCTCTAAGGATACTTAAAGCTTGGTTCTACCACTTACAAATTGTCTACCAAGAATTTACTCGTTCGGCAGTAAAATTAAGTCGGTTAAAATCACTGATAGGCTTATAAAATTTTTGAAGTGAATACTTCTTTAGCCGCGTTGAGTACTTTTTGATAGGGGAAAATCTTATTGGTTCGCGTCACCGACATGCTAATGTTAATTTACTCGTATAATACATCATATATAATAATATGGTACCCGACCGTGTGCTGTGCGCGTTAAACGCTTTTTGGATGGGTGAAATCTTGTGAGTTCGCGTCACCGACATGCGTAATAGCAGTATATCTGTAGCTATATAGGTGACGTATTGTGCAACAGTAGTGTTGTGTATATCTTTACAAGTAAAATGGAATGGATTTAGTAAAAAGTTTAATTAAAAATTAAAATTTAATGTATATAATGTACATTGTTCAAATAGTGTTTGAGTTTGATTATTATCTTAATTGTTTAATTGTAGAATCACTGTGCAGTACAATAGTAAGTACTAAATAAATATACCTACTAATATTTTTATGTAGAAAAATAAATATCAAAATTCTAAATTATAAGTTTTCAATTCTATCGGCAGTCCCTATGAACGCCATTTTTTTTATTTGTTCTTAAAAACATAACCATAACGTATATAAAATATAATTCAACGACGTTAAAGCCACAATGGCGCCCAAAATATACAGCAATTGTTTTTCATGACAATAATCACAACAACGGCGTATTGGAATGTTTTTTTTACATTCAAACTTTGGCATTGGACAAATGGAATGCGTCCCCAATGCCTGACATAAAGATTCGCTACCGACACGAAAGGGTTCCATTCGCCAGATTACATAAAACCTACACCTAAACTATTATAATGTAACTATTACTAAACCTATACGATTACAACTATTGTAAATGCAGCCGCGGTATGGCTACTTTTCTCTTTTAATATATTGATGTAAGGAAATGAATAAATAACCTAGAAAGCGCCCAACGAAAATTATAAGAAATATTCCTAACTTAACTTTCTTTCAAACAGATACGAACATCAGTATTATACCAGTTTTCAAAGAAAAAATCACATTTAAATTGGTCCATTGGGACATAGAGAGACACACAAACTCGCAGACAGACAAGTGATTAAATTTATTAAGTTTATTATCTTAGTGTGGTGTCAGAACTATGGACCTACTAACTTTACTTATGTAATGTAATTAATATTATGTACAAGTAACATTCTGACAATATTTTATTTAACTTCATTAGTATGTGTGAGTCGAATTATACAAGTGAATTTTAAATCAGTGCCACCCAACCAACTGAGCTAAAATTTCGCACACACTCGGTTCTGGTGTTGTAATAATTCATTCTAGTTTACTCAATTAAGTCGTTGTATCAATATTATAAAATACAAGGTGACAGATATAAATTTTGTTTTTTTTTTGTTTTATCCGAGCACGGAAAAGTGAATGCACTACACCTGATGGTAAGCGTAGTGCAGGCCAAAAAACCAGCGACCACCGACAAACAATGAGTTTATCGGTGGTCATCAGAGTCAAGCCTGCCTATATAAATGCTTCTTCTTCGGAGAGGGAAGAAACAAATCGAGGGGCCTGCGACAGGACAGGCGGATGACCGATGCAGGCACAGTAATACAAGGATTTACCCCTATATCTGCCCCAATCAACCATCAATGCATGTCGCAAGCCCCTCGGGACAACCGGATATACACTGTTTTTTACTATCCCCTTGATACTATGAATATTCAATTCAAAAGGTTTGATGAGTAAAAAAAGATAAAATGAGTGACTTTATACCAAACTCAATATAGCCGGCAATAAAACCTTGTTTTTTACCTATAAAATAAATATAAATAATACCTAACAGTCACATACATAGCCCTGACCCCACAGTAAGATACGAGTCTTGTGTCGTGAGTATCAAGAACCACGAGAGACTTTCGGTCTTACAACACCCAGACCCGAAACAAATATTTATGGATCAGACAAATATTAGTCTCGGTGCGGGGATCGAACCCGCGGTCTCACGTTTCGCAGTCGGCTACTCGCCCACTGCGCCATGAAGGCTATAAAAATGTTTAGCAAAAATAAATCGACTCAAAAAAATAAATGAAAAGGCTTAAAATAAAACTAAACAATTTTGAGTCCGTGGCACTGTAGTTAATAATAATAATGTAATGATCAATGATTAATACCGCCAAATGAAAGTTTTACAACTTATTTTGGCTTTTTTAGTTTTCTATTTTTTTGATAAAAAGTTTTTAGTGTCAACAAAAAGTCGATGCATCAATAACGAAGTTTTAGACCTTCATCACTGATTTATCTCCCTTGAGAGTGGAATTTCTTCATGAAATTTAAATGAGACCAACTTTGATCTATAATATACTCTTTCGAATTACAAATGAATCAACCAAATCGTGGTTATAAGTAAATAAATATACCCAACAGTCACACGCATAGCCCTGACCCCACAGTAAGATACAAGTCTTGTGTCGTGGGTATCAGGAACTACGAGAGACTTTCGGTCTCACAACACCCAGACCACAGAAATAAATATTTGTGGATCACACAAACATTTGTCTCGGTGCGGGGATCGAACTACACATAAAAATTATGCAAAAATGTATACGCGCCGAATTAATAAGTTCCTCTAGTTTTCTATTATTGAGTAAACATAAAAAAAATCGCCAGAAATAGAAAATCCTGAACGGCCGCTTATCCAGACGTCTGCAGAAATAGACAAAGCGGTGGGACCAACCCAGACGGCCTCTCGCATATGAGGGATCTACCACCTTGTGAACCTACGACTTTCATCTCCACAGTCCGTTACACTCCCCGCGGAGTTGGTAAGATACGATACTTTTTTGTACCCGGCTGTATAGCGACCACCTTATACATGGTGAAGAGTCCGCTACAGTGACTAGTTCATACGAGTCGCGTTCCAGGGTCAGCCAGTATGTATCCGATAACTTCGAGACATAATGTCTCATGACGGTCGATATTATATATTTTTTATCCGAGCACGGCAAAGTGACACTACACCTGATGTTAAGCGTAGTGCAGTCCAAAAAACCAGCGACCACCAACAATCAATGAGCTTATCGGTGGTCACCAAAGTCATGCCGGCCTGTATAAATGCTTCTTCCCTCTTCGGAAAGGTAAGAAACAAATCGAAGGGCCTGCGACAGGACCGGCGCATATATTAACTGTATTGTATTTAACAGGTCTAGTGAAGTGCAGTGCCGTTCCAGGATAAAAAAGAAAAACAAAAAAGAACCTCTGTACCTTTTTAAACTGTTTTTATTACTCTTAACGTGGGCAATAAGGATTATATACACAGGCTTTATGTGTGCTTTTCAAAATTAAATCTTTTCGGCCGAGAAGATTGTCTCTGGGCAATAAAATGTGGGTCTCGTGGGTTCTTGCATAAATTGAGCTTACCTCGCATGAGCGTGCTTAGCTTTATACCTTAGTGTACCCGTGGCTTACGTAAATCCTATTTTTAGCCCCTGCTGTAAAAAGAAAGGTCATAAGTTTGAAGCCTTTAACTGTCTGTGAAAAAAGCAGCAATAGCTCAGCGGGCAGTGGTACGGACTGCCGAGACGAAAGTCGCTGGTTCGAAACCTGCCCCAAGAGCATACATATACCACTGACTTTTCTAAGTTACGTGTATATTAATTGTTAATTATCGCTTGCTTTAACGGTGAAGGAAACATCGTGAGGAAACCTGCATACCTGAGAACTCGATACGATTTTTCGAAGGTATGTGAAGTCTATCAAACCGCATCAGGCCAGCGTGGTGGACTTAGGCCTAACCCATCTCATTCAGTAGAGGCCCGTGCCCAGCAGTGGGACATGTATAATACAGGCCTAATAAAAAAAAACTGTTTGTGGTATTGTATCACCTAAACAATAGCACCAATTTGAATGCGGTTGTTTTTTATTTAAATGCAAGGTATATTCAAGATGTTTATTGTTTTAGTTATAAAATCTCTTCAGGTATTTACAAATTAGTTTGTTATAAATTATCGTCGGAGTTTTAGCAGTTAGCAGTTTTTAATTAAGAATTACTATTCACTGTATTTGCTTAATGATGAGACGAGTTGATTGCACGTCTGATAGTAGACACCATTCCTTAACATAAATATTTACAACACAACTCAGAACAGAACTTTGAATTACAAAATTCTGCATTACACTACGTTACGCTCAATTTACTATGTACTAGGTGTTCCTACCATCGCTTTGTTTATTACTGCCACCAAACAGTAGTGTGTAAACCCTGTTTTGTTTCGGTTTGAAAGACATTAAAGCCAGTGAAACTACTGGGCGTTATGAGACTTAGCAATATTTAGAGCCAGTGAAACTACTGGACGTTATAAGAGCGTCTTATGTCTAGGTGACAAGCACAGTCCAATGCCATGCAGTGCTTTGTAGTTCAAGCTTCTGTGTGGTGTTACTTTTGTTTATGGGCAGGCGTGGCGCTTACCATCAGGCGAGCAACCTGTTCGTTTCCTCATTCAGATTCTTAACAAGCATTTTTGATCCAAGAGATTACAAAAACAATATTAGTAAAGCTCCGTTTATGCATAAAACGTTGCTGAGTACTTGCAGAGATTTTAATATTTGCAGTGGTATGTCGCTCTATAGAATTATTCCTGCTGGTGGGAGGATACTTGTATCCGACCGGATAGCGACCACCGTACACTGGTGCTAAACCCTGTCATAGTGGCCCACCTTGTGTAGGTCGCGTTCCAGGGTCAGCCAGTGTATATCCAGTTCTCCCCAGGGGGTTTGCCCACTGATCCTAACCCTTTTCCCATCCCTTTTTCCTTCTCCTCCCCCTTGGCCCTTTGGCAGGCCGGCATGATCTTGCCGACCTACGATGGACACATTGTTTATCGTTGGTCGACACTATTCTTGGATTGAGCTACACTTACCATCAGGTATAGCGTAGTCACTGTGCCGAGGCAAGATAAAAAAAAATCCTTCCCTTTAAGGTCGGCAACGCCCCTATGATTCTTCTAGTATTGTGGGCGTACATGGGCTTTGGTTGACCCACTTGCTCGTTTGCTGGTCTATGCTATAAAAAAAAGAATAGAGACTGATTGAATTACATTACTTTTTCAAATAAATATGATCCCAAAACCACATTGATACGAAGCACGTTCACCAAATAGGCCACAAATATAAAACATGGACAATTCTGCGTAATTTAAAACAAACTTTTGAAACTACATCTATATATTAAATTTGTTCACCAACTTTCAATTTTATGACACAAAAACTTCTTGCAATAAAAATAGACCACTTCGATACGAAAAAGGTCAGATTGTCCCACTAAGGACCTCGATATACCGCGACGGATCAGACACTGGTGATTTTTTTTTGCCTGAATGACGAGACGAGCACGTTGCTCGTTTATGGTAAGCGCCACGACCGCCTATAAACAATAGCAACACCACTCAGACCGTTGAATTACCAACTTCTGCACTGAATAGTATATATAACTAGGATATTTATATCCTATCCAGTGCAACCACTCAGTACGATATTTATATCCTAGTTATATACTAGGATATATATAACTAGGATATTTATATCCACCCGGATAACGACCAAAACGTGTCTTGTGCAAGACACAACAAAACACCCAACCCCGAAACAAATATTTTTTGATCATACAAACATTTGTATTGGTTCGGAAATGGAACCTACTACCTCACGGCTACCCGCCCATTGCACCACGAAGGTTTTCAGGCTAAGAAAAAGAATGAAAACAAACTCAGCGTAATTTACGCGACTTATCTATTTTTATAATAATAAAAGCGAACTGAGCATCACTCACTCACTCACGCACTCACTTACTCACTCACTCTCTCACTCACTCACTCACTGACTGATTAATCACAATATCTCAAAAACTACTAAAACTAATAACTTGAAATTTAGTCAAATGTAACGGAATGAAATTGAGTACAATTATTGTTTATTCCAAATAATAAAACACGTGTTTCACGTTTCCGTAATATTCCCCTCGCTAAGGGGAACTTTGTATAATATAAATGTGAGTTTGGATGTTTGTAGATCAATCACGCCTTAACGGTTATACGGATTTGAATAACACATGGCATATACTTAAACCATGACATAAATTAGAACATACGCTCCTTTTAACCCTATAAAAAGACATTCACACGGGCGGAACCGCAGGTAACAACTAGTCTAATTATATATAAAAGCGAAATACCACTCACTCCCTCACTTACTGATTAATCACAATATATCAAAAACTACTACAGCTAAGATAATGAAATTTAGTCGGATGATATCTTCTTATATAATAATCAAAACAAATAACAAGATTTTTGGAAATTTAAATTTCTTTCTTTCTAAACTTGCGATAATCAGGGGTTCACGCGGGCGGAGCTAGTACCTTAAAAAACTACGCCTGTCTGGTTTTAGCCTAATGCAATCAGAAAAAAGATTAGCATCTGTGTGTCGCGGCCCTTAGTATTGACAACATCCCGTACACTCGGACACAAAAACCGTTCATACATTGGTAATAAAATAAAATAGATATTGTTGTATCAGAGTTTGAGTAAAAAAGGTAATAAAGTTAGGAATATAGGCCCGAAGCGTTGAATTTATTGGCTATAGTTTATAGACGAACTATTTCGTCTGGGCTTTGTTTGGATGTTATTTTATGTTTTCCATGATTAAGCTATTTATAGCGATACTATTAACTAGCTTATGCTTGCGGCTTCATCCGTGTCAGTCTTTACTGTGATTGAGTACTCTTTAAGAGATGATTTAAAAAATGAGTGATAGAGCTGTAGACAGTTTTGTCTAAAACATGAATGGGCCGGCTCGACGGAGTCCATACCACTATTTCACAGAAAACGGTTGTAAATAAGCTGCTGCGTTTCGTACGGTGAGTGAGATATCCGGAGGTCCAAATGCCCCTTCCTTTACCAATTCCTTAATTATCCCTTCCCTATAAGGTCAGCAACACGTCTATGATTCTTCTAGTATTGTGGTCGTACATGGGCGGTGGAGATCACTTACCACCCACCTGCTCGTTTGTCGGTCTACGCTATAAAAAGCCAAAATACGTGTGTTTTGTGTTGAAGATCAAACTTTATTTCTTTCTGCCTAACGTTATACCGTTTTAAAACCAACCCGGAAATCTCAATTACCATACGAAATGATAAAGCGGGCTGACTCCTCACATCACGTCTTCAGGAGTCTGTGTTTATGCTGTAGACAAAAGTGTCTACAGCGTGCCTCTATCACTTACAAGAGGCCATAACCCATGAATTTGTTTCGGCATTTCTTCTCATGGCTAGCCACGAAATGCCGATAAAAGATAAATATATAAATAAATGTAATCTATACTAGTAATAAAGCTGTAGAGTTTGATTGTTTGTTTGTTTGTTTGTTTGAACGCGCTAATCTCAGGAACTACTGGTTCGAATTGAAAAATTCTTTTTGTGTTGGATAGTCCATTTATCGAGGAAGGCTTTAGGATATATAACATTACGCTGCGACCATTAGAAGCGAAGCATCAGTGAAAAATGTTGCAAAAACGGGGAAAATTATTCATATTTGAAGGCTTCCGTTGCTAAGCTACCCAAATCTATACTAATATTATAAAGCTGTAGAGTTTGATTGTTTGTTTGTTTGATTGATCACGTGGGCGGAGCCGCGAGCAAAAGCTAGTCTAGTATAAAATTATTGACATGTAAAAGTGATATTTATGATCCAATTTACAGAATAAAAGATTTGAATTTGAATTTAAATTTACAACATGGCGAACGCTTTCTATCTCATAAATCAAAATAACATATTTACCACATCTATGTACATAGCAAGCCGTGTAGAAATCAATCGACGTATCTATAAAGCGTTATTTCGTTTTGACAACCCTATGAAATTATGTCTCAACGCTATATTCCGAAGTACCATTCTAGACGTCTCCAAATCGTAAACAATAGTTCGTTAGATGTTGGACTTGAATCTTGGCAAACAAGGCGACACGGTGCGGCGCTAGGGTTGCCAACTTTTTGTATAAATAGTAAGGGTTGTTGGATATTAACATAATTTTTGAGATTAAAATAAAACTAATTTAAAAGGATTTTATCGCTGTTTTTGATTAATTTTTGATCCCGTTTTGGAAGCTTTTCAGCCTTCGTGGTCACGGGTGCACTTGTGAATTTCAATGTGAATTATTCGCGTAAACATAAGAAATCATTATAATTTTTCAGAAATATAACAATACGAGGTGACCCGTGGGAATGCTTCACGCTGATAGTACTTGTCAGTTATGAATGTAATAAAGTAGTCCTAAATTAACAATATAATAAATTAGTTGATTATACAATCAACAGATGGCACTGTTAATTTTTCATATTTTTTATAGAAAAATCTATAAAAATAATTCTATATCACTTATCTATTTTTCGTGTACTGCAAAAAACTAGCGACCACCCACAAATAGTGAGTTTATCGTTAGTCACAAGAATCATACCGGCCTCTATAAATGCTTCTTCACACTCCGAAGAGGGAAGCAACAAAGGAGCCTGCGACATGAGAAGCAGAAGGCCGATGCAGGCACAGGGATACAAGGATGCACCCCTATACCCCCTACCCTCGTATACCCGCCCCAATTAACTATCAAGTCCTGTCGCAAGCCCCTCGGTAGAACTGGATATACATTTGTTGATCCTAGATTCACTCAAGGTGTGTGGGTCACAATGACAGGTTTTAACACCACGTGAACGGTGGTCGCTACCCGGGCGGATATGAATATACCACCAGCATTAAGTTACTGACTGGCGAATGAACGATGAATTATACAGCGGTTGGATGTTTGGTAGATCGCTTGTAGCGATAAGACCGCCCATTGTAAAATCATTAAGTAGTCCTATGCTAAATAATTGTATGTGATTATTGGTTATACAATAAAGAGTTATTGTATTGTATTGTAAATCTTCAATTCAGAAGCATACTTATCCCCGTATGCTTCTGACGTGAAGACAGATAGGATACCTACGTAAATTAATATTGGTTGTTTGTTTACTTGAAATAACAATTTTGTGATCTTGTCACGTACCTACTGTGCGTGCCTATTGCGAGATTTTCGTCACATACGTTCCGAATAACGTTGACTGCGATTATGTTTAAGTATAATATAATTAACATTTTATAATATGCACTGGCTTGGCTTTCGCACGTCATTTTGAGCGCACATTGAAAATCAGCGCTGTAGTACTGCTTAGGGGAACACCCGTATTTCTGATATTTTGAATTATCATTAAGTCGAAATTTTTATTATTCGATCTATTGAAAATCGATATTTTGAGAATAGTAATTATAAACGTTCTAATATTGAAATTTAGGAATTATAAAAATACGATGAAGGATAAATCGGAGTTGTTATATTCGGAATTTTGAATCATTCGGAATTATGAAAATCGGTATTTTGAAATTCGTATTCGTGACTGTCGTTATAAAGTTTGTCGTATTATATAAGATCAAACGAGCTTCGCAAGCGAAGTTCGATCGATATTATATGAGTACGCTTCATTCGAAGATATAATATTAACTATGTAGTCCCTTTATCCTACAGGCAACCTCGCACACTTTAAAAAGATACTCGTTTAACGAGTTAAATTAAAAAACTACCCTCTGTCTTCACAATAGTAACGTCTGGCGCATCGTACATTAGTACGCTCATTCTTTTTAGAGATATACAGTACAACAAAACTTTCATTATCTGGGTTATGAACCTAGGGCGGGAGGGAACTTATATCTTCGAATGAAGCGTACTCATATAATATCGATCGAACTTCGCTTGCGAAGCTCGTTTGATCTTATATTATATTTCGTCGCTTCATTCTTCAGATATAATATTAACTATGTAGATGTTTAGAGCTGAAAGTTTTGTCAAATCTAAAGACCATTCCTTTGAATGATACACGAAATAAAAATAAAACCAAAAATCCAATTTTATAATCATGTATATATTATATCCAATTATATGATCAATATCATAATTAAGTATGATTTTTCCATAAAAAAAAATAAATACAGATTTATGGTAAAAGTTCACAAATGGCTCTAGCAAAGCTTCCCTTGTCAACCATCCGGCGATGGTAGAACTTTGCAAAAGTCTGCGATGTCTGAGTCCAACCGGCCGCTTTTTTAATGACGTCAAGGGAGACACCGGCAGCATGGGCCGCGGACGTGGCGGCATGACGCATGCATGTGCGTTGTATGTCTTCACGTCCACGCCTGCTTCGCTTAAAACCTGTATAATCCATCGGCTGATGGATTGAGCAGTTGCGGGCTTATGCGGCCGTTTGAACGTCAGTAACAAATTTGGTATACTGTTTCTAATTTTTTCAGTCACATCAATACCAATCTTGAAAGACAGAAGAAGAGCATATACTTTTATTTTCCGTAAAATAAGGAAGAAATAAAATGGGTTGTTCTTTACCCACACCTGAAGTTTTAATAATATCCGAGATGGCAATCTTAACTCCACTATGGCCTATTATTATGTTAGTGAGTTTTACTAATGAAAAAGTCTGTACTCTATGTGCCGTACATATGGCTAACAAAACGGTTAGTTTTTTAGCAATTTTTTTTTTTTTTTTTTTTTAATGAGAGATCTATTTAGGTACCACTGGGAAATGTGATTCAAAACAATCAGTGGATCCCATGTTGCGGTATATTTAGGAACGGTGGGTCTCAGTTTATGTTATGTTTATATACCTTTAAAAAATCATTTAGTTTGATCATAAGCGCATATATCACTTCCTATAAGTAAGGAAAGTGCGGATATATGATTGTTCAATGAACCATAAGAATCGCCTGTTAAAACATTCAGACAAAAATAGTAACATACTTGAAACTGTACTTTCTAAAGGGTTAAGATTGCTATCTCAACAAAATGTCCACCATAACTTATACTAGGTATTGTATTGAGAAAGTGTATTCTTCGCTAGCGATGCTAACATGATATTTAAAGCAGCTACTGGGGTTCCTCGTTTTATGAACGCGAGCCGCAAAATATCGTTACAGCCAGGGTAAACTGTTGATAAGGTCTAGAAGAACAAAAGTGAATATCAATATCATTATGTGAGTTGAAAAAATATATTTCAGACTCGATTAAGCTATTAAATAACGGAACCCAAGGCTGGGACGGCCAATATGGAAACATAAATATACCCCTTGCTTTTGTCTTTATTTATTTTCCGCAGACACCTTAGTATAAGAGGAACAGGTGGAGATGCATAAAAATTATAGTGGGTTCAATCAAGTGTAAATGCGTCGACTGTCAGCGCATCGGGGTCTTGTCCCCAGGAAACGTAATGAATACATTTTGCATTAGTGCGAGAAGCGAAAAGGTCAATGTCTGAAGAGTCAAAATGCTCACAAATTTTCTTAAATGCTCTATTCTTTAAATTCCATTCTACATCAGGGTTTATTTTTCTTGATTCTTGGTCTGCTTCACTGTTATCTTTACTATTAATGTAAGAAGCAAACAACCAAATCTTACGGTTCTCGCACCATTGCCATATAGATATGTTATCTTATTTAGATGGGGGAAATTGTATTCCACCCATGCGATTAATATAACTTATAGCGACAATGTTGTCTACACGCAACAATATAGTACAACCACGTCTATTGCAAGCAAAAGATTTTAACCCCAAAAATACAAGCAATTCCAAGTATGGAATTCTTTTTCACTTTTCTTCCAACCGCCATGAGCGCGTTGGTTATTACAAAACGCGCCCCAACCCGTACGACTAGCGTCGGTAAAAATTTCAAGATCATATCTAAATTCTACGATTGGACTGTGTGTGGTCTTGATATTTCTAATTCATCAATGCAAATCTGGTAAAATGTCAGACGACAGTTTTATTTTTGAGTCGTAAGTGGAATGATTTTGAAAAGCCAAGAACTTTAGCCTCTCAAAGTGCTTAGTGTAAAGCCAACCATATCGGATGGCTGGGCATGCAGCACTCAGTCCCAATAAATTGAGCAAAATTCCTTATTTTCCAAACCGAAGATGCTACTTATTTTTGTGCTAACTTAATATACTGTTGCGTTTTTGTATCGGCAGATAATATCGTAAAATAAAGCCCAAAAATTTGCAACATTGTTGCGGTATAATTTTATTAATTCTTAGTTTATAACAAAACCTAGGCAATTGAGAAGGCGCCAAGAATCCTTGACGTTGCGATAACATTCACTATAATCATTACCAATACACAGTAGATCGTCTAAATTAATTACATTCATGAATCCCCGATGTCTTAAGTAGGTCCTCGGCGCGATAGAGAGGCCGTAAGGCATCGCCTTAAATTCATATAACATATAAACAAATGAATTTAAATTCAAACCTTAAATATTTAGGGTCCGAAGTTGCAATGGATATATGGTTGCAATAATAAGTACGATTCTTTGAGATCTATTATTGCCATAAACCCGTTTCTGTGTATCATTTGAGCGGCGGTGCTATAATCTTCCATTTAAAAAAATGATTTTTCATCATATTTATTAAATGGTTTGATTCCGGTACCAAGAATATTTTAGAAATACATTGATAGGCTCAAGGCTTACACCCTAAGTCTAATAGATTTTGTACAGCTAATGCCATATCTATCAATTCATTCTTTGAGAAAGAATTGATAGGTACGATGTGTTGTGCCACCCTTTGGGTAATCAAATTATATATATAATATACTGGAATCCAATTTAACACAAAAAAAATATTTGTGATCGTACATACAGTGCAGTCATATAAAAATTGTAATCGGCTGGCGTGTACCTGATAGGTCATCGCTTTTGAGCACGTTGTTTGGTGCTGCTCGTGCTGGATGCCTTGTTGGTAGACGTCGAGGCCCAGGTCTTGCGATCCGCTGGTCCGTAATTGCGCACCCCCCCCCCTCCTCGCCGCCCCCTGTTCGGCGGCTGGTAGCGAGAGGGTCCTACCCAGTTTCCCTGGGTACGCGAACGGTAAGTTGAGTGTGACTGGGAGGACGATGCGGCGGAACTCTTTGGAATTGGTGGAGCCTTCTTAATCTGCAAACCTTGTTTCTCAATTGCTTTTGATGCTTTTATCTTTTCAGCCAGCTTGCTGCTGAAAAGAGTTTCATCTCTCCCTAAATCCTGAATTAAATTACTAAACGTCTTGTCTAAACTCGGTGTTATGAGTCTGACTCTAGACTGAGTTTCGGTGTAGTGCAGATCAGTTAGGATTTTACATCCTTCTGAAATAAACTTAATAGCTTGCACTTTTTTCTGCCTATCATCGATGGTAACCAGCAGGGATAAACCTCTACCAACTGCTGTCATTCCCAAGCCAAGTTGGTTCTGGACGGCTTCGATCTTCCTGTCGCGAGCCCTGGATATATCTGATATAGCTACCGAAATTTTACCATTCAACGTAGGAACTCGAAGGAATTTGCAATTTTCTGGAATAGTATGTTCCTTTAAAAGGTTATCCTTCTTATCTTTAGGCATACTTTTGCGCAAGACAGGCACCCAACATTGCGCTAGATCTTGGAGAATATTTTCTCCGTACTCGGGTATATCGGGTATATAGGCACGGTTTGTAAGGCCGGGTGGCCCGCCGTGCAATTATCAACCGGAAGCCGGTCCTGATGGTCTTGTGAAGGTATCGTGACATTATTCGTGACCTCTTCATTTTCATGTTGTTCGGAGTCTACAACAAGCGACATACAACATATTTACATTACATTTTTTTTTTTTTGTAGGTAGTTGAAATTAATAATTACGAGTAAAATTAATGAGTACGTAATTGTTCCTGATGTTTATTGGCAAATTGATATGTACTGTGACCCAAAAGGTCTTGGGTTCGATTCCCAAATCGGTCATTGTGTATTATTTTTTATAAACGGAGCATACTGACCATGTGTTATCTCTCGGACAACCCCCGGTCGTGCTAAAGCCGTTGTATTGACTCACGGTCAATCCCCGGGCTAGAATGCCATCGTGTTGACTCACGGTCAACCCCCAGGCTATTGTGCCATCGTGTTAACTCACGGTTAACCCCCAGGCTAATGTGCCATCGTGTTGACTCACGGTCAACCCCCAGGCTATTGTGCCATCGTGTTAACTCACGGTTAACCCCCAGGCTAATGTGCCATCGTGTTGACTCACGGTCAACCCCCAGGCTATTGTGCCATCGTGTTAACTCACGGTTAACCCCCAGGCTAAAGTGCCATCGTGTTGACTCACGGTCAACCCCCAGGCTATTGTGCCATCGTGTTGACTCACGGTCAACCCCCAGGCTATTGTGCCATCGTGTTAACTCACGGTTAACCCCCAGGCTAATGTGCCATCGTGTTGACTCACGGTCAACCCCTTAGGCTAGTAAAGAAATGTATCGTATATTTTGTAATTATTATCAACTCTTTTGACGATTCCTAAATCGTTTATATCTCTTTTAAATGACGGGTAATAAAAAGTTACTTACCTGAATTTTCTGACTCATCGGAATATGAATAAATGATCACTCTACGCCATTTTCTTCTTAGTTCATGATCTTCTTTGAACATATTTTGTTGTCATTTCGACATAATAGAAATTTATTACATTAAATAATAAAAATATATATTAAATAAGTGCGCGTGCGATCGTTGCCTCGCACGGAAAAAGAATGAGCGTACTAATGTACGATGCGCCAGACGTTACTATTGTGAAGACAGAGGGTAGTTTTTTAATTTAACTCGTTAAACGAGTATCTTTTTAAAGTGTGCGAGGTTGCCTGTAGGATAAAGGGACTACATAGTTAATATTATATCTGAAGAATGAAGCGACGAAATATAATTGAATATACCTTGTCCCAATAACAAACTTATTTCCTTTATTACGTCTTTTTTTCTAGAAACAACTTCTAAGTAATCATTTAATTAATGTTCACAAAGTTATTTAACATTTGCGTCGGTTACTTTCAAAAGCAATTAAAAGAACTCCACTTTATTTTTTCAAACTTATTACGTGTAATGAAGTAGCCACCACAAGTTTGTTACGTATAAATAAATATTAAAAGTTAATTAAGTATCTTATGGTGCATTTAAATAACCGAGATCTACTGCCAGGACATGGCCTACTCCTGACTACATCACCTGGCACAGTGTTTATTCATTGTAAAGTAATTTCGACCGTTTTTTATCCTATTATACACAGTATATATTACAAGTTAATTAAGTATCTTATGGTGCAGTTAAATATCCCGAGACAGCGCGAGCCACGGACAGGGCAACATGAATTGATGGTTGGTTGGGGCGGATATAGGCGTATATCCTTGTATTTCTGTATGCCTGCATCGGGCATCCACCTGTCCTGTCTCAGGCCTCTCTATTAGATTCTTGCCTCTTGGGAGTGTGAAGAAGCATTCATACAGACCGGCATGATTCTAGAGACCACAGATAAACTAATTGTTTGTCGGTGGCCACTGCTTTGGCTTCACTACGCTTACCATCAGGTGTAGTACAGTCACTTTGCCGAGCTCAGAAAAAAACTAACCCTGCCGAACTAACCCATTATTTTTAACACGCTTTTATTAGCTTCAGACGTATGTATGTTGGTAGGTTGGTAGGTTTGTCTGTAACGGAATCTTTGAACATGATTTTCCTCTTGCTGATGGGTGCTTTTTAAGATACTATCTAAATGATAATCCTTCTACTCATATCTGTCAATACAATAATTATAACCATTGACACCATGCACTCCACGCTTTTTTTTACAGTAAAATACATTGTTTTCTTCAAATTTATTTTCTATTTTTTAGTTAGACTTTCTATAAAAGCGTGTTTTTTAATTTTTCATTAAACAAAAGTTTCTTCAGCGTAGCTATTAACAAAACCATATTTTTCACCAAACGTCATAACACGCCAGCATTTTTAATTGCATCTTCGTTTGCGCTCAATTTGTTTACTCGGCAATTTCGCTCTCTGTACTTCAGTAATTGGGTCAAATATATTCCAGAAGAATCTTCGACGTAAAAGCCGCAATGAACAACGCCACTATTATAAAGTAGCTTCAATTAACTTCATTAAGCCATAATGAACGTTACTAGTGCTTATATTATAGATAGAATTTCTAAGTATTTAATTCAGTCAGTCAGTTAAGTGGTAGAGCCACGCTGTAGATAGTTTTGTCTACAGCATGAATAGGCTGGCTCGACCGGGTCGTTACCAAGTGTCTCACAGAAAACCGACGTAAAGTAGCGGCTTGCTGCTGCATTTCGTACGGTGAGTGAGATATCCGGAAGCGCAAATCCCTTTCCCTTCCCAATCCCTAATTAACCCTTTCTTTTAAGGTCGGCAACGCGCCTGTGATTCTTCTTGTATTGTGGGCGTACATGGGCGGTGGAGGTCACTTACCATCAGATGACTCACTTGCTCGTTTGCCGGCCTATTCTATAAAAAAAAGTCGTATTTCCATAGCTATAACCCGATAATTGGCGATGGACACCGAGATTTAGCTACAAAAACAAAAAAAAATGCTATTAACTATAGATTTAACCCTTACTGATTCACATGTTTTTAATTACGCTATATATCTCACGTATAAAATAAAACTTTTTATAACAATGATAAAATGTTGCTCACAATTGTACCATCACCGACACTTAATACTGGTTGAACAACCAAAAGTCAGTAAATATACATACACTAAGCAAACAATGCAACTGATAAGATAGCCAGTGTGTATTTTATTAGGCCAGAGTTCCCAGCGTGTCGTAAAGACCGCTTACATGACTAGAATATATTTAATAACAGTGGCTCGGTTGATATTAGAGCAGTGTTGTTTGTATAAGTTATTTGTTTATTCGTCAACGAGCTTTTTATCGCGTCTCCGCCCACGTTTTTTTTATCCGAGCACGGTAAAGTGTAGTGTTGTACCACATCTGATATTTCAAAGAAAGAAAGAAATAAAATTTATTCGCAACAAATACAAAATACACACGTATAAAATAAAATCAGACAAAATCACTTAAAACTATGTTGTTGCAAAACGGCTCGAACTCAGCAATAAGCTGTATAGCAAGGGCTGGTTTTCCGTTGGGCCGTTTGTGTGTCACGGAAGACATAAAACTCCGCTGAATTTTTCGCTTAATCTCAGCACGCGATAGAAGAACTACGAAATCAATATAATATTAATCCGTAGTGTGAGTATCGAAAGCACTTTTCTATCAAAATGCCTAACGCGTCGTGGCTCCTGATAAAACAAAATGAGTATTGTGTCGGTTTACACGCTGCCGGGCTGCCTCGACAATAACTTTCAAAGTGTTCAGCGAAATCTAATAAGTCCAGAGGATTTCATCCGAAGACTGACGTCACTGTTTATATTTCATATAGTTTTATCAGAGAATGTTCCCAGAGGATATTATTTAATTCTCGTTGCTTGGTCCCAATAACTTGCGAGGAAAGTGAAAGTACTGGTTTCTATACCATATATTCTGTGGAATTAATAATGCTTGATTATGAAATAAAATAAATGTTTCAGTATTAAAAGATATATTGGTCTTTATACATAAAATCATTGGCGTATATAAAATCATTGGCGTGTCTGTGTTTAATCGTGTAACTTTTGAACGGCCTTTTTTTTATCCGAGTACGGCAAAGTGACTGCACTACACCTGATGGTAAACGTAGTGCAATCCAAGAATCCAGCGACCACTAATAATTAATAATGGGTTTATCGCCGTTTACGCTGGAATGCCGTGCCAGGATAAAAAAAACCGCAGGGGCAGCTAGTAGGCTATAAAAACTATTTTTTATCCCAGAAAAAGACTAAAAGGCGTGGAGTTTGCCTGCCTTGCCTGTAGTATGCTATTACATCATGGGGTGGAAATAAGTTCGATAACTCGCGGATTCATAAGGGGCATCTGCCTATCCATTCGGAGATATAGCTGTAACATATACAAGAACATAAGCGCGTATAAAATTGCAGATTCATGAAATTCGTCATAAAACGCGATAAGTAATGTCTCAAAATCTTTTAACGTAAAACAAAAAACAGTAAAAACAACCCTTCGCCTAAAACAGTATTATTTTAGGATGAGTTTTATTCGCGAATATAGAATGTTAAAATATAATAACAGTATGGTCCAAGGGTTGGAAGGGCGAAAAGATGGGCCAAGGAAACAATAAAGTCGTGCAATATAATTCGCGAAGGAGACTAAAGGAGGCTTATTATAAGGGACCGTGGCGAAGGGGTGTATCTTCATATTAAATTCGGGTTGGTATCGGCCACTCTGATGATTGAGTTTATTACATATTTTGCTCCAACAAGGTATGTTTTTAGATTACTTATAGACTAGGCTGGCAAAGGAGCAAGTGGGTTGCCTTATGGTAAGTGCCATGCCTGCTTATAAACAGAAGCAACACCACACAGAACTTTAAATTACAAAGCACTGCATGGGAATTAACTGCGCTCGTCACCCCGAGACATAGGATATTACATAAATCTCATAATGCCTAGTAATTTCACTGATTTCAATGTCCTTCAAACCGAAAAACAACAAGTGCTTACAAACTTTTGCTTGGCAACAGAAATAAATATAGCGGTTGTACCAACCCCGACGGTCTCATACGAGGGACCTAACCTTGTAACTTATATATAAATATAATGTCGAGCGTCGAGAGATATTATAATCCTCAACGGATACCTGGATTATACCGGCCTATGTTACTGGATATGGCCTGGCTGACCCCGTAATATGAGTCGCCTAAACAAGCCACTAATAATTTTGCTGGTGTTAGGATTCATATTCGCCCGGATAGCAACCACCGTACACATGGTGTTAAAACCTGCCATAATGATCCACACGCCTTGTGTGGATCGCGTTCCAGGGTCAGCCAGTGTATGTGATGGATGGTTAATTGGGTCGGGTATAGTCCTTGTATCCTTGTGCCTGCATCGGTCATCCGCCTGTCCTGTCGCAGGCCCATCGATTTGCTTCTTCCCTCTTCGGAGAGGGAAGAGACATTTATTCAAGCTGCTTACCATCAGGTGTAGTGCAGTCACTTTTCCGTGGTCCGATAAAAAAATAATAATTACAGCGTGTTTTTCACCATATGTACGGTGGTCGTTTTTCAGCCAGATGCAAATACCTTTCAGGTAAACTCTCACCAGCCACCACAACCGCTTTGTGTATTTTTAGTGCCGAGCAGCACTGCGTAAGCACTTTTGAGTTCCGATTTTAAGAACATTGTAGTCAGAGGAAATAACTTGGTATTATGAAACCTATTTTTTCATGTCTGACGGTGACGAGTGCAGTGCAATGCGTGCTTTGTAAATTCAAAGTTCTGGGTGACATTGCTACTATTTATGGGCAGGTGTACGATTCAGACGAGCAACTATCTCGTCATTCAGGCCAAATCTACGTGAATAAGACTCGACTGATACAGGGTTTGGCATTAAGGCTGCCTTTAAACATTTTAAGTATATAAAATTTAAACATGTACCTAAGTAAATAAGGCTTATTTCTAGGATAAAAGTTAATAATACATTAAGAAAAAATAATGACTGCCTCGGTGGTGCAATTATATTGTGCACGCAGTAAAACTGCTATGCTGAGATCTCGGGTTCAATCCCCGGGTCGGGTAAAAGTGATATTGCGTTTTTCTATCACGAGATCCTCAGTATCAGCCCGGAGTGTGGTATTGTGTCTGGTACGGCTCGCCTATCACATCATAGGACGGAGATACGCTCGGCGAAATGTGGGTGTACTGGTTACACCTCTGCCTACCCTTTCAGGGATTATAAGCGTTAGTATGTATGTAATAAAAGAAATATTGCACCGATGCCAAAAAAAGCTTCACTTTTGTCCGACAAATTTATACTGCTATTTGTAACCCAGTCTAATGGAACTCCACATAATATGTGGGTTATTTTTTCTGTACGTTCCAAATATGTGAGTAATTTTAATAAAGATTTGTGATTGGTCGAGTGGAATTAGTAGACATTCAGTCGTCGGTGGTCTTGAATTGTAGGACCTTACGTGGTATGTAAATATTTCTAATTATTACATTTTGATGAAGCAGATACCACTGCTGCTGTATCCGACTGGATAGCGCCCACCGTACACTGGTGCTAAAACCTGCCATAGTGGCGCACCTTATGTGGGTCGCGTTTCAGGGTCAGCCAGTGTATATCCGGTTCTCCCCAGGGGGCTTGCCCCCTGATTCTCACCCTTTTCCCATGCCTTTTTCCTTCCCCTCCCCCTTAGCCCTTTTCCAAGCCGGCATGATCTTGCCGACCAAAGATGGACACATTGTTTATCGTTGGTCGACACTATTCTTGGATTGCGCTACACTTACCATCAGGTGTAGCGTAGTCACTTTGCCGAGCCAGGGTAAAAAAAACCACATAGACCGCAGACATTTTCTGAATATTAGAATGCTGTAGACAGTTTTGTCTATAGCATGAATGGGCCGACTCGACCGGGTCGTTACTACTATCTCACAGTTATTTATCTATTTATTTAAACTTTATTGTACACAAGGAGTACAGGACAGAACATTAAAACATGACTAATATGAGAAGTACGATTGGCGGCCTTATCGCTCAGGGCAATGTCTTACAGGCAACCATGGGATGGAGATGAAAGAAAAAGAAAGAATAAATTGGTGTGTGTCGTGGGACACCAGGTAGGAACGAAGTTCCTTCGGCTAATGTAGAATCGACACAAATTGCAAAAAATTCAAATTATCAACTAAAATAACAAAATATGTCTCTTTATTTTTGTTTGACAACATAAAATTACATAGAAATAGAATAGAAAAATAGAAATAAAAAAAGACGTGTGGCGCTCGGAGACTGCCGCGGTAAAGCTATTGTATAGCATTTTTTATCAACTTATGTAATTATAAATAATAACGAGCTAGCGTAATCTTTTAAAAATCGAAGGAGTATTTTTATATACTTCAATTATAACTGGCTGAATGAATTTCATTTTAAAAAAGGAACTAAAGTTCGGGTAGTCGTGAAATTAACACATAAAAATTGCGATCAGAACATTTATTTAAAATTAAATTATAAATATCAGTTATTTTACCTACTTTTATGTCTACATACATTAGTTAAACTGTCTACCTGCCGGGTTTAGTGTTTGTTTTCCTTTAATATTTCTCCACTTCACTGTGACACTTTTGCACTCATCACTATTACATAACTATGGAGTCTGCTCTAAAAGCCACTTTTGAAGATATGAAAGCTGATTTTCACAAAAGGATGGCGGCCTTCGAGTCTGATCTCCAGAAGACGTCGGTGTCAACTCCTGGCTCCTCTGATCTGGCTGCTGAATTCTCGGCTTATAGAGGCTTCATTACCCAGGCGCTCAACTTACTGCAGCAGCAAATTGAGGCTTTAGCTCACACCGTGGACACCATGGAGACGCATAGGCGCCGCAAAATGCTTCTGCTACATGGAGTCGCTGAAGTGCCGGATGAGAATACCGCAGAAGTGATAACCAAAGTGTTTACACAGCAGATTGGTTTAGCGGACGTCAAATCCAGTGACATAAAACGCTGTCACAGAATGGGTCAACCATCTCCCTCTAAAAAGCCCAGACCTATCCTTTTGAAGATGCAGGATACAGCCGCCAGGGACTTGATATGGTTTAGCAAAACCAAGCTGAAGGGTTCTGGCGTAACATTGTCCGAGTTCCTTACGAAGTCTCGACATGACATTTTCATGGCTGCTCGAGAAACGTTTGGCGTCACCAATTGCTGGACTAGGGAGGGCAATGTCTATGTAGTGAGCTCCGGTGTTCGGCATCGTGTGGCATCACTTAGCCAGCTTGCCCAGTTGCCACTTCCTGTTGGCACCGCTAAGCCAGCTCCCGCTAAGTCAACCGTTGCGCCTAAGACCAGACGAGCCGCGTCTTCAAAAAAGTGATATATTCTTGATCTTATGTCTCCCTACCAAGTGCCTTCTCTGTATAACTTTTGTTCGTATACAATTCTTATAAATTAACTTCTCGCCTTTTCACAACTTATTTCTATAAGCCTGTTTTAGTGTTTTAATTAATTTCCTCTTTATTTTTGTGCACAACTTGTTTGCTTTGTATAAATAATGACACTTTGACAGTTGACACTTGACAATCGTAGTATGGCAATCCTGCGTTTTGTTTCTCCTGGTAGCAGACCGAATGTCTTTTTACTTATTTTTTGTTTAATTCAACCTTTTTTATTTTCAACTGATATGATTTATAGTAATATGTTTGTCTGAGTTGGCACTTGTTTTCTTATTTTTGTGTGTAACAATTTTTTTTTTTATTTATATTCCTTGCTTGTTTACTCAACCGGCAGATGGATGTTTTATTGTTGTATTTCATTTTTTTTTTTTTATTTTTTTTTTTTTTTTTTTTTTTTTTTTTTTTATATATATATATTTATTTTCTATATTTATATATTTTATATTAATTTATCATCATAGTAATGTCTAATTCCAGTGAATGTGGCGACTGTGTCGAGTTCCTTTCAGCCTGTAGTGAAGACAGTTTTGTAAGTATTCCATCACTTAGTGACACACTTTCATCTCAGTTTTCTGATGTTCCCTCAAACTTCAATGTGGTCCACCTCAATGCCCAAAGTATTCCGGCTCATTTCCCAGATATGCTGGCTAGTTTTGACTGTATTAATATTCACGCTATCCTTGTTTCTGAGTCATGGTTAAAGCCTTGTCTATCTTCTGTCGCTTACTCTCTCCCTGGGTTCCACCTCATCAGGAATGATCGCACGCCGCGTGGTGGTGGTGGTGTGGCCATTTACCTTCGCACGAACTTACCCTACTCCATTATCAGTGTGTCGCCGCAACCTCCACCATCAAATGCTGGCGAGCACCTTTTCCTAGAGGTGGAACTTTCTCTCAAAAAAGTTTTACTCGGTGTTTATTACTGTCCCTCTCTTCGGATTGACTTCTTTTCTTCTCTCGAAACTATTCTCGAAAATCTGGTTCCTTCCTACAGTCAAACCATAATCATGGGTGATTTCAACACCTGTCTCCTCAAGAATGACCATCGGTCTTCGTCCCTTGAGAATTTAGTCCAGTCCTGTAATCTCTCCATTCTCCCTCTTTCTGCCACTCACCATGTTCCTAATCGCACTCCTTCCCTCCTCGACCTTATTCTAGTCTCATCCACAAACCATGTTGCAAAACATGGCCAGTGTTCAGCTGACAACTTTTCCTCACATGACCTACTATTTCTGTCCTATCGTATCCGTCCTCCTAAAGCCTCTCCCAAAGTCCTATGGCAGCGTAATTTTCGGGGTATGAATGTTGATAATCTTTGCAGGGATGCCGGCAGCATTGACTGGTCTCCAGTTTATGACGCCGATAATGTGGACGATAAAGTCAGTTTTTTTAACATCAAGTTGACCAAGTTGTTCGATAAGCATGCGCCTCTCCGCTTGGTTAAGATCAAGCACCTACCATCTCCTTGGCTTACAGATGATATAAAAGAGCTGCTAACAAAAAAAGCTTCAGCCAGTTCCAGATACAAGTCTCGCCCCACTGATTCGAATTGGAAGAAATATGTTGTAATTCGGAATCACTGCAGTAAGGTGTGTAGGAATGCTCAACGCCGACATATCCATACTTCGGTCGAAAACGGAGATCCAGCGAAAGTCTGGAAATTTCTCAAGTCTCTGGGAGTTGGAAAATCTCGCCATAACAATATTCCTAATGACATTGATCTTAATTCCCTGAACAATTATTATTCGTCTCCGCCCTTTTTTGCTGGGGCGACAAAAACTACCACAATTAAGCTTCTTTCTTCTCTTCAGACTCCCGATTGTCCTACCTTAGTCTTCAAACAATTCGCCACTTGTGATGTTAAGAGGGCTGCAAAGCTGATCTCATCCAACGCGATCGGCAGCGATCGTGTTAGCCGTAATATGATTCTTCCTATCCTGGACGAAATCCTTCCAGTCATTTGTCATATCCTGAACCAATCCATTTCCTCAGGGACCTTTCCAACTGCTTGGAAAGAAGCCCATATTATCCCTATACCTAAAAAACCCAACGCCGCTTCTTTCTCCGAATTCCGTCCCATATCTATTTTACCTTTCCTTTCCAAAGTCCTTGAACGTTTAATCCACACCCAACTAACTGATTTTCTTTCGCAGCACAACCTCCTAAATTCCTTACAATCCGGATTTCGTCCTGGTCACAGCACTACCACTACGCTGATTCATATTGCGGATGACATCAGATCAGGTATGGAGGATGGTAAGCTGACGCTACTGGCTTTACTTGACTTCAGCAATGCCTTCAACACTGTCGATTTCGACATCTTACTAGGTGTACTGAGCTCTCTTAACATATCTCCATTGGCAGTTGATTGGTTTCGAAGTTACCTGTTTGGTCGCCGGCAGCGCATCTGCGTTGAGGAAAATCTTTCCTCTTGGTGCACTACGTCTGCTGGCGTACCGCAGGGCGGCGTTTTATCTCCTCTCCTTTTCTCAATTTTTATAAATTCCATCACAAACCATCTTCGTTCCTCCTACCACCTTTATGCAGATGATCTCCAAATCTACAATCAAGCACCTTGCGACAAATTTGAGGAAGCTGTTTCCGCAATTAACTGCGATATTCAGCACATCTGTGACTGGAGTAAAGCCTATGGTTTGACGGTCAATCCATCGAAAACCCAGGTCATTTGTGTCGGTAGCCCCAGGATGATATCTAAATTAAACATATCCAAACTACCGCCAGTGTCTTGTGATGGTGTCACCATCCCGTATAGCGACACTGTTAGAAATCTTGGGGTTTACTTTGATAATTCGTTTACCTGGGTCCCGCAGATTCGCGAAATTAGTAGGAAACTGTTTGCTTCCGCACGGTCCTTGCATAGGTTACGCAACTTTCTACCCATCGCCACGAGGATTTCGCTAGCACAGTCACTCCTTCTTCCTATCCTTGATTATGCGGATGCCAGCTTTCCCGATCTCACCGAAGAACAACTTAACAAGCTTGAGCGCCTCCAAAATCTTTGTATTAGATTCGTATTTGGCTTGCGCAAATACGATCACGTATCTGAGTTTCGCTCTCAGCTCAAGTGGTTACCTATTCGACTTCGCCGGAATATCCATATTCTTTCGGTTTTGTATAACATCCTTTTCAATCCTCTATCCCCTTCATATCTTAAAGCCCGTTTCGAATTTCTCTGTGAATCACATTCGAGATGCCTGAGGTCGTCAGAGAACCTGAAACTGAAAATGCCGGTGCACTCCACTACCTTTATGGATAAATCGTTTACCATTACAGCTACCCGTTTGTGGAATGCGCTACCTGTCTCTATCAGACTTGCACAGTCACTTTCATCATTCAAAAAAATGATTAAAGACCTTTATCTTGCTCACTGAATTAAGACATTGTTTATTATATTTGTAGTATATGCATCTCTTCTCGTATATTTATATGTTGTGTGTATATGTGTATATGTATGTGTATGTATGTATGTATATGTATATATGTGTATGTGTATGTGTATATATATCTGTGTGTATGTGTAATGTATGTAATACCTTATTCGGTTATATTAACTTTTTTTTTTTTCGGTATTGTACACTTGACTGCCCTTTATTTCTTATTTACTTGCTTCCATCCCATGGTTGTCTGTAAGAAATTGCCTCGAGCGATAAGACCGCCATTTGTACTTTGTTTGTATACCTTTTTCTGTTGTGTTTTATTTCTCTGTATATGTGTACAATAAAGAATTAAATAAATAAATAAATAAATAATAACTAACGCTGGCTGGTTATGCGACTGTCGCGCTTTAACGCTTTTTTCTTACGCTTTTTTCTTACGGTTTTACTATCACATTTTTTTCAGTTCGGTCACGCAGCGAAATCCCTATCCCCTCCAAGCCTGCCGTAAGGAACTTCGTTCCAAAAAAGTTACCACTATCTTATAGATAACCGACTTAAAATATCAGCTTGCTGTTACGTTTTGTACAATGAATGAGATATCTGGAGACCCAAATCCCCACCCCTTCCTAATCCCTTAATAGTACCTGTCCTTTAACGTCGGCAACGCATCCATAATTCCTCAAGTATTTAATGTATATATTGTACATGTTTGAGTGCGGAGAAGATCATAAAAAACACTTTTACACGTCATTTGAATCTACCAGCGCTTCGGAAGTGCCCACTGGCCTGGGAAGAAGCACCAAGAAACTCAGGAGTTAGTATTTTGTGTTTTTTAATTATAGGTATTCCAATTAGGTATCGTTAAATTAAATCGTTGGGCCAAACTGGTGACAAACTGGACTCCAGCGAATGGTTACAGAAAACGCGGACGACCGAAAAAACGGTGGAAAGACGAGTTGGAGGCATTCGAAACAAATTGGGAGAAGCTAACAAAAGACCGAACCTAGTGGAAGAGTAAAGGGGAGGCCTTTGCCCAGCAGTGGGACACTTTATAGGCTAGTAAAAAAAAATAGGTATACAAAACATACAATATTCGTAATTTATATAAGTTGGAACTCGTCCGCTGAGGAAAAATAAATAAACAAATTGATTATATTATAAGATTGATAAACGTGTCCATTCAGAGGATTATTCATTCATTTGTCTCCGTGGACCGAACCGTCGCACTCTCTTTTTACACTCGGTCAACAAGCCACGGAGGCTGTCAATTCTGACTCATGATTATTAAAAAATTGTTAGTAATTATTTCCCACATCATTACTTTTTTTTATCGGAATATTATTATTATGCTCTCAAAAGATTTCGAAGAAATTCTGAAATAAACATGTTTTCTATTGAAGCATTATAAAACAGAATTATTTCCATTATTAATATTCATTATTTATCATCATCATTAGAACAAAATTATGCCATAAATTATTTATTTTTTTTAAAAACACATTTTCATCTCCATAATCAATAGTGTTACCGTAAGTAGAATCGTAAATATTGTTTTCAAATAATTATCAAATTATAAAATTACTCCAATGTTAAATGTAAATCAAAATCAGTTTAATTTAAAAATATTTCAGAATCAATAGATACTGTTAAAATAAATCACGTTAGAATATTCAATAGGAGGTCTATCACATCAAATATTCAGTAAGGCTATTGGATAAACCATACTTAAAATCAATTTAGGCGGAGAATAAATAAATATATCGGGGTCAAACCCTATCCATCAATTTTCTTCGATGAGGCGTAAGTATACATTTCTACAGGAAAGTATTAATATAATTATTCAGATGCTGTACGCGGACATTAAAATTATTATTATTTTTAATAAATTTAAATTTTAACTTATTTTAACTAAAACCTTAAAATAAAAATATGTCCATAATATATATTTTTAAATAAATTGATCTATTATAACTATTTCACTTACCTCAATTCAATTCATCAATTTATCCACAAAGAAAACTTCAATATCCACCACGTCTCACAAAAAACACTAGAATTTTCATAAGTTAAAAAACTTTTCACTATACGCTACGTCACTAACTTTAATTCTGAACGTTCATCACCCACTATTGCACTAATTAAAGTAATTGCAATGAATGAAAGTGTCCGAGTAACTTACTATCTACGTTAGCGCTAATTGTATATGCTACGGCGTAGACGGTCGTAGCACGTCATACGGCTACGAGCGGGAGCCTGTGACTGCGTACAGGACGCTACGGGGCCCTCTGGTGGCTATTTTTAGAACTTCTAACAACGTTCACTATGGGATATATTGGACATAGTTTTATGTTAACTACTTTATTTATTTATAGCATCTTTTTAACGAACATCCATTAGTTTTATTGTCAATACTTTTTGGTTCCCGTTCTGGCTGTGGTAGACGGCGGGTTTTCATATACCAAATCCGTGGAAAATTCTCGTAATGAAACTATTAATACTACGAAATTTAATCATTTTCGGGTCAAAGAATTCCTTTTTTCTACTTGATTGAACATAATGATTTATCTTAGTAATTTCGTAGCTCCAGACTCATTGGTCCGAAATTTACTATTAGGGTATAACTAACCGGATTAATTCTTTTAATCTCCATCTTTCGTTTCGCGTGTTTTTATAATCAGGAATTTTCTCATTTTCTTGTTGCTTTTTGAGATACAATTTGATTTAATTAAATTAAAAAAGAATTAGCTGAGTACATTCTTAAATCATTATTATTTTATTTTTACTTTATTGTACTCGTGTAATAAGTATTCTTAGTCGATGAAAACTGTTAGTTTGGCGTGTATTTCTTTATGTGTATAACTTTTTAGAGAGGTTTGATATTACGATTTATTTTATACAATAATTTAAAGTTGGACACTTTTAGAATCGTAAAAAAAAACGAAAATCATAATATTAAAAATTAGGCAAGTTTCACTTACAACAAAATTGCAATATCATTCACTCAAATTAGGTTAGGATTTTTATTTGGTAAACCATATTTAATGAGGTTTTAATGAAAAGAAGATATCTACCTTCTTAGAGCCGCGACAATTAATTATGTTTCTCAGAAAATATAAAATTATGTTTCTCAGAAAAGATTTTTAATGTACATAATATTATGGTTATTTGCTTGTTGCCTTCTTTCCTATAAAAATATGAATGACTAGCTGTTACCCGCGACTTCGTCTGCGTGGTATTTAACAAAATATTTGAATCGAATATTATAGAATGTTTCATTGGTTTTAATTTCTTGTCGTGAGATCCTATTTTTTTTCTAAATTAAAAGTAGCCTAAGTTACTCCTTGTTACATCAGCTATCTGTCAGTGAAAGTCCCGAAAAAGCGTTCTAGCCATTTCAGAGACAAACCGAAACAAACAGAGAGACAAAAACTGTAAAAAATATTGTTTTAGTAAATGTACCATGTATACATCTAAATGCACTTAGTAAAAAGCGGTTATTTTACAAACAGACACTCCAATTTAATTTATTTGTATGTATAGATAAGGAAACAGGATGCCTTTATACTAAATATGCTAACGAATCCAAGCAGGTCATCTCAAAACCACGTATTGAATAATTTATACTCACCACCAGAACTTTCCTTGAGACTCAAGGAAGCAACGCTTACATTTCACTGCATGGTAATGACATTCATTAGACATTTCCAGAGAGGAAATAGAATTTTGTTACTTCGGGAAAGAAATAAATAATATATATTCATACCTTCAAATACTACGCGATTAACACCCGTGTTCACAAATAGAGATGTGTAAGTACTGTGAGTAATGCACAACGCGTAATATAACACGACCGCGTACTCTAACAGTACCTGTTACCCGGCAAAATGTTGCATGACACATAACATTATACATGACGTGCACACGGCGATAGTACACACACGGGCGGCTCGGTGAAGCGGGGCGCGCAATCGTAATAGTTCGAGAAATTGTGCGATCGAGGTCTAAAACTATCTATATATTGCTATTACATTACACCTGAGTCCTGACTGAATATTCAGTACAAGCAATAGTGGGCCGTTGACATAGCCTGTCATCTCAGGTCATGCCTAGAGTAATGTAATGACATATTACGCGGTACGAAATATCATGCCATATGGCATTACTTCATAGAGTACTGTTTTGCGCATGTCTATTCACAACACTCAAATGAACTCTTTGCTAAGTGTTGATTACTGCATACGTGATACTGCTGAGCTGATCTGCATACGTGACGTCCTTTTGTATTTAGAGCCAAAAACGAACTAATCCCGAGTACAGAAATCGAAACTATGAGTTCGGGGACACTATGAGATCCCATAAAGTATGGAATACGGGGTTAAAACCCGTTTAAATCTATACTAATAATAAAGCGGTAGAGTTTGATTGTTTGTTTGTTTGTTTGAACGCGCTAATCTCAGGAACTACTGGTTCGAATTGAAAATTTATTTATGTGTTGGATAGTCCATTTATCGAGGAAGGCTTTAGGATATATAACATTACGCTGCGACCATTAGAAGCGAAGCATCAGTGAAAAATATTGCAAAAACGGGGAAAATTATTCATATTTGAAGGCTTCCGTTGCTAAGCTACCCAAATAATATTCTTTGAAGGCTTCCGTTGCTAAGCTACCCAAATCTATACTAATATTATAAAGCTGTAGAGTTTGATTGTTTGTTTGTTTGTTTGATCACGCGGGCGGAGCCGCGAGCAAAAGCTAGTATAGACAGGGAGCCCTCGAGTAGCTGATCCACTTGACTACTATCAAGCTCATTTTCCGTGAGTAGCTTCGTTTCGATGAGACGCCCAACAATTCCCTATGCGAAAATTCTCTACTGTGGTAGCTAACAGAGGTAGCAAGGATTAAATATGTCGATTTGATGAGTCCCAAAAATTTATTACTAACAGGTTATTTTTTTGTTAAATCTGATGATAATTATCTAAATTATTCGAAAAGATATTTGTCCTACAAAATGTATGGTTTGATCAAAGAGTCCCCCCCTTCCAACATGTATCGATAACGAGGTCATCAAAAATGATTACTAACCAGCTGCTTTTTTTTTTGTTACTTACTTAATATGTATATAATTCAACAGTCATATTGTCCTACAAATTGCGTGGTACGTTATCCCGGTCCTACGCTCAAAAGTAGTAGTACAGATCCTTGATGTAAAAATAATTACTATCAAGCTGAATCTTCGTAAATAGCTTCGTTTCGATGAGACGCCCAACAATTTCCTATGCGAAAATTCTCGATTGTGGGAGCTAACAGTGGTAGCAAAGATAAAATATGTCGATTTGACGATACTAAAAAAATGATTACTAACTGGTTATTATTTTGTTAAATCTTAAGATAATTATCTAAATTATTGGAAAAAATAATTGTCCTACAAAATTTATGGTTTCATCATAGAGTCCCCCCCTTCCAACATGTATGTAATTATTTCGGATGGGCAATAGTTGATGATAAATATGAATATTACTGGTTTGATGGTCCCCAAAGTCCATCTTTTGAAGAATTATCTTCTGGCATACAAGGTACTGGTCCGGAGTCCCTGGGCCAGCTGATCCACTTGATTACTATCAAGCTAATTTTTCGTGAGTAGCTTCGTTTCGATGAGACGCCGAACAATTCCCTATGCGAAAATTCTCTATTGTGGTAGCTAACAGAGGTAGCAAGGATAGAATATTTCGATTTGATGATACTCAAAAATTTATTATTTTATTTGTAGGACAATATTCAAATCATTTTTTATGACCTCGTTATCGATACCTATTGGAAGCCCCTCCTTCCAATAGGTATGATTACTAACCAGCGGATTTTTTTGTTTTTACTTAGTTAATATTTATATAATTTAACAGTCATATTGTCCTGTATATGTATATATATGTGTATATATATATATATATAATTGGAATCTCGGAATCGGCTCTAACGATTTTCATGAAATTTAGTATATAGGGGGTTTCGGGGGCGATAAATCGATCTAGCTAGGAATTTTTTTTAGAAAATGTCATTTTATTCGTGTTTTATCAACTTAAACATAAACTTGGAAGAAAAATATGACTCTTCCTGACATCTATTGGCAAATAATAATACTTCTTTTTTGTGAGCACAACAGCAGATGGCGTTGTTAAGTAACACGAAGTCAATGAGTGTTTGCTTTGAGGTTAGACTTAATTCCTGACATCTATTGGCGAATAATAATACTACTTTTTTTTTCCACCCGAGCAGAGCTCGGTCGCCCAGGTACTGTAATTTAAATTGTCATTTTTGTCTACGATAGTGTGTACTTTGACCGGACTTTGATTGAACTTTGACCGGACTATGACCGGACTTTAACCGGACTTTGACAGGACTTTGACCGGACTTTGTTATGTAATATAAATTGATATTTTTGTGTACGATAGCGCAATAAATGAATATTGTGTTTAATCACATATGTAAATGATAGTACTTTTATGCTGATAAATAAAGCAATTCGTGTGAAATTATTCCCTCTTCATTCCAAAATATTCAAAAATGCACAACGTTAATGTTTAGGTTTTCACTTCTGCCGGCACTCCCGGAGTGCAACCCATTGTTTTTTTTATATGTAAATACATAATAAATTTTAAATAAATAATACATTTTTGTAGCTACTGTATTTATTTACTTAATTGTTGTACTAGTTTACAAAAAAATAAGTTATTTAAAAAAAAGGTGTTTTCACTGTCTCTTATGTTACAAATAGGAAAACGAAAAAATTACAATTCTTGTCGGACTAGTGATACATACCTGTTTTCTTGTAGGACATTGTTTCATTTGGGTAGAGAACACACTAACCTATTATGTAATACTTTTGTCCTACAGTTAGTAATGAGAAAAATGGTCTTGTGGTATTAACAATTTCTGAGCGTAGGACCGGGATAACGTACCACGCAATTTGTAGGACAATATGACTGTTGAATTATATACATATTAAGTAAGTAACAAAAAAAAAAGCAGCTGGTTAGTAATCATTTTTGATGACCTCGTTATCGATACATGTTGGAAGGGGGGGACTCTTTGATCAAACCATACATTTTGTAGGACAAATATCTTTTCGAATAATTTAGATAATTATCATCAGATTTAACAAAAAAATAACCTGTTAGTAATAAATTTTTGGGACTCATCAAATCAACATATTTAATCCTTTCTACCTCTGTTAGCTACCCCAGTAGAGAATTTTCGCATAGGGAATTGTTGGGCGTCTCATCGAAACGAAGCTACTCACGGAAAATGAGCTTGATAGTAGTCAAGTGGATCAGCTACTCGAGGGCTCCCTGTCCAGTATTATAATAATGTTGTAAATTCGAATATTTTATTTTCACAGTTGAAATTATTACAGTAGTTCAGAGAATAATGTGACAGCTAAATGCGGAGTATTTTGACCACTTAAGAGAGGGTTCTTATAAATTAGACCCCTTTGTGTGTATGTGGCGTAGCTTAAACGAATGAGCAGATGCGAGCGACTAATCCGCTTTGTATGAAACTGCATGCAAACGGTCACCCGTTGAGCTCTCCCAACTAGGTCGCATACCCCAAAATATACCTTTACATTTGCTCACAACAAGGTTAAACCTGTATCGTGGGTATAAAGAACTATGAGGGACTTGCGGTCCTACAACATCCAGACTCGAAACCAACATTTGTGGATCACACAAACATTTGTCTCGGTGCGGGAATCGAACCCACGGTCTCTCGCTTCCTAGCCGGCTATTAGCCCGTTGCGCCACGGAGGCTGTCAGGCTGACTGTCAGGTCACAGTCTCTTGGAGACGGTCGTGAACCTTTGAACAGGTATTACCTGATCCACACCGCACGATTCAGCACGTCTAGACATATTTATTGACACACTGTTTGATTTTTACACTATGATAGAACCGTATACTATCTAGTTATGCACCCCGCTCCCGCTCATGACATTATAACCACATGCTAATGTGTTGTAACCTTATTTACTATAAGAAGGGCATTACAAATGCTGACACAGGTACTCAGATGTAATTCTATCTATTTGTAATATGATATTCTTGTTTTGTCTAAAGCTCTTAATATCAAATTATGTTGACCATAAAAAGTGCTAGCCTAGCGTCTAGACGGTGATCTTGTTATGATCATAATGCGTAGATCTAAGCATTCATTGTCAACAGATGAACAGGTATAAATAAGGAAATTTGTCAATTGTAGTTCAGTTCGCAATAAAGCTTCATTGTGAAGACTTGTCTTTTTTTAAAAACCTCCGGGCGCTCCCGCGTAACTTATCTGGCGCAGCCGGTAGGATATCCGCGACTGTAAGCTCTGTCTGCGAGTACACAAGCATCGGTCTTGCGGCATAGCTCCGGGTATCCTCGAACCAAACAAATACGATAAACGGCGGGAACCGAAGGTCGTCGCCCACGAAGTCAGCTTTACGAGAAGGCATGGGATCGAGCGGATTGTAAGTAGACCTCTTTACATTTCCTGTCTCATCCTTGCTATTTTTCCTGTGGTTGATTTTGTACGACACAATTTTAAAAAAAGGTGAACTCCGTAACTTTTGAACAAAAATCGTCGAAGGTTATTTGACTTCTGCACAAAAATAGGCAGGCTAATTTTAAGAAATAAGAATTTTTGATTGAAACATTTGAATTTTGAGATATTAATAGAGAGTTTTAATTTACTTACTTGTGTTAATTGTGTTTACTTGTGTTAAATTTTATTTTTAATTTACTGTGTGTATAACTGTGTGTTAATTTTTATTTTAATTTTATTTACTGTGTGTTATATATACGTGTGAAAATATGTCACGCAACGGTGAATTTCAGATGATTCCCAAAGACTTTATATGCTTAATTCCAAAATTCGATGGAGATCAAAGTATATTAAACTTATTCATAAGAAAAAGTGAATATATTTTGAGAAATTTTGGTGAAGTAAATAATCCTGTACAATCCACATACGTTTTTCAGTGCATTAGTAGTAGATTGTGTGGTAGAGCCGCAGGCTTATTAAGTGAACGCGAAGACATAACCACATGGGAACAGCTCAGATCTGTTCTCATCCAACATTTTGGAGATCCTAGATCTGAAGAGTGCGTAGCCATTGAATTAGAAAATTTAAAAATCAATTCTGGCGAAAGCTACTTGCAATTTTGCAATCGAATACAACAAATACGCAGCACTCTTCTTTCTAAGATAAACTTATTATTGGATGACAATATTAAAGCAGCAAAAATGATAATTTATAATAATTTGTCTCTGAACGTGTTCATGTACAACCTTACAGAAGATTTAATTCGAATTGTAAGATTGAAAGATTGCACAAGTCTTGAAAGCGCACTTAGTGTTGTAATGGAAGAAGTAAACTTCCAAATACAATACAATGCAAAAAATAAAAATAGATGTGCTGTAAAGCCACCTCAGCATTCTTACCCACCTAACTCTACTAATTCAGATGTGAATAAAGCTCATTTCCAGCCGACATTTAGACCAAACCCTTTAAATAATTTAAATCAACAATTTAAATTTGGAATGCCAAATCAATTATCCAATAATTTCAGGCCTGTTAATTCAAATGGATTTAAATTTGGTCTTCCAAATCAGGGCTTTAATTTTAAACCGAATTATCCACAGCCCCAAAACAATTTTAAATTTGGTTTACCGAATCAACAAGGGTTTAGACCAAATGTCAACCATCCCCAAAACAATTTTAAGTTTGGCATAGTGCCCCAACAGGGATATAGACCCCAATTTAATAATGCTCAAATGAGACCGTATACCAATGCACCAAACCAACAGTTTAAGTTTGGTATTCCATATCAAAGCCTACCTCAACGTAATATACAAGACACTGATGTATCTATGCGTACTGCCCGTCCCCTAAGACAAAATATGATCAAGCATGAATCGGATGACGATCATAATAATTTATTTCACTCAGATAACTATGCTGAGATAATGCAGGACTCCGATGATCAGAACAATGATATCCCGAATGTCAATTTTTCTGATAATAATGAACAGATTGATTTCGAAAATTTTTATTCCGAAAACATGAATCCCACTGATGAGGAACATTTAGACGAATCCGAAAATTTTCGGATAGTGGCCTCGAAGACCGACCATCCGAAATAATACAGATTAACTGTAACAGAATAAATAAATTGCCTCATATTTACATACCCGAAATTGACGCGAATTTAATGATAGACACTGGTAGTACTCGAAGTTTTATTAGCCCAGCCAAAGCTGATAAATATTTTTCCAATTATAAATATTACGAGCCGTTTGAAGTTATTAGTACTCATGCCCGTAGTTCACATAATGAAATAATTTTTATACCACTTTTGAAAACTTTCCGAAGTACTCAACAACATAAATTTTATGTATACGATGTCGATAGTCGTTACGATGGTTTAATCGGATCGGACTTATTAAAAATGTTGGACGCAACAATTGATATGAAAAATCAGATATTGCATACACGTGATACAGAGATACCAATAGTATACAGTCCTCCATACGAAGTCACATTAGAACCCCGCACTGAAACACGCATCAAAGTACCTACCAGCGTAAAAAATGGTGATGCAATTATTAACTTCAAAGATTTTGGTGATAATGTACGTATGCCCAGTGCTTTAGTTACATGCATAGATTCATATGCCACTACCATCATTCAAAACGCCTCCCAAAATAGAGTGACAATAAAATTTTGCGAACCACTGCCTACGACTAGATTCAATACCAACATTTGCGAAACAAATTTTACATCTGATGAGAGTTTAAGCAATTTCGAAATTGATGAATTACTTAAACAAAATCTTTCCAAATTACGCTTGAATCACGCAAATACAGAGGAACGAAAGGCTATAGAAAAGCTCTGTTTCGAATACAGGGACATATTTTATTGTGACAAGTTGCCCCTTTCATTTAGTAACCAAGTTAAACATCAAATTAGGACAAGGAATGAAGATCCTATTTATGTTCGACCATATCGACTTCCACCTTCACAAAATATAGAAATACAGAAACAGGTTGATAAATTATTAAAAGACAACGTTATTCAAGAATCTTTTTCACCATGGAGTGCCCCCGTGCATATAATCCCAAAGAAATTAGACGCTTCAGGTGAACAAAAATTTAGGATGGTAATAGATTACCGACGTTTGAACGACTTAACTACTGACGATAGATACCCAATGCCTAACATTAACGATTTATTTGACAAGTTAGGAAAATCAACTTACTTCAGTACATTGGATTTAGCAAGTGGGTATCATCAGATTGAAGTAGAGGAACATGATAGACCCAAAACAGCTTTCACTACACCCGCAGGTCATTACGAATTTAGTCGCATGCCTTTTGGACTTAAAACTGCACCTGCAACATTTCAACGCGCAATGGATAACGTGTTGAGAGGATTGCAAGGAATACATTGTCTCGTTTACTTAGATGATATAATAATTTATTCAAATAGTTTACAGGAACATATAGAGAAACTTAGAAAAGTTTTTGACAGACTCAGACAGACCAATCTCAAAATGACTTTGGACAAATGCGAATTTTTGCGTAAAGAAGTTTTATACTTAGGGCACAAGATTACCAAAAATGGTTTAGAACCAAATGACGATAAAATTAAAGCAGTGTTGGATTTCCCACTTCCACGAACATCCACGGAAATTAAAAGTTTTCTAGGTTTGATCGGTTACTACCGAAAATTTATTAAGGACTTTGCCAAGGTCACACAGCCTCTTACATCTTGCCTTAAAAAGAAAAATAAAATAGAAATCACACAAACATACATTGATGCTTTCCAGAAATGTAAAGAATTACTTGTTAATTCCCCTATACTTCAATTTCCGGACTTTTCCAAAGAATTTATTTTGACTACTGATGCATCGAATTTCGCTTTAGGTGCTGTTCTTTCACAAGGAACAGTTGGCAATGATAAACCCATTGCATATGCAAGTCGTACATTAAACGACGCCGAGACACGTTATAGTACAACGGAAAAAGAATTACTAGCCATAGTGTGGGCAGTCAAGCACTTCCGTCCTTATTTATATGGACGCAAGTTTAAAATATATACTGACCACCGACCTTTAGCATGGTTAAATTCACTTAAAGAACCTGGAAGCAAATTGACTAGATGGAAATTAAAATTGTCTGAATTTGATTTCGACATTATATACAAGAACGGAAAACAAAATAGTAATGCAGATGCTCTTTCACGTATAAGATTGAATGTACTTACCAAGAAAAGCGGTAATACATCAATGAAAGTTAACATAGATGATACTGAATCAATCGTGATATCAGACTCATCTGAAACATTATCTGCTCCTTCAATTTCAGAAGAAACTATGAGTTATCCAGTTCGTTCTCCCTCATCTAGTACAATAACAGTTCACTCTGCTGACGATATTGACACTAACGGTATTCCTATTCTTGATGAAGCCATAGATACGAAACCGAACCAAATACTTGTTTTTACTTGGAATAGAAATCAAACATCAGTAAAAGATTTGTCACGTGATAAACAGAAAGTTTTAGAAGTTCACTTACCTTCAAATAATCCCGAACTTGTTAAACGATTCCTTTTAGAATATATTAAACCGAAAGTTAAATATTTCTTTTATTTCGAAGACCAAGTACACCGAAACCAATTTACAGATGCGGTTATTAAACTGTTCAAAAAAGATACTGTTCATTTTTATGAATGTACTAAAAGGGTAATATATGTGGAAAATGAAGATGAACAACGTTCGATTGTACTAAAGTATCACCATGGTACAACATGCCATCGTGGTATAAAAGAAACACTAATGAAACTGAAACGCAACTACTATTGGAAAAATATGGATATAGTAGTCTCTACCATTATTAATGCTTGTGAAACTTGTAAAGCATTAAAATATGACCGTAAACCTTTGAAGTCACAATTACAGTTGACTCAAACCCAATCAAAACCTTTTACCGAATTATTTATGGATTTATTTTCTATAGAAGGGAAATACTTCCTTACTATAGTGGATGCGTTCAGTAAATTAGGTCAAGCATTTGAAGTACCCAACCGTTCTACACCTGAGGTAGTTCGTGCACTGATTAAATTCTTTTCATTTTATGGTGTCCCATCTAAAATAAATACTGACCCTGGTTCCGAATTCAAGAATACTTTGTTGAAAGAAACATTACAATTTTATAAGATAGATCTTCACATAGGTACTCCGCACAACCCTAATTCCATGGGTTTAATTGAACGTTTTCATTCAACCATTTTAGAAATATATCGTATCGCGAAATACGAACATAAGATAACAGATGCCGCTAATATTATGACATACGCAGTTATGTCTTATAATCAGACTATACACTCAGCAACCGGTCTTACACCTTTTGAAGTTGTATTCGGACATACTGATTCTAACAGCATGTTTGATGTTGACTTTAACAGACAGTATACCCAACAATTAGTAGCAGATCACATGAAACGTACAAAATATCTTTATAAATATCTAACAGACAAATTAATAGCTAACAAAGAAAAGGTGATAGAGAAACGCGGCGGTGAAACCTCCTTTGATATACAAGAAGGTGACACAGTTTTCATAAAAGGTGTTAACACAAGGCGAAGTAAAGATAAACCTCGCTTCCAAAAAGCACAAGTTGCTGGTGAAATTAACAGGAATACATGTCCTGTTAAAATAAAACATCGAGATACAGCTGTACCTATTAAGGACGTAAAACGACCTTCACAGGTACCTCCTCGAGTTCATGCTGCTGATGACCAGTACGCACGCCCTTCAACTTCAAAGGATTGAGAAAAATCCAGGGGTGCTGGTCGTGAAGCAAGGCGAAGCTAGCGTAAGTTATGATAAATGGACTATAATTAAGACTATAGATTTAAGTATCACAAAAGAGGAATTAGAAATTAACATCAATAGATATGCTAATTTAAATGATCATGTTGGAAAATATTTTAAGAATAGACCACCTAACCATCAATTACTTAATATAAAGCTTCAAATAAATTATATAATGAACTCTACAATTGAAAAATTTAAGCAATTAGCTCCTCAAGTTAGAATTAAACGTGGAATTCTGAATCCTTTAGGATCTATAATTAAAATTATAACTGGCAATTTAGATTATGATGACGCTATTAAATATGAAAATTTAATTAAGGCTGTACAAACACGTCAAGATACATTAAGTAAAAAGGTAACTTTGATATCGGAAATGTCTGAATCACTTTTGAAAATAAATAACTCAACAACGAATAATTTTATTAACATTGATAAAGAATTATGGGAAATGAGAAAATTAATAAACCAGAGTAATGTTAATATAACAATTCATAACTTTATTAATATTTATAATTTATTTTTGCACAATTTCCAATTATTGTACATTCGGTTGGAAGAGATTGAAACTTGTATTACTTTTAGTAAATTAAAAACTTTACACCAGTCACTTTTAAATTCTGACGAATTATTAATTTTGTTAAAAGAAATAGAGAAATCTAATAAACTCATTTACCCAGTTAGCTATGATAATTTAATTAAGTTAGAATTATGTATTAAGATAAAAGTTTATTCAAAAGGAAGTCAAATAACATTCATTTTGGACATACCTATAATTAAAGATGAAATATACATTTATTACAAAATCATTCCAATACCCATCACCAATTCCTTTGGTAAAACAATTATCATAATCCCAAAATATCCCTACCTCCTAGTAAGAGGGTCAAATATGGTCTCGCTCTCCCAGCCGTGCAGCGAACTCTATGAGGCGACGTTCCTTTGTTATGAAGATGAAACTCAATTACCATTAGAAGACACATGTATAACATCATTGATGAAATTTTCGCACAACACCAGTTCTTGTCAACCCATACCAGTTGAAATAAACTCTATAAAAATAGAGCCAATAGAGAAACGAAGATGGATTCTCTACAGCAAAGCGGAAACTATATTTTCGAAAAGCTGTCATAATGAAATGACAAAAGAAAGTATAAAAGGGACTTACCTCCTCACACTTGACGATCACTGTGACGCCAAAATAGACAACGTTACCCTGAAATCCCACTATGCGGGAATAAGCACAATGGACTTCAGAAAACTGCCAATTATTGATCTTCCAGAAGTAACGACTATAGAGCCACAAACAGGATGGAAACCAATAAATTTGGATGCTGCCGAGTTGAAAAATCTACAGAATCTAAATGAATTGTTGAAGAACAGTGAAAGTGAAGTGGAAATTCGTGAAAAAGGCATTTTTGTGAAAAGTGTTAGCGCAGCTACTCTATTATTATATGTAATCATATTTCTGTTCCTTTTTGTGTGTATAGCGTATAAGTATAACTTTTTAAAATATATTGTGTGTCGAAATAATCAGAGAAATATACATCCCTCTGATAATTTCGAAGCTATGGGGGGAGGAGTTATGCACCCCGCTCCCGCTCATGACATTATAACCACATGCTAATGTGTTGTAACCTTATTTACTATAAGAAGGGCATTACAAATGCTGACACAGGTACTCAGATGTAATTCTATCTATTTGTAATATGATATTCTTGTTTTGTCTAAAGCTCTTAATATCAAATTATGTTGACCATAAAAAGTGCTAGCCTAGCGTCTAGACGGTGATCTTGTTATGATCATAATGCGTAGATCTAAGCATTCATTGTCAACAGATGAACAGGTATAAATAAGGAAATTTGTCAATTGTAGTTCAGTTCGCAATAAAGCTTCATTGTGAAGACTTGTCTTTTTTTAAAAACCTCCGGGCGCTCCCGCGTAACTTATCTATCTAGCTAATATAAAACATAGCAAACGCTTTATTTAAAAATATTGAGTAAATATTTTACAACCATTTTCTAAACCGCTATCTTCCATACAATCTAGATTAACATAAAGAGGAAAGATTTGTGTTTTTGTATATAACGAATAAATTTAAAAACTACTGGACCGATTTGAAAAAATCTTACACCATTAGAATCCTACATTATCCGTGATGAACATAAGCTACTTTTTATCCCGGATAAAGCAGATCACGCGGGCGGAGCCGCGAGGAAAAGCTGGTATTGTTTAAATATTGACGAATTAAACTATGTACACGGCACAATGAATAATCAACGTGAATCGAACGACCAAAATTAAACAGCAATACACAAATTTAATGCAAATTCATATTTCAATGGAATTTTATCACACCAGCATTCGCACGCGGAATCGCTTGAAGTTTTCTTAAAATTGCGTTATCTTTGTAAATATATTATGCATAGTTGCCTTAAAACGAATTCGTTATTGTATAATATAATATCGACTGTATCTCCAAAGAGGAAAGCAGAAGTGAAACTATCACAACCAGGGTTCGCCGAGCTATTTATGACATATGGTATGGATATGGCGTTACAAGGTGGTAGGTCCCTCGTATGCGAGAGGCCGTCTGGGTTGGTACCACCGCTTTGTATATTTCTACCGCCAAGCAACAGTGTGTAAGCACTGTTGTGTTTCGGTTTGAAGGACATTGTAGCCAGTGAAATTACTAGGTATTGTGAGACTTAACATCTTATGTCTCGGGGTGACGAGCGCAGTTCAGTGCCATGCAATGATGTATAATTAAAATTCTCCGTGTTGTTGTTTCTGTTTATGGGCAGGCGTGGCGCTTACCATCAGGCAAGCGACGTGCTCGTCTCGTCATTCAGTTAAATAAAAAAAAGAAATAAGCATGCAAGTTAACTTGTAAATACAAAAACATACATTTCTGAATAAGATACGAATCGGGGGAATAATATTTATGTGACCAAATAAACTGACAAACCTACAGAAAACATTTACTTATATCATATTCATTTTATATTTATTTCCAATGCACAGAAAGAAATGTAAAGATTTATTGCCATAAATATTGCAGAAATATGCATTGAAGTGGTGAGAATGAGCGCGGTGAAGCATATATACTATGTATACTACACAATAATCGTACGTATGATTGGAGTTTAATTTTTATACGAATAAATAAATCGTTATCTTCTTTCGTAAGCTTCTTTTTTTTTATGGCACAGGCCGGCCAACGAGCAAGTGGGTCACCTAATGGTAAGTGATCTCCACCGCCCATGTACGTCCATTACTAGAAGAATCATGGGCGCGTTGCCAACCATAAAGGAAAGGGATAATTAGGGATAGGGAAGGGGAGGGGATTTGGGCTTCCGGATATCTCACTCACCGTACGAAATGCAGCAGCAAGCCGTTACTTTACGTCGGTTTTTTGTGAGATAGTGGTAATGACCCGGTCGAGCCAGCCCATTCATGCTGTAGACAAAACTGTCTACAGCGTAGCTCTACCACTCAGGAGTTCTTCAGGAGTTACAAGAACAAGTGAGTCAACTTATGGTAAGAGGCTAACTTACCAGAGAAATCAAATTACACGACAATAATGGAGATTTTTAGAACCTCCAGAAATGTCCACTGTCTATACGAAATCCATCAGTAAAGCCACTTCAGCGAGCTTAGCATAAGTCATAGAGAAAATACCGTCGTCTCATTTACTCGCACTGTTTCCATCTCTCTATGTCGTGGAGTGCCTGTTATCGTACACTTGTTGATATCAACAAAGGTTCCTCTCTCACGCGCGAAATATCTCGTGGCCTCATGCTAAGCGCTGTGATTGTTTTCTGTGAGACATTGTTACTTCGAGGAGTAATTCCCGGGTAATCACAAGATGTGGCATTAATGTAGCGCAGTAGATGAATTGGACCTACTTACGCAAACAGAAAATAACCCACAGCAAGTTCAAATGGAGATACTGATTTTGTTTTGCTAAATTCATTAATTTGAATTGATTTTAATACTGTATTTTTTGCAAAACCGTACTTGGAATATATTTTATTGCTGTTAGTAGACTTCACATACCTTTTAAATTCTTATAGAGAAAAATCAGGTATGTAGGTTTTCTCACGATGTTTTCCTTCACCTTTATAGCAAGCCACCATTAACCATTAAGCTGTGGCACACGTGTTCCCTCCTTCCTATAATATGGGGTCCTTTAAACGGAGTGTGAAGAAGCTGTTAGGCAGACCGGCATGATCGTGCCAACCAACGATAGACACACTGTTTATCGTTGGTCGATCTATTCCTGGATTGCGCTCCACTTACCATCAGATGAAGCGTAGTCATTTTGCCGAGCCTGGATAAAAAAAGCGACATTCACCTACGAATAAACACTACACGTTCCTTAAATTCGGTCTTACATCTTGCTGTAATATATTATTTATGTATTATCCCCATCAGTACATAATTTCGTATACAAATATCTCTCGTGAGGATTCATTAACATCTCCCATAACGACATTAAGACAACAACTGCCATTCGACAGTAACAATAATTCCAAAGTTTGAAATATTATATTATATCTGCAAACATTACGATTTGTGGGTCGTACGAGCGAGCCGCAGGTTCAATTTCCACGTTGGGACATTTTAAAAAACTGTAAAGCATAGACATGAATCGCAAAGTACTGTTTAAGACTAAAATCTTTTTAAACGATTTCAAAAAGTAGGAGGTTCTCCATTCATATGTATTTTTTTAACCGTCTCAAAAAATCAAAGCTTCTCAGTTTCTCTGTATATATATTATCTTTATATATAAACATTTCAACACACCACATTCATTTCATGTCACCGACATAGCTCAGCGAATTAGCAAGCTGAAGTGGCAGTGGGCAGGCCACATAGCTCGCAGAACCGATAATCGATGGGACAGAAAGGTTCTGGAATGGAGGCCACGTACTGGCAAGTGCAACGTTGGACGTCCACCTACAAGGTTGACAGATGACCTGATATAGATCGCAGGAAGTCGCTGGATGCAGGCTGCTTCCAACAGGTCGGTCTGGAAATCTTTAGGGGAGGTCTATGTTCAGCAGTGGACGTCTTGTGGCTGATGATGATGATAAAAATTTCGTGTCACTTTGTTTGTCCGCGATGAACTCCTAAACTAATGAACCGATATTAATCAAATTTTGCAAACTGTGTACCAGTTTGATCCAACTTGAGAGATACGATAGTTTATATCTCGATTTATAGTCGCAATATTTTTTATTGCAAATTATTTCTTTATTATATGTCAAAGAGTTATAATTACCTGTGAGTTCCATAAGATTCTAATATATGGCACTGTAAGGTAATTTATCGGCTGGATTAAGTTCGCAATATTTTTTATTGCAAATTATTTGTTTATTACATGTCAAAGAGTTATAATTATCTGTGAGTTCCATAAGATTCTATCATATGGCACTGTAAGGTAATTTATCGGCTGGATTGAGTATATAGCTTAGCTAGCCATATTAGAAGAAAATCTGTTCAGTAAGAAATTACATATAGTTTCAAATTGACATCGAATGTTTTTTATAAGCCGATCCAATTCAGCCCTTTGTTATGCTGATGAGTATCTTTCGAAGATCACTACGGTTATGTCGAATGGAAATCTATTAAAATGTTAATCGGATTACTTTAGTAACTCTAGGGATTTCGGAGTACGCATACAGGAGATAGGCTTACAAACGGTTTATGGTAAACGCGATATCGAACAATCGACGCAAAATTTCACCTCACCAAAATGTGTATTTTTTAAAGCACAGACTGGCAAAGGAGCAAGTGGGTGACCCGATGGTAAGTGATCTCCACCGCCCATGTACGCTCACAATACTAGAAGAATCATAAGCGCGTTGCCGCCCTCTACAATAAAAAATGTAATAAATCGATAATAGCTTCCCATCTCCAATACTACAAATAAAGCGCTTAAATGCAATTCTAACTTTAGTCAATAAAAAACGACAATAATCAAATACGTTAATACCAGAAGAATCCTCATAAAAAAAATTATACCATAAACTATACGTAATTTATTGTCGCTGTATGCGAGGAATTTCCTTTGCTACAACCGTTTCTTTATTAACGTAATAAGAATAAAGGAAGTATAAATGTAATAAAATACAAGCATAATTTACCTTTTTAGACAAGACGTATTGTCTTTTAGGAGAAACAATTCTCGCAGAGCAGCCAACCGTGAAGTAAGGGTAACTACTGTTATCCACTGTTATCCTTGAAGGAAAGTGACAGCGGTATATATACAAACTAGTTGTCCCTCGCGGCTCCGCCCGCGTGATCTGCTTTTTCCGGGATAAAAGGCTATTAAAAAATAGGGGTGATCGTAGAGGGTTGAAAATTTAGGATTGTATGTATTTTTTAATGCTGTATTATAAAAAAATAAAACAATAAAATTTATCTAAAAATTAAAAAAAAATAAGTTAGGGATGGACTAACCTTAACATTTAGGGGGATGAAAAATAAATGTTGTCCGATTCTCAGACATACCCAATATGCACACAAAATTTCATGAGAATCGGTCAAGCCGTTTCGGAGGAGTTTAACCACAAACACCGCGACACGAGAATTTTATATATTAGACTAGCTTTTGCTCGCGGCTCCGCCCACGTGATCAAACAAACAATCAAACTCTACAGCTTTATAATATTAGTATAGATTTGGGTAGCTTAGCAACGGAAGCCTTCAAATAATATTATTTGGGTAGCTTAGCAACGGAAGCCTTCAAATATGAATAATTTTCCCCGTTTTTGCAACATTTTTCACTGATGCTTCGCTCCTAATGGTCGCAGCGTAATGTTATATAGCCTAAAGCCTTCCTCGATAAATGGACTATCCAACACAAAAATATTTTTTCAATTCGAACCAGTAGTTCCTGAGATTAGCGCGTTCAAACAAACAAACAATCAAACTCTACAGCTTTATTATATTAGTATAGATAATACTTCTATATATATATAAATAACTTTGCTCGCGGCTCCGCCCCCGTAAACAGCCTTTTCCAGGATAAAAATAAACCTATGTTATAAGTGGTAGAGCCATGCTGCAGACAATTTTGTGTACAGCATGAATGGGCCGGCTCGACGGGACTGTTGCCACGGTTTTATAGAAAACCGACGTAAAGAAGCGGCTAAGTGCTACATTTCTTATTGTGAGTCAAAAAGCCCGAGGCCCAAATCCCCCCCTTCCTATCCCAATCCCTTAAATATCACTTTTCTTTAAGGTCGGCAACGTATCCATAATTCCGCAAGTATTATGGATATTATTGGCCGATGGAGATCACTTAGCATCAGATGACCTACTAGCTCGTTTGCCTGATATAAAAAAACCTAGTCCATGTCTTGGTCATATTATGTGCTAAATTTCACCCATAACCATTCAGTCGTTAAGGGACTAACATACATCTAAATTCTCAAACTCACAATCAACTAATCTTTCACATGTAGCGTAGTAGTATGATATTGTAATCATCATCATCATCTCAGCTTATTGCCGTCCACTGTTGGATATATAGTATATTGTATATAGTATGATATTGTAATAGTGAGTCACTAGGGCAGGTTTTAACACCATGTGTACGGTGGTCGCTATCCGGGCGGATATGAATATCCAACGACCAGCGATGTTTACCGATAGATTTGCTTACTGGCAGTAAATCATTGACATATTTTGTATGAAATATTTGTCAAAACACTATTGATAGTAAGCAAATCTATCTGTAAAAAGAATCTAAGGAACGGCCATAAGTGTCTTGCCAGTTTGCCGGTCTATGCTATAAAAAAGCGGGAAAAATATTTCAAAGGATATTTTACAATAATAACTAATTATACTCAGCAATATTTTTGCTATATAACAATCATTGAGTAATCTATATCTATACTACTAATAAAGCTGTAGAGTTTGATTGTTTGTTTGTTTGTTTGTTTGAACGCGCTAATCTCAGGAACTGCTGGTTCGAATTGAAAAAATATTTTTGCGTTGGATAGTCCATTTATCGAGGAAGGCTTTAGGATATATAACATTACGCTGCGACCATTAGAAGCGAAACATCAGTGCAAAATGTTGCAAAAACGGGGAAAATTATTCATATTTGAAGGCTTCCATTGCTAAGCTACCCAAATAATATTATTTGAAGGCTTCCGTTGCTAAGCTACCCAAATCTATACTAATATTATAAAGCTGTAGAGTTAGATTGTTTGTTTGTTTGTTTGATCACGTGGGCGGAGCCGCAAGCAAAAACTAGTATTAAATACAACGTTTGCGGACTTTAGAGTATTCATATTCAGTGAATCGAGAGATAGTCATCCTGATAGGGATGGTGCGCCATTGTAAACGAGTTGCGATTTTAGTCGATTATTGCTAAAACCTAATCGATATACATCGTCTCTTGGCCTTTTGGTAGCGTAGTTTACATGTAAAAGTAACACATGTAATGACATCAACGATTCGATATACACTTTTGTCCACAGCGTGAATGAATGGGCTCGACCGGGTAATACTGTCTTACAGAAAACCGACATGAGATGGCAGCTCACTGTTACGATTGGTCGATGAGATTTCGTAAGCCCAAATCACACCTCTTTTTCCCGATCTCCATATTTTTCTTTAGGTCAATACTATATAGTTCTTGTGGTATTGACGTTTTTTTATGAGCGTTGGAGACTTACAATGAAGTATATTTTTAATTCTAATTTTTATATATTAGCTTTTAAGCGGGCTTCTAAAAAAAATTAAGAGGTAAAATCTTTAAGCTGTTTAGAAAAAATGCAGAGTGCAAGCAAATCGACTAAGTGGACGATCAAATGCACTGTGCCCACGTAACATCCCACAGCGATGGCAATTAACCCGAAACTGTTGATGGCGGTAAGCATAAATTATTTCAGCTCATAACCCTCACGCGTCGAGGCGATGGTTCCGATTAATGACTCGGATAGATTTTGCGAATTGCATTTTCCATGTTTTAATTTGATTTTGCTACCAATTTTAATGTGGAAATAACTATTGCACGTTTAAGGTCATCTGATATATATATTTTATTTGATTGAATGACGAAACGACCAAGACGCTCGCCTGATGGTAAGCGCCACGCCTACCCATAAACAGAAGCAACATCACACAGAACTTTAAATTATAAAGCACTGCATGGCAATGAACTGCGCTCGTCACCCCGAGACATTAGATGTTAAGTCTCATAATACCCAGTAATTTCACTGACTTCAATGTCCTTCAACTAGACTACTTTATATTTTTGACAAAAAACAAAAACGTTAATTTACCCCTTTAGTAAACACTAGTAAGCGCAAGCATCACCTATTGGGAATTAGGTTCACATTTAGCGGAGTTACATATGTGTTCCTATATATATAAAAGTACTCGGTGGTTATGCGTAAACATACATAAAATATATTTACAAATATATTGAGAACCTTTTTGTTTCATTTGCATCACCGAAAATCTGCACGTGGGCAATGCCCCGATCAAAAGGTCTTCAAATTATTAATCAAAATATATGCTTATTCTAACTGCAATAATTAAAAAAAAATCTACATTGCTTTCTCAATACATAAACCCGCCTCACTGCCTCTCATTAAACAAGCAATGTAATAACTTTACGGATATTTTCTTCGAGATATCTTAAAACGTATTGTAACAATAGACCCTCATAAAAGTGCTATTAATTTTACCTTTTTTTATCCGAAACATAAACTCGAAGATACCGTCTTCTCCAAACTTGGGATGCTTTGTCGAATATTTGACCAAATTATGTTTGAAGTTTTGAACCAAATGTAATAAACATTGAAACTTATAACAAAGAAGGTATGTTTATAGAGTTTATTATAGAGAGAAGATAGAGAATAGACTGACAGAAAATTTACTAGCCATTATGAAACTTAACATCTTATGTCTCGGGGTGACGAGCGCAGTTCAGTTCTATGCAGTGCTTTGTAACTCAAAGTTCTGTGTGGTGTTGCTTCTGTTTATAGGCAGGCGTGGCGCTTACCATCAGGCGATTTTTGATACTAGCCCTGTCTTATATACTTCCCACTGCTGGGCACGGGACTCCTCTATTGAATGAGAGGGATTAGGCCTTAGTCCACCACGCTGGCATAATGCGGATTAGTAGACTTCACATACCTTCGAAAAATCTTATCGAGTTCTCAGGTATGCATGTTTCCTTCACCGTTAAAGCAAGCGATCATTTACAATTAATATGTATGTACGTAACTTAGAAAATTCAGTGGTGTATGCTCTTGGGGCTGGTTTCGAACCTGTGACTTTCGTCTCGACAGTCCATACCACTCCCCGCTGAGCTATCGCTGCTTAAAGTTTAATTAATTTGAAAAAATGTATTTTATTGTAAAAAAAAAGCGTGAGAAAAATGCATAAGTATATCATAGCCATTGCATTTAAAAAATTTAATCAAATACAAAAAGCTACCAATATTTGGTCCAATATATTGGAAGATCTAAGCGTTGTATCAAACATAACGCACCTGGCAGTGTTTCAGACCATTTGGCAAGCAAGATACTTACAACCCTTACGAGTAATTCGAGCGGAAACAGGGTATTTTTTGTAGTTGTAGGTTTTGAATAGATTTCGGATAAGTAGAAATCTTTTTAGAAGATTTTATATAAATCACGAAATATAAAAATATTGGTTTAAGTTCGAAAGTGTATAATCGTTTCGTTTTTGTTTTTGACGTGATAACGTCTTATAATTCGATAGAGCCGGCTGCACGCACGAAAAAACATGACTGATGCGTCGTTACCTCGCTCTGTCACGTTCCATGTAAGGCTTGAAGTGCAAGCGAGAGCGCGGAACGAGCGACAAAGAAGCACAATCGGCCTTTGCAACTTAACATGACTTAACATGACTTAACAGGACTTAACATGACTTAACATGAGTTAACATGACTTAACAGGACTTAACAGGACTTAACATGACTTAACAGCATTTGCCAAAGGTGTTTTCATCAATCAAGAACGCATTTCACATCCACATTTACCTCAGTTCGATGTCGGGGCTCGGAATAGTCTGTAGACGACTTCCGTTCCTGGCGGGGTGTTGTGCTCGGTAGAGCAGCGTCGTGCTGCGATCTGTTGAGACTCAGCCCTACGCCAGGTGATTCGTCCGAGGACGATGACCAACTATATTAATAACACACGCATTAACAACATGCGTGTGTTGTATACTACATTTAGGTGTATGTATGGGATTTATTTTTCTTTTTTTCCATTACGTGAACGTTTAAAAACTATTAAAACTAAATTAAATTCTTCTCATCGTCATCACCGCCGTCATCGCATCCATCGTATCCATCGCAACAACACCGTAAGTAAAGTATTTCATTACGCGAACGTTGCGAACTTTATTTGTAAATAAGAAAACACTATTTTGATGATTGAGATTAGTTCCATTCAACTAAACTTTGTGCCAACTTAAGTATATCGAGTACAATTAAGACTTTGAATTGTTATAAAATAAAAAAAAAATTAGTGGTGTCGTGGGACACCAGGTAGGAACGAAGTTCCTTCGGCTAATGTACAATCGACACAAATTGCAAAAAAAGTCGTGCTCAATTCTGTGTATGCGACTGTCGCGCCTGCGCACGTCTCATTTAACGGTTTTATTCCACGCATTTTTCTTACGGTTTTACTATCACATTTTTTTCAGTTCGGTCACGCAGCGAAATCCCTATCCCCTCCAAGCCTGCCGTAAGGAACTTCGTTCCAAAAAAGACATGTGGCACTCGGATACTGCCGCGGTAAAGCTATTGTACAGCATTTATTATCAACTTATGTAATTATAATTATTTATCTTATATCTTTAAATGAGCAATTCTTGTATATCGAGCCTGTTATGGAAGAACATCGTAAGTGACATTTGTCTAATTTTACAGGAGAGGTTTTTTATTGATTATTTTTTATATGTTAGTTAGAGATCCCCTGTTTTTATATATATTGCATAACTTAGAATGACTTTCGTGTTATCAATTAAATGATTGCAGTAAAACTTAAGGTGCTACATTGAAACAAATGGGACATTTCTATCTCGTGTATATAATTGTGTACGTGGAATAGAGATTTAATATTTTGGTATATAGTGGAGTGCCTGGAGCATTCAAAACCGTAAAACCTCGGATTAGAGTTATAGTGAATGAATTAATATGATCGATGTGGGATATTGTTTTTCAAACTATAAATTGCAATGTTTACCCAAAAAAAAATTGTGCAAACCATTGTTTCAATGTTTAAAAAAAATATTATGAAAAATTCATGTTTGACCATATATTTTCACTTTAAACAGTTTTTTTTTATTTATATGTTAAATCTTACCTGAGTATTCTTATCTTATCTTGTCTTTTTACGGATAGATTTACACGACTCAGTAAAAGTATTTAAAAATATCAATGAAGACCCCAATAATATATTGCAAGCAGGTGTAGCATGTATTTTGAGTTTATATGGAGCTCCGTCTAAAACTTATGATTAAAATACATTGAGATTCAATTCTTTCATAAAAGCAACAGCCAAAAATACGAGTGTTCTTTTGTCATCACTGCCTCCAACAACTGATGCAGCGTTTGAGCACCTTAAAAGAGTGTACCTACAAATTCAGATATGGCTAGGAAATGACGTAGTTATTGAAAATTAGGGATGGAAGTATTCCAATAACATGTACATCCCAATAACAATTAATCAATTACCTGCTCCGGATAATTTATTGCAAATGTTATTTTGTAATTGCAAAAAGGGATGTGGAGCTGCGTGTGGATGCCGAAAAAGTGGTTTATACTGCAGTGTAGCATGTTTACAGTGCAGCGGAAATAGTTGTTCCAATACTTCACCTATTATACAGATAGATGAAGTAGAAGAAAATATTTGATGTAGACAACAATCTATAATTATAAAATAACATGTCCTGACTGACTGACTGATTCATCATCGCCGAGCGCAAACTATCAAGGCTACAAGCATGAAATTCGGACTGTATATTCATTTTGTTATGTAGGCATCCACTAAGAAAGGATTTTAGAAAATTACACCCCTAAGGGGTCAAAATAGGGGATGATAATATGTATGAAAGTCCATCATTTTGAAAGTTACATAAACAAAATTTTGTATTTCGATTATTGACGTAAAAAAAAAATAGGTGTTTCAGGAATTTTGGAAATTTTATTTATTAAGGGATGAAAAAGGGGTTGAAAGTAAATGCGAAAGTGAGTTTGTTTGTTACGCTTTCACGCCTAAAGCACTGAACCGATTTTGATGAATTTATCTACATAGACCGATGGGATCCTGGAGACGGTTACAGGCTACTTTTATGCCGGAAAATGCTGTTCACGCGGGCGGAGCCGCGAGCAAAAGCTAGTGTAATATATTTAAATAAACTGATTTTGTACTATTTTTTTTTTCTTTTCATTAGTCGTAATTAATTACCTTATTTTTTAAATGTACACAATAGAGTACGTTTCATTTATAATTAAACTGGCCGAGAAATTCCATTGTACATAGCAGCTGTCGCTCCGCTCTCCCCTCCACGTTTTTCTACCTGTTCGAGATCCCTACTGCTATTTTTATACACAGGTATCTTTGAAAATGTTCCTATATGTCTACTCAGGTAAGATTTAACATATAAATAAAAAAAAATACTGTTTAAAGTGAAAATATTTGGTCAAACATTAATTTTTCATAATATTTTTTTTAAACAATGAAACAATGGTTTGCACAAAAATTGGGTAAACATTGCAATTTATAGTTTAAAAAACAATATCCCACATCGATCATATTAATTCATTCACTATAACTCTAATCCGAGGTGAAAACCCCCAGGCGCTCCACTAATACGTTTTTAGACTTTCTGCTCTAGGATTGTTAAAAAGGAATACACGATTCAATGAAATTTTCTCGATAGAAAAAAATCGCAAAGATGTATCTATTTTGGAACGAAGTTCCTTACGGCAGGCTTGGAGGGGATAGGGATTTCGCTGCGTGACCGAACTGAAAAAAATGTGATAGTAAAACCGTAAGAAAAATGCGTGGAATAAAACCGTTAAATGAGACGTGCGCAGGCGCGACAGTCGCATACACAGAATTGAGCACGACTTTTTTTGCAATTTGTGTCGATTCTACATAAGCCGAGGGAACTTCGTTCCTACCTGGTGTCCCACGACACCACTATTTTTTTTTACGTTTTTGGCTGCCAAGGCGTAACCCTCATGAATAAGACAATTAAATTTACTTTAAAACATGGAGAATTATCGTATGAAAGTTTGCTAAAAGCAGTTTTAGATATAATAATGAGTTTTATTAGAAAATAAGAAAAATCGTTTTGGCACATACGTTGTTTTATTCTGAACGTACACTCAATATAGCCATCTCTTATTTTGCATTTCAAAAGTAATTGCATCACTTTCATTCCCTCAATAGATCAGTCGGCGGGAGCGCCTTATCGGGGATGGACCTATGCCATTTTTTTGCAGATCGGATTTTCGTGACTTCATGCATTAATATGATTTTATTTACCGTCAAAGTCAATTTACATTTAATAATGCAAATAGTTATAGGATGTACGCATATATTACATTATTTTCACTTGTTAGATCTCATAATATCTTCAAGCAAGCCACTTCCATCAATAGACGCATTTAACATAAATGAGTATCCATAGATGATAAGCGTAATGTCACAGTGCAAGTACATAATAAATATTTTTTCGATCTAATATGCGTATATTTCTGTACCCTCTGTGAAAAGTGATACAAGTCTGAAAACCGAATTTTGAGAAAAAACGATTTAATGATTTGCTATTTTTAAAATTTGCCAACTTTTTTTCTACTCGATTCTATTCTCAGGATGTTTTAACTTTGATGGATTGGGATAAAAAAATCTAACTTATATCAATTAACACCCATTAATTCACACAGTGTTTATGGATTCATCTTTAGTTATATTACATAAAATATAAATATTTCCAAGTTTAAAGTAATATAAGTTTTAGTCCATTTTTGCACTTGATTACTATCAAGCTAATTTTCCGTGAGTAGCTTCGTTTCAATGAGACGCCCAACAATTTCCTGTGCGAAAATTCTTGATTGTGGTAGCTAAAGGAGGTATCAAGGATAAAATATGTCGATTTGATGATTCAAAAAAATTTGTGTATTTGCATATTAAAAAAAAAATCATCAGATGCATCTGATAAATCTTCATTATCTTCGCTTCTAACATAGCTGTCATCTTCATCTATTTCATTTTCCTCATTCGTCATATCTGACTTTGTAATAACATGAAAAAATTAAGTAAATTATATAATAACTAGCTTTTGCTCGCGGCTTCTCCCGCGTGAACAGCATTTTCCGGGATAAAAGTAGCCTGTAACCGTCACCAGGGTCCCATATGTCTCTGTTGATAAATTCATCAAAATCGGTTTAGTGATTTAAGCGTGAATGCGTAACAAACAAACTCACTTTCGCATTTACTTTCACCCCCTTTTTTATACCTTATTAACTAAAATGTCCAAAATTCCTGAAACACGTATTTATTTATTTTACGTCAATAACCGAAGTACAAAATTTTGTTTATGTAACTTTCAAAATGACGGACTTTCATACATATTATTATCCCCTATTATGACCCCTTTGGGGTGGAATTTTCTAAAGTCCTTTCTTAATGGGTGCCTACATAACAAAATGAATATACAGTCCGAATTTCATACTTGTAGCCTTGATAGTTTGCGCTCGGCGATGATGAATCAGTCAGTCAGTCAGGACATGTTATTTTATAAGTATAGATGAATAATCAATCGATAAATAACAATATTTTTAATAGGGTACCTTGTATGTCAGAAGATAATTATTCAAAACATGGACTTAGGGGGCCATCAAACTAATAATATATGAATATATATTTCGGATCATTGTTGTCTATATATTTAGAATAATTTGTTTAAAATTATTTATTTTTAGTTTTAGTGATTATTAATCGTTGTTTATAAGATTTAAATTTTTATATATTTTTGTTGTACTTGCATTGCGTTCGCACGTCACACAGACTTCCCGTTGAAAACCAGCGCTGAAGTACAGCTAAGGCTGTATTTCAGCACAAAGCTGAATGGGAGGTCCTGTTATTGGTCTAAGATAATACTGGTATGATGTACCTATGTAAAACTATTTTGTGTCTAGTCCAATAATAAATTTTTCTTTCTTTCTTTTTTTTTCTTTTTTAATATTATACTTGTCATCAATTATTGTATATCTGAAATTTTCTGGCAATTTTTCCGTGGGGCATGTGTGCATTACACCATACATTACAAATGAATGCAGTTCTTTTAATTTGTTGCTACAATTCTTGTTTTGTTGGTGGCAAACTAATATTCATTTTTGAAGTGGTAACTTCTTATGGGAGGGTGAACCGATGCGTTCCGTAACACGAGCGGTCCATCGATCAACGGAAGTTTCGAGAATATTCGAGAACCTTCCATGAGACGTCACGCGGGTCAGTTGACCAGCCAGCGTTAGCCGATCTCCCTGGAACTTTGAGAATTTTCGAAGTCTCAGGTGGTGTCACACGGTGACCAGTCTGCTTTGACCGGACTGTGACTGGACTTTGACCGGACTTTGACAGAACTATGACAGGACTTTGACCGGAATTCGACCGGACTTTAACTGGATTTGACCGGACTTTGACCAGACTGTGACAGGACTTTGACTGGACTTTGACCGGACTTTGACAGAACTATGACAGGACTTTGACCGGAATTCGACCGGACTTTAACTGGATTTGACCGGACTTTGACTGGACTTTGACAAGACTGACAGCATTTTGACAGGACTCTGACAGGATTTTGACAGGACTTTGACCGGACTGTGACCGAACTCCAACTGGTTTTGACCAGACTGTGGCAGGACTTTGATCGGACTGTGACCGGACTTTGACTGGACTTTGACCGGACTTTGACCGAACTTTAACAGGACTATGACCGGAATGTGACCGGATTGTGACCAGACTTTGACTGGACTTTGACCGGACTTGGCAGGACTTTGACCGGACATTGACAGAACTATGACCGGACTTTGACTGGACTTTGACCGGACTTTGACAGGACTTTGACCGGACATTGACAGAACTATGACCGGACTTTGACAGGACTTTGACCGGACTGGAGTGCAGTGCAGGGTAGTGCAGAGCAATCCAATGAAGTGATAACTTATTATGGGAGGGTAAACCGCTTTGTAACATAACGCGTTACGGACCCACTCTGTCTGGCTTGCTTTTCTCTCACGCATACGGCAGCAGTAGGCAGGCTCCTCCTCTCTCACTTCAACCCACATTAGTTTAAGTTATTACTTCTGTCGTGCGTCCCGAGACGCACACTTTTTGAAGTGATAACTTCTTATGAGAGGGTGCATCGAAACGTTCCGTAACGCGAGCGGTCCATCGACCAGCCAGCGTTAGCTGACCTCCCTGGAACATCGATAACTTCGAAGTCCCAGGTGGCGTCACACAGTGACCAGTCAGCTTGGACCGGACTTTCACAAGACTTTGACCTTGAACCCAGACAGTGACCTTGACCTTGACCCCAACCGTGACCTTGATCCCGATTTTGACCTTGACCCGACCTTGACCTAGACCCCGATGTTACCTTGACCCCGACCTTGACCTTGACCCCAACCTTGACCTTGACCCCAATTTTATCTTGACTCCAACCTCAACCTTGAACTTGACCCCGATTTTTACCTTGACTCCGACCTTGACCTTTACCCCGACCTTGACCTTGACACAAACCTTGACCCACAAAATTAAAATTAAAAACAAAGGAAAAAAATACTGCATAAATAAAATAAATAAATAATTATAACTAGCTGTCCCTCGCGGCTCCGCCCGCGTGATCTGCTTTTTCCGGGATAAAAGTAGCCTAACAGTGGCGCCATGTGTCGAAAATTGATCGTACCCTCTCAGAAACCTTCGTGGGCTCATGCACAACAACTTTGCTAAAGATCATCACATGATCAAATGCATAGTTTTGTCGGGAAAGATTTGATCGTCTTGGTCGCGGCATTGTTAATGATGATTAAAAGAGAAAACAAATTACTGATGATATTAGCAATTACGTTTAGCTATCATTTTTATAATTGTCAAATTTTTTACCATACTTAACCAAAAACAAAATAACGTTTAGCTGTCATTTAAGTTTTGTTATTCCACTGTCATTTGCGTTTTGTGTCATGTCAGATGTGTTTTTGTTATACCACGTTTTATAGTGACTTGACTGAAACGCGGTCGAACGGGATAAAAAGTATCCTATGTCCGTCTCCTGGTTCTAAGCTACCTCTCCACCAATTTTCAGCTAAATCCGTTCAGCCGTTCTTGAGTTATAAGTGGTGTAACTAACACCACTTTCTTTTATATATATAGATTACATACGTTGATAAAAAATGCTATACAATAGCTTTACCGCGGCAGTCTCCGAGTGCCACACGTCTTTTTTTAAAATGGTGAATATTTTATGTTGGGTATAACTATTAATTTAATAAAGAAAGTTATGATTTTTAGCTGAATTTGTACTCTGAAGTATTTTACATAGGGAAATAAATAACTTCACTGCACGGTTTTTGACCTAAGCCGGTTCCTTGTGGAACGAATAAAAAAAATGTTAGTACTCTCGAATCTACCGGTTTTTCATAATACCTTCTTCTTTTTGAAGTGATAACTTCTTATGGGAGGGTGAACCGAAACGTTCCGTAACGCGAGCGGTCCATCGACCAGCCAGCGTTAGCCGACCTCCCTGGAACATCGATTATTTCGAAGTCCCAGGTGGCGTCACACAGTGACCAGTCGGCTTAGACCGGACTTTGACCGGACTTCAACTGGACTTTGACCGGAATTCAACCGGACTTTGACCGGACTTTAACCGGACTGTGACCGGGCTATGACCGGAGTTTGACCGGACTTTGACAGGTCTTTGGCCGGACTTAGACCGGACTTCGACCCGTATTTGACCGGACTTCGACCGGACTTTGACCGGACCTTAACCGGACTTCGACCGGACTTTGACAGGACTTTGATAGGGCTTTGACCGGATTAAGATAAACTTCGACAGGACTTTTACCGGACTTCGACCGGACTTTGACAGGACTTTGATAGGACTTTGACCGGGCTTTGACCGGATTTTGACAAGACTTTGACTGAACTTTAACCGGATTTTGGCAGGACTGACCGGTATTTGACCGGACTTTGACAGGACTTTGACCGGATTTTGACAGGGCTTTGACTGGGCTTTGACCGCATTTTGACAGGACTTTGACCGGTATTTGACCGGACTTCGACCGGACTTTGACCGGACTTTAACCGGACTTCGACCGAACTTTGACAGGGCTTTGACCGGGTTTTGAACGGACTTTGACTGGACTTTGACCGGATTTTGACAAGACTGACCGGTATTTGACCGGTATTTGACCGGACTTCGACCGGACTTTAACCGGACTTCGACCGGACTTTGATAGGGCTTTGACCGGATTTTGACAAACTTTGACAGGACTTTGTCTCGACTTTGACCGGAATTTGACCGGACTTTGACAGGACTTTGACAGAAGTTTGACAGGGCTTTGACATGACTTTGACCGGACTTCGTAACGTAACGCGTTACAGCGCCACTCTGGCTTCCCTTTCTCTCACGCATACGGCAGCAGTAGGCAGGCTCCTCCTGCCTTTAAGCCACATTAGTTTAAGTTATCACTTCTGTCGAGCGTCCCGAGACGCACACTTTTTTTTATTTATGGCTTTCGCATTATTACGTATTTTGCCAGTGTCAAGTATATTTATTCTCAAGTTATTTTTACAAGAACGATGAAACACGGGTGCGGTCGATATCAAGGTCTCGCCGGAGTTTTGGTGTTAACTCTTTTCAGTACGAGTCTTAATTGACTTATTGAACAAATATTTATTGAACAAATCCACACAACTTTTATACAACAAACACAACTCTAAACTAGTTTAAATAAATTAAAATAAGTGATGAACTGCACTGTCAGAATTCCCGCCAAAACTTCTTCAGTATCCCTGTTTTCCAATTACAGCACTAAAACGCATTATGCGACATAATGCTCAACGTTGAATGTTTCAACTACAGCAACGCTACGCATAATCAAGCACTCTCAAAAGTATTGCTTTCGGGTGATACATGCAATCGATACCAACTCAGTAACAGAAAATTAACAAGTGTTTTTTCTTTAAGTTGGCATTGAACGAAATTTTATTTATATTATCGTTAGTAATTAATATTGTTTATTATTGAGAATTTTTTTAAGCTTTCGTCTTATCGTAGTTTTTGGCATTGTGCGCCACTGAGTCGCATTATGCTCTGTAATTGGAAAACAGGGTATTCTATTAATATGGGGTCTGTTAAACCGAAATATTTAAATGTAAAGATTTTTCACGATTTTTAAGAAGACCCGGAAATTTTCTTAAATTTTATACCGATTTAGCTTTTAAAACCCGGAAAACCATTTCGTTTCATTTGTTTTAGGACGATTTCCCCAGCCAACGTTGAAAAAAGTAGTAATTTTCGATTCCGTTTCTGTGAGCGATATTGTACCTTTTGGGGAATCCTTAAACGATTTTTATCGCGACATTTTAGGGATTTTCTCGTGTTGTTCTATTTGTCTTTAATCTATATGTCTGTCTAGAATTCAGATCCTATTTTTTTTTATTTTTCTCGTTATATCAGTCAAAGACGTATAATAAGAAAGAAAACTTCACAAGCACACTCGGTCGGCACATCAGTTTTTATCTTATACCGACTTTACCTATAAATCTACCGATATTTGAGGACATCTCTACAGATTTCGCGTTTTGACGCTCGAGATCCTTGTGACTGACAGCAGTTTATGTGTTCTGTGGTGACACCTCCCTTCAAAAACAAAACGGCGACAAAATTGTGAAAACCGTGCAGTTTTTTAATAAAATGTCGGAAAATGGGCACCACGATGCGTAAGAAAACACAAGTTTCGTTCGTGATACGCGATGAGGAGGAGAGGAGGCATAGAAACGGTGTTAGCTCTCTACAACTGGACCCGATTGCGGGACGGCTGTACTCCGCCGGCAGAGATGGTATTATCCGAGTATGGCATACAGGCACCGGCTCGCAAGACAGATACGTTCAGAGCATGGAACACCACACCGACTGGGTGAACGATATCTTGCTTTGTTGCGGCGGTAAGAATCTTATAAGCGCATCGTCTGACACGACTGTTAAAGTGTGGAACGCACCGAAAGGATTTTGTATGTCGACTTTGCGCACTCATAAAGACTACGTACGGACGTTGGCTTACGCAAAGGACAAGGAACAAGTTGCTAGCGCGGGTTTGGACCGCGCCATATTCCTCTGGGATGTTAATACTTTGACTGCTCTGACAGCTAGTAATAACACAGTGACCACATCGAGCCTTGTTGGTAACAAGGAATCTATATACAGTTTGGCTATGAACCCGCCCGGTACTATCCTCGTTAGTGGTTCTACTGAGAAAGTTTTACGTGTATGGGACCCACGGAACTGCTCCCGTCTTATGAAGTTAAAAGGTCATGCTGATAATGTCAAAGCATTGGTTATAAGCCGCGATGGCACTCAGTGTGTGTCCGGAAGCTCTGATGGGACAATAAAACTATGGTCTCTGTCCCAACAACGTTGTGTTTCCACTATCCGTGTTCACTCAGAAGCAGTATGGGCCATATTGGCAACGGATAACTTCAGCCACATAATATCAGGTGGACGAGACCGTTTGGTCATCATAACAGAGTTACGCAACCCTGACAACTTCATGATAGTGTGTGAAGAGACTGCCCCGATCCTAAAACTGTGTTTCACGGCTGACCAACAGGCTATATGGGTATCAACTTCCGAATCAGATGTCCGTTGCTGGAAGCTACCTCCATTAAGTTCATTAGCATCTGAGGCAAATACTACAACGAATTATAATACAAGTAATGTGTACCAAACTCAACCGATGTATAACATACCTGGAGGGCCTGCGATCAAACAATATACAGTATTAAATGACAAACGACATGTGCTCACAAAAGACACAGCTAATAATGTAGCTTTATATGACGTTTTGAAAGCAAGTAAAATTGAGACCTTAGGCCAAGTTGATTATGAAGAAGAAGTGAAGAAAAGATTCAAGATGGTGTATGTACCGAATTGGTTCAATGTAGATTTAAAGACTGGTATGCTGACTATTCATTTAGGACAGGACGAGACTGACTGTTTGAGTGCATGGGTCAGTGCAAAGGAGGCTGGCCTCACTACGGGTATGTGATTTTAGCAGGAAGTGTTGCCATTAATGGATTAGAGCTTACCATTAGGGAGTATGTTTTAACTCTACTCCCACGCCATCTACATTTGGGAAGTAGAAATACAGTAACAAATACTAAAAATTACTTAATATCAATTTATTTAACCATTTTTGTATTGCAATATATTAAAAAACATCTGATATATATATTCATTGATATATATCATGAAACTCAGTCTGATATATATCGGATATATATCCGATATATATCTTGATATATATCCATTGATATATATCCTCGAACCCTGGATTTTAGTAATTGAACAGTAATAATTATACTTTAGGTATGCAGCTAATCAAATGTCACATAACACAGCTAATTAGTCTTACAACTGACTGCCAAATGAAACTTCAAACAATCTATTAGACCAGTGTTTCCTAAACATTGTTCTACCATGGACCGATAATTTTTACACTGCCTCTTCGTGACCCACTTAATACTTTTAAACCCAAGCTGGTTCCATTAGGTAAAATAATACACATTTATTAATAGTAAAAAGGTTTTATTAGTACTACATACTTTGGTATAGCCTATTTCTGCGTTATTTAAGCTAAAATAGTGTTGAAAACCCAGCTTCACATTTATAAGTCGTGACAAAAGGCATTAAAACACAGATATTTGTTTCGGGTCTGGGTGTTGTGGGACCATAAGTCCCTCGTAGTTCCTGATACAGGTTTAACCTGGTGTGGGGTCAGGATTATGTGTGTGACTGTTGAGTTTATTTATTTTAAAAAAATCTACAGCAAAACACCATAAATAATGTCCTAGATTTCTTCATAAAGTTTTTCAACACTATATAAGGTCTATAGTCTAGTCTAGCAGATGTCTCTCCCTCTCGCAGCGACCGTCCTGAGTCGAGGTTCGCACCCCACACGGGGTGCCCTCAGCGAGGTTGCTTAAATGTAAGGGTTGAGAACGCCTCAAGTGCTCACCCAAAAGTCTGGTGTAGCTGAAAACGGCCGACTAGCAGCATAAAGTCACTCCACCAAAAAAATAGTAGTCTATTCGCATTAGACCAGTGACTTGTTGACTTAGGTCATTAGCTCTTTAGCAGAGGATGCGCATGCCTAAAGCCCCATTTAATTTTTTTATATGAAAATAAAATCTAACAAATTATCAAAAGTCATAGAACAAAAGTTGTTCCTTATGAGGTTAGCTAGCTAGTCCTGCTATTGTTGGTGTTTTAAAAATAATATTATACAATATATATGTATGCAATATGATAAAATTCCAGAAAACGACCAGAAAGTCAACTTCGGGGCAATGCTTCTGCAAGCGTTGCTGGAACACTGGAACCATCCGAACCGGGTGAACGAGGCCGGGCAGAAGGTCGTCGGCAACAGTTACTTCAGTGTACCTGTACATACACCGCTTATATTCAGCGAAGTAGGTGGCAGGACGCTCTACAGGCTGCAGGTAAGAGATTGTATTACTTAAGATAAACAAATAAGGTAGAGTAAGGTGTAGCGATAATTATCACTATAATGATCTTTAATTTTCTTGATGAATAGAAATTGTGAATTTGGAATCATCAGAAACAATCACCGACCAGTTAATGCAGCTGAGGACAATGGGGATGATGTTCTATTATTTAATTTACTTTATTGGTACATACTTTGTTGATTTTATTACTTTTGTTTTATATGTTTTTTATCGCGAAATTGCAGCCACTAAAATAAAAAGTATCAAGTATCCACAGTGAGGTCGGCGCAACATGCTTATTAATACATGTCATAGAAAGATTTGACATGTAGTTTTTAGGACCGACCGCACGGCCTGACGGCATACCCTCTGAAGAGAAACACCCGAAACAAATAGGAGTGCTTTACACTAATCATTTTTCTCGGTTTGGGAATCGAACCCACGGCTTCACGCTTCACAGCCGGCTACCCGCCCACTGCTTTCTATTTCAAAAGACGGTATTGTGATTCCAGGTAGGTGATGCTGGCGGTGATACTGAAGGTAATCTGCTCGGTGAAACTGTCCCCTCATGGGTTGTGGACGTCGCCATAGAGATGGCATCGCCGAAATTGAAAAAGTTGCCGTTCTACCTGCTGCCGCATTCCACATGCCAGAGCAAACAGGACAGACAGAAAAAGGTAAGCCAAGAATCTATACTAATAATAAAGCTGTAGAGTTTGATTGTTTGTTTGTTTGTTTGTTTGTTTGAACGCGCTAATCTCAGGAACTACTGGTTCGAATTGAAAAATTCTTTTTGTGTTGGATAGTCCATTTATCGAGGAAGGCTTTAGGCTATATAACATTACGCTGCGACCATTAGAAGCGAAGCATCAGTGAAAAATGTTGCAAAAACGGGGAAAATTATTCATATTTGAAGGCTTCCGTTGCTAAGCTACCCAAATAATATTATTTGAAGGCTTCCGTTGCTAAGCTACCCAAATCTATACTAATATTATAAAGCTGTAGAGTTTGATTGTTTGTTTGTTTGATCACGCGGGCGGAGCCGCGAGCAAAAGCTATTCATAATAATCAGGTGACCAGAGCGGATACTTCGCACCGATAATGTCAGTCTCTCTCTTCCGTGATCTCCACCGTCCATGTACGCAACAACATTAGAAGAATCATGGCCGCGTTGCTGACTTTAAACAAAAGGGATAATTCAGGGATTGGGGATTTGGGTCTCGAGACATCTCACTCATCGTACGAAACGCAGCAGCAAGCCGCTACTTTACGCCTGTTTTCTGTGAGACAGAGGTAACGACCCGATTGAGCCGGGCCATTAATGCTGTAACCGTGACTCTGCCACTAAAAATTAATATATGCCTAACATATTGATTAAAAAATCGCACTGATTAAAAAAAGTGTGAGTGCAATTCTCACACGCCAAAAGTGAAACTTCAGAGTTACTAAAATAAATTCATTAACCAACGAATTTTACGCAAATGCAAAAAAAAACGTGAATAATATATTTTTTTAATTGAACCATGTTGTTTAGGACACATTTTCCGAAGGCTTCGTTGTACGCAGGCGCAAAGACACGCGATAGCATACTTGTAATCTATCTCATTCTCTCGCAGGCTAAATGCTATTTATGAATATGTTTGTCTTTGTCGTGACGCATTTTCGTTTCGAATCATAACGATTCTAAAGAAGTTTCACTTAAAAAAAATATGTATTATACTCTCAGGATCGACTGGTGGCAAACGACTTCATCCAGTGTCGTAAAGTGGCCGAGCATGTCGTGGAGAAGATAGTGGGTGGTGGGGATGTGAACGGCACCAGTTCCACCAGTGGGAAGGGCAGCACCAACGAAGACAGCACCAACGATGTGTCTGACGACAGGGTTGAGCTGCTCTGCTGTGATCAGGTATGTTTTTTTTTATAGCCCTGTATTACATTCGTCCCACTGCTGGGCACGGGCCTCCTCTACTGAATGAGAGGGTACAGGCCTTAGTCCACCACGCTGGCCTAATGCGGGTTGGCAGACTTCACATACCTTCGCAAAATCTTATCGAATTCTCAGGTATGCAGGTTGCCCTCACGATGTTGCCTTTGCCATTAAAGCAACAATTAATATACTCGTAACTTAGAAAAGTCAGTGGTGTACGCTCTTGTGGCGGGTTTCGAACCCGCGATATTCGTCTCGACAGTCTGTATCCCTCCCTGCTGAGGTATCACTGCTTTTCTGCTCTCTCTATCTCTGCTTTGGGGTATGTTAACAGCCAGTTTATTAACTGTTCCAGGTACTCGACCCAAACATGGACCTGCGCACTGTCCGCCATTTCATATGGAAGACAAATGTCGAATTCTCGCTGCACTATCGAATATTGAAACAATGAAACCACCGCACCTTGTGTTTCTGCGAATACAGATCACAGTTCAAAAAGTACTGCATGTTCAGATGTATATTGGATTGATGAGTGACAGTGATAAAGTGATAAAAAGTGTTTAGAATACGTTAATATCTCGGTGATGTAGGTGTGAAAATCATCAGCCGTCGCGGTGGTAAGTTTTGGAACTAACTGTAAATGTATTGCATTAATCAGTCAAAACTGAAAGTCTAAAATTGATAAGTGCGCCAGTCATGTCGCCAACTTGTAGTTATTGTACTGTACACGGACCAAAGTAATAAAATAGACATCGGAAATTTACGTACTTTGTTGGTTGAGAGGATATATCTACTCGATCGCATAGACTATTTCAATAACAGATCTTAGTTTAATTCTAAGGATCGATCCGGAAATAAATCAATCGAAGTACTGAATGTATTGAACTCAAAAAAAAAAAAAAACAATTTGGTATGCCTGATATCTAAACTCCATTGCTATTGACTCATTTGTGATAATGATGTGTACATTTGAATTGAGATGATTTATTGGAATTAGCTATAAGTCTGCACTCAACATCACTGCAGTAAGTTGTCAGCTGATAACACGAAAAATGCCTTTTCATGCCATAGAGTATGTATTAAGTAAGACTCAAAAGTGACTCAATATTTAAATATTATCTCATCATTAAATTGCTCTTTTGAAGTATGTCATAATTTATAGCAGTCACTATTTGATGCCATCTCATACAGATTAAAATACTTGCAATGTCTATTTTATATATTTTGGTCTGTGAGAATGAACAACATAGTTCAGTTCCTAATCTGCCCCAATATATCCAGCGGGAGTACTGACATTTTAAAGGATAAAATGTTGACATTATTGAGACAGCTGTTTTACAAGAAAGTTATATACATTAGCAGAAATGTATTAAGAAGCTTGAAAATTTCAGTATTACAAGTATGTACAGATAATTCGACTAATTTATGCATGTATTTTGCATTGATGGTGTTTTTTATAGAGAAAATGACGTGTCAATATACGATGACGTCTGGGATTACTGTCACACAAATCAAGACTACATTAAAGGTCGCAGGAAGTCGCTGGATGCAGGCCGCTTTCAAAAGGTCGGTCTGGAAATCTTTGGGGGAGGTCTATGTTCAGCAATGGACGTCCTGTGGCTGATGATGATGATACATAACAACACGTGCATAAATTAGCCGAACTATTTTTTCAATCCATAATGATTGAATACTTTTTGTGACTTATTAACGAATGACATGTTCCCCATGTCATATCTGTGTCAATTGACACTTACAGTACTATTATTTTATTGTTAATTACTTTCGATAGTTGTGAATTGGGATTTCGTTTTACTTCAATGCCCAACATTGACTAGTACTGGGTCAGGTTTTGTAAGACTTGAAAGGCGAATCGAATGGATGGGATGAAATGGAAATGAGAGTGAAATTTATTGGAAACAATGTGTAGTGTGGTACCTTGGGTCATTCAAATTCGGAGCTAAACTTGGATGCAACGCTAGATCCCATATGTGGCCCGCCACATTAGAGTAATTATGTTACATATTAACTGACTTGTGCGTGCGACATTTTTCGATAAACGAAAATAGATATTTTATTTACGTTTTAAGGCATTATATTTAGTTGAGAGAATGTTTTTGTTAATCGCATTTATATGGCTTAGAAATAAGAAAATCTGCATATCGCCGTCTTAATGGGCCATTTAGACGGAGAGAGTTTCTCGTCTCGAAGATACGATTATCGAAGGAATATAAAACATTTTTTTCGTCTAAACATTCGCTCTTCTCGCTCGTTGCCTTGAGCGATAATTGCCTCGCAATGGAATATTATTGTGTCCGTGTAAACAGAATTTCAAAGCAATAATCGTATTTCGAGATTTTATGCCAGTTGCTACCATGAGTGCAGTGCGCGAGGTGTTTTAATTATATCTGCTCTTCTAAGGCAAGAATTGGTTAAACCGAATAAGAAGAAAAGGTCTTGGGTTAAAAAATGGATTTCGTTGTTGCAAATATTGACTTCGCATATTTTTAATTTTTGCAGTAGTTTCCTTAGGGCCAAATTCCTCAATACCCAATTCTTTAGCAAAATCGTTCAGGGCTGCATTTCTTGCATTACGGTTTTTATAATTTTCATTCTCCGTGTTCCAAAAACACTCGTAACTTCTATTCTTCTATTGTCGGCAGTTCCGAATTTAAAAGATTTTTGTGTAATTTTTACGAACTATATACTAGTCATTACTAAACTCGAATGACAAATCTCGCACTGAAAACGATTCAAACTGATTTGTACGATACTCGTATGAACTTGAAAATATGTCACACGAGATCGTGTTTATACAAGGTGAGATTCTCATAAGCAAGAATCTGCTTACTATACTTTCGTTGTGTATACAAACATAGGCAATTATCGCCTAGCGATAAGTCATATGCGAATCTCGTATGACATAATCGTAGGCGAGATTTTAGTTCTTGCCTGTATGTAAACATTTTGATACGATTGTGTTATGGCGATTATTGCTTGCGATAGTAGCGTATGGTTTCTCGTACCAAAACGTACGAGAAACTCTCTCCGTCTAAATGGGCCTTCGAGATTCGCATATGACTTATCGCTAGGCGATAATTGCCTATGTTTGTTTACACAACGAAAGTATAGTAAGCAGATTCTTGCTTATGAGAATCTCACCTTGTATAAACACGATCTCGTGTGACATATTTTCAAGTTCATACGAGTATCGTACAAATCAGTTTGAATCGTTTTCAGTGCGAGATTTGTCATTCGAGTTTAGTAATGACTAGTATATAGTTCGTAAAAATTACACAAAAATCTTTTAAATTCGGAACTGCCGACAATAGAAGAATAGAAGTTACGAGTGTTTTTGGAACACGGAGAATGAAAATTATAAAAACCGTAATGCAAGAAATGCAGCCCTGAACGATTTTGCTAAAGAATTGGGTATTGAGGAATTTGGCCCTAAGGAAACTACTGCAAAAATTAAAAATATGCGAAGTCAATATTTGCAACAACGAAATCCATTTTTTAACCCAAGACCTTTTCTTCTTATTCGGTTTAACCAATTCTTGCCTTAGAAGAGCAGATATAATTAAAACACCTCGCGCACTGCACTCATGGTAGCAACTGGCATAAAATCTCGAAATACGATTATTGCTTTGAAATTCTGTTTACACGGACACAATAATATTCCATTGCGAGGCAATTATCGCTCAAGGCAACGAGCGAGAAGAGCGAATGTTTAGACGAAAAAAATGTTTTATATTCCTTCGATAATCGTATCTTCGAGACGAAAAACTCTCTCCGTCTAAATGGCCCATTAGAGTAAAAACTTGGGAAGGCAATTTTTTTTTAATACATTTTTGGAAAGAAAACTTCGCGACGCACTTTGATTCTATGCAAGAAAATTATAGTAGTCTGGAATTCTATTTAAAACAGTTAAAAATTTACTTTGTGAATAAATACTTATTTATATGTATATGCTGCAGTGATAATGTTTCACAAGGAACTGATTTTTTTACTCCTGTAAAGTTATTTCTTTAGTAGATATGAGGTTTTCACTCCAAGACGACGATATATTGTTCCTTAAATTACGAATTTGATGTAAATATGATTATAATTATAAATTTTAACCAATGCAATTTCATGCTTGTCCAGTAATAAAAGTGCAACAGCCTTATTACACAACCTAGACTAACTTTAAACTAGGTCTTAGCTAATTTAGGCATGTCAAAATTTCAAAAAAGTATTGATTTATATCGAGATGATATTTAAAAAAAAGTGTCAATATCAATTTTTAAATATATCGAGACAAAGTATTTCATTGTATCTCATTTAAAAAATACATAGATTTGGATAGGATTTCGATATTTAACAAAAATATCGGTATATAAAATTAAAATATATAGCCAAGAAATATCGATATAACGCAAAAAAGTCGATATTTTTTTTAGCATCCCTAAACTAACTACCATGGTAACCCATATAAACCGGCGGAAATATACCTAATTCAACGGTAGTCTATGTTTTGCGTAGATTAAATCATTAACTATCCTTATGATAACCATTTAAACTTTTTTTACTACATGTGTCTACATACTATAGCATATGTATACATATAGAAAACAGGCATCCATGTTTTCAAACAGACAAATTTTATACACTGTTTATTCAGGCCGGTATATATAGGTTACCATGGTAACGAGTTGATTTGAATCTAGTATGTAATTATTCAGTCTATGTTTTATAATAAGGCTGAAGATATTTGCAAGATTCTTTAATATTCATAAACAATCGTTTATAATTTATTAATTATAATACGTTCATAACTTAACGGGACTTAAAAAGGTTTCAGGGTTATGCGGATGTTTTCCTTAATTTTGTTCATTTTGCAATTATTGTATAGCTCACGATTTGCACATATTTTATTTTCACTTAGAGAATGAGGTCATTTTTTGGGTATGTACAGGGGATGGATGACAGAAGATAGTCGAAACAGATCCCCTCTGTGGCGCAGTGAATAAAAACTGGGAATAAACTAAAACAAAATTAAATAATCCTTGCTTTAGTCTTGTTTTAGTTCAAAGTGAACTTATTTGACTTGTATTTTTAGTTGTAGTAGGTACTATGGAATAAAAATTTGTTGTATGTATGTTACGCACCCTCTTGACAGGTTAAATTATTTTAATAATGATTTCGTATGTTTACGCGAATATTACACATTGAAATAAAACTAATTTAAACGGATTTTATCGCAGTCTTTTTTTATTAATTTTTGATCCACGATACAATCCATTTAAATTAGTTTTAATTCAATAAATTATTTTTAAGTTAAAATTTGTGACAGCGAAATAGATACAATTATTTGTTTCTTGCCTTAATTTTATGTAATTTAAAGCGTGCAGGTGCTTGTTAAATGTTATTCTTATAATTCGTTTATAATCACAAATAATATTGGGCGCAAATTCTTATCCCGGGCAACTAATGTATTTTTTTTTATCAAAAACAATTTGTGATTGCATGGCCTGGGTTTTAAACCCAATACCTCATAGTTATTTGAATCTAGGTAGGCTGCCACTAGATCAGAGGCAGTATGGCGATATGCTCACCCTTTTAATTATGTGTACGTTCGTAACGACACAGAATACTTTATTTTTATCCTGGCTCGGCAAAGTTACTACGCTACACCTGATGGTAAGTGTAGCGCAATCCAAGAATAGTGGCGACCAACGATAAACAATGTGTCCATTGTAGGTCGGCAAGATCGTGCCGGTCTGCCAAAGGGCCAAAGGGGAGGGGAAGGAAAAAGGGATGGGAAAAGGGTTAGGATCAGGGGGCAAGCCCCCTGGGGAGAACCGGATATACACTGGCTGACCCTGGAACGCGACCCACACAAGGTGGGCCACTATGGCAGGTTTAAGCACCAGTGTACGGTGGTCGCTATCCGGTCGGATACAAGTATCCTCCCACCAGCAAAAATACTTTGGAGTAGTGTGCAGATTTTCAATATGGAATTTACCTCGCCCACCTTGAAAATGACAGGTTTTTATTACTGTGATACACGCGTTACTCGTCCATTAATTGAATAATTGAATTTGTGCTACAAATTCAAAGTCGCGCGCCATTTTGTATTCAGGACATGCGCGTGAAAAACAAGTAATTAATCACACACTTAGGACATAAAGTGATCATTGAAAACAAATAGATTATTGTTTGGGCTATTTAGTGATTTTATAATTTCTATCAAGCATCGAAATATATTTAGATGTGATGGGCTAATACACCTTGTTGAACAAGAGTTGTGGTAGCCTTACGGATAGTCCACAGACCCGTGGTATTCTGTAGCGGGTTCGAATCCAGGCGGACCACGCTCTTACGATAGTCGGAAATATCATTATGAAGTGATTTAGGTCGAATTCAGTGTTTCTGAGACCCATTTCTGGCATTACCGTGACCATCCGGTAAGGAAAAAAAAACATTTTAAATTTCGAATTTAGTAATTCGAAAATTAATATAAATTTATTAACAGTAATTAAAAATAAGTTAAGAGAAGATATTAATATTAAAACATATTTATTAGTTATGGTAATTGTTATTGATTAAAATGCTTGAATAAAATGCTATGTTTTGTATATTTTGTATAGAGGTTCACGAACTTGCTGAAGGCAGCTTTATGGATTTTAAGTATTCAGTCATTATGTCAGGGCTTTGATGCGATACCCGATTTGGATATTATAAATGGATTATAGGAAATAAATAAATGTTGAATTACTAATGTTGTTTTTTTGTAAGTCATTATTAATTATTTATCACTATAGTGCACAACCACTTCAGACAACAGTTTAATATATTTATGTGCGCAATTTTTCTAATGCGAATTTACGTGAGATAACTGCTTATAATTTTATGTCGCTTCACACATTACATCACACATGATACAATTGACCGTACTTAGTGGCGGAATTTCTATGTACCACGCCACAACTAATATACCTACTGCCCTATTGCTGGGCTCGAGCCTCTGCTAACAAAAAAGGTTAGGCCTTATTCTACCATGCTCGTCTGTTGCCTAATACATGTTGGAAGACTTCATATACTTTTGAAATTCAATATTAGAAAAATCTCAGGTATGCGTTTGTTCTTGATGTTTTCTTTTAACATCAAAGTAAGTGATAATTTGACAATTTATCACTTCGAAAATTTAGAAATGTGTGGCTCTCGTTATTGGGTCGAATTAGGAGAAGGTAAAAATCTGCTTTTAAATAATTCAAGGTACTAGTTTAACCTAAAAGGTACTTCCAACGAAAATTGGTTTCACAACGGTTACACATTTTAGTGTACACATTGATGTAACAAAAACAAAAAAAATAGGATATTTTAAACGTTTACATATTTAAACCAAGAATGATTTCATGTTACATATCGTCGGGGATAGTGCAAATCCGCGTATCTAGCATTGGATAATTCCGCGTATCTGACAAATGTAGCCAATTTTGAATTTTGCGGGCAATTCACGTAAAATCCCGATTGGCACCCACCTCTTTGACAATATTACTCATTCGACCAATAAAGAGCAAGAAATTGCCTAAAAACAATACTGCGTATCTACAGTCGGCGATTCAATACCGCGTATGTCATCACCTGTCATCGGGAGCGTATTTATTGTTAATTTTGTTATTAAAGTCAGATTATTAAAGATAGATGTCGTAATGATTATTTTTAACATAAAGTTTTTATGTTAAAAATAATCATTACGACATCAGGTAAGTATTAATTCAATGTTAATTAAGTATTTTTTCTGTTAAATAGCTAGATAGCTGAAGAACTATGCTACTATTTTTTTAAAATAAATAACTGAAATGTATAAGAGTACTTAATTTGTTGAAATAAAACTAATTTAAACGGATTTTATGGCGGTTTTTTATTTTAATTATGGTCCCGACGTTTCGAAAGCTTTTCAGCCTTCGTGGTCACGGGGTGGACTGAGGTGTAGGTTGTCCAGAAAAGTTAATGTTACAGTGTCTACCTTCAGTTTACAATTATTAATATGGTATAATGTTTGGTCCGATCTACGCAGAAAGAGCTCACAGTGTCTTGAGGTCTGGCAATTGGTCTTTTGGGTTCCGATTTAATTAAATGTATAATAGGATCCCAGGCTTGTGCTAGCTTCCAACCATCTTCTCTATTGAAATTTGGATGTTTTTTTAATTTCAATAGCCTCACGAATCATCCTAGGTAGGAATCGGTGTTCTTTAGCAAGGATTTGTGGCTTGTCAAATCTAAGATAATGTTTGGAGCCTTCCTCAGAATGTTCAGCAACTGCAGACGTCGTAGAGCGTCGGTGTTTAACATCAGCTATGTACGGTGGTGAGATTCACCATTCAGGTATTTATCTGTATGGGTCATTTTCATGTATACAGTATGGCCTAAAGACTGATCAGGATTACGAATAACTAAAACATCTAAGAAAGGAAGAGATTTATTTTGTTCTAACTCCACAGTGAATTGTATTTTATTGTTGATGGAGTTAAGATGATCTAAAAATGCAGATACTTTGTCAGATGGTAAAATTGTGAATGTATCATCTACGTACCGTTTGTAAAACCTGGGAGTGACGGGGGCTGTGCTTAGGGCTGTCTTCTCGAAGTCCTCCATGAAAATATCGGCGACTACTGGAGACACAGGTGAACCCATAGCACTTACATGTATCCACTTGTACATAAAATTGATTCATAAAATTCATTCCACGAAGACTGAAAAGCTTTCGAAACGTCGGGACCATACTTAAAATAAAAACCGCGATAAAATCCGTTTAAATTTGTTTTATTTCAATGAGTAACTTTCGCGTAAACGTAAGAAATCATTACTTAATTTGTTTTAAATGACTAAGTCATACAGTTTATTTTTGTTAGATAGCTGAAGAACCTGTTGTTTTGTTTATTAACTTAATAAGTTTTAAACTTGTCATACGTACTGCCTATGCATAATAAATAAATAAATGAAAAGGCTGATATAGAGCGTAAGATTGATTAAAAAAGCTGCTGTTGATATTACAGTATTTTCAATGTTTATCAAAGAGAATTTTAACTTTGATCTAAAAAGTTTTCTTGTAGGAATAGTGCTTGTCAAGATTAACCTTTTGATTTTGTATGTCATGCGTTGATTAGTAAATAATATTTTGTAATATTATTACTTGTTTGATTTCAAAACCGCGCAACTTACTATTATGTTCCATTTTGACAAGATAGTGGTTAAATCAAATCCGCGTAAGTGTCGTAGCGATTAAATTAATTAATTTAACGGATAATCTACATTAAGAATACATAGAACCCATCAATTATTACTCTCTATGTAAAAATGAGTCCAATTGCCCTTAAAATAAGAAAATTATAAAGTTTTAACCTTCCCCTGTAAAATTTGATCTAATGCAGATACGCGGAATTATCCAATGCTAGATACGCGGATTTGCACTATCCCCGTCGGGGATGTACATATAAAAATCAATATTAAACAAATACACTTACGACTAGGCAGTATGGTCAAAAAACTATAGCCTGCCCTCTGGGAGTTTAAAAAAATACATCGGTAATTGTCAAAAACGTCAATTGTGTAACATTATAAACATAACCTCCAAATTTATTCCAAAACTTAATTCAAATCGATGAAAAGCCCTACGAAAAAGAAAAAATGACCGGCAGACTCATAATTCGGTCATTATACACAACCTTTACACAAAAGATTACTTTAAATACTAACACGGTATGTAAAAACAGGTTTTTAGTCGGTATAATCAAAGTAAAGTTTTCTACTACACCTAAAAGTGATTTTGTGGAGAAAAAACACTGTAATATAGGTACTATAGGGCACGTAGACCACGGTAAAACGACGTTAACGGCTGCTATAACCAAGGTTTTGGCAAACGATGGACTTGCACAATACGTTTCGTACGATGAAATTGACAAGGCACCGGAGGAAAAAGCAAGAGGTATGTACACAATTAACGATCTAAGAGATGCAATTTTATTGAAAACATTGTAAGAAGCTATTAGGTACCTGAGATCTGCAAAGATTTGATCAGAAGTAGGTATCTACATAGACCAAAGGTATGGGCTCCCTGTTTTGATTAAAAGAATAGATTAGAATGTTTAGATTTAAGTTATCTGTAGTCCAAACTCAATGTATTTACACATTGAACCTAAAATTAAGTTCTGTCACAACTAAACAAATTTCACAGATTATTATTAAAAACCATATAGAATTATTATTGAGTGAATATAAATATGAAACCACTACAATAATCTTGTCCTATAGTTAAGAATTTAGTTTAACTAATTTTAGTTCTATTAAACTATAATGCAGAAGTCTATTGGTTGCTAGGTATGCATAAACTATTTTAGATAACTGACAACAAAAAATTGATAATTATAAGCAATTAAATAATACATCACCTTGATTGTGATATATCAATATGTAATAAAAATATAATTATGTATGCATAGATTTAAATTTATGACAACATCTTGCTTCTATTTAAATAGTAATGAATTAATTTTAATTACAGTAAAAATAATAATTTCAATTTCTGCCGATAACAAGTTTGGATTTGTAGGAATTCACTACACTATTTTTTTTGACAGGTATAACAATAAATGCAGCTCATGTCGGTTATTCAACAAAGCTTCGTACATATGCACATACTGATTGCCCTGGACATGCTGACTATGTAAGGAACATGATATCTGGAGCTTCACAGATGGACGCTGCTGTATTAGGTGAGGTTCGGTATATTGAGGTGAGAGTGCTAGAGCTAAACTGTAGACAGTTTTGTTAAGAAAGTATACTTGTCACTTAGATAGTAAATTATTTCCACCATTCTCCATGGCAACAAGTGATGATTATGGTGTCTGATAGTAATTGCTTAATCAGGGATGTGTTAAAATTATTGAAAATGTTGTCATTCCAGTTGTAGCCGCAAATGATGGACCGATGCCACAAACAAGAGAACATCTACTGCTAGCGAAACAAGTCGGAATACAACACATACTGGTGTTTATAAACAAAGCAGATTTGGTTGACAATGAGGTAAATTGCTGAACACTTATGGAATGCATGTTTATTTTTAAACCCAAGACATTCATATCGGCAGGCCGTTATACTTCCCAATAAGCTGCGGTTACACTTAACAATAAGCTGACATATTGCGCGGTTATTTTGGTGGACCCTGAAGATGGTTATAGACTACTTTTTATCCCGGAAAAAGCTGTTCGCGCGGGTGGAGCCGCAAGCAAAAGCTAGTTAAATATAAATGCTAGCTTCCGTGGCGTAGCGAGCACATAGCCGGCAGTGAAACGAGTGGCCGCGGGTTCGATCGCCACACCAAGACAAATGTTTGTGTGCTCCCCAAATATTTGTTACAGGTCCGGGTGTTGTGAGACTGAAAGTCTCTCGTAGTTCCTGACACCAACGATACAAGACTCGTATCTTACTGTGGGGTCAGGGGTATGTGTGTGACTGTTGGGTGTTTTTTTTTATTTATAAATTCTCAGTTGACAGAATTGGTTGAAATCGAAATGCGGGAATTACTGTCTGATTTCGGATACGATGGAAACACAGCGCCCGTTATATGTGGATCAGCATTGAAGGCGTTGAATGGCGATGAATCCGAATATGGTAAAGTATACTTACGTTCTTCGCCGAATCTTGCATCCATGTCGCACATTGGCCACACATTTGTCACAACATAAAAAATATAGTTTTTGCGGAATTTCACTTTATTTTTATGTAAAATTGCATTCAAAATTCTTTAATGAAATTTGACCAGTGTTTTTTCAATACATCATCTCATACAATTACTACATGTTTAGCGTGTGACTCGTTGTCTACTTACAGTGCAGTCCAAATGTAATGTCAATTGTCAAGAGACATTACGGCTCGACAGTCAGCAGAATTATGTCAGCCTGAAGTTTCTCGATGTATACTGGCTGATTCTGGAATCCCACTCGCCTGAACGAGCCATTATAGCAGCCAATTTTCGTGGATACGGGATTGGTATATAGCCAGTTTGTCTGCAGCGTAAATGGCACGGGTTGACCAGGGTCGTACCACTGTCTCACAAAAAACTGACGTGATGCCAATGTAATGCCAGTTGGCCGGTTACCTTTCTTACTGTGACTGCGATTACTAAAGAAAAAACCGCACCCATGATTACTCTGATATTATGGGCGACTGACAATTATCTGTGGCTCACTTACCATCAGGTGAACCACTACTACCTATGCCAGCATTCCGCCGAAGAGAAATTCTAGCATTTTGTTTTATTAGAATAATATTTTTTAGTTAATATTTATTCTAGGTGCACCATCAATAAGAAAACTCCTAGAAACTATGGATTCCTACATCCCCCCCATAGTAAGGGACCTTACCTCCCCCTTCCTGATGCCCATAGACAACGCATTTACTGTACCAGGCAGAGGGACTGTAGTAGTCGGTACCATAAAGCGCGGTGTCATGAAGAAGAATGATGAAGCGGATCTACTTGGCTTCGGACATAACATTAAAACGACACTGTCTGATATTCAGATATTTAAGAAGAGCGTTTCGGAGGTAAGTCAATTGGGCAGCTGTGGTAATTGGTTTTATAAACACACGTTAAAAAGAGGTGTGTTTGACCTTTGTCTCTCTCTGTGTGTGTGCGTGTGTGTGTTTTACTGTCTATGGCACCGTAGCACCTAACCGAATACACCGATTTAAATTCGGTTTTTTAATTTGAAAGCTGGTTATGTTTTCTATTGAAAATCTATTTTGAGTCGATTTAAAATTACAGATGGTTTTTTTGATTATCGTCGGGGGTTTCGAACGCTTAGTTTATGTGTGGAGTTAAAAACAGTGAACTCTTGATTCTACATAGCATTTCTGTTGTCTATGACTCTCGTATAATCTGGGACTTTCCAGACATAAATATACATTATTTCTAGATTCTTTAACTCCTGTACTTGACAACCTCCGTGACGCAGCGAGAAGCCGGCTGTGAAGCGAGAGGCCGCGGGTTCGATCCCCGCACCGAGACAAATGTTTGTGTGATCCACAAATATTTGTTTCAGGGTCTGGGTGTTGTGAGACCGAAAGTCTCTCGTAGTTCCTGATACCCACGACAAAAGACTCTTATGTTACTGTGGGGTCAGGACTATGTGTGACTGTTAGGTGTATTTATTTATTTATCTATACCGTTCTACAACATCGTGTGTTTTTTCAGGCATTAGCCGGCGACAATGTAGGCGTCCTCCTTCGAGGTATGAAAATCAAATCAGTAGAGACCGGCATGTTATTATCTGCCGCCAAAAGTCTGCAAATGAGCAACCATTACAAAGCGAAGATATATTTCCTAACAAGAAGCGAGGGCGGAAGGAAAAAACCTATATTTTCGAAGTACTCTCAACAAATGTATAGCGGGACGTGGAATATTGCCTGTAGAATTGATTTGGGTAAGTTCTTATATAAAAATATACTCTTATATCTATTATATTTTGTTTTTATAAAAGTACCACCCAATTAAGATTTGTGCGAAATTCATCTATGAGCAATTATGAACTTAATATATATTTCCAGGCAAACATAACATACATACAGCTGGTGGGAGGATACTTGTATCCGACCGGATAGCGACCACCGTACACTGGTGCTAAAACCTGCCATAGTGGCCCACCTTGTGTGGGTCGCGTTCCAGGGTCAGCCAGTGTATATCCGGTTCTGCCCAGGGGGCTTGCTCCCTGATCCTAACCCTTTTCCCTTCCCCTCACCCTTGGCCCTTTGGCAGGCCGACATGATCTTGCCGACCTACGATGGAAACATTGTTCATCGTTGGTCGACACTATTCTTGGATTGCGCTACACTTACCATCAGGTGTAGCGTAGTCACATTGCCGAGCCAGGATAAAAAAAAAACATACATAGACTCACGCCTGTTTGCCATAAGGCTAGGCAGAGACAACGGACTTCCACCTGCTACGATCCTTACACACCTCTTTGGCCTCCTTCACTCTCATTATATTCTTCATGCATGCACGTCGGTTTAGGGTACTTCTGACCTGGCCTTTCTCGAGAATATCTCCGACTTGATTTAAGAACGTTCACCGAGGCCTTCCCCTCCCAACTGTACCATTCACACTCGCCATGTATATTTGTTTCGTCAATCTTCTCTCATCCATCCTCCCTACATGCCCAAACCATCTCGGTATTCCTTTCTCAATCTACGTTACCAACATGATTATTATTTTTTCAAATTTGATTTGTATAATTACTGCACCAAAATAACCTAGCCACTTGCACGTCCAGGGATACTTTTCTAGCCAAAAAAAAAGTGGGTTGTACGTCCAGGGATACTTTTGTAGCCATAGCGACATATTTTATATAACCTTCGTTATTAACAAATTGCGGGTAGTTTTTCCGTGTTTCATTTGTTTATTAGATAGCTGACGAATTAGTTTACAACAACAATCACGAGATGATAGTGTAAGAAGCCTCGAAGAATAGTTTCTTAGGTCGGACGTACAAGTGGCTAGTCTCAAAATATTAAATACAGATATATTTAGACTCATGCCGGTTTCCCGTAGGGGCAGGCAGAGACAACGAATTTCCATGTGTTACCTTCATTGCACAACACACCTATTTATAAATAAACTAGCTTTTGCTCGCGGCTCCGCCCGCGTGATCTGCTTTTTCCGGGATAAAAAGTATCCTATCACCCAAGTCACCTCATACCCTGTCTGTATACCAAATTTCATCAAAATCCGTTCAGTAGTTTCAGCGTGATTGACCGACAAATATCCAAACAAACAAACCTTCACATTTATAATATTAGTAGGATACTCACTCACGCCTGTAATCCCCAAAGGGGTAGGCAGATATAACCAGTACACCCACATTTCACCAAGCATATTTCCGTCCCATGATGTGATAGGGGGGCCGAGCCTATCGCCATAATGAATTGAATGAAGTTTGAACTGGATGAGTATTATCGACTCACAGAATACCGTGTTACAATAAAACAACTATTTTCAGATCCGTCCCAACACATGATGATGCCCGGCGACCATGGAGAAGTGTACCTCACTCTACTAGAAGACATGGTGATGACATTAGGCCAGCCTTTCACCATCAGGGAGAACAATGTGACGGTAGCTACGGGCATAGTGACCGATACACTACAATCTATAGACGTACCCAAGGGGAAGTTGGGGAAAGTCGTCATGAAATATGAAATGTAAATATGTAGATATTGTTGAATAAATGTTAAATTATTACTATGTTTTTTATCATATTTTTTGCAGACTTTTTTGCATAAAAATATAATAAAGTTAAATTACTTACCAAACATTTCTGAAAACAGCATAAAAAAATCTAATCACAAAAAATGAAACTGCACAAAACTCTTTATTTCATTATATATTTTTTATCAGAAGGTAATTAATACAGTGCCAAAACATTAACAAAACCATTAGTAAGAAAAAAGTACTGAATCTAGCATTATCTACTTAGTATTCAGACAAACGATAACCTATTGAAAGGACATTACACATATATTTTTTTCACAACGACTGCACGATACAGTTGGCCTTTAATCTATATTTCGTGAACTATACAGTAACACCGAAACGTCTAATGGTAATAGATTTTATTTAGCTACGTTTGATTATCTGTGGGCAGTTATGTGCTACTTTGGTACGAAAAAGTACATAGTCCATTCCTTTTCTAAACATTTTAAATAGATGTTTTAACCAATCATCAGACTTTGCCTTGTTCATTCCGAAATCATTATGCAAGGAATAAAGTGACAAGACCGTTTAGAAACTTTTTAATATAAGTAAGGAGTATATAATATCGCCTCAAGTTTCCTAAATCGACTCAAGTAGTGAACACATTTTTCTTCTCAATTATAAAGACGGGAAGTGGACGAAAGAAATGCAATATTTAATAGTTATTTGAAATCGCTTTTTGTCAATTTTATGCGATATTATAATTCTTAAATTTATACCCGTAATTTTAAACACATCTTCAATACACATAAAAAAACTACCTCTTTCCCCCATTTTACCTTAATCCCTTAAGGCATCGACTTTACCATAAAAAAGCGACTAAAATTCTCATCATACTTTACCGTCTCAATGTAATACAAAACTTAATAATATGTACTACTAGAGTACAAAACTTTCTCTACTAGTCATTAAATTGGCAAAATATGAAGTCAGTCAAGCTTGGTAAGCCATTTTATCATTATTCGGCGAATTAGGGTTGCTGGCTAATTAGTAAATCAATGTTACCATAGTAAAAATAATCTACTAAATAGTAGAATCGCTGCACATAACTACCCACATTATAATACTGCATAAGAACAGATATCACTAACAGTGACCGCGCTTTGCCAACCAACAACAAATACAGTAATTTTTGTTTTTGATCCTTTCAACCACAGGGTGTAGCGAACACTGTCATATATAGAAAAATACTTCCATAAATTAACTTTTAAGATTTTTAACACTGTCATGGTATGTAAATTTACAAAGACTTGACTATAGTTTATTATACAGATTTATGTTGAAATATATTTTGTCTATAGCAATCCTTGAAAATATTAATAAGGTCTAGTCATTATAATTTTGATACTTTGAACTTTTTTATGTTAAAATACAGAAGATAATCACTATCGATCGATCGACGATCATAATGGGGCTAACATTTTATCAAACAAAATTAAAATCACAGTAAAATCGCCCCCATACTAGAAACATTTTCGTGTATTGTCAGTTTTGTATCTTTAATTAGGAAGAATTAAACAAAAATGTTTATAATTAAAGGAACAGCCGTTATTTATTACACTCGGAAATTAACTATCAGAAACATCCTTAATAATGGATTGAACATCTATTTCAAAACAATTGCTCACATTAGGCAATAAAATATGAAAGGATCAAGAACAATATTACACTGTACATTATACCTGCACTTTAAATCAGTCTGCTGTCATACCGCGTCATCTAACAACATTTAGATTATAAAGACACATTGATCTAACACGAATGGAGACGTCGTCAAAATATCAATATAAACCTCTCCAAGAGAAAGAGAATGGGCAAAGTAGAACATTCTTTAAAAATGCAAAAGCATATTAGATATTATTATTGTTAAACATATAGAAATTGCACTTGTGTAAATGTTACGATAATGGTGGTTTTGAATTATGCCACTGCCACTTATCATTAATTAAAGCATACAAAGAGTAATAAACCTTGCCTCCATTAGGCGTTTATAGATTTAGGCCACAAGTAGCATTCACCTCCCAAAACTAAATAATTGACACAAGCTTTTACAACAGGCTTTTTCAGTTTCAAAAAATATATTATCATTGGCAATATTCAACATTTCACAGCTAATATTTTCGAATATTCCACATTTTGCCCATTCTTCATTTATTAAAATGCTATATGTACCGTCAGCATGTGAAGTGAGCTACACTTATAATTACATTATTCCTTGGTCCAATGCATCTAAGTTGGCATCTTATCAAATATTATTTTAGCTTCGTAACAAACTTTTGAAAATCTTTTTTGTGTAGTGCCCGCATAGTTGATTCGATAACGCACGTCTATTGTAATATTTTTTTTTTTATGATTAAAAAGAATCAAGACCTGTGTGGTAAAAATGATAAATGGGCAGATAACACCACGAAACTTTTATATTTATACTTTAGAGCAAGAAATTCTTGATGATTAGAGTATTAATTAAAGCAATAGCAGAGATAATGTTGGATATATTATGCGTGGTTATACATACATAACAAAAATCAACGCATCGAATTGAAGACCTCCGTTTTTTTTCGTAGATTGAAAATATTTGCAATATAGGTATGTCAATTTTAAAAATCGATATTAATTGTATTTTTCTAATAATTAAATCGGATCTATTGCACCAATGGAAGCGTGTAGAGGAACAGCTGACAACAAAGAATATATTAATAACGACTCTTGAGACGTTAATATAGTAAAAAAATGGATTAATTAAACACAATACACGTAAAATAACTTGGCCGGGCTAGCCACTTCAGCCACCCTGCAAGCCTTCAGTCACCCTTAGTTAAAATCAATACACCTGACACTGCTCATGACTATCTTCGGGCCCGCCACGTTGTTTTACGTGTAGGTACTTTTACATCAGACGAGCGCTATCAAAGCAGTACATATTTTAGCACACCAATACACCACGGAATTAAGTTATTTAATAAGCTCATAAAATTCGATATTCACCACAGACAGTAATATTTTGTATTAAGTATCTTAAAAACACCTATTATTCCGTTTATTTTATATTTTTTTAGTATTTATTTTTTTAATAAACTTACACGGACAGATCCAAAGTTCATACGATGAGATAAGGACTAGCGATCAATATTCTATATAATTTATGTTTTTATAATAATTCTATACGTGGTTTTGCGCCTACAAAGCGTATCTAAATAACAAAAATAATAATAACAAGAAACAATAATAAAAAAATTGAATGCATACATAAGGCGTTGGGTTTGGCGCGTACCGATATAGGTTTATCAGAGAAAAAAATGGAATATATTAAAATATTTTCTAAGATGGTATGGTAAGAGGTAAGGACAGCTCAAAAACACTATTCAAGGCGTTTTTTTGTCCTATTTTAGAAAACAAATGATTTACACTCATTTGATTACTCAGTCATTTTCACGTTTTGTCAATGTTCATAAACTTAGTTTCACAATGTAATAATTTTATAGCAATTCAGCAAGTATAGTTGTTTATCATCTAACAAAATCTTTAAAACTACAACAACAAAAAATTAACAGATTTTTATGTTTTCTTTTTTGCTGTCAGTACGCACGGAACCCAACGTGTTGTAGTGGCAGTGTGTAGTATACGAAAAAATGCTACAAATAATCCATTGCGACGAAGCCACGGCAAGCGTAAACAGCGATTGCACGCCATTCTACAGCTTTCGCTGGTGAACATAAAGGCTTAGATCGCTCGAATTAGTATTAGGCATTTGCTACCCACCATTTTCATCGAGATCTATTATACATTTTTAAGGCATTTCAACAGATCAATTTTATACAGCATATTTGAAACAATATAAACATCTTGAAATAAAATTAATTTAAACGGATTTTATCGCAGTTTTTTATTAATTTTGATCCCGACGTTTCGAAGGCTTTTCAGCCTTCGTGGTGACGGGGTGAACCGGGGTGGTAGAGGAATAAAAAATCGCGATAAAATCAGTTTAAATTAGTTTTATTTCAATGTGTAATATTCGTATAAACATAAGAAATCATGATATAAAATAAACATCTTTTAGTAGTAGAGTATTCGTATAGTTTATTTAGGCAAGGCAAATCAGCACGATTGTCGTATAGACCAAATTAACAGGTTCCCTGTCCCCATACAAACCACTTTTTTCAATCATATATGTCCCACTCTTTTTTTTTAGTAAATTGTTCAAATATATTTTTGGAGGGTACGTCCATTTCAAATAAAGGCATGAATTTGACTCTAAATTTGAATCATATATGATTAATGAACGTATAATTCTTGGTACAAAATATATCCAATGAATCATATATGATTCATGGGACAGGGAACCTGTTAAAATAGCATTAGGAAAACTTCGTTTGAACAATAAAACAAAAAGTAACTCATTCCTATTGATACATATTGCTAACTCACTGAGATATAATAAAGAAACATAAATAACAAACAAATGGCTGTATCATAAATATAGATCTCGATGACGCACTCATTCACAATTCAGTCGTAATGTTAATACATGACGTATACATTTAAAAACGGATACTTTGTTATTAATACACTATTACAACGGATCAAATGTAGTGAGATTTCATTTTGTTTTTATTTACTAATCCACATACAAAAAGCTGTTTTGTTTGGTGCCGATTGAGTACATACATTTATAGTTTCATATTGCACATTAAAGCCTATGTGTCTATTCTGTTATCATCCCAACAAACTAAAACCAAATAGTTTAATTTTATTTTACACCAGTTTTAGTAAAAAATCAACCTTTTTACACGACTTAATGTAAACTAGAATGAAACTCATTTATACAATATGAGTATTGTTTAACTCAAATCGTTCGTTAAACAATTTTCATAGGATTTGACAATTTTTAATAAGTTTAATTGGTGTCAACAGAATAAACACATATATGCTACTATACATTTTCTGACGTCATAAAATAATGAAATCTTACTTGTGTCTTTTGAAAAGTCCCATAAACATTTTTACTCATAAATATTTTAAATACATAGTTGAAGTAGCTATTCAAAAATGCGTAAATCCATCTATACAAGTCATAATAACAATTCGTCTTTAGTGATAAAGGAATTCAATCGGCACACACGATCCCAATACATTCACCGTGTTACGCTTAAAGTTACAAATTAACAAATATAAACACATAATTGGTGTCAATAGGTACATTACAGCACCACAATTAAAAACTAATTACACATGTTTTATGCGCTAAAACAAATCCATACGGCGCGCACCTCCCCTCGAACGATGGGAGGTGACAAACGAAAAAAATATATATATACGGTCAGAATTAATACTTCTGTACTTACACCGGAATAACTACAATGTAAAAAATAATATACCAACACTTACAGACTATTAAATATTATTAGAAATTCTCACTTACATTTAAGAGGAACTGGCAAAATAAATCCTGTATTACCATTTTATTATTGTTTTTTTTTTATTTTGTTTATATTTCATCGCACACAATCGTTTAAACCAGATATTGGTCCTCGCGTGTACAAAACAAAAAATCAACAAACGCAAACGACGTGATGCCATTCCTTTATTATTGGACAGAAACGTTCACTGTACGATATTTGACGAGTAGCAAAAATATTAGTTCACTATGCATACTAAACAATGGCTCAAAATATATTAAAATTCACTATAATATCGTATAGAAAACACCGCGGCGGCGGCGACAACTCTGAAGCGATGTTAAAACTTAAAAACTATAAGAGTAAGTTTAAAAAACACGGTGGCAGACCGCAAGGGTCACGTGAACCCCCATTATCGTATCACATTGTCTAACACGACTAACCACCTTATTGTCCACTCATACTAAGAATACTATACGCGACTAAAGTAAAACGAAAATCCGTGGCCATACCCCGGCGGTACACAAGTATAAAATTTAAGTGGTTTTTTAAAATGTATTTTTTATTAAAAATTTAAGAGTATTTTGTGCATCGGTGCAAACGTCCGATTATAACAACACGTCCACCGTACTAATGGAAAAGGGGCACAACGATTATGCTAAATACAAATTTGTTCTAAACGAGGATTCATTTAACCATGCACAGTAATATTTAAAAACATTTAACTATTAGATTCGTTCTATAAGCTTTAGGGCCGTATCCACCTAACCTAACCTCAAAACTAGTGGCAAACGTTCCCCACTCCCCTCTAAACATCTAGCATCGTTTTAAAATAGATAAAAAAATCCAACTACGTTACACAATCTTGCAGGAATATCTATCTAACAGTGAATTAATTCTCTTCTACCACGTCGATACTTTATTTTTCATATTTTTTTTTTATTTTTTTTGTAAATATTTTCATCCATAAATTATTATCAAATTCGATAAAGCTCTAATATTGATCCACATTCACATAAATCAATATATCCCGATGATTCGAGACTGAAGCGACTGTGTACAGGAACATCGTAAAACGCGAAATGCGGGGACTGACCGCTAAAGATAACAAACGTGGAATCGAACCTTAAACCTTTCACACATTGGAACAAGGACGTAAGTGTTGACCATTTTAAAACTAACAAGGATTTAAATAAATAGCTGAAAGAAAGAAGCCGCATTTACTAAAAACTAAAAGTATTTATTAAACAATTAAATTAGTAAATAGTTGCCATTAGTTGTTCGAGCTCGAGTATCTCTTATTTATTCGTCAAATCCTACACACGAAAGTCTTTGCAGATCAGCATAAATATATCCACCGATTTGCAATGCACTACTGATTACTGCAGTGCAAATAAAATTGAATAAAACTAAATTATCAATGCAATATATTCCCATAAATAAGTTCATTTAATGACGGACAAAACGTACCTATCGGCTATAGTGTATAAATTTTAAAACCGCGGTATTAAATCCCTAAGCCTAACAACCGCTTAACTAAATATTTCCAATGCGTGAAAGGATCAAACAAATGAAAGAACCATTATATCCAGTCTTGCGAATAACCACTTTTCTATACTGGCTACACTATAAAACATCCTAGCTGAGTAAATCTAGCGTAGTGAGTCAACTATTTTGTACGTTCAGGATTTTGTGGAGCAAAAACTGACGCGACATCGACGCGTCCACTGCGGAGTGAGGTCCTAACATCATTCTAAACATTGACTAACAAACAAACAATGAGGATAAACAATAATATAACAACCGCTATATTACACGATCATGCATATCACCTAACTACATCAATTCTAGCGTTCGTATAAGTTCTCTTAGGTAAATATTTAACTTTCATTGGTGTTTGTGTTCGGTGAAATGTTTTTGAGTTTAATTTCAGCGATAAATGTAAAGAAATTGGTATTTTGAGATCGTAATAGCCTTTTATTTCGACAATCACTGGGGGACAGTTTAATAAAGCTGCTTTGTCGAAACAAGGCTTGGTGCCAACAACATAAAACTACCGCTGGAATATTTTTTGTGACTTGAATTATTTAAACCTGTGAGTATAGGAAACATTAATTATGTCAACTATAATAATAAAAACAAATCCCTAAATTACCCCAATATAAAAAGCGAACCAAAAATACCCCAAGCAAATGTAACATTGACCAAGCAACAATAACAAAGCACACATATTTCGTTACTTATATAAATGGAAAACCCATACTCCTCACACCCCATTTTTCCAAAATTACCCCAAAAGATAGAAACTTACACAGACCTGGTAACCTAATTAATGCTTATAGTACGTAACTTAGGTAAACGTAATTCCTAACACATTTCATTTTTCTTTAAAGGGTCCCCGAAATTTGGAATCTTACACAGAATTTGCAAAAAATATACCTAAATTACGAAATTAAATGGCATTTCCAATATACCCCATTTCTAGTAACAGGGGTCCCAATTTACCCCATTTCACCAAACACAAAACCGTTAAAGAATGCACTATATACACCAAAGACTCAACGCATTTCGTACTAGCACCTCAATGTATACTTACACATGTAGATAGCGATTCATATGTGAAAAGGACGTACCATATAATGTCGTGCTAAGGTATATTATGTACCCACTTAATATATACCCATAAGCGTCCACTATATAAATTAAGTACAGAGATTTGGTATTATAGAAAAAACATCTTTGTAAGGACTAAAGGATTTTACAATTAGGTTATCACACAATAATTCTTATAGATATGCTGTATGTAAGCGTTGGTCGAGAAGTTCAGAATTTCATATATTTAAAACTTAAATTAGTAAATGTTAGAAAAAGAAGCGTGGAGTATTTGTTTTCTGTTTCAATACATTTTCGGATAGAAATGCATTCGGGAAGCTTATGCTATGTGAAAATTCCGAAACTGGACGGAAGGAACGTTATTGAGCTAAAGCAATAATTTTAGGCTTCGATGGCTAGCATGTTTGGTGGCATTGTCTTACTATAGTAAACTGATAAATATAAATATACCGTATTAATTGATTATATGTCTAATAAAGACTCTAATTTTGTAGTGAGTATACATAAAGTCAATACATTTAAAATTAAATGAATATTTGGCGTATATTCTTACCCCAATTTTATTTATTCGAAAATTGAATCAACGAGTATTGTCTTACTAAATCTATTACTTCACAAAGGAGAAAAAAATAGCTGTGGCCATAAACAGTCAAATTTAGTAACACTCAATAATTAAACAAGTAAACACACTATCTGTATGACAATTAAGTGACATACATAGACCTGACTCCACACTAATATACCGAGTCTTTTGTCGTGTGTATTGAGACCTTAGATCTCACAAAACCCAAATCCGAAACAAATTTTAATAAATTCGCCAATTTGTAAATAACAAAATCGAAAGACAATGTCCCAAAACTTTGCTAAATAATTCGAGAGAAGTATACAGTGGCACTTTTAAGAATTTCCTTACGATAATTTACATACACTAATTGCAAAATTAAATCCGAAATGAATTCAACTCATAGCCAATGCCCACTATATAAATATGTTATCTAATAAATATAATTTAAATAAATTCATCTTTGTATTAACTACATAAATAACTTTTTAGCTGCACTGAATAATGTTTATTATATAATTGGCTTTCTTTTTTTAGAAAACTTTTGCCTACGCTCTTCTTGCCCTAATAATCATGCGAAATGCAAATATTGAATTTTACTGATACTTTTTAAATAATAAAAATATTATTCTGCTGCAACCGAACTATATTTGTGTTTTGAATATTTAATTATTATTAATATTATATAAATAGCTATGATTTTCAAGTATAGGGAAAATGTTTAAAATACTATGAATAAAAAAGTTGAGTCTGTATGCTAACTGTCTGTTAATGGTTTCACGCATCATATAAAAACGGCTGAACGGATTTCGATGCAGATTTCACTATTATTTTAAGTAATAAGATATAACGGATAGGCTAAAATAAAATAAATAATACATGGAGGCGTTTAACCATTTTTATGCTAGAAAATAAATATGATGACGGAACTGCATGCGAAAGATAGTTGAGAGATAAAATATAAAATAATCTAATTGGACATTTTATGCACCAGATTAACATACCAGCAAAACCTAGGGCACTTAAAGTAACACTAAGGCAAACATCCAGTACAGCCAATACTATGTGACAGCTGAAAAGCCCATCTGAATTGAACTACATATAAACATTTTGTCTAATGCAAGCAATCTTAAAAGTACCGTAACCATTGCGCGTTGTCGAAGGTAAATAATTTTTTTTCCCTAATCACAGTGCAATGAATGTGCACGATATTTGATTTTGAGGTAAACAGTTTCTGTCATATGGCAACGTTGGAAAAGAGTAAACATTAGTACCGGATTGTTGTGACTGGGCAAATGGTTGTGTTGTTTGCAAACGTTTGGTCAAACTTTTGTTTAATACATTAATTAACCCACTGTATCCCGGGAAGCGTACTTTCCTATGGTTCGACCAGCTTATTTCTATCCCATGATGTAATAAGTGCCTAACCTATCCCCATATCAAGCTCTAATTCCAAACCCAGAAAATTCAAGTCTGGTTTTTCGGATCTAAAAACTGGAATCACAAATTGTGAATACTCCAGCTGGGCTTTGAACCCTAGAACCTCTTCGGTTCCCAGCCTATGTATGCTGCCACTAGACCAATGAGGTGATCAATAGGAACACTTTATTTCTACTACTAATTACTTTGACGATGCGTTTTGGTAAGAAACGACATTTCAAATACGTGAAAGAGTGATTATTCGAATAGTTAGGTTTATACATGAATGGAATCCTAATATGGGGTATTGTGAGCATTGAAAAATATTTAAACCAGGTTAAACGTTATTAATAATTCTGTTGTCATGAACTGAACTAAATTGTAATTAATTAATATAAAAAATGTGTTAATGAACTAAAATGACAAGGTTTAACTAATTTTATTCTGAAACGACTAGCATACACTATATATTGATACCCACAGGACAAATTGGCTTTGAACTAAAACTTAACTAAGTTAAAGAAACTAAACTAAATTTAGTTTTAGTTTGCTTTTTAAACGGTAACAGCAAAATTTACACTAATATTTAATTCAAATAATGGGATCATTTTATTTACAGTCAACCTTCCTTGTCCAGGTTACTAACCCAAAATTTAACCATTTAAATAATTTTCAACGCTGCATGACCATAGAAGCGTTACGCTTAGATATATTTTATCATTGGCCCCGTCACAACTGAAAATATAGCGAGGCGATCACCGAAAACACCGAGAAAAAGGTACTTGAAAAATTTATAAACTAACCATATAAATGAAAAAAAAACTAAACTTCATATGTTGCGCTTATATATTACATTAAAAACAAGAATAAAAACTCTGGACTATACCTACAATAAAAGCTAAGTGCGATTTATCATTGTACTAATATATCTTTAAAACATCAAAACGTGGAAGTGTTAAGCCAACAGGGTTGGTGTTATTTTTTTTTACTTCATTTATTGCTCTAAACGGTAAATAAATATCTCAAACAGCAACAGAAAAAAAATATAGAAATGGGGTAACTTTGTAAGTTACCCCATTCAGTAATTTTTGTAAATCACACTGAATAGGGCAAAAGGTATATCTATTTAATAAAATAAACATACAAATAGAAAAAACTTCGTATTATGAGATTATCTCAACAAACGGGGCATTTTTTAACCCGATACTAGCTTACACCACCCAGTAGTTTGAATTACAAAATACTGTATGGCACTGCACTGCAAGACATAACGATGTTAATTCTCGTACAGCCGAATAAATACTTTACCTATAATCAGAGATAGAGAAAGCGGTGGCACGTACCCAGACGGACTAGAGTTTACGAGACCTACCCACATTGTATAAATATAATAAGCTAATAACTGACATGAAAAATTATTGTGACTGTCATTCAAATATGATTAGGCACATAGGGGTACAAATAGAACCCCAACCATTGTAAATTAACAACATTTGATAATATTTGGAAAATAAATAAAAACAATTAAAATATTGCACTGAATTTGAATACATAGTGTAGTTTTTATTATATTCGTAACACCAACCCCCTATATAATGGTATTAACCTGTGATGTAGTGGGTCGCATTATTCACATTGTTTTTTATAAATAAACAAATGACTCTCAAATGTCACACAAGAATCGAACGCGAAACAAAAATCTGCGGATCACACAAACATTTGTCTGTGTGCGGGAATCGAACCCACAGTGTCTGTTAGCCATCAGTTGCGCAATAAAAATCCAGTAAAGTATTTGTTGGACAATCGTTTTCGTTAAAAAATATTTTTTAAACGATAATGTATTTGTCTACAGAAAAGAAAGAATGCCATAATCGCTTTTGAGAATTGAATTTTAGAATTATTGTCTAAATTTCATAGTATTGAAAAAAATAATGTTTTTTTTTCATATTCTTTTTTTTATTTTATTGTCCTACTTTTACTGCAGCAATAAAGGTGACGTGCTAACACGAGCCGAGCCACAGACGGGGCGGTTACACGACACCGCACACCGCTTATTAAAATTGAACCATTAGACCCACACACCGCAAGTTAATACCGGTTAAACTCAACAATAATGGAGAAAAAATTGCATTTTTAATGTCATATGAAAACAAAAAAAACAACTTTTTTTTTTTCATAAACAACATGCATCGGGATATTTATAATTTCAACTGAATGCATGCTTATGACATCGAAAAGGCACTACCATTCTATTAAATAAATAAGTTTTTTTCTATTATATCTGTCGCGATAAGCGGTTTCAGTGAAGAATTAATACTCTATAATATTATATAATAAAAAAAACACGTATATTCGCACATAATAGCGTGTTCATTAACACGGTTCGATTTTTTAGTTAATTAATGAAATTGAATCAACAAAACCTCTATAGTATTTGTTCTGTTCTGTTGATCAATTAAAAACATACCGTATATAAACAAGCTACAAAATATCGTAAAAGTAATTATAAATCAGTCTATTATCAGAATTTAATTCATTAAAGATTCAGCACATTGTCAAAATTAATAGAATAAAAAATTTATAAAATCTTTTAAACGGCACGAGAGCCATTTTTTTCTATTCTATGTTAACAAAATAATGAAAAATATAATCATTTCATTTTATAAGTTCATTAATTAATTTCATATATAGAGTTTCAATTTTTATATTGAGCCAATTATAATAATATAATCACTTCACAGAAACCGGTCGCGCGACGGTGTCATTTCAAGCGAACGGGTTTAAGGCATAAAGTAATAGAAATAAAAACTCACAACAAAAATTATAATTATACATCATCTTAAAACTAATGAACGAAACGTGGAAGATGTCGAATTAAACCTATAGAAAATTAATTTGGTTATTTCCCGTTATTATATTGTATAATAACGACATATTATTTGTGCACTGTTTACTACGGATGCGAGCGTCGTAGCGCGCATCCTCCACCTACGTCGTAGATGTGAGCGGCGTAGCACATCACTATGCTACGTAGATGTGAGCGGCGTAGCACATCACTATGCTACGTAGAGGTGAGCGGCGTAGCACGTCACTATGCTACGTAGATGTGAGCGGCGTAGCACATAATGCTACGTTGATCCGACCAAAGTAGTACGTGTGTCGCATCCACGAATGTACTACATAATCATATCGATGTATGCGGTCGTAGTACATTAAACGCATCCACCATAACGGATGCGTACTACGCAGTACGCTACGCACATCTCTATTGTACGTATGCAAATAATGACTTAAATAAACTAATCCGACTGACCGTAGACAAGTCAATTCATTTTGGCCCTAATCCTAAATACATTTGGCTTCGCCATACATTTATAAGCAGATAGAGAACACAAGTGCAATGTAACATTTTCGTTACATGTTTGCCAACATCATGACGTTGACCGTCATTAACTCGAAAATTGACGAAATAAACCACACCGACCCATCACTGAACATTATACCAAATAAATTAAACACCGGTACACTTACACGCTAAAGTTCATAACTTCATTGTAACTAATATCTCTTTCCCTCACATATATTTGTTATTCGCACGAAATTTGATAATATATTAAAATAGTGTCAACTAGAGTTTTATCTATACGTAGAAACATCACATTTTTAATTAAGGTTTATATTTTTTCCACGCGTCCGGTGTGAGCGCAACGCAATTCATTCAGCCAACATTTGCTCATTGACTAGAAAGAAGAAAAGTACGGGGACATATTTCTACCATTGTAACCGTCTAAATAAAATTTCTATCGCATTCTATCATTTGTACCATTTCTCTACGACGATGTCGAAGTAAAGAGTATATTTTATAAATTCACATTTTCACTCAGAGTTATGGTGATTTTAAGAGATCCGCTCACACCAAACTTGAAAAAACAGTCGTTTTTGGCAAGTGTTATCCACAATCTAGCCAATCAACGAGTAATACTTATACCGAGCGAAGCACGATTACGCAAAAGGTGTAGGGATAACGGCGATACTAATTCTACACACATATAGAATGATTATATATTATTATTTTTTCTCATATATTAATATACGTGGTCTCTAATATACCTGTTTTAGTCTTGATATTACGTACACTTTTTCGTTTTGTCTGTACACACGGTGAAGTTCTTAAATATCTTTGAACTATTTATTTCTTATGAACCTACTTAGGATATATTTAACATCAAATAATAACAATCTTTAAATGATTTGTATACTAGTTTTACGAAAGTACATTTTAATCGTTGTTTTTGGGTTAAAGGAGTAAGAGAAAAGCTTGCAGGTTTCTATACTTTGGAGGGTATTACAAAAAATTTAAGTAAACATAGCCATATACTGACACACATAACTTCACCATGTGTACATAATAAATGCATTCGTACCAAAAAGTGTAAAGCGTAATTTTATAAATAACTTTGTTGTTGTTGATATGATATTCTTTTATGCAATTAACTTATGCAATGTTTGAACAAGATGGCTATCGGCCACATTTTTGCCTTTTGCTGTTTTACGTATATTTTAGTCCAATCATATCCATTCAAAGCAAGGCCCCATATTGTTAGACGTTAGGACGTTTTAAAGGGCTACATTTATTCCTCTCATTCTATCCTTAGATTGGACCATTCTTTTTCAGTTAGAATATTTGAAAAATCTTAGACCGAGTTAATACCACTTCGTATTTGTTTTTTTTTTTCACTTCGTGCATAAAGGATGTCTTGGGTCCATCATAGGCCCAATATTATCAAACCGAATCGTTTGTAATCGCATTATCTGAATATTTTATTCAATTTATTAAAAAAAAATACAGTCAAGCAACAAGTTGACCGACTTATAGATCGTGTTTGAATGAATACAACTATACACAAACAATTCGCTTTGTTAATTGTTATACGTTATACGAAATGTATACTTTAAAATATGCTTCATGCAAAATGGAATCTAGCTGCCTTAGACATTAAGAGAAAATCAAATTGACACTGTCAATTTCACGACGATAATATGATAGCATTATAAAAAAAAAAATATTGTGGTGAAATTTTCATCGTTTTCACTTAGTTATTTTCATTAGCTTAGTATTATAAATATGTTAGGGTAAAAATAGAGAAAAATGTAACACATATTGACTCAATTGCTTAGACTTTTTTTTACAAAAATGATTGTATTATATCATTATACATTAGAATTGTCGTTGATTATTTTATGAATATAATACAAATATAAACACTGTGTAGTCTAATTGGTTAGTTGAAATAATATTTTGTTGATTATTTAAATCAATAAGTTACATTACCCAGATCCTATTGCAGAAAGTTTTGTAAATCCGTCCAAAAATAAATAAGTTAGAGGTTAGACACCATATCGTTATATCCACAGCAAACTTACGAATGTGCAAATTATCCATTTTACAAGGAAGCGTTTTTAATGCATAGGATAGTTTAAAATATTCATTTTTATAATAAAGTTGTCAGTACTGTGGTACGTTTAGGTTTCAAAATGTTACCTTTTCATGATACAATCAACATCGAATAATATTTTCATATATAGACCAATTTAATAAAATGACAGATTCGTAAGTTTGCCTTGGATGTGACGATATTAAGTGCAATATTACAATGCTATCATATATCGTTTACACTTCACATATCTTTGTTAACCTTGTATCTAATAATGTTTAGGACAAAAAAAATCAAGCCTGACGCTATAGTACTGGCACCATACGGTGTCAATTTTGACGTATGAACTGTCATGAAGTAAATATTGACAACTATGAATGACAGAACAATAATCGCATTTCATTGTACGAACCACAATAGTACATACCGTATTAGGTATATCGGAAGTACAATTTGTTACAAATGAAGTTGTCATAAATGTCATCGTACGATGCCGATATTTTAAATCAGTTTTATTAAATTAGCTTCCTGTCATAGATTTGCGATTGTTACAAATGAAGTTGTCATAAATGACATCGTACGATGCCGATACTTTAAACCAGTTTTTTTTTATTAGCTTCCTATCATAGATTTGTGATTTATAACGGACATTTTTTTTAAATAGGTAATTACGGACACAAGTATCATATTCCAATTAAGGTGTACTTAATTTATGGGTCCCGTCGCTAGATAGTGGTATGGATGTCTGTTATGCATAAATCTGTTGTCGTACCTCTGATTCTTCTGGTAGAAATCGTTCCGTCCATTCACCTTCCTGTACTGTGTTCGACGGTTTTTGTCCTTGTCCGTCTGTTTGTTCGCCGGCTTGTTTGTCTCCGGCTTTGGTTCAGGCTTTGCTTTCGCCTCTGCTGTTTGAGGGGCCTCCTGGAAAATTATTTATTTTTAATGACGTATAACGAAGCTCGTGGCAAGAATAGCTTAGTTTGTAGAGGACAAAGGAAATAAATTGGATAATGGTAGGAAGTGTTAGAATATTTCAGTTTCTAAACGCAACCTAATGTAATTTGACAGATGTCATTTTGTGCCTTTTGACATATGTCTTCTCTCTCTTCTCGCTGATGCATATCACTATACGTGTGCTTGTATGTTGTCTTTAATTAAAATCCTATGATATCTAAGCAAGAAACGTTTTCTTTCAGCCGAACTACCGAACAGGAAGTTCAACATGCTATAAAATGTAAAATACAGTATGGATAGGACTATTTATGTGATTGTCGGCTGTAAAACACTGTAAACTAGTGTAAGGTCAGGACTATGTGTGTGACTATCGGCTATAATACACAATGTAAATTAGTATAAGGTCAGCATTATGGATGGGACTGTGACTGTGGGAATGTATATTATTTATTACCTCTTTAGCATCACTGGTGGACTGTTTGGAGTTGTTTTGAGTGGATGAGCTAGTGTTGGACTCTGGCGTTTTTTGTATCGTTAACGCTTGAGGGCTGCTTTTTTGGACGTTTTCATTCTGCAAATAAATATTATAAAAAAATAGAAATTAGCCTTTCCTTCATCTTTGTTTACTATGAATCGTTATAAATGAATGTTTTTGTTTTATTTAGATTTTTGTGACATGCTTTAAAACTAGTTAATTAATTTAACTGAGCTCTGGGGATTAAAAAAAAACACAGTCATTATATTTATTAAACCAGCCTAGTTTATTTATACTGTATATATTTCATGAATATATATGTGAACACAAACATTTGTCTCACTGCGGGGATCGAACGCATCGACGATGAATCGTCGAAAACGACATCGAACGATCGAACGTATCTTTTCGTCTACTCGCCCGCTACGCCACGGAGGCTGTCATAATTATTATCCGTACTCACCGCAGTATCATTGTTGTTGTTCGCTGTGACGGTGGCTGGGAGTGTCGCTGTGTGTGTCGCGGTCGGTGTCGCGGTCGCTGGTACTGTCGCTGTCGCGGCCGCCCTGTCCGCGTGTCGGTGCGCCAGCGCGACGGTGAGCGTGAGGTCGCTCCACATGGCGGCGCGGGCGCGTCGTGCACACACACCCAGCTGACGGACCGCTTCGACAGCTAGTGTGTATATAATCATTATCCGCACTCACCGCAGTATCATTGGTGTTGGTCGCTGTGGCGGTGGGTGTCGCGGTCGCTGGTACTGTCGCTGTCGCGGCCGCCTTGTCCGCGTGTCGGTGCGCCAGCGCGACGGTGAGCGTGAGGTCGCTCCACATGGCGGCGCGGGCGCGTCGTGCACACACACCCAGCTGACGGACCGCTTCGACAGCTAGTGTGTATATAATCATTATCCGCACTCACCGCAGTATCATTGGTGTTGGTCGCTGTGGCGGTGGGTGTCGCGGTCGCTGGTACTGTCGCTGTCGCGGCCGCCTTGTCCGCGTGTCGGTGCGCCAGCGCGACGGTGAGCGTGAGGTCGCTCCACATGGCGGCGCGGGCGCGTCGTGCACACACACCCAGCTGACGGACCGCTTCGACAGCTAGTGTGTATATAATCATTATCCGCACTCACCGCAGTATCATTGGTGTTGGTCGCTGTGGCGGTGGGTGTCGCGGTCGCTGGTACTGTCGCTGTCGCGGCCGCCTTGTCCGCGTGTCGGTGCGCCAGCGCGACGGTGAGCGTGAGGTCGCTCCACATGGCGGCGCGGGCGCGTCGTGCACACACACCCAGCTGACGGACCGCTTCGACAGCTAGTGTGTATATAATCATTATCCGCACTCACCGCAGTATCATTGGTGTTGGTCGCTGTGGCGGTGGGTGTCGCGGTCGCTGGTACTGTCGCTGTCGCGGCCGCCTTGTCCGCGTGTCGGTGCGCCAGCGCGACGGTGAGCGTGAGGTCGCTCCACATGGCGGCGCGGGCGCGTCGTGCACACACACCCAGCTGACGGACCGCTTCGACAGCTAGTGTGTATATAATCATTATCCGCACTCACCGCAGTATCATTGGTGTTGGTCGCTGTGGCGGTGGGTGTCGCGGTCGCTGGTACTGTCGCTGTCGCGGCCGCCTTGTCCGCGTGTCGGTGCGCCAGCGCGACGGTGAGCGTGAGGTCGCTCCACATGGCGGCGCGGGCGCGTCGTGCACACACACCCAGCTGACGGACCGCTTCGACAGCTAGTGTGTATATAATCATTATCCGCACTCACCGCAGTATCATTGGTGTTGGTCGCTGTGGCGGTGGGTGTCGCGGTCGCTGGTACTGTCGCTGTCGCGGCCGCCTTGTCCGCGTGTCGGTGCGCCAGCGCGACGGTGAGCGTGAGGTCGCTCCACATGGCGGCGCGGGCGCGTCGTGCACACACACCCAGCTGACGGACCGCTTCGACAGCTAGTGTGTATATAATCATTATCCGCACTCACCGCAGTATCATTGGTGTTGGTCGCTGTGGCGGTGGGTGTCGCGGTCGCTGGTACTGTCGCTGTCGCGGCCGCCTTGTCCGCGTGTCGGTGCGCCAGCGCGACGGTGAGCGTGAGGTCGCTCCACATGGCGGCGCGGGCGCGTCGTGCACACACACCCAGCTGACGGACCGCTTCGACAGCTAGTGTGTATATAATCATTATCCGCACTCACCGCAGTATCATTGGTGTTGGTCGCTGTGGCGGTGGGTGTCGCGGTCGCTGGTACTGTCGCTGTCGCGGCCGCCTTGTCCGCGTGTCGGTGCGCCAGCGCGACGGTGAGCGTGAGGTCGCTCCACATGGCGGCGCGGGCGCGTCGTGCACACACACCCAGCTGACGGACCGCTTCGACAGCTAGTGTGTATATAATCATTATCCGCACTCACCGCAGTATCATTGGTGTTGGTCGCTGTGGCGGTGGGTGTCGCGGTCGCTGGTACTGTCGCTGTCGCGGCCGCCTTGTCCGCGTGTCGGTGCGCCAGCGCGACGGTGAGCGTGAGGTCGCTCCACATGGCGGCGCGGGCGCGTCGTGCACACACACCCAGCTGACGGACCGCTTCGACAGCTAGTGTGTATATAATCATTATCCGCACTCACCGCAGTATCATTGGTGTTGGTCGCTGTGGCGGTGGGTGTCGCGGTCGCTGGTACTGTCGCTGTCGCGGCCGCCTTGTCCGCGTGTCGGTGCGCCAGCGCGACGGTGAGCGTGAGGTCGCTCCACATGGCGGCGCGGGCGCGTCGTGCACACACACCCAGCTGACGGACCGCTTCGACAGCTAGTGTGTATATAATCATTATCCGCACTCACCGCAGTATCATTGGTGTTGGTCGCTGTGGCGGTGGGTGTCGCGGTCGCTGGTACTGTCGCTGTCGCGGCCGCCTTGTCCGCGTGTCGGTGCGCCAGCGCGACGGTGAGCGTGAGGTCGCTCCACATGGCGGCGCGGGCGCGTCGTGCACACACACCCAGCTGACGGACCGCTTCGACAGCTAGTGTGTATATAATCATTATCCGCACTCACCGCAGTATCATTGGTGTTGGTCGCTGTGGCGGTGGGTGTCGCGGTCGCTGGTACTGTCGCTGTCGCGGCCGCCTTGTCCGCGTGTCGGTGCGCCAGCGCGACGGTGAGCGTGAGGTCGCTCCACATGGCGGCGCGGGCGCGTCGTGCACACACACCCAGCTGACGGACCGCTTCGACAGCTAGTGTGTATATAATCATTATCCGCACTCACCGCAGTATCATTGGTGTTGGTCGCTGTGGCGGTGGGTGTCGCGGTCGCTGGTACTGTCGCTGTCGCGGCCGCCTTGTCCGCGTGTCGGTGCGCCAGCGCGACGGTGAGCGTGAGGTCGCTCCACATGGCGGCGCGGGCGCGTCGTGCACACACACCCAGCTGACGGACCGCTTCGACAGCTAGTGTGTATATAATCATTATCCGCACTCACCGCAGTATCATTGGTGTTGGTCGCTGTGGCGGTGGGTGTCGCGGTCGCTGGTACTGTCGCTGTCGCGGCCGCCTTGTCCGCGTGTCGGTGCGCCAGCGCGACGGTGAGCGTGAGGTCGCTCCACATGGCGGCGCGGGCGCGTCGTGCACACACACCCAGCTGACGGACCGCTTCGACAGCTAGTGTGTATATAATCATTATCCGCACTCACCGCAGTATCATTGGTGTTGGTCGCTGTGGCGGTGGGTGTCGCGGTCGCTGGTACTGTCGCTGTCGCGGCCGCCTTGTCCGCGTGTCGGTGCGCCAGCGCGACGGTGAGCGTGAGGTCGCTCCACATGGCGGCGCGGGCGCGTCGTGCACACACACCCAGCTGACGGACCGCTTCGACAGCTAGTGTGTATATAATCATTATCCGCACTCACCGCAGTATCATTGGTGTTGGTCGCTGTGGCGGTGGGTGTCGCGGTCGCTGGTACTGTCGCTGTCGCGGCCGCCTTGTCCGCGTGTCGGTGCGCCAGCGCGACGGTGAGCGTGAGGTCGCTCCACATGGCGGCGCGGGCGCGTCGTGCACACACACCCAGCTGACGGACCGCTTCGACAGCTAGTGTGTATATAATCATTATCCGCACTCACCGCAGTATCATTGGTGTTGGTCGCTGTGGCGGTGGGTGTCGCGGTCGCTGGTACTGTCGCTGTCGCGGCCGCCTTGTCCGCGTGTCGGTGCGCCAGCGCGACGGTGAGCGTGAGGTCGCTCCACATGGCGGCGCGGGCGCGTCGTGCACACACACCCAGCTGACGGACCGCTTCGACAGCTAGTGTGTATATAATCATTATCCGCACTCACCGCAGTATCATTGGTGTTGGTCGCTGTGGCGGTGGGTGTCGCGGTCGCTGGTACTGTCGCTGTCGCGGCCGCCTTGTCCGCGTGTCGGTGCGCCAGCGCGACGGTGAGCGTGAGGTCGCTCCACATGGCGGCGCGGGCGCGTCGTGCACACACACCCAGCTGACGGACCGCTTCGACAGCTAGTGTGTATATAATCATTATCCGCACTCACCGCAGTATCATTGGTGTTGGTCGCTGTGGCGGTGGGTGTCGCGGTCGCTGGTACTGTCGCTGTCGCGGCCGCCTTGTCCGCGTGTCGGTGCGCCAGCGCGACGGTGAGCGTGAGGTCGCTCCACATGGCGGCGCGGGCGCGTCGTGCACACACACCCAGCTGACGGACCGCTTCGACAGCTAGTGTGTATATAATCATTATCCGCACTCACCGCAGTATCATTGGTGTTGGTCGCTGTGGCGGTGGGTGTCGCGGTCGCTGGTACTGTCGCTGTCGCGGCCGCCTTGTCCGCGTGTCGGTGCGCCAGCGCGACGGTGAGCGTGAGGTCGCTCCACATGGCGGCGCGGGCGCGTCGTGCACACACACCCAGCTGACGGACCGCTTCGACAGCTAGTGTGTATATAATCATTATCCGCACTCACCGCAGTATCATTGGTGTTGGTCGCTGTGGCGGTGGGTGTCGCGGTCGCTGGTACTGTCGCTGTCGCGGCCGCCTTGTCCGCGTGTCGGTGCGCCAGCGCGACGGTGAGCGTGAGGTCGCTCCACATGGCGGCGCGGGCGCGTCGTGCACACACACCCAGCTGACGGACCGCTTCGACAGCTAGTGTGTATATAATCATTATCCGCACTCACCGCAGTATCATTGGTGTTGGTCGCTGTGGCGGTGGGTGTCGCGGTCGCTGGTACTGTCGCTGTCGCGGCCGCCTTGTCCGCGTGTCGGTGCGCCAGCGCGACGGTGAGCGTGAGGTCGCTCCACATGGCGGCGCGGGCGCGTCGTGCACACACACCCAGCTGACGGACCGCTTCGACAGCTAGTGTGTATATAATCATTATCCGCACTCACCGCAGTATCATTGGTGTTGGTCGCTGTGGCGGTGGGTGTCGCGGTCGCTGGTACTGTCGCTGTCGCGGCCGCCTTGTCCGCGTGTCGGTGCGCCAGCGCGACGGTGAGCGTGAGGTCGCTCCACATGGCGGCGCGGGCGCGTCGTGCACACACACCCAGCTGACGGACCGCTTCGACAGCTAGTGTGTATATAATCATTATCCGCACTCACCGCAGTATCATTGGTGTTGGTCGCTGTGGCGGTGGGTGTCGCGGTCGCTGGTACTGTCGCTGTCGCGGCCGCCTTGTCCGCGTGTCGGTGCGCCAGCGCGACGGTGAGCGTGAGGTCGCTCCACATGGCGGCGCGGGCGCGTCGTGCACACACACCCAGCTGACGGACCGCTTCGACAGCTAGTGTGTATATAATCATTATCCGCACTCACCGCAGTATCATTGGTGTTGGTCGCTGTGGCGGTGGGTGTCGCGGTCGCTGGTACTGTCGCTGTCGCGGCCGCCTTGTCCGCGTGTCGGTGCGCCAGCGCGACGGTGAGCGTGAGGTCGCTCCACATGGCGGCGCGGGCGCGTCGTGCACACACACCCAGCTGACGGACCGCTTCGACAGCTAGTGTGTATATAATCATTATCCGCACTCACCGCAGTATCATTGGTGTTGGTCGCTGTGGCGGTGGGTGTCGCGGTCGCTGGTACTGTCGCTGTCGCGGCCGCCTTGTCCGCGTGTCGGTGCGCCAGCGCGACGGTGAGCGTGAGGTCGCTCCACATGGCGGCGCGGGCGCGTCGTGCACACACACCCAGCTGACGGACCGCTTCGACAGCTAGTGTGTATATAATCATTATCCGCACTCACCGCAGTATCATTGGTGTTGGTCGCTGTGGCGGTGGGTGTCGCGGTCGCTGGTACTGTCGCTGTCGCGGCCGCCTTGTCCGCGTGTCGGTGCGCCAGCGCGACGGTGAGCGTGAGGTCGCTCCACATGGCGGCGCGGGCGCGTCGTGCACAAACACCTAGTTGACGGACCGCTTCGGCTAGTTGGAGGATCGCTGCAACAATGTTATATAAGCTCACGCCTGTCTCACTGAAGGGGTGGACTGAGGTACTACTAGTGCTCTCATGTGCCTACGAAACAATATTTCCATGATGTGACAAAGAGCGAGCCTATCGTCATACTTTTTTGACTGCAATACACCTGATAGTAAGTGCAATACAGTCCAAAAAAAATCAGTGACCATCGACAAACTGTAATGTGATGACTAAGTATTCTTTGTAGCATCGCTGTGTCCATAAGACAGTACCAATGTAACGCTCGACTGAACACAACGTGTGCATACAATAAACACCTATTTTGGGACAACGTTCTTTTCCTTTCCTAGTACCCCCCTGACCACACTACATGGCGACCCTTTAAGATATTGAACACAACAGAAAACGAAGTTCATTTTAAAAGATTCGAGCCGAAAACTCATGAGTTAAATGAGTATCAATTTTGTACATTTCAGGATAATACTGTTACCACGAATAGGGTTAAGAAAATATTTGGTTCTTTAAAATTACATCCTTATTTAAATAACGAGGAACAAACGTCAATAGAAAACATATGTGCTAAATACAGCGACATATTTCACCTACCCGGTGATAAATTATCAGTAACAAGTGTTTACGAACCCAGTATTAAAATTAAAAAAGACGCTTCCCCCGTTTATGTTAAACAATACCGTATACCTTTTTCTCAAAAGAAAGAAGTAGAAAAACAGGTAGGAAATATGTTAAGAAACGACATAATAGAGAAAGCTAATAGTGAGTGGTCTAGTCCAGTTTTACTGGTACCAAAGAAAACAGACAATAGTGGTGAGAAGAAGTGGAGGCTAGTAGTAGATTACAGAAAGTTAAATCAGGTAATTCATGACGATAAATTCCCACTTCCCAACATCACGGACATCCTTGATTCCTTGTCGGGTGCTGTATACTTCTCACACCTTGATTTAGCCCAAAGTTATTATCAAGCGAAACTTCAACCAGGTACAAGTAGGGAATGTACAGCATTCACAACGAGCCAAGGACAGTTCCAGATGAAAAGATTACCTATGGGATTAAAAATAAGCCCTAGCTGCTTCTCAAGACTAATGACTGTGGCTTTATCAGGACTAAACTATGAGTCATGTTTAATTTATATGGATGATATAATTGTTTTTGGGAGAAATCTAGAAAATCATAATAAAAACCTACAGAGTGTATTTGAACGTATGAGAACAACTAACTTAAAGTTAAATCCTGATAAGTGTCAATTCTTAAAAAAGCAAATACTTTACTTAGGCCATGTTATTTCTGAACACGGTATACTACCGGATCCCGAAAAAACTAAAATAATTGAAAATTTTCCAACGCCGCAAACAGCTGACGAGGTCAAACGATTCGTAGCTTTCGCTAACTACTATCGTAAATTTATACCTAATTTTGCGAATATAACAGCGCCGTTAAACGAATTATGCCGAAAAAATGTGCAATTTAAATGGACCTTAGAATGCGAAAACTCTTTTGATAAATTGAAGAAATGTTTAATAAATCCACCGATATTAGATTACCCCGATTTATCTTCAACTAACGAATTTATTTTAAAAACTGACGCGTCATCTTTTGCTATTGGTTCAGTTTTATGCAACAGCAATAATAAACCTGTAGCTTTTGCAAGTCGTGGATTAAATAAGGCCGAGAAAAATTATCCTGTGATAGAAAAGGAACTCCTATCTATCGTATGGAGTGTAAAATATTTTAGACCATATTTGTATGGCCGTCATTTTACCATACAGACAGACCACAAACCACTTGTCTATTTATTTAGTATGACTAACCCTTCTAGCCGTTTGACTAAATTTCGATTGTGTTTAGAAGAATATAATTTCAGTATTGTTTATGTTAGAGGACGTGATAACGTGACTGCAGACGCGTTGTCACGTGTAATAATATCTAGTGAGGATTTGAAGCAAATTAGTAATAACAGCGTATGTGTGATGACGAGAGGTATGACGAAAAGAATGGAAGGACAGTCAAACGACGGGAAGGAAAATAAAGATATTTCTATACGTAATCGGATTGATCACCCGGATATTGTAGAAATAATAAAAAAAGGAAAAAATGATTTTGAGTTGAAAGTAGCTACTTTAAATGAATTACGGAAAATACCTAAACATTTACTAGATAATTCATACAAAAATTTAATTTTTGTAATACCCAAAAAGACTATTTTTATAAATCCAGATGCCTTATCTACTACTAGTGAAGGATTTGGTACAATTGTGTAAAGATAAAAATATAAATGAGTTAACTATTATAAAGTGTGATGAAAATAAAATATTATTAAAGGCCTTAATAGAAATATTAAATAATAAAAAGAAATGGTCCGGACCGCGAATAAATGTAGTAAATGGAGTGAGAAAAATATTAGATAACGATGAAAAACGGATAATAATAAATGACTTTCATTTACTTCCCACTAGTGGACACGCAGGTGTCCGCCGTATGTTAAATAATATGCGTAAGTACTTTTATTGGTCAGGTATGGAAGGTGACGTAAGAGAATTCGTTAGGAGGTGTGATAAGTGTCAGAAACAAAAACATACGAATCATTATACGAAGCAGCCTATGACGATAACCACTACTGCGCATACAGCGTTTGATAAACTATACCTAGATATAGTAGGACCATTAGAGAAAGATAATAATGATTTTTGTTATATTCTGACCCTTCAGTGCGAATTATCTAAGTTCGTAGAAGTTTACCCATTACGTTCAAAAGATTCAGTTACTATTGCAAAAACATTTACAGAAAACTTTATTTTACGATATGGTGTGTCAAAGGAAATTGCGTCAGACAGAGGTACAGAATTTGTGGCAAAGGTTATGGATGAAATTTGTAAATTACTCAATATCAAACAATTATTAACTACAGCATACCATCATGAGAGCGTAGGTGCTTTAGAAAATTCTCATAAAGGATTAAATTCGTTTCTTAGAATACAAACTGATAATCAACCGTATTCATGGAGTAGTTGGTTGCCATACTGGGCATTTTCGTATAATAATACCGTACACTCTGAGACTCATTATACCCCCTATGAGTTAGTGTTTGGTAGAAGATGCGTACTACCAAGTAATTTAGACGGTAATGTAGTAGATCCGATCTATAATTTTGATAGTTATTCTAAGGAATTAAAATATAGGTTACAGAAAGCTAATTTAGATGCTAGAAATAATTTAGTGTTAAGTAAGGAAAAGCGTAAGAAAAATTATGATAAGAATGTTAATGAAATTTTCTACAAGGAAAATGATCTAATCCTATTAAAAAACGAAGTAGGAAATAAAATGTCGCCAGTGTACAACGGGCCTTATAATGTAATAAAAGACGATTCACCGAACGTCATTATAAATGTAAAAGGTAAACATGTCACTGTTCACAAGAACAGAACTAAAAGATATTATGTTTAGTTATAGTAAGCATTTTTATGTGGGAACGTATACTATACCTAGTTGTTTTAGTTTTGTATAACTTTAGAATAAGTTACAAAAAAAAAAAAAAATGTAATATTTTTTTTTTTTCCTTCCCAAAAAGGGAAGGTGTAATGTGATGACTAAGTATTCTTTGTAGCATCGCTGTGTCCATAAGATAGTACCAATGTAACGCTCGACTGAACACAACGTGTGCATACAATAAACACCTATTTTGGGACAACGTTCGTTTCCTTTCCTAGTACCCCCCTGACCACACTACAAACAATGAGTTTATCAGTGGCTACCAGAATCATGCCAGCCTAAATAAATATTTTTTCATACCCCCAAAGAGGGAAGAAGCAAATCGAAGGGTCTACGACAGAACAGACGGATGACCGATGTAGACACAGGGATACAAATATGTATGATACCTGTCTTAATCAATCATTTAAGTGATGTCGCAAACCCCTCGAGAGTGCGTGCGTGCGTGTACGAGCGTGTAGACGTGCGTGCGTGTGCGTGTGTGTTTGTGCATGCGTGCATGCGTGCGTGCGTGTATGCGTGCGTGTATGCGTGCGTGTATATGTGCGTGCGTGGTGCAGTACGTACGGTCGGTCCTCTGCCTGGTCTGCCTGTTGTCCCTATTGTCCCTGGTAACCCTGTATATGTTTGCGTGTATATGTGTTGTGCAGTACGTACGGTCAGTCCTCTGCCTGGTCTGCCTGTTGTCCCTGTTGTCCCTGGTAGAGTGCGGTGCGAGCTCCCTGCGTCGCGCGGCCTGCACGGCGCACACGGCGGCGCGCCACGACATCATGGCGCCCTCCACGGAGCTGTGCGGCGCGCTGACACACACGACAACACCGTACATATGGATGCAAATATGCAATAACATTAATAAACCCAACAGTCACACGCATAGTCCTACACCCACAGTAAGATACGAGTCTTGTGTCGTGGGTATCAGGAACTACGAGAGACTTTCGGTCTCACAACACCCAGACCCCGAAACAAATAATTGTGGATCACACAAACATTGTCTCTTTCTTTCTTTCAAAGTCATAATTTTATTTTCATACAAAGCGTACAATTATTATGTTCTTAGATTATACAAAGTATGTGCTTTAACTTAGTAGCCTTTGTCAGACATTGCAAATCTGAAGACGTTTATCTTAATATCAAAATACATATAAACACATTTACATATCCCTACATACATTTATTTTTGGCACTATACACTCAGAATAAAAACTATATTTCACTCAAAATAAGTATTTGAAGTGGGTTTTTTTGAAGTGAAAACTTCTTTAGAAACGTTAAGTACTTTTCTTAGGTTGGAAATAAAATGTTAAACTCGCGCCAGGACACGTGACCAGATCGGAAATTCGTAAGACGAAATGTTAAATCTTTTATGTAATATAAATTGTCATTTTTTGTGTACGATACCCACATAAATGATAGTACTTTTATACTAATAAATAAAACAATTCGTACGCAATTATTCCCAAACCATTCAAAAATGCACAACGTTAATGTTCAAGTTTTCACTATTGCCGGCACTCCCGGAGTACAACCCATTATTTTTTTTTTATATATTTTTTTTATTCTTAAATATATTATACAGCTAACACAGTACACTCACATGTCTAACAAGTTGTCGAGGTCCTCCCGCCAGGTGGAGGGGTCGAAGGTGGCCGGGTCCACCCCGGTCTCCTTCTCACTCGCCACGTTCTCTTGCCCACGCTTCAGCACCGTGATCTTGGCATCTTCAGGTTTGTTGGGCTTCTTGTTTTGCGCCACACACACGCTCGCTCGCAATGTCTCCATCTTGCCCATTAGTGTTAACACCTGAAAGGTTGAAATAGTTGTTGAGGTAAAAAAAATTACAGACTTCTTTCTGAAGTGATAACTTCATATGGGAGGGTGAACCGATTCGTTCCGTAACGCGAGCGGTCCATAGGACCATAGGATTTTGACCGGACTTTGACAAGAATTTGACCGGACTTTGACCGGACTGACAGGACTTTGACCGGACTTTAACAGAACTTTGACCGGACTATGACAGGACTTTGACCGGATTTCGACAGGACTTTGACCGGACTTTGAGCGACTTTGACCGGACTTAGACAGGACTTTCACCGGTCTTTGATAGGATTTCGACATGACTTTGACCGGATTTTGACCGGATTGGAGTGCAGTGCAGTGTGGTGCAAAACAATCCAATGAAGTGAAAACTTCTTATGGTAAACCGCTTCGTAACGTAACGCGTTACGGCGCCACTCTGTCTGACTTCTCTTTCTCTCACGCATACGGCAGCAGTAGGCAGGCTCCTCCGCTCTCACTTTAACCCACACTAGTTTAAGTTATCACTTCTGTCGAGCGTCCCGAGACGCACACTTTTTTTTTAAAGTGATAAATTCTTATGGGAGGGTGAACCGATGTGTTCCGTTTTTTTTTTTTTTTTTTATAGCATAGGCCAGCAAACGAGCAAGTGGGTCACCTGATGGTAAGTGATCTCCACCGCCCATGTACGCCCACCACCAGAAGAGTCATGGGCGCGTTGCCGACCTTAAAGGAAAGGGGTAATAAGGGATTGGGAAGGGGAGGGGATTTGGGCTTCCGGTTATCTCACTCACCGTACGAAACGCAGCAGCAAGCCGCTACTTTACGTCCGCTACTTTCCGTAACGCGAGCGATCCATCGATCAACGGAAGGTTCGAGAATATGCGAGAACCTTCCGTGAGAAGTCACGCGAGCCAGTTGACCAGCCAGCGTTAGCCGATCTCCCTGGAACTTCGAGAATTTCGACTTCCTAGGTGGCGTCAAACAGTGACCAGTCGGCTTGGGGCGGACTTTAACCGGACTTTGACCGTACTTAGAAAGGACTTTGACCGGACTTTGATCGGAGTTTGACCGGACTATGACAAGACTTTGACAGGACATTAACACATTGACAGGACTCTGACCGGACTTTGACACAGCTTTGACCGGACTGTGGCCGGATTTTGACCGGACTTTGACTGGATTTGACCGGCGCGGCCCGGGTCCGTCCGCTTGTTGTGTGCTAGTGTAGTGTAGTACCTTGGTATGTTCCCGGAGCATGTCGACGGTGAGCCTGTCGACCCTGGTGGGGCAGGGCGGCAGGCGCGGCACGGGGATGGAGTTGGAGGAGGAGACGGCGCGGCCCGGGTCCGTCCGCTTGTTGTGTGCTAGTGTAGTGTAGTGTAGTACCTTGGTATGTTCCCGGAGCATGTCGACGGTGAGCCTGTCGACCCTGGTGGGGCAGGGCGGCAGGCGCGGCACGGGGATGGAGTTGGAGGAGGAGACGGCGCGGCCCGGGTCCGTCCGCTTGTTGTGTGCTAGTGTAGTGTAGTGTAGTACCTTGGTATGTTCCCGGAGCATGTCGACGGTGAGCCTGTCGACCCTGGTGGGGCAGGGCGGCAGGCGCGGCACGGGGATGGAGTTGGAGGAGGAGACGGCGCGGCCCGGGTCCGTCCGCTTGTTGTGTGCTAGTGTAGTGTAGTGTAGTACCTTGGTATGTTCCCGGAGCATGTCGACGGTGAGCCTGTCGACCCTGGTGGGGCAGGGCGGCAGGCGCGGCACGGGGATGGAGTTGGAGGAGGAGACGGCGCGGCCCGGGTCCGTCCGCTTGTTGTGTGCTAGTGTAGTGTAGTGTAGTACCTTGGTATGTTCCCGGAGCATGTCGACGGTGAGCCTGTCGACCCTGGTGGGGCAGGGCGGCAGGCGCGGCACGGGGATGGAGTTGGAGGAGGAGACGGCGCGGCCCGGGTCCGTCCGCTTGTTGTGTGCTAGTGTAGTGTAGTGTAGTACCTTGGTATGTTCCCGGAGCATGTCGACGGTGAGCCTGTCGACCCTGGTGGGGCAGGGCGGCAGGCGCGGCACGGGGATGGAGTTGGAGGAGGAGACGGCGCGGCCCGGGTCCGTCCGCTTGTTGTGTGCTAGTGTAGTGTAGTGTAGTACCTTGGTATGTTCCCGGAGCATGTCGACGGTGAGCCTGTCGACCCTGGTGGGGCAGGGCGGCAGGCGCGGCACGGGGATGGAGTTGGAGGAGGAGACGGCGCGGCCCGGGTCCGTCCGCTTGTTGTGTGCTAGTGTAGTGTAGTGTAGTACCTTGGTATGTTCCCGGAGCATGTCGACGGTGAGCCTGTCGACCCTGGTGGGGCAGGGCGGCAGGCGCGGCACGGGGATGGAGTTGGAGGAGGAGACGGCGCGGCCCGGGTCCGTCCGCTTGTTGTGTGCTAGTGTAGTGTAGTGTAGTACCTTGGTATGTTCCCGGAGCATGTCGACGGTGAGCCTGTCGACCCTGGTGGGGCAGGGCGGCAGGCGCGGCACGGGGATGGAGTTGGAGGAGGAGACGGCGCGGCCCGGGTCCGTCCGCTTGTTGTGTGCTAGTGTAGTGTAGTGTAGTACCTTGGTATGTTCCCGGAGCATGTCGACGGTGAGCCTGTCGACCCTGGTGGGGCAGGGCGGCAGGCGCGGCACGGGGATGGAGTTGGAGGAGGAGACGGCGCGGCCCGGGTCCGTCCGCTTGTTGTGTGCTAGTGTAGTGTAGTGTAGTACCTTGGTATGTTCCCGGAGCATGTCGACGGTGAGCCTGTCGACCCTGGTGGGGCAGGGCGGCAGGCGCGGCACGGGGATGGAGTTGGAGGAGGAGACGGCGCGGCCCGGGTCCGTCCGCTTGTTGTGTGCTAGTGTAGTGTAGTGTAGTACCTTGGTATGTTCCCGGAGCATGTCGACGGTGAGCCTGTCGACCCTGGTGGGGCAGGGCGGCAGGCGCGGCACGGGGATGGAGTTGGAGGAGGAGACGGCGCGGCCCGGGTCCGTCCGCTTGTTGTGTGCTAGTGTAGTGTAGTGTAGTACCTTGGTATGTTCCCGGAGCATGTCGACGGTGAGCCTGTCGACCCTGGTGGGGCAGGGCGGCAGGCGCGGCACGGGGATGGAGTTGGAGGAGGAGACGGCGCGGCCCGGGTCCGTCCGCTTGTTGTGTGCTAGTGTAGTGTAGTGTAGTACCTTGGTATGTTCCCGGAGCATGTCGACGGTGAGCCTGTCGACCCTGGTGGGGCAGGGCGGCAGGCGCGGCACGGGGATGGAGTTGGAGGAGGAGACGGCGCGGCCCGGGTCCGTCCGCTTGTTGTGTGCTAGTGTAGTGTAGTGTAGTACCTTGGTATGTTCCCGGAGCATGTCGACGGTGAGCCTGTCGACCCTGGTGGGGCAGGGCGGCAGGCGCGGCACGGGGATGGAGTTGGAGGAGGAGACGGCGCGGCCCGGGTCCGTCCGCTTGTTGTGTGCTAGTGTAGTGTAGTGTAGTACCTTGGTATGTTCCCGGAGCATGTCGACGGTGAGCCTGTCGACCCTGGTGGGGCAGGGCGGCAGGCGCGGCACGGGGATGGAGTTGGAGGAGGAGACGGCGCGGCCCGGGTCCGTCCGCTTGTTGTGTGCTAGTGTAGTGTAGTGTAGTACCTTGGTATGTTCCCGGAGCATGTCGACGGTGAGCCTGTCGACCCTGGTGGGGCAGGGCGGCAGGCGCGGCACGGGGATGGAGTTGGAGGAGGAGACGGCGCGGCCCGGGTCCGTCCGCTTGTTGTGTGCTAGTGTAGTGTAGTGTAGTACCTTGGTATGTTCCCGGAGCATGTCGACGGTGAGCCTGTCGACCCTGGTGGGGCAGGGCGGCAGGCGCGGCACGGGGATGGAGTTGGAGGAGGAGACGGCGCGGCCCGGGTCCGTCCGCTTGTTGTGTGCTAGTGTAGTGTAGTGTAGTACCTTGGTATGTTCCCGGAGCATGTCGACGGTGAGCCTGTCGACCCTGGTGGGGCAGGGCGGCAGGCGCGGCACGGGGATGGAGTTGGAGGAGGAGACGGCGCGGCCCGGGTCCGTCCGCTTGTTGTGTGCTAGTGTAGTGTAGTGTAGTACCTTGGTATGTTCCCGGAGCATGTCGACGGTGAGCCTGTCGACCCTGGTGGGGCAGGGCGGCAGGCGCGGCACGGGGATGGAGTTGGAGGAGGAGACGGCGCGGCCCGGGTCCGTCCGCTTGTTGTGTGCTAGTGTAGTGTAGTGTAGTACCTTGGTATGTTCCCGGAGCATGTCGACGGTGAGCCTGTCGACCCTGGTGGGGCAGGGCGGCAGGCGCGGCACGGGGATGGAGTTGGAGGAGGAGACGGCGCGGCCCGGGTCCGTCCGCTTGTTGTGTGCTAGTGTAGTGTAGTGTAGTACCTTGGTATGTTCCCGGAGCATGTCGACGGTGAGCCTGTCGACCCTGGTGGGGCAGGGCGGCAGGCGCGGCACGGGGATGGAGTTGGAGGAGGAGACGGCGCGGCCCGGGTCCGTCCGCTTGTTGTGTGCTAGTGTAGTGTAGTGTAGTACCTTGGTATGTTCCCGGAGCATGTCGACGGTGAGCCTGTCGACCCTGGTGGGGCAGGGCGGCAGGCGCGGCACGGGGATGGAGTTGGAGGAGGAGACGGCGCGGCCCGGGTCCGTCCGCTTGTTGTGTGCTAGTGTAGTGTAGTGTAGTACCTTGGTATGTTCCCGGAGCATGTCGACGGTGAGCCTGTCGACCCTGGTGGGGCAGGGCGGCAGGCGCGGCACGGGGATGGAGTTGGAGGAGGAGACGGCGCGGCCCGGGTCCGTCCGCTTGTTGTGTGCTAGTGTAGTGTAGTGTAGTACCTTGGTATGTTCCCGGAGCATGTCGACGGTGAGCCTGTCGACCCTGGTGGGGCAGGGCGGCAGGCGCGGCACGGGGATGGAGTTGGAGGAGGAGACGGCGCGGCCCGGGTCCGTCCGCTTGTTGTGTGCTAGTGTAGTGTAGTGTAGTACCTTGGTATGTTCCCGGAGCATGTCGACGGTGAGCCTGTCGACCCTGGTGGGGCAGGGCGGCAGGCGCGGCACGGGGATGGAGTTGGAGGAGGAGACGGCGCGGCCCGGGTCCGTCCGCTTGTTGTGTGCTAGTGTAGTGTAGTGTAGTACCTTGGTATGTTCCCGGAGCATGTCGACGGTGAGCCTGTCGACCCTGGTGGGGCAGGGCGGCAGGCGCGGCACGGGGATGGAGTTGGAGGAGGAGACGGCGCGGCCCGGGTCCGTCCGCTTGTTGTGTGCTAGTGTAGTGTAGTGTAGTACCTTGGTATGTTCCCGGAGCATGTCGACGGTGAGCCTGTCGACCCTGGTGGGGCAGGGCGGCAGGCGCGGCACGGGGATGGAGTTGGAGGAGGAGACGGCGCGGCCCGGGTCCGTCCGCTTGTTGTGTGCTAGTGTAGTGTAGTGTAGTACCTTGGTATGTTCCCGGAGCATGTCGACGGTGAGCCTGTCGACCCTGGTGGGGCAGGGCGGCAGGCGCGGCACGGGGATGGAGTTGGAGGAGGAGACGGCGCGGCCCGGGTCCGTCCGCTTGTTGTGTGCTAGTGTAGTGTAGTGTAGTACCTTGGTATGTTCCCGGAGCATGTCGACGGTGAGCCTGTCGACCCTGGTGGGGCAGGGCGGCAGGCGCGGCACGGGGATGGAGTTGGAGGAGGAGACGGCGCGGCCCGGGTCCGTCCGCTTGTTGTGTGCTAGTGTAGTGTAGTGTAGTACCTTGGTATGTTCCCGGAGCATGTCGACGGTGAGCCTGTCGACCCTGGTGGGGCAGGGCGGCAGGCGCGGCACGGGGATGGAGTTGGAGGAGGAGACGGCGCGGCCCGGGTCCGTCCGCTTGTTGTGTGCTAGTGTAGTGTAGTGTAGTACCTTGGTATGTTCCCGGAGCATGTCGACGGTGAGCCTGTCGACCCTGGTGGGGCAGGGCGGCAGGCGCGGCACGGGGATGGAGTTGGAGGAGGAGACGGCGCGGCCCGGGTCCGTCCGCTTGTTGTGTGCTAGTGTAGTGTAGTGTAGTACCTTGGTATGTTCCCGGAGCATGTCGACGGTGAGCCTGTCGACCCTGGTGGGGCAGGGCGGCAGGCGCGGCACGGGGATGGAGTTGGAGGAGGAGACGGCGCGGCCCGGGTCCGTCCGCTTGTTGTGTGCTAGTGTAGTGTAGTGTAGTACCTTGGTATGTTCCCGGAGCATGTCGACGGTGAGCCTGTCGACCCTGGTGGGGCAGGGCGGCAGGCGCGGCACGGGGATGGAGTTGGAGGAGGAGACGGCGCGGCCCGGGTCCGTCCGCTTGTTGTGTGCTAGTGTAGTGTAGTGTAGTACCTTGGTATGTTCCCGGAGCATGTCGACGGTGAGCCTGTCGACCCTGGTGGGGCAGGGCGGCAGGCGCGGCACGGGGATGGAGTTGGAGGAGGAGACGGCGCGGCCCGGGTCCGTCCGCTTGTTGTGTGCTAGTGTAGTGTAGTGTAGTACCTTGGTATGTTCCCGGAGCATGTCGACGGTGAGCCTGTCGACCCTGGTGGGGCAGGGCGGCAGGCGCGGCACGGGGATGGAGTTGGAGGAGGAGACGGCGCGGCCCGGGTCCGTCCGCTTGTTGTGTGCTAGTGTAGTGTAGTGTAGTACCTTGGTATGTTCCCGGAGCATGTCGACGGTGAGCCTGTCGACCCTGGTGGGGCAGGGCGGCAGGCGCGGCACGGGGATGGAGTTGGAGGAGGAGACGGCGCGGCCCGGGTCCGTCCGCTTGTTGTGTGCTAGTGTAGTGTAGTGTAGTACCTTGGTATGTTCCCGGAGCATGTCGACGGTGAGCCTGTCGACCCTGGTGGGGCAGGGCGGCAGGCGCGGCACGGGGATGGAGTTGGAGGAGGAGACGGCGCGGCCCGGGTCCGTCCGCTTGTTGTGTGCTAGTGTAGTGTAGTGTAGTACCTTGGTATGTTCCCGGAGCATGTCGACGGTGAGCCTGTCGACCCTGGTGGGGCAGGGCGGCAGGCGCGGCACGGGGATGGAGTTGGAGGAGGAGACGGCGCGGCCCGGGTCCGTCCGCTTGTTGTGTGCTAGTGTAGTGTAGTGTAGTACCTTGGTATGTTCCCGGAGCATGTCGACGGTGAGCCTGTCGACCCTGGTGGGGCAGGGCGGCAGGCGCGGCACGGGGATGGAGTTGGAGGAGGAGACGGCGCGGCCCGGGTCCGTCCGCTTGTTGTGTGCTAGTGTAGTGTAGTGTAGTACCTTGGTATGTTCCCGGAGCATGTCGACGGTGAGCCTGTCGACCCTGGTGGGGCAGGGCGGCAGGCGCGGCACGGGGATGGAGTTGGAGGAGGAGACGGCGCGGCCCGGGTCCGTCCGCTTGTTGTGTGCTAGTGTAGTGTAGTGTAGTACCTTGGTATGTTCCCGGAGCATGTCGACGGTGAGCCTGTCGACCCTGGTGGGGCAGGGCGGCAGGCGCGGCACGGGGATGGAGTTGGAGGAGGAGACGGCGCGGCCCGGGTCCGTCCGCTTGTTGTGTGCTAGTGTAGTGTAGTGTAGTACCTTGGTATGTTCCCGGAGCATGTCGACGGTGAGCCTGTCGACCCTGGTGGGGCAGGGCGGCAGGCGCGGCACGGGGATGGAGTTGGAGGAGGAGACGGCGCGGCCCGGGTCCGTCCGCTTGTTGTGTGCTAGTGTAGTGTAGTGTAGTACCTTGGTATGTTCCCGGAGCATGTCGACGGTGAGCCTGTCGACCCTGGTGGGGCAGGGCGGCAGGCGCGGCACGGGGATGGAGTTGGAGGAGGAGACGGCGCGGCCCGGGTCCGTCCGCTTGTTGTGTGCTAGTGTAGTGTAGTGTAGTACCTTGGTATGTTCCCGGAGCATGTCGACGGTGAGCCTGTCGACCCTGGTGGGGCAGGGCGGCAGGCGCGGCACGGGGATGGAGTTGGAGGAGGAGACGGCGCGGCCCGGGTCCGTCCGCTTGTTGTGTGCTAGTGTAGTGTAGTGTAGTACCTTGGTATGTTCCCGGAGCATGTCGACGGTGAGCCTGTCGACCCTGGTGGGGCAGGGCGGCAGGCGCGGCACGGGGATGGAGTTGGAGGAGGAGACGGCGCGGCCCGGGTCCGTCCGCTTGTTGTGTGCTAGTGTAGTGTAGTGTAGTACCTTGGTATGTTCCCGGAGCATGTCGACGGTGAGCCTGTCGACCCTGGTGGGGCAGGGCGGCAGGCGCGGCACGGGGATGGAGTTGGAGGAGGAGACGGCGCGGCCCGGGTCCGTCCGCTTGTTGTGTGCTAGTGTAGTGTAGTGTAGTACCTTGGTATGTTCCCGGAGCATGTCGACGGTGAGCCTGTCGACCCTGGTGGGGCAGGGCGGCAGGCGCGGCACGGGGATGGAGTTGGAGGAGGAGACGGCGCGGCCCGGGTCCGTCCGCTTGTTGTGTGCTAGTGTAGTGTAGTGTAGTACCTTGGTATGTTCCCGGAGCATGTCGACGGTGAGCCTGTCGACCCTGGTGGGGCAGGGCGGCAGGCGCGGCACGGGGATGGAGTTGGAGGAGGAGACGGCGCGGCCCGGGTCCGTCCGCTTGTTGTGTGCTAGTGTAGTGTAGTGTAGTACCTTGGTATGTTCCCGGAGCATGTCGACGGTGAGCCTGTCGACCCTGGTGGGGCAGGGCGGCAGGCGCGGCACGGGGATGGAGTTGGAGGAGGAGACGGCGCGGCCCGGGTCCGTCCGCTTGTTGTGTGCTAGTGTAGTGTAGTGTAGTACCTTGGTATGTTCCCGGAGCATGTCGACGGTGAGCCTGTCGACCCTGGTGGGGCAGGGCGGCAGGCGCGGCACGGGGATGGAGTTGGAGGAGGAGACGGCGCGGCCCGGGTCCGTCCGCTTGTTGTGTGCTAGTGTAGTGTAGTGTAGTACCTTGGTATGTTCCCGGAGCATGTCGACGGTGAGCCTGTCGACCCTGGTGGGGCAGGGCGGCAGGCGCGGCACGGGGATGGAGTTGGAGGAGGAGACGGCGCGGCCCGGGTCCGTCCGCTTGTTGTGTGCTAGTGTAGTGTAGTGTAGTACCTTGGTATGTTCCCGGAGCATGTCGACGGTGAGCCTGTCGACCCTGGTGGGGCAGGGCGGCAGGCGCGGCACGGGGATGGAGTTGGAGGAGGAGACGGCGCGGCCCGGGTCCGTCCGCTTGTTGTGTGCTAGTGTAGTGTAGTGTAGTACCTTGGTATGTTCCCGGAGCATGTCGACGGTGAGCCTGTCGACCCTGGTGGGGCAGGGCGGCAGGCGCGGCACGGGGATGGAGTTGGAGGAGGAGACGGCGCGGCCCGGGTCCGTCCGCTTGTTGTGTGCTAGTGTAGTGTAGTGTAGTACCTTGGTATGTTCCCGGAGCATGTCGACGGTGAGCCTGTCGACCCTGGTGGGGCAGGGCGGCAGGCGCGGCACGGGGATGGAGTTGGAGGAGGAGACGGCGCGGCCCGGGTCCGTCCGCTTGTTGTGTGCTAGTGTAGTGTAGTGTAGTACCTTGGTATGTTCCCGGAGCATGTCGACGGTGAGCCTGTCGACCCTGGTGGGGCAGGGCGGCAGGCGCGGCACGGGGATGGAGTTGGAGGAGGAGACGGCGCGGCCCGGGTCCGTCCGCTTGTTGTGTGCTAGTGTAGTGTAGTGTAGTACCTTGGTATGTTCCCGGAGCATGTCGACGGTGAGCCTGTCGACCCTGGTGGGGCAGGGCGGCAGGCGCGGCACGGGGATGGAGTTGGAGGAGGAGACGGCGCGGCCCGGGTCCGTCCGCTTGTTGTGTGCTAGTGTAGTGTAGTGTAGTACCTTGGTATGTTCCCGGAGCATGTCGACGGTGAGCCTGTCGACCCTGGTGGGGCAGGGCGGCAGGCGCGGCACGGGGATGGAGTTGGAGGAGGAGACGGCGCGGCCCGGGTACGCCAGCGCCAGCCGCGCCTCCGTCCGCTTGCGCTCACGTTCCAACTGTCTCCACTGCTCGTAGCATGCGTCCAGTCTCGCGTGCAGTATACTCGACGATGATGCCACACCTCTGTCGGCAAATGTTATCTATCTAAATACGGTTCCTATGTGAGTAAGATCACTTCAAATGGACCCCACCATTTTCCAATTTATCATCGAATTTAGATATTTGTATTTTTTCATGAAATAGTCACTATAAACAATTGATTTCCAAAACAGTATTTAAATAAAAAAAATATTTTAACTATGTACTTCTTTTTATATATTTTTTATGACAGTTAAAAAATTTATAACTTCGGAGAGGGAAGAAACAAATCGAGGGGCCTGCGACAGGACAGACGGATGACCGCTGCAGGCACAGTAATACAAGGATGCACCTATATACCCGCATCATCAATCCATCCATCCATCAAATTATGTCGCAAGTCCCCTAGGAGAACCGGATATAAACTGGCTGATCCTGGAACGCGATCCACACAAGGAATGTGGATCACTATGGCAGGTTTTAACACTATGTGTACGGTGGTCGCTATCCGGGTGGATATGAATATCCAACCACCAGCAATAACATGTATTAAAAAAGCATGTTACACCGACCCCACTGCGGGTGGGACAAGGGGAGGTGGAAGATGACTAAACACTACTCTAATAAACATGCCTTTTTTCTTACCTCAAGTTCCTCATGGCATAGAATGGCGCCAATAGCGGTAAATCCAGCATAGGTGAAGGTAATACTGGCGGTGGAACTGGTGGACTTGGACCTAATAGTGCACCAATACCTGTAAAAAAAATACATGGATTTTGGAACTTAAAGAAATATCAAACAGTCTCCCTGGCGCAGTGATTCGATTCGCGAGATAAATGTTTGTGTGATCCACAATTATGTATTGTTTGTATTGAATAGGCTTTGAAACTAACTACTGGACCGATTTGAAAATTTCTTTCACCATTAGAATCCTAGATTATCCCTGATAAACATAGGCGATATTGATAATATAAAGGTGCAGAATTTAACGCGGGCGGAGCCGAGAGCGAATGCTAGTAATATATATTTTGACTGTTGACTAATAACAATTATGAAGGGTCAAGGCTTATTGATCTTCAAAATTATTAAGAAATATCTGGTAATACAGACACTTGATTCGCTATACTTAATAAGCGACTAAAGTTTTACTTTTTAATTACCTACTAATTACTCAAGGGTTTTACGAACTAATATCTCAAATATAAGAAAAAAACTCACCAAGACCGAAAGGTGTGTTCTCGTGCAGAAACGAAACGTCGACATTCAACTGATTAGGAGGCGGCCTGTTCCTCATCAATAAACTCATCTGTCGCGCCAACTCGTGGTTCTGTCGCATCAAAGCTGCCTGTTGCATATTCTCTCTACCAACGTTATCGAAATTCCTCTCACTCATGCCGTTAGGTTGGTACCCCTCGCGCGGCATCATTTGATTCATGTCACGTCGCATGAACTCGTTCTGATTGAACCCGTTAGGTTTGTACACCGCATTCGGTTGTTGATTCGGAAACTCATAGTTCCGATTCTGACCCATCGGACTCCTTTCGTTCATCTGCATCACTTCGTAAACATTCTCGAATTTATTCGGATGGTTGCGATAGAACAGTTTGTTCTCATCGTTCATTTTGTTAAAATCATTTTGATAATTCAAATCCATCGGCATCTTGAAATCCATGTTGTTTATCGCGTTCTCTTCTCTATTCCTATCTAGAGATATGTTCAGTTGACTCAGATACGCTAATATTTCCGTCGGATCTTGATTCTGCTCTTTGTACGGCAACCTCTGATTGAAATCGTAATTCGCGTAATTGACGTCTAAGTTTAGACTGTTCGGTCGCGAGAAATTGTTCACGTTGAACATGTTCGCTTCTGGCAACGAATTTCTTTGGTTCGGTTCGAAGTAATTGTAGAATTTTTCGTCAAATTTGTTCGGACTCGTGAATTGAGCACCGCCTATTTCTTGAGCGGCGAGTCTTAATAAGTTGAGTTGTTCTGGTGTGACAGTATCTGTGGCGTCTGTGACTGGGTCTATGCCCAGTAATGCGTTGACATCGTTGTCTGGATAATTGACGAATCCATTGGTGTTGTAGCCGTTCGGCATGTTGAAGTTAAAGCCATTCTGATCGTTTTGTGTGTAATTGTACAAGTTCTGGTAGTTATTGTATGACGGTGGTATGTATGAGGTGTTCCCTGTATCGTTTTTTGGGTATGAACTTTGTATTGAGCTTACAGCTTTTTCCGGTGGTTGTATAGAGCTGGAATAGATATATTTTACTTAAATATACAAATACTGATGCTATTGAATGTTTTACTTGTACTTTACAGTGTTTATAACAGATCAAAATAAAACGTATTTGGTCTTATCCCTTAAGCTAACATAATTGTAATATATATACTTTGTCAATATTGACCAGTTTAAAGAAACAAGTCGTAAGGAAATCTGCTAACTTGAGAATTATAGTTAAAATTTCATAATTATGTGGACTCCATCAATCCGCTTCAGACCAGCGTGGTATACTAATGCCTAACACTCATTATTAGAGTAAGCCCGTGCTCAGCAATAATACAATATAGACCACGTAAAAAAACACTAGGTTCCGTGAGTAGGGGATATCAAAACTCTGTGTTTAGTAGTGTTGGTAAATAATTATACCAGCAGTTAATTTTAATACGATTCTGTAAACAAAAATAGCAAATCTCACCCGCTCCCTTCTGTTGGTCCGGTCTCGTCGAGGATCTTCGTAATAAGATCTCGTACGATCGAGTTTTCTTCCATAATGCGTTCCGACTGAAAACACAGTACATCTTTGATGAAAGCCATACACGCTGCGAGAATTCGCTACGATCGAACGGATTAGTTAAAATCGCAAAGACTTTTTCATTCGTACGACTACAAAGTCGGAGAAAAATCGTCCAAACTCGGGGATCGCTGAGGAAACTTATCGCTCCGAAGCGGTTGCATTTCGACATTAAAACATAATAGCACTGAGACAATCTCAATGAGGTATGTAGGTAAATTAATAAACTCACAGATTCTCAAAAACTAGTCAATATCACCAAACAGCATTTGGGAGCAAAATGTGATTTTTAATTATTTATGTTCTGGTATTTTAGTTTTTGAACTTATAAATGGAATCGCTCCGGTACGATTTACAAGTTGGCTAGGTTGGGACTGGGGGCTAACAATTTTACAATAAAAAAATGCATTTTTTTTGCTATCATTCAAATTATACAGTTCCAGAAATCGTAACATGTATGTGTGACATGCAACATGATTATGTACGGTTCTGTTTGAGTTCTGTACGATTTCTCTTGCTTTATCATCGAACAGAGCAAAACAAATCGATGCATTTTAAACTGTAGTGTGTACATTTCTGTATATGTCGTAGCGATTTCTCGTAATGTGTGTTACGTATATTTAATATTATAGCACAATTTAAAATCGCAAATCCAAAAGGTAAACAGAGAACTGTTACTATAAAATGTTTAATTATAATTTAATTTTATATATTTATTTATATTTGTCGTTTGCACATTTAAGTATTCATTTATGTATCTACGTCAGTAGATTTATGTATTAATCTAATATAGTATTTACTTCTTTGAAAACTTTTATACACGCAGATTGTCTCGTCTCTGCATCACCTGTAGGTTGACTGTTAGAGAATGCCTCTGGCATTAAGTCCGCCTTTATACATGTTTTGTATATAAAGTTTAAATAAATAAATAAAAGTTGCAGGTCGAGTGCAATAAAACATCTAATCGCCTCATTATTTGCAATTTGTGCGCTCATTTTCTATGACATTTTAATTCGCTACGGAGTATTAGATCATTCGTTCTGAACCTTATTCTATTACGTTTTTATTTAAAGGGGGAAATTATGTATATAAATATTGTGTAAATTGTTAGACGTTTGCCTCAACACACGATAAAAATCTTTAATCGCCGAGTTCCATCTATTTTATTTGCCTGAAGTCATTCAGACACGAGTCGGTCGCTCACCTGATGGTGAGCGTTTCGCCTGCCCATAAACAAACAAAGCACACAGAACTTTGAGTTACAAAACATTACATGGCGCTAGTCAGCCTTGGCACTCACACCTGTAATGCCCGCAGGGGTAGACAGAGGTGTAACCAGTACACCCATATTTGGACGAGCGTATTTCTGTCCCATGATGTGATAGGGGCGAATTGTAGGGTTTTTTTTTATTGGCCAGATAGCACGCGTCCCGCCTGATATGCGGTCACCGCCACCCATACACTTCAACAAGGTCAGGGCTCAGACAAACCGCAGCCTAGGTACCGTAAACCGTTTGTAGGTACGAAGGCAATTGATAGGTTTTAGAGTCTTACCACCCAATGTCTCAGGGTAAACAGCGCAGAGCAATAACATGCAGTATGTTAAAAATCAAAATTGTTTGTCTGTTATGGCAAATGTTTATGCGTGTTTTTTCTTTTTATCCGTGGCTTTGGGCTTAAGATGTTGGAGGCCCACTTACACTCCGAAACTGAGATATGGCGAAGCAATAAAAATAGAGAGCTAGAGATTTTGCTACGTTGTCACTTAATTTTGAGTTAACTCTATGTGTAGTAGTGTTCCGAGAGTTGTTGAGGTGCGACATTTAATAAAAAGCTGATCGAAGGAAAAGTCATGGCTGTGGAACATCCAAGAGTGGGCAGGAATAGCAACTGCTGCTTAATTATTTCGTCTCGCGAGGGATAAAAGACAATATGCTGAGCTGACTACCAACCTTCACTGGTTGGAGGCACTTCAAGAAGAAGACATTTTATATTGGGAGCGATACGCCTACCATCATTCGTGTCTTTTGTGAAAACAATAGCCACGACGCTGCTTGTGCTCCAGGTAGGTAGCATATTAAATTATTTCAAGCATTTATACTCCTTGACAGCCTCCATGGCGCAGCCGGCTGTGAAGCGAAAGGCCGCGGGTTCGATCCCCGCACCGAGACAAATGCTTGTGTGATCCAAAAATATTTATTTCAGGGTCTGGGTGTTGTGAGACCGCAAGTCTCTTCTAGTTGCTGATATCCACAACACAAGACTCATATCTTACTGTGGTATCAGGACTATGTGTGTGACTGTTGGGTGTATTTATTATTGCTATTTCTAGTATAAAAATATTAGTCACTTCATATAATATAGCATTTCGTTAAAACGCGTTTTTGATTTATAGCCCTTGTGAACACGACCTGTCCCGCTGCTATACATACCACAATGACGTAAAGCATCTTAAGTAAACCTCGGCCGTAAACAAACCAACACGAAGTTCTGACGTCATACAGACGGCCGGTCGTAAAGTTATGACTCAGACCTAATAGGCAAATTTAGTAAAAAATGTTGCGTCGGATATTATACACTTTGTCGAAAACATAACAATGGTACCGAGTTCATGCACTAATTGTCTTTGAATCCACGAAATAAACAACTTGCAAAGTCTATTGGGCACCTTGGTAATATAGAAACGAATGAAACCTGTATTACCTATAATAAGAAAATTAACCTTTAAAGTCTTTCTTGGGTTTATTATTCCTAATACCAAATTATACCCATAGAATTAGCTAAGAGCGAGCAGCACCACAGAAGCGTTGGTGTAGATTTAGAATAACAGACGCCAAAAAGTGGGAATAGGCGATAGTTATTTAAAATCAGTCGTATCGTATTATCTCTCAGAGACAAAGTGGAAAAAGCCAGAAATTATTCACGGAGGTTCCGTGGCGTAGTGGTCGAGTAGCCGGCTGCCCGGGTTCGATTCCCGCACCGAGACAAATATTTGTGTGATCCACAGATATTTGTTTCAGGTCTAGGTGTTGTGGGGGCGTAAGTCCTTTATAATTCCTGATACCCACGATAGTTTAACCTAGTATGGGGTCAGGACTATGTGTGTGACTGGCGCCCGTATACTGAAATGCTACTTAAGTATTTAAGATCGTTTTAAACAAGTTAAGTCCCCCTTAGCTGTCAAAATTGTATGAAAATAAGTAGCCGTTAGCTGTCAGACAGCTAAGTATCGTTTCAGTATTCGGACATATACATTAGTGTATTTATTTATTTATTGTCACTTCAGTGTGAGCGTCTGCCTAGTTACTGCAGTAGCTCTACTTTCTCGCTCCCACTCTTTAGCTGTCAAACTCATATGTTAGTTGACGCAAATCTACTTCTAAAGTGCGTCTAGTAATACATTAAATTAAGTATTTGGTCACAATCTATAGTTAATGTTCTGATTAAGAGAACATAAGCGAAATGTAAAGTGACTAGCGCAGTTTAGTCCCATGCAGTGCTTTGTAATTCAAAGTTCTGTGTAGTGTTGCTTCTGTTTATGAGCAGGCGTGGCGCTAACCATCAGGCGAGCACCTTGCTTGTCTCGTCATCGTATGAAAATAAGTACCTAGCCATTATTATAGTTGGGCCAGAGTAGCGTTCATGTGCTAATGTTTCACCCTCGATTTTTTTCTTAAAATACGTATAAATGGGACTAACATTTAACCATATATATCCTCACGAATGAGAAATGAATCATCAAAATCGAACAACTTTGTGAAGTTAGCATTAAATTGAGAATCCCATTTTTGTCGTTGGTTAAAACCAGAGTATATAACAGACAATAGCCATTATTACCAAGTACTAATGCGTCAATACAATGTCTACACAATGCATAGTACTCAGTGAGTACTTGGGACTTACAACCTAAAAATAATTATACAATTTCTAATGAAACACAATGCAAAACTGTTATCAAAACCACACGAGAATTGACAATTAAAACCACAACATTAGGTAAATCCTCATAATCATACTTCCAACAAAAGGGTTTTCACCAATAGTTAGTCTAATATTTCCCACTTAGTAATAGGAATAACCAAGCCCATATGCATTGTTCTTTTTATACTAATAATTTCATGGTAATCATATCCTTATGATGCCTGCCTATATACATGCCTCAAATCCAAATATAAGACTATTTTAAACAAGTTCAAAAAGGAGGATGTGTGTCTATGGTACAATAATATATTTATTATGTGTCCACACATAACTCCAACAAATGTAGGCCAGTTTTAACAATATGGCTGACTTGCACAATGACCCTTAATTGTATTTAGCCACTAAATGTACTATGCGTGCCAAATAAGAATAGGATCGCGTTTGCTGCCAACTTCACACGATAACTGTCAAAGTAGTACCGCTAGCAAAAGAAAGTGCAAAAAAGAAATTTCATATATTTTTTATTGTTAATAGATATAGATTTAATTATTGTATAATCATTATATTCATTTAATAAATACTATTCTTGAATTTTATTAATGGATAATTTTGGATAAATTAATTATGGAACTGTATGGAAACAGTTTAAAAAATGAACAAATACACAGTTAATGCTACTATCACCCTAATATGACGCAATTTTGTGACGCTATTGAGAAACTACAAGTGTGCCGTTAGCTACGCTTTCGTGTATACGCGCGTGTGTCTTATATTTGTTGCCTACTGGACTTCCTTGTTATTGTTATTTTTATAAATATGCTTTTTCTTTGAAATCCTACTCATTTATAATTAATTTGGCGTGAAATGTATTACAAATACCAAAAAAAGCGTACAGTAAATATTTAAACATTTTTGCACACCATACACTTTGGTAATGAAGTTTGCGCGTATTGCTGAACAAAATGGCGTCTTGACAGTCCTATTCTTATTTGGCACGCATAGTAGGTATGTAATAAATGTCAAATCATATGAAAATTTGACATTAGTACAAATTTTTAATGGTTAAATATGATTAAGGATTGTCATGCATGTCAGCCTTAGAATACTAAGGTTTTGTTTTACCCTTGGGATGAATTACACAGGTCCCTGCTAACGGAATACTGGTGACTAACACTAATATTATAAAGAAGTAGTTTGTGGCTTTGTAGTGGATGATCTCTGAAACTACCGTTTTTATTCTGATTTTTTTTGAAATAAAAATAATTTAAACGGATTTTATCGCGGTTTTTTATTTTAATTATGGTCCCAACATTTCGAAAGTTTTTCAGCCTTCGTGGTCACGGGGTGGACTCAAATTTGTTTGCACCAATAGGATCCAGGGATACTATTCACTGTGGTAAAAGTGAGTTATTTTTTTACACATAGGTGTGAGCAAAAGATTATTGAACATTCATCAAAAATGTAAATAATTTATTGACAGAGCTGATTACTACAAAGCAAAATTATAAACATTGTTTTGATCTAGTAGTCTTATCACAAAGTTTAAATTACAATGATAGAATAATTCCACTTATGTTCAAAATATTTACACCATATGAACTTTGTTTAATCACATTCATATGGTACTGATATGAATTATCTTGACCACTAAGAGTTTGAAGTAATATAGTATTACTAAATTTTTTTTTAATAATTGAAATATTTATAATTATTACTAAAACTACTTTCTGACAGTCATTCAAAACACAAATCAGAAATTTCGCACACTCAGGTATGAACCCAAGACCACACTAGTTTCTCAGCCTAGAAAACTGCTTCCAGAAGGAACCAATGAGGTGACTTGTGACATAATGAATGCTCATGATGAAATATTAGGTAAGACAATTGTTACAGTCGGCAAATTCAATTTAAATATACTCAATCACAAAGTTTGAAGGGATAATGATCATAGATAATTGTAATTAACTTGACAAATAAATTAATAAAATTTGCGATCTTGGAAAGGCCTATGTCCAGCAGTGGACGAATCTAGGCTGATGGATGGATGGATGATGACAAATATAAATAAATATTGAATTTAGAATTAAGAATCATTAGATATTTATTTCTCATTCAGCTTATATATCTGAGGAGGATTTATTTATCCTTTGTTAATTTTGTTTTATAATGTTTTTTGCCACAATGTCGTAGCCAAATACATGGCATACATAACTGATTACATAGGTTGTTAATTATATGAATTAATAATTGCTTTTAATAAAATTAGGATTGGTAATATAATAAATTTCTTGATAATTAATGGAAATAATTATCATTTAACATATTTAACTTGAATATTTAAATACCAGTTCTATAAATATATATACAACTAAAACTGTGTAATAAGAATACACAAAATAACTTTATTTCTCAACATTGTAAATAACAAATTAGGTACAGTTACAAAATAAATTCACTGTAACTAATTATTCAGATGCTAAACTGTAACTAGTTTAGCATCTGAATAAATATAACCTAGTTATATTAAACTATCATAGCCTTATACCAGAGACCTTTGACTTTATAGAATATTCAATCATGCAAGGTCATTATAAATTATGAGGTGTTTTTAAATATTTTTATTTTTTTATATTCTTAGGTCAGTAGTGTCTAGTATTTATTATTTTATAATTAGTGCAAGTCAGGAGTGCTTTTGTTAAACAAAATCATGTAACTACCATATAAGTTATGCACTTCGGCAATATTGGTGTCTGAGGATACACAAAGAGCAATAATGATAAATGTTTACAAGACTTTTGTTTATATGCATACTATAATATAATGTGATTAAGACCTATTTTAAATACTGTAGTAGGCTAGAATGACAAACTAATATAAGGCCAGATATTGAGGCCTGGAAAGTTAGACATTATTTGCTTAATCATACCAAATCATAAAAATCGGGGATTGTCTAAGCTTTGATTTTAATTGTAACAATGTAAGTGCTATTTATATTTGTTTTTAAATGTGGATGAACATATGAACTATTTGGTTAGTGTGAATAGAGTTAAGGTTTAAGAATGTGACATTATGTGAAGGGAGTGACATGAACAAACCTGAAGGACATATGAGCAATTTGTGACATACAAGACATGTTTATAATATTTTCACAATTTAATTCATACTTTTGTATTTTACTTGCTGAACAATAACATGATTGTGGTAAGGATACATGTTTAATGAGACATATATCGATATGGAACAAAACATGTACGTTTGTTAATCCACTTCCAATCACCAAATATAGTAAGCATATTGTTGAAAAATCCATAATTACCAAAATGCGTTTTTATTATTGTGTCATCATATGAACGTAAAAATAGTATATTTATGAATGTTACCTTGTTATGATGTCCTCTAACGTGCAAACTACATAATTCTAAAAATATTATGTGCATTCTTTGATGTCATCGTACATGAGACGAAAAATATTTCAACACCACTCACTACCACAATATTTTACACACATATTACGTAAAGAACATTTGTAATGTTCACAAATATCCTTACAGGGCACTTTTCACAAAAATTAATCAACAAATACATCCGGATTTCGGGTCAAATTGACAGTTCGACATTTACACCACCAAATGAAAATTGCACTTTACGACTTACCTGATCTGTATCATTTTCAACAGTTTTGTACGCATTACCTATGTGACATAAATCACTGAAGGCCATTTAAATTATAAATTTGTTCCTTGCCACGATACATACGAGCTTACTCCGGTGCTAAGCCATTTTTTCATTGACCTACATGTGTATAAAATTATACGTGCTTACTCGAAGCAGTGTTGCTGCCACCTCAGTATGTTTTCCATCGCAGGTGTAAATTTATTAATTGCAACTTGTAACAAAAATGTCTTTCAAAATATAACTTACGTGAAACATTGGAAATTTTCAACTTATTAAAATATTTTTCTCACAAAATTTAATATTTTTTTACAAAATTCCCGCCTTTTCAATTTTATGGACATTTTTTTACCAGCCAGTATTATTGATTTCAATTTTTTTTTATTATTTAAACCTAAATGAATTGAAATAGTTTACATTAATTTATTACATATTTAGTACATAATTATAAATTTTGTTTCATAATAATTTATAGTACGGCCTCAAAATACGGTGAAAAAGATTACTTGGTAGAAATTTCATCTATAGTAATATTTGTATTATTAACTGTGGCATTCACGAAATGACATTTGGTTGGCTTCAGTTGACAGCAGTTGACAGTATAATAAGAATGTGAAAGTGCAAAATATACTGATTTATACAGTATCGATATAAATAAAAAGTATCATTATAATTTTTGGTATATCGACGAAAAAATATCGATATATCCGCTGTATGCTATCCTTTATCGGTTTATGTTATCTGCTAATGCAAAAGACCTACGGCTGAGTTTCTTGATGCTCCTTCTCAGACCAGTGGGCACTTCCGAAGCACCGGTAGTGACATTTCAATGAAATTTATCTATTATTGTCGTTTAAAATAGCCCTTTTTGGCCTACTTGCTAAATGAACGTTTTGATTTTGATTTTACATTTCAATGACTTGATACATAATAAAATACTATTTGAAGATATCGTATTAAAATATATCCATTATTAATATCGATGTATCGCAGAGAAAATATAGATATATCGATATGTTACTCCATCCCTACAAGACAAGGAAGAAAACCTTTAGTGTGAAAGGCGCCAAAAATTGGTTTAAAATATTATTATTTAGTGAAAATTTAATAAGGTAGGTATTTGTAATTTTTTTACACGCCCGAATGAAGAAACGATTAAAACGCTCGTCTGATGTAAGCACTACAACTTTGAGTTGCAGAGCACTGCGTTAGTCACCCTGATACATAAGTTATTAATTAGTCTCAAAATGCCCAGTAATTTCACTGGCTTCGATATCCTTAAACTGGAATACAAAAGTGCTTACACACTGCTGCTTGGCGGCAGAAAAAAAAAGCGGCGATACCAACCGAGACGGCCTCTCACATACCAGAGATCTACCGTCTAAATAGGTAACAAAACACCTAACGCCTAAACACGCTAAAATCGATTCTGTCCTCATTATAAACTAGATCGATAAGATATTTAATTCTTTCTTACATTTAATTTTTGCATCACTACAACTCTAGGAATTTCATATTTCAAACGTCACAGACCACAGTATATTTTATAATCTGAAAACAATAAAATTAAAGTCTGTAGATATCAAATTATTTTACAAAATAGTGAAATAATTTGATTCATTTTAATAAGATGGTTAATAGTCAGTTAAATTCAAAATAGCTTTCAATACAGTACTAACGCCATCTATGTCTCATATTTTTTTGTAATATGGAAGTCACGAGTTATAACCAATAGATGTCACTTTATACAACCGACGCTGAACACAAATATGAATGAAATTATTTTAAAAGATGTAAATTATTTTATTCCACCGACGTTGGCACAGGAAAATGTAGTAAAGTATATTTTTTTTAACTTTATTTCGAAACCTTTGAATATGTTCATTTCGGTTCCATCATAGCATATTCTAAGCCGGTGCCATAACTTGCACCAATGAGGCATATGGCAAATTTATCTGACGGGGGCCCTCCCTTAACTAATATAGTACACTACACTGGGTTGTTAACGGTTAGGTTGGGGTAATCCTTTTCAGGTACCTACGGAAGGTGGCTCCACAAGGTGGTAGGTCTCTCGTATGCAAGAGGCCGTCTGGGTTGGTAACACCACTTTGTCTATTTCAGCAGCCAAGCAACAGTGTGTAACAACACTTTTGTGTTTCGGTAAATGAGGAAGCCAGTGAAATTACTGGGCATGTGAAATTATGTGTCATAATGACACTTAACATCTTGTCTCGGAATGAAGAGTGCAGTTCAGTGACATACAGTGCTTTGTAATTCAAAGTTCTGTGTGGTGTTGCTTCTGTTTATGAGCAGGCGTGGCGCTTACCGTCAGGTGAGCGCCTTGCTCGATTCGTCATTCAATCAAATAATAAAAAAATATATAAAGACAAAATGTCTTACCGTATGCTTTATTTGCAAGACAATTAAGTAAAACATTTATCACCTGCACATTTATTATTTTTAACAACGGCAACGGTGGACGTAACTCGCCTTTTGTTGTTTGGGGGTCACACATCAAGACATCTTTTTTACCAACTGAATAAATTTAATAAACCTTCGAAAATAGATAACAGATGAAGTTACTTTTAGTTTGAAATTAACTTCATCATCCGTTTGTCATCCATCTGTCCTGTCGCAGGCGCCTCGATTTGCTTCTTGCTTCTCTGAAGAGGAAAGAAGCATTTATACAGGCCGGCATGACTCCGGTGACCACCGATAAACTGATAGTTTGTCAGTGGTCGCTGGTTTTTTGCAATACATTGTTTTCTTCAAATTTATTTTCTATTTTTTAGTTAGATTTTCTATAACAGCGTGTTTTTTAGTTTTTTTAAAACTATTATTTATTATTCTGCTCTACTAGACAAACTACAATACTCAGGCTAGTTGTATCTATGAATCTCAAAAACTACTACAACTAGGATTATAAAATGTGGTCAGATGATAGTTCGTATAATATAGGGGCCAGTTATAAAAGGACTTTTAGACATTTGCATCCTAAAAAAAATTATACGGAATACGGCTATGAAATTACGTACAAATATTGCATATTCAAAATAATGAAATACGTGTTTAATGTGTGTATAAAATGTGCAATTCACAAACTGCAAAAGTGAAACTTTAGAATAATTAACATAAATTAATTAACCAACGAATTTTATAACGCAAATGCAAAGAAATAGAACAGGTGAATGACACAATCCGCCACACTTTTGTTGAACGCACGCGCAAAGACACGTGATAGCATACGTACAAACATATACCTGTAATCTATCTCATTCTCTCGCACGCTAAATCCTATTTATGAATATGTTTGTCTCTTTTTATTGTCGCTTTTTCGTTTCATCGAATTGTCAAATCACTGCTAAAGATGTTTCACTTTAAAAAGGTTTTAATTTTGTTCATTAAATGTGAGAGTTAGGATGTTTGTAGATGAATCATGCCTCAACGGCTGAACGGAATTGAATAAAATTTTACCAATTACATCATGACATGAATTAGAACATGGCTATTTTTACCCCAGAAAAATAGGTACATTTACGAGTGCGGAGCCACGGGCAACAGCTAGTATTACATAAACACAAGGATGTTCAGTGGTCATCAACGTGCATTACAGTATGCAATTGAATCGTGAGCACTGAGACGTTTGCACATCGCTAGT